>OY776134.1:60254380-61454380 GCA_963675135.1 Galeopsis tetrahit | reverse complement strand
CTTTAAGTTAAAAGTTTGACAAAACTTTTCATGCATGTTACATGTTCTCAAGTAGCCATGTGAAAAATGTTTACTACTTGGCATCAAATTTAAACAACTTAATCATAAACGTAAACAATAAAGTAGTCAAGTTCATCAGTAACATAAAACAGTAACCAATTGTGTTCATCATGCATTGGAATGATAAGCAATAACAATATTCATTGACGAAGTAGACACATAAATAGGGAAACCCGTATCACTCCTCCCGATGCTCGAACTCCTCGCCATATGTACCTGAAATATTTAATTTAAGGGGGGATGAGATTTGAATTCTCAGTGTGGATGACCTGTACGCTAGTTACCCAATATGGCATACGCTATAACAGTGATATCTCGTCTTTACATTATTTGGGACTAGTCGTAGTTCCCCATCATATACCATTTTCTTGAGGCTAATGCCTCCATCATCTTTTATTACATCATTGGGTGAGATTCAATATAGATCTCCGTGCATTCATTTGTTAGTGGACTAGTGTCCCATTCATCAGTTAGCAGGCTCATATGTCCCCAGTCGTCTTTGTGAGACTTATGTCTCTATTAATCATTTGGATATATACCATAGAATATACCAACCGATAAATAACATCAAGGCAATACAGTAAATGTCACCCACCTGGTTTGCTTAAGAAGTTTGAGTTCGAAAAGTTGCGCTTAACCAAGGTCCGTTCCAAAGTTTCCAAACAGGTCCCGCACTTCGCCTAACACAATTCTTTTAATTCTTAGTGAATCTTATATATGTATTTAAATCTTGAATCTTTTAAGTCTTAATAATGCATATACATATGTTCATGTAAGGTGTTTCGGCGATTTCCCGATTAAGGGATTTTTATCATTAAGTCTTTCAAGCATAAAATATTTTTATCTAGCATGCTCTCTAGTCCTACTCAAATACCAACATATATTCCTAAATCTAATGTCAAATAAATCACCAACATGCTTAGCAAGATTTAATATTAATTGGTAGTATCACACATAAGTCACAATCACATATAACATTTAATCATGCTTATAAACATATTAACAAACTATCAAATTGAAATAATACCCATACTATTGAAATGCCAAATAATAAAACTTATACTCATCTAATCATGCTTGAATAATTTCCAAGTACCAATACCAAACATATAACCATACTTGCATATTTACTCAATCATTCATCTACACACAAATACACATATCAACACACTACTAAGTAAAATAATACTTATCACTCAAAATACATCTTATATAATATACATACTGAATTTATTCTACATATAAACAAATGAAAACACATAAGTCCAATATCGTGAAAAACTCATCTATGCAGTTTGTAAAATTGTTTGTACCTCAAACTCTAGCATTTATTTAAAATATCTAAACTCGTTGAAAAATTATGAAACTTTGAGTGTAGGCACTCATCGAAGTTTAGAATATTTATAAAATTTGTTCCAAGAGTTTTAGTGGTCGGAAACAAGAGTTTTGAGCTCCTCTTTAAAACTGGTGTAAAGTCACAGTGCATGCAGTTTGTAAAAATGAATCACATAGACAACTTTGTGCATTTTTCTAAAATACTAAAACAAGTTAGAAAATTATCAATTTTATAAGGTTGGTACATATTGAAGTGTAGAACACATATAAAATTTTCATTATAAAATTTGACTGTCATAAAGAAGAGTTTTGATTTATTTTCGAAAATGGTGCAGTGGTCACAGTAACTTCCAGCAGCCTTTTCACTCTGAGCAGTTTTTGAAAAACGATTTTATAAAATTATTTATACGCATCAATAAATGATGAAATAAATTACAGTGGTTTATAACTTCATATAATATTTGAATATAAATTTTATAAAAGTTTTTCTCGAGCCTATTCATCCCAGAAAATTCGTGAACACGAAAAAGACTACAGTTTGTCACATAATCTTCAAAAATTCATATCTTTCAAAATATAACTCTAATTAGCACGATTCTTGTTGGAATAGATTCGCAGCTCGATTTAGTTTATCCCAGTATTCTTATATTTTCTAGAAAGCTAGTATAACAAAACGGTAAGCCGACAAAGTTGCAGCAGAAACAGGGTAATACACATGCAATCATACAAAACCCTCAAAATCAAATAAAAATCATTTTCTCATGCTTTGAAAACCAATAAATCATCTACCAACGAAAATACATTAAATAAAACATAAATCTAGTCTTGAAATGCATTTTAAACCAAACATTAAACACAAAATCAACATAGAAGTCATTAAAAGTGCAACACATGAAAGTTGGGTGAACAACCTTAAAAGAACTCTTTAAATCTCTTCTTAGATGGGCTCTATTCCTTAGATCCTTGAATGTCACAGCTCCTTAGAAGTCTTGGAAGTTCCACAAGGCTTTCTACCATGGCCAAAGCTTGGATATTAGTAAAGTTTCAAGAAAACTTAAGAAAGAAAGGAAAATGGATGGTTTTATACCTCATTCTTCAAATGGAGGAGGGAAAGGACTTCAAGACTTGGCTTTCTTGCTAGGTGGTGAAGAAAAACGACCTCCTTTGTGGTGGTGGTGGTGGTCGACAGTTTAGGAGGAAGATGAGGGAGCAAGTTTTTGTTATTTCTCTTGTAGTGGTGGAGTTGGATGAAAATTACACTAATGGAAGCTTCCTCTTCATGTAACAATGGAGGAAAACACTTGATGGAGGAGAGGGAGAGGGGGCTGCCTAAAATAGATGAAGAGGGGAGGAAGGGAGTTGTCTTGAAATCTCAAGACATGTGTGGTATATATATATATGTGGGAGGAATTAGAGTAAGGATTGGTGATTAAAAATAAAATAGAAATGGGAACTAGAGGGGGGGCCGGTCAAAAGGTGGAAGAATAGGGGCATGGTGAATGTATGGTGATGAGATGGGAGTTGGTGGGAGGAGTGGAGTTTGAGATACATGGCAGCGTGGGAATTGGAGTGTAGGGAGTATTGTGAATGTAACCTATAGACATTGTAGGGTGTAGGTATAAGACTTGATTAAAAGTAGGTTTATTCCTATTGTGTTTAATTTGTATTGTGTATTATACTGATTAACATTTTCACCACGTACTATATATTATGCTTTGCTAAATTATTAAATCATAGTATTATGCGACAAATAAATTTCACATAGCATGCGATTTAATCAAAAGGGAGCAAAGTGCAGTTATATATTTTATAGAAAAATGTGATACTATAACAAAATAATAGTGTCGAGTTGGTCTAGCACATAGTGCTCGACAATTTGGAGGTTTCAGACTGTCAATTGACAGTCTAATTTTATTATTAGATGCGGCGTCACATCGCTATCTATTTTATTTAATAAATCTGATATTAAAACGTTGAGGTTTTTGGGACAACCTTTATTTGGATAGTTAATTAAATCTTTAAATATAATTAAATCTTAAATAATATTCTTATTTGTGTTAGGAGTGCGTTTCCTTCCGAAAATTCGGTCGTTCCTAAAAATCAAATTCCTGTAAATCAAGCGCTATGTTGAAGATATGCAATGACATAAAATTCTTTTTCTTAAATCCTTTTAAAGAATTCGTCTAATTGTTGTAACAGGCATAATTTGATTCGGGGTATTACACAATTCCTTATAAAGAATTGAGTTGACTTGGTCAAAAATCTTAAATATTCAAGAATATTGTGAACCCTAAATATTCAAGATTATTGTGAATACAAATTTTGATTTGGTTATTTTTTTTTATTATTATTATTTTTTTTTTTTGTAATTTTTTTTTATTGATAATTTTTTTTTCGAAATTGTGTGTGTTGAAAAGTGTAAGTTAATATTACTAAAAAATATAACACAATATTACTAAAAAGTA
Organism: Galeopsis tetrahit; assembly: GCA_963675135.1. Classification (NCBI taxonomy): domain Eukaryota; kingdom Viridiplantae; phylum Streptophyta; class Magnoliopsida; order Lamiales; family Lamiaceae; genus Galeopsis; species Galeopsis tetrahit. Next base: position 61,450,520 of record OY776134.1, on the reverse strand, counting down.
TAACACATTTTTTTATTAAAAAGTGTAAGTCACTATAATTGAAAAGTGCAACACAACTTTTAATAAAAAGTATAAGTCATTATAACTAGAAAGTGCAACACAATATTATTAAAAAGTGCATGTCAATATACTTGAAAAGTGCAACACAATATTTTAATGAAAAATGTAAGTTATTATAACTGAAAAGTGTAACAAAATACGAGTAAAAAGTGTAACATAACATTACTAAAAAGTGTAAGTCACTATAACTGAACATATTGTTGAAAATTGTAAGTCACTACAACTGAAAAGTGCAACAAAATATGACTAAAAGGTGTACCATAACATTAGTAAAAAGTGTAAGTCAATATAACTAAAAAATATTGTTGAAAATAGTAAGTCACTACAATTGAAAAGTGCAACAAAATATGTGTAACATAACATCACTAACAAGTGTATGTCATTATAACTGAAATTATTATTGCAAATATTGCAAAATAACATGCTAAAAAAATTGTAAATTGCATGTTACACTTTTCCTTATTTTCAACATGCACTTTTATAATTAAAAAAAAAATATATGTGAAAATTGTTAGATGCAAGAGTTGAACACTAGACCTCAACATAAAAAAAATTATTCTCAACCGTTTAAGTTACATAAATTATCATATATGTTTTTCGCGTATTTTATTTTTATTATCAATCCTACCAAATTTTTAAAATTTACTCAATTCCTTATAAGGAATTGAATCTACAAGAGACCTAACGATTTCAGTTTATTGAAAATTTTGATGGAATTATATTTAAAATTATCATTTGATTTAGGAAACCATTCCAACGCGTGAGTGTCAGTGAAATTTTCGTTGGAATAATTAAAGAAAAATCCAACAATAACATGGCGTTGGAAATTTCATTGGAATTAGATATAAAATATAATTTTATTTAGAAAAATCATTCCAACGGTATAGCGCCAATAGAATTTCTATTGGAATAATTAAAAAAAATTCCAACAGTATTCATATCGTTGGAAATTTTGTTGGAATTAGATATAAATATATAATTTGATTTAAGATAATCATTCCAACGGTCTAGTGTTGTTGGAATGTTTGTTGGGTTTTTTTTTTTTTTAATTCCAATGCATTTTCCAACGGTAAATTCCAACGACTACCCTAAGGTGTTGGAATCTCCGTTGGATTTTTTCAACAGTGACTTATGTTGTTGGAAAAACTGTTGGAATTTTGAAACGGTTTATTTTTCCGAGGGAATTTTTCTGTTGGAATTGCACTGTTTTCTTATAGTGATTTATAAATGTGATCGATGGTCTCTATTTTTTTTAGTGATAGATGGTCCCTGTGAAAAATAATTGAAATGTTTAGAAAGTAAGATTTTTCATCTTGAGCACAAAAGATTTAAAATATATATATATATATATTGATTTTAATATAATGGAAGTGTGGGGTAAAATCTTAATGGCAAATTCTGGTAAGCACCCAATGTAATTGATGCAATTATATATGTAACAATATTAATTGATCTGTATTAATTTATTACATCGAACAATATTAATTCTTAAATTAAACAATATTATCTAGTACTCATTTTTAATACATCAAACAGACGTGGACCATTCTAAAAAAATCATGATGGAATTAATTTTGGAATGTTACAATTATTTTTGTCCTATAGCAATATTCAATCAATTATATGCGCAGAAATTCCAGCCAATTATTCAGCAGATACGTTATTAAAAATTATTACAAATTGAAAATTTGAAAATGACAATTATTTATGGGTAGACTCCAAATCATAATTAATCAATTTTAAATTTTACAACAGCAAAAAAAAAAAAATTCTCTATCTAAATTAGTAATTACAAGAAAAAAGTTCATTAATAATAAATACTTGTAAGAACTTGCACCAGCTAAACATATATAAGTGGAACTCGATTCACCTGACTAATTAACTGCTACCCCGTTTTGAATTAAATATCTCTTTAAATTATATTTATAATTATTATTTTTTTTATTTCTGCTCAATTTACCCCACCTAGAAAAAAATTTAGTATTTTTTTTTATTCTTTTCCTAATTCTTTAACTAAGAAAAAAATTAATTGATGGTAGAAATATCTAATTTTAAGTTCCTTAATTTTTTTATAAATTGTTAAAAAAACATTTAATCAGGAGACAATACTTTTTTTTTTTTTTTTTTTTTTTTTGTATAACAAAAACTAATGAAACAAACACCACACATCTATAAAATTCACAAATGTTTTCGTTTCTTTTGTTCGTCGAGATGCAAATGTCATAGCATACACCTTGGTTAGAGAGTGTTAATAAAACATTACCGATTGATAAATATATTATACATTTTACGTTCCATAACTTAAGTCTAATACAACTTAAAGTCTTTAATTTTAAGTTTTCACTTTTTCAATTTACGTGTTCAATTTATGTCATTTTTTGTTAAATTTACAATCAATTATTACAAATTCGTAGGGAATGTGAGTGTGTGATTTGCACACATGGAATGAATGGGGGATTTCAGAGAAATGTCAAATTACGCCCTTTAATATTTTTTTATATATATAAATTAAAAACTCTATGCTTAATTAATTCTAGAAATTAATAATTTTTAAAAAATACAATATATATATATATATATATATATAATTATTAAAAATAATATCTCACCCAAAATTTTAAAATAATTAATACGTCACCCAAAAAAATATTAAAAATACAATATATAGAAATTACGTAGGATGGAGTATTTTTTATTTGACTATGCTAAACAAAATTTCTACTGTGCCTCCACCAATTATTGGCTATAACTAGTCCTATGCCCGCGTTTTACGCTGATCGATTTATTAAAATAATAATTTTAAATATTATATTAATTTTTATACATTTTTTATTGTTATAGTTTGTGATAATTATTTAAATTTGAATGGTTGTATTTCTTTACACTCAATATATTTTAAAAAAAAACTTATAAAACTTAAGAACCAACATGTATAAGTAATTTTATAAAGTAAAATGAAACACGAATATTCCCCTTATAATAAGGAATTATAAGTTCAACATTAAAAAAATTACACCTTAATCAAACTTAACAAAAATGGTCCAAATCAAAAAAAGAAAATAGATATTTCTTTCTTCTTCATTATCCACATATTCATTTTCATCAAGTGCTAAAATAAAGAGAAAAAATATAACAAATTATTAAAATTATTAAACTATGAAATATTAAAACGATCTAATAATAAAGTACTAAAAAAATATAACCAAAAAAAATTATTAAAAAGGGTTAATCTATAAAATATTAAAATGATCTATTAATAAAGTACTACTATTAAATTATAAATATAAGTACTTGACAATTCTTCTGCTAAAAAAAAACAATCAAAATAAATTTGTAAAAAACGTTTTCTTTCCTCAACCGTCCTGATAACAACAGAGATTGGAGAATAGATTGACATTTTCTATACGAAAAGAAATTATATAATTTAAAAAAAAAATTAAGTGATCGAAAATGAGATAATGACATGAGAGTTTCAGTTTTTTTCCAGAGAGTGACCGAAGATAATGAACTGAGAGTTTGAGCTATAAAAAGATTAGATAGTTGAGTTAGTTGAGAAAATGATGAGGTTATTCAAAATTTAAATTTAAAATTATTAAAAATTTATGAGTAAATAATAAGTAATTAAATTATTATCAAATCATAATCACAACCGTATTAAGATAAAATAAGATTTAAAATTTTAAATAAATAATTTAATTATGAGTAGATAATATGTAAATTATTATTTTAATATTAAAATAGGTGAATTGGAAATATTTAAAATAGAAGATTTTGAAGAGAGAGATTGTAGTACTATATGCATAAAATTGTGTTATTATCCATTATAATCTCACAAATATATAGAGTATTAAGATTAGATTAAAATTAAAAAATAAATTATGTTGTAATTAAAGTTTAAAAAATAATTATGGGTAGATTTTGAGATTATCAAATTATAACCGTTAATTTTAATATTATGAGTTAATTATTTTAAGAAAATAATTATGAGTAGATAATATGTAAATTATTATTTTGATATTAAATTTAAAATATAAAATAAAAAGAGTATTAACATAAGATAAGATTTAAGATTTAAAATTTAAAATTTAAAAATAATAATTATGATTTAAAATTTAAAAATAATAATTATGAGTAAATAATACGTAAATTATTATTTTGAAATTAAAATAGGAAAATTGTAATTATTATTTTGAAATTAAAATAGGAAAATTGTAATTTTTTTTAATAAGAATGTCTAAGAATACGACAGAAGAAGGGGGAGAGAGATTGGAATAGAAGAGTGAAATTGTGTTAAGTGTCTCGTTATAATCTCACAAATTCAGAGTATTAATATTACACGTCCATGTTTATTACATAAAATATATAACTGAGCAATTAAATGGTTACGTCACTTACAGTAAATTTATTTTTCTCAACAACTCTAATTTATAAAAAACAAAAAAACTGTAATTTATAAAAAACAAAAAAAAATCGATCTTGTACAATTTGAGATCAAAACAATAAAAGATACCGTAAATCTATAACTAAAATAACTAAAAGAGGGAGAGAGAGAGAGGAGAGAACAAGTGTAAAATAACGGTGGATAATAGAAAAATGAGAGAACAAAAAAAAAATTAAAGAAAAGTTTAAAATAAAATAATTGAAAAAAGAAAGGAAAATTCAAGGAAATTGTAAAAAAAAAATTGTAGAAAATTGTAAAAAAAAATATGTAAAAGAATCGAAAGAGAGGGATAAATATATGATCTAGTAAATCATATATTAGCTTAAAAAAACGAAAGAATAAGAAAGTAGAATGAGATATGTTGAAAAGAAAAGATGCCCATATTATATAGGAGATGAGATTAAGAATATACGGAATTCTGTTTCATTTAAATTTGAATATTAGAAGATAAGATTAAAATGATTTCAAATTTAAAAATAATAATTATTAGTAAATAATACTCCCTCCGTCCGTCTATAAGTTTCACATTACTTTTTAACACAGAGATTAAGAAAAGTGATTAAATAATAGATATAGTACAAGTGATGTGATTGAGAGAGGAGAGAGATAGAGAGAAAAAGTAAGATATAAAGTGAAGTGTAAGAAAAAGTACTTACCAAAAAAGGTATGAGAAATTTATAGGCGGACAGATCAAAATGGTAAAATGAAAAACTTATAGGCGGACGGAGGGAGTATTAAAATTATTATTTTGAGATGAAAATAGAAAAAATAGATTTTTTTAATTAGAATGCATGAGAATGCAGGGATTTTTAAATAGACGATTTTGGTAATGAGAGAGATTGTGATAGAGTGTTGAAATTGTGACACGTGTCCCATTATCTTCAGATAGGTAAGCTGACTAAGCTGAATTGCTCCTTCAACTCTACTGATCTCCATCCCAAGGATCACTTTAGCTTCACCAAGATCTTTCATCTCAAACTCCCTTTTGAGAATCTCTTTCACCTGATTGATACTGTTAATAGACTCTCCTGCTATTAACATATCATCTACATACAGTAGAAGATAGGTAATTGAACTCACAACTCGTCTGAAGTAAACACATCTGTCATACAAGCTTCTTGCAAAACCAGCTGAGCAAATGTACTCATCAAACCTTAAGTACCATTATCTAGGGCTTTGTTTGAGGCCATAGAGTGATTTTCTGAGTAAGCACACCTTGTCTTCTCCATCTTCTATGTCCAACCCTTCTAGTATTTTCATGTAGATCTTCTCATCTAAGGTCCCATGAAGAAATGTTGTGGTCACATCCATCTGATGTAGCTCCAGTTCATACTGAGCAACCATAGCCAACAAGATTCTGATGCTACAATGTTTTACAATAGGTGAGAAGATTTCATTAAAGTCAATACTTTATTTCTGTGTAAATCCTTTAGCTACAAGTCTTGCCTTGTACCAAATCTTGCCACCTCTTTGAGCCTCCACCTTCTTCTTGTAAATCCACTTACACCCAACAAGTTTCTTGTTTTTAGGCCTCTCAACAATCTCCCAAGTTTGGTTCTTGTTAAGAGATAACAATTCTTCCTCCATAGCAACTAACCACTTCTCTTTGTCATGGCAGTTGATGGCTTCTGCGTAAGTTTTAGGCTCCAGAGACTCCACCTCAAGAGTTGCACATAAAGCAAATGATACTATGTCAGCTTGACCATACCTTTGAGGTGTGTGGACTTCTCTTCTGGTTCTGTCCCTAGTCAGCTGATAGTCATGAAGCTCAGTATCACTATGAGTAGTCTCCTCCTCATCTGGATCAATCTGATCTTCAGTTAGTGTTCTGGTGTCAACATGCTCCACCTCAACATGTGTCTCATCTGGTCTGTTGTGTGCTGCACCTGAATTTTCCTCTTCTTTCAGTGGCATTTTACTTTCATCAAAAGTTACATCTCTGCTGATAATACACTTCTGCATCCCAGCTTCAAGGCACCACAACCTATACCCTTTCACACCTGAAGGATACCCTACGAACACACATTTCAAGGCTCGAGGCTCAAGCTTATCTTGCTGGACATGGGCATATGCTAAACAACCATAAACCTTCAAATTACTGTACTCTACTGCATGGCCAGACCATAACTCTTCTGGGGTTTTAAATTGCACAGCTGAGGAAGGGCTTCGGTTTATCAAATAGGCTGCTGTTGACACTGTTTCTCCCCAAAATACTTTAGACAATCCAGAGCTGCTCAACATACATCTAACTCTCTCAAGCAAAGTCTGATTCATTCTCTCAGCTACTCCATTCTGCTGAGGTGTACCTGGTACTGTTCTATGCCTCACTATACCCTTCTTCTTGCAGAAAACATTGAACTCTTCTGATATGAACTCCAGCCCATTATCAGTTCTCAAATGCTTGAGCTTCGTTCCAGAGACATTCTCAACCTCAGTGAGCCATTCCTTGAACTTTTCAAATGCTTCTGACTTGGATTTCAGGATAGTGATCCATACCTTTCTTGAGTAGTCATCTATGATAGACATGAAGTATCTCCCACCACTTCTGGTCTGATTCCTAGCTGGCCCCCATAAATCTGAATGGACATAGTCCAAAATTCCTTTGGTAGAGTGTGAACTCTTCCCAAACTTCAATCTTTTGGATTTCCCAAGAATGCAGTGCTCACACAAATCAAGCTTTGTGATCTTGTCACCACCTAGCAATCCTTGCTTACTTAGCTCAAGTAGGCCCTTCTCTCGTACATGACCTAATCTTCTGTGCCACAATATTGAGTTGTCTTGCACTCTTGCCACACCTGATCTGCTAATAACTGTTCCTCCCTTAAGAAAGTAGAGATCATGCTTCGAGCTTTTCTAAGCAACTTGCTCCTTTCAGCCGCATGCAGCTGCTGCAGTTTCTTCTGCAGTCTCTTTGGATTCTTCGAGAGCCTCGAATAATCCTTGCTGTTCAAGGAGGGCCTGCATCTTGACCTTCCACAGCCCAAAATATCTCGTGCTTGTAAACTTCTTTATGTTGTACTTGGTAGAATTCCCCATCTTAGATCTGCAGCTACTTCAGTTTCCCACAGACGGCGCCAATTGTCAAGTAATTCCAGTCGATTAGACGTCTCCAATCAAGTAGAACACTTGAATATATAAGAAATAACTGCTCTAAGATAGTAATTCGAAAAGTAAGCAACGAGACAAATAGCACACCAGAATTTAAGTGGTTCGATCAATGTGATCTACATCCACTGGACCAGACGAGTACTTCTTTGATTGATAAAGAATGTTTACACACTCATTCACTCGGAATAGGATATTTCCTCAATTCACTCGTGAACTCACAAAACTCAAAGATTACAAAACGTACTACAATCTACAATCCAACCATTTACAATGTACACATACAAGAGTTTATAAAGACCAAAGGTAGTTGCGGTTGTTAGGAACTGTTTGAGTAGTTATCAACCGTTTACAACCGCTTGTAACAACCCATGTGTTCTGTTATTGCCCAACTGAAATGGTAGTTATGCCCTCAAGTAGTTGTAACTGTAATACAGCTAGTTAAACTAACTAACTTCCATATCAGAAGACTTGTCCATAAAGATCAGAACACTACTTAGTGATCTGATGCTCAACTCTTCTGTTCTTGTGATCAAAAGTTGACTCTGCTGATAGACTTCTACTGTGCTGATCTTTACTGTGCTGATAGTACTGTGCTGATATACCCTGATGCAGTATTGTGCTGATCCACTCTGCTGAAGTACTGTGCTGACCCAGTACTGTGTTGACTCAGTACTGTGCCGTTCCGACCAACTGTGCTGAACTCTAAGCATCACCTCCTCAGCTGATTGAAAACCTTTAACTTATCTGATTTCAGCCTAAGTCATCTTATCTGATCCTATCAGCTCACTACTCACTTAGTGTGCTGACTATGAGATTATGAGATAACACTCACAAATTCTTTAACCGACCCACTAATGCAATAGGGTGAGTAAGGGTCAAATCCACTGGGAACGGTGAAACTCAATTGAATTATTTTGTGTTATGAAAGCAATTAGAAAGTGGGGAGTTTGGTTGGTTGATTTATTAACTACTAGAAAGCAAGAAAAATAATAGAAAGCAATAAAAAAAAAAAATAGGAATCAAATATTAAAAACGATCTAGCCCTCGGATTGCTTTCCCTTAATTAATTTAACCAATTTAATTAACGAACCCGGCAATCTCAATCTAATCTCGAATCTTATCCCTAAACCAGTGGTACGACCAAACTAGTTTGAATTGTTTCTTATGTTTAATTAATCAGAAAGTACGCCCCCCAATTAATCTATTCCTACTAATAATCCTAAAACATGTATTTAAGGTTCAACTTGAGGAACACATTCAAGAACTAAAACAATAGAATAAACTAAACTATGAATACGAGACACTCGTTTCATACAACCTAGACGTTATTATCCCCTAAGGTGTTTTGTCTTAGTTGCTACAATATCCACAATATATAATATAACAATTACGAATTATACATCGTGAATTAGCTAGAATTGATAACAAATAAATTCGGATGGTCAGTCCTAATAAATCTATTAATCAAAACATGTTTCGCATAAAATCAAATAACAACAAAATCGAGACATGAATTGAGATAAATCGTTAATCAATTAATTAAAAAGGCATAAATCTATCAAGAGTTCACATTCTCGGACTAGAAAAATAGTTTACCCACTAAACATAATTAAAAGAACAATCGATAAACCAAACATTTAAAACATTGACGGTTTTTGAAAATCTAAAAAAAAAAAAAAAAAAACTTATAAATTTCCGGGATAAATATATTATACATGTTATATCTCGTAACTAAGTCTAATATAACCTAAATACTTAATTTTAAGTATTCACTTTTTCAATTTACATTTCAAAATGTTCAATTAATGTCATTTTTTTGTTAAATTTACAATCTTTATGTCGATTTTTTTATAAAGAAAATCTGAGCGTGTGATTTGCACATGTGGAATGAATTGGACATTCCGGATATATAAATGTCAAATTACATCCTTTAATTTTTTTTATATATAAATTAAAAATTCAATGCTTAAATTCAAGAAATTAATATTTTTATACAATATATATAAATTATAAAAAATAATATATCAGCCAAAATTTTAAAATAATAAGTCACCCAAAAAATATTTAAATTAAAATACAATATAAATAAATTACGTAGGATGGAGTATTAATAGATTTTATATAAATTGATTATTTTTTTTAAAAAAATTAGATTTTTTTTTATTTTTGATGATTTTTGTTTTAAATTTTGAATTTCATATTTCATTTTTTTTTATTATCTTGGCATTTTTCAGTTTTATTTTTTGTCAAAATTGTTATTTAGAAGAAAAATATTATTTAGATTTTATAAATTTTAATTTAAATATTTTAAAATGATTCATATTATAAAATTAATATTTGAATTTTGCATTATAATTATAATTATTAATTTGAGTTTAATTTTAAAATTGATTAAAATTTACTATGTGATTAAAAGTGTATGAAAAAAAGGATCGAAAGTGATATGATTCATTCTTACATGACCAAAAGTGTAATTTTTTATCGGTCGTGTGAATTTCACGCAATTTATAGTTGTTAAAACTAACAAAAAAAATTATAGGACAAAAAGTGTATATAAAAGGACCGAAAGTGATTTGAATTCATTCTTACGAGATCAAAAAAATATTTTTTTCAATATAAATGAATTGATTTCACACGTTTAGACTTTTAAAAGAGATATATAATAGTACTATGCCAAATTATGCTTTTTACAGCCGTTGAATAACAGCGGTTATTTTTAGAACCGCTGTTAAATCTTCAAAAACCGCTGTCATATGCATTTTTTTTAGAACCGCTGTCATAGGTTCCATTTGTGCGCTGATAGACAGCGATTTTTTGTAACCGCTGTGATATGTTTTAGTTATGCGCTGTAATAGCTTCTCTTATGGAATATAATTAAATTAATCTTTAAAAATAATTAAATAAAATAAAAAAATATGATAATTTTTTTTTAAATTACCGATTTTTTTTTATGAAATACGATTAAATTCTCAAAAATAAATATTTTAAAAAAATCCATTAAAAAAATAAATATGGTAATTAATCTTCAAAATTGTACTCCCTCCATCCATGAAAAGTAGTCTCATTAGAGTGGGGCACGTGTTTTAAGAAAAAAGTAGATAAAGTAAAGGTATTGTAGGGTTCATTGTGAATAAAGTGATTTTTTGTAAATAAAGTTGATGGCAATTTGAATAATTAAGTGATGGTTGAAGGGTGATAGTTTCAAAAAAAGGGTATGAGACTACATTTTGTGGACAAAAAATATAGGGCAAATGGGACTACTTTTCGTGGACGGAGGGAGTATTTGATTATTTCATATTTTTAAGATTTTATTTAGATTTAATTGATTTATAAAGAATTTTATTTTTAATTTAATTATTTTTTTAAGTTTTATCAATTAAGAAATATATAATGATTAACACAATATACTTATTTTGATTAAACAACGATATAAGTTTAAAAATATTTGTTCCTATGTATTATATTATTAATAAAAAAATATTAAAATTTATAAAATATCGGTCCTATATATTATATTATTATTAAACAAATTAAGAAAATCTAATATTTTTTTTGTCTTCTGATCTCCCCCAAGCGCCCCTCGTTATGTGAGTGCAGCCGCCGTTAGAAATATAAATTGATCATTCATTGCTTCTTCTTTTTGTTGGTGTGGAATTTGATTGTTAGATTTCATGAAATAAAGGAGTAATTCTAAAATGTTAGAGAAAAACATAAGAAATAAATTAAAGAATTAGGAAAATCACGTTGGTCTATAAACAAATAAAAAAGGAAGATGTATGAAAACTCTTCTAATCATTCTCTTTCTCTAACGTCTATTAATATGCCTCAATTGATTTGTTCTCTTTTCTCAATTTATGAGAATCGTATTTTTCTATACATGGTTGATTTATTCTCTTTTCTTGAAATAAGATAATATGAGATTGCAAAAAGGAAACTCACCTATAATTTAGGTTGGTGGGTCATCCTTCCAAGATTTGCTGATTATTGTTGATGGATTTAAATTCTGATAGAAGAATTTATTTATATAATATTATTGTAAGTGTGAAATATTTCTTATAAATTTTTGGGTTCGAATTATTTTTTTTATTAAGTTGGATCATAAATCAATGAAGAATTTTTAATATTCATAAATCATTGATACGCAAAATTCCATAAAAAGAAAAGGTGGTAAAACCAAAAGAAAAAGGGGTAAAAATCGTATAATATTCTTTATTGATTTATGAATATTTACCTCAAATAAAATTATTTATTCTCAAATTATTTTCATCAAATTAATAAAAAACTAATTTTATTTGAGATAAATATTTATAAAAAAAAAAAGAAAAAAGTGTATCTAATCGTTAAAATTAATATATATATAATCAAATTAATAAAAATAAAATAAAGAATTTTATTTAAGATAAATATTTATAAACCAATAAGGATTTTGCTTAAACAAACAAAGACTGGAAGTCCGAGCGAGGTTGAATTAAAAAAGAAGATTAAATCCCAAAATTTATTTAATCATTTGGATAATTTTAAATATAATTCAAATTTAATAATTACGAGTATATGTTTATAAAATAAATTTGATATTTTAATTATTATATGCTTATAAAATAAATTTAATATTTATTTAAAATAATTTCTAGATTTTATTATTCTCACCTAAATATAAAATTTTATTGATCTTTTAAAAATTTGTAATACAATAGTGATAACATCAAATAATATCTATCTAATACGTATAGTAGGTTATATATATTATATTATATATATCTCATAAGTTTAATTATTTATTTAATCAATATTATCAAATAGATATAATTATATTATGGGAGGGGCTATCAACACCCTAAATTGTGTTATTCCCACCCCAATTGTTATACACACCCCACTTAAATTTAAAATTTAATTTAAATTACTAAACATACCCCAATTTATTCCTTTCCTATCCTTTTTATTTTAAAATTTAAAATATTTACCCTTCTTAACTAATACTATACACACCCCATCCATTTAAAAAATTTAACCCCTCTCTCCCTCACCAACAACCACCGTGTCTTTTTCAAAAGAAGAAAGGGAGAAAAGGTGTGATCGAACAACAAATTAAAATATTAAAACACAATTAAAAAACTACACTATACAGACTGTACGACCACAACTTCATGTACACACATGGAAGTGTTCGGCCAGTACCTAATGTACGGCTATGGATATGTTCGGCCAGTACACAATGTACACATCCATGTGTGTTCGGCCAGTACACATCCATGTGTGTTCGGCCAGTACACAATGTACACATTCATGTGTGTTCGGCCAGTAGTGGTCGTACACCGCTTAACCAAAATTTCAAGCAGATTGCGTTCGGCCGGTTGTGGCCGTACATTCACAGATGTGTGCGGCCAATATGGCCGTACGTATAGTGATGTGTTCGGCCACGATTTCGGCCGTACATGTCGCGACTGCTACCACTAAAAAATTGTATAAAGTGTAAAAAAAAGTATAAAAAAGTGTAAAAAATATTAAATATACTTATATTAATTTCCTCCATCACTTTTTCTTCTTCCATAATCATGTTTGTTGTGATTATATCATCATATGAAGGTTTATGGTGGTAGGGTTTATGCATGAAGTAATCTTTTGTTGTAAAAGTAAAAATAGATGAATGAGAATTAAATGGGGGTAGAATTTAAGTATAGGGTGTGTATAACATGGGGTGTCTTTAATATTATTAGGGGTGTGTTTAACATTTTTTAAATGATTTAAAAGGATATCTTAGTAAATTCAATTAGGTCTATTTTTGTCCAAAAAAATATGGGGTGGGAACAACACAATTTGGGGTGTTGATAGCCCCTCCCTTATATTATATATAACATTATAACCTTCCCACCCCTGTAAATGTTAAGTGAGAGTGTGCGGTTAACCATTAAAGAAGAACGCCGGTTGCGCACATTCCATATACTCCGGCCTTCTTCATTCCACATTCTTCAACGGCCCCTCAGTTGTTCCCTTCTTCACCTCGTCGTTGTCCACCTACAGTCCGCTGTCGCCCTCATCATCTTCTCTTCCACTCGCAAGTTCTTTCACTACCCAAGCTTAAGGTCTCTCACTCACTTTTTTTTGTATGTTTTTTTGCTTATAGATTCATTCCACATATTTGCGTGCGCAGTTGTTCCTTCTTCACCTCGTCGCAATACGTTGTCCAGTCCGTCGCCCTCATCATCTTCTCCTCCACCCGCAAGTTCTTTTCATAACCCAATCTCCAGGTCTCTCTCAATCACATTTTTATTTTTATTTTATGTTTTTTTGCTTATATAGTTTTTGAGAATAACAACTTTTTTCAATATTAGGATCACTAGTTCTTGAATCCACTAGAGACGGTAACATGGTAATTGTTGGAGAGGACCTACACACATGCATTGTCTTTATAAGGGTCGGATTGGTGGAGTGAGGACAAAATTAGTTTTCAACGAATATGGGCAGCCTGTATAGAATAATCGTGTTAAGTTGGAAAGCTACATTTGTGTTATTGTAAGAGAATCATAACGCTATGCTTGTAAGTACGTTAACATCCTCGATCTTATGAACTTTGTTTACTTTTTTTGTTAGTATCTTATATGCTTATTGACATATATTCGTTGCAATTAATGGTAATTGTTGTACGTACTTTACAATCACATTATATTTATTAATTAATTGACTTTTTGTACCTTATAATATTTTATGCGCTTGTAATTAATAGTTTGTAGAAAAAACTTACACGAAAGCTCAAATTGACGAAGTACGGTCGGAGTGGGCTACATGCGTGCAACCATGGTTGAGTAGAGAGGAAAGCACGTGCATTGGGAGGGATTTCTAATTAATAAATTTATTGTAATAGTGGCTAGTTGAATTTATATATATACATAGATGTGTCGTATATTGAACATTAATTATGATGATTGGTGGATTTTGTAAGGGCTTTTAATTTCATTCACAATTAATCAATTTATGGTTTTTTTTAGCTTTTGTATTTTATTTTTATTAATTTAGCAAACACTACAAGAAAACTGCAATTTAGCTGCGAAAAAATTTGTCGCTAATTGTAATATTTTCGTTGCTAACGTGAGTTAGCGATGAAATAATTTTGTCGCAGGATTTGTTGCTATACGCCCGTCGCTAACGTGTTTGCGACAAAAAAAATTAATTTTGTCGCAAATGTTTGCGATGAAAATTTGAGTTTCATCGCAAAATATTAGCGACGAAAATTTGAGTTTCATCGCAAAATATTAGCGACAAAAATATAAGTTTCATCGCAAAATGTTAGCGACGAAAATATGAGTTTCATCACAAAATGTTTGCGAGGAAAATCAAACATTTGTCGCAAACACGTTAGCGACGGGTGTATAGCAACAAATCCCGCGACAAAATTATTTCATCGCTAACTCACAATAGAGACAAAAATATTAGAATTTTTGTTGCTAATATTTGGCTATGATATCCGATTTACGAATCATTCTCTAAACCCACTTCCGTACTCGACCAACCCAACCCGCACCCACACCCAACCCGCCCCAACCCACACCCGACCCACACCCACCGAACCAATTCAATCGTTCTCTAAACCCACTTCTGCACTTGACCCGCCCCGCCCCGCCCCAACCGACCCCAACTCAACCCAACCCGCACCCACATACCCCCTCCCCCATTTTATTTAAATAAATATTTTATTTGGTCTTAGTGGGAATTGATCCCGGGTGGATGGGCGCCCATAGCTGGGCGCCTACCATTTGGGCAGACAGCTCTTTGGTTCAGTTTTTAATATTAATTATATATGTATTTAATTGTTACTAATTTAGTTATTTTTACACATTTAATAATTTATTTCACATTTATTAATTGACTAATTTTTAACTTGTAACAACTATATATGTATATATACATGTGTATACGTAATTTTTAAAACAATTCCAATTGTAAAAAATCAATGTTACTTTAACAATTTAAAAAAAAAAAAATATTAGAGCCAATCTTCATTCTCCCATCTTTAATTATGTCCATCTTCATTAGCATCATCATATTTATAAATATTTTTATAAACATTCATACTGATTTGTAAAACATAAAATTTGGACAATTATTAAACATTTAATTATATAAATAGATTTTTTTGATTTAATAAGCATAGTTGATTTAATATTAGCCATGAAATATAATTATCATTGTTGTTCTTATTATTAACAACAAAATAAAATAATTTGATAAAAGTGTAGCGATAAAATATTTTAATTTTGTTGCAAATATTAATTCCAAAAATTAGCCACAAAAAATATATTTCATCGCAAAATAATAGCGACTAAATATAATTTTCATTGTTGCCCTAATTATTAACAACAAAATAAAAGAATTTGTACGTTGCTAGTTTAGCGATGAAATATTTTTATTTCATTGCAAAAATTAATTTCAATAAATTAGCCACAAAAAATTATATTTCATCGCAAAATATAATTTTCATTGTTGTTCTGATTATTAACAACAAAATGCAGCAATACGTTGCTAGTATAGCGATGAAATATTTTAATTTCATCGCAAAAATTAATTTCAATAAATTAGCCACAAAAATTTCTATTTCATCGTAAAATATTAGTGATGAAATATAATTTTCATTGTTGTTCTGATTATTAACAACAAAATGAAGCAATTTGTTGCTAATATAGCAATGAAATATATAAATTTTGTTGCAAAAATTAATTTCAAGAAATTAGCCACAAAATTTTCAATTTCATCGCAAAATATTAGCAAGAAAATATAATTGTCATTGTTGCTCTGATTATTAACAACAAAATGATGCAGTTTGTTGCTAATAAAGTGATGAAATATATAAATTTTGTTGCAAAAATTAATTTCAAGAAATTAGCCACAAAAATTTCTATTTCATCGCAAAATATTAGCAACGAAATATAATTTTCATTTTTGTTCTGATTATTAACAACAAAATGAAGCAATTTGCTGCTA
Organism: Galeopsis tetrahit; assembly: GCA_963675135.1. NCBI lineage: Eukaryota > Viridiplantae > Streptophyta > Magnoliopsida > Lamiales > Lamiaceae > Galeopsis > Galeopsis tetrahit. Next base: position 61,433,935 of record OY776134.1, on the reverse strand, counting down.
ATATAGCGATGAAATATATAAATTTTGTTGCAAAAATTAATTTAAAAAAATTAGCCACGAAAATTTCTATTTCATCGCAAAATATTAGCAACGAAATATAATTTTCATAGTTTTTCTAATTATTAACAACAAAATGAAGAAAATTGTTGCTAATATAGCGATGAAATATATAAATTTTGTTGTAAAAAATAATTTCAAGAAATTAGCCACGAAAATTTCTATTTCATCGCAAAATATTAGCGACGAAATATAATTTTCATTGTTGTTTTGATTATTAACAACAAAATGAAACAATTTGTTGCTAATATAGCGATGAAATATATATATTTTGTTGCAAATATTAAATCTAACAATTTAGCAACGAAAATTTATATTTTGTTGCTAAAAATTGATTTTAGCGATGAAATTTAGATTTGTCGCAAAATTTTCGTCGCTATACCCCCCATTTCTTGTAGTGAAATGAAAATTTCATTATTTTTTTAAAAATATTGGATATATACAACAGCGGCTAATAACCGTTGTTATAGCTAATACAACTACTGTTATACAGCAAGTACAACAACGGTTGTTAATAAATAACAGCGGTTAAAAATCGCTGTAGTAGTTCAAAACAACAGCGGTTAAAAACCGTTGTAGTAATTCCAAACAACAGCGGTTAAAAACCGCTGTAGTAAATTCAAACAACAGCGGTTCATAACCGCTGTCATAACTAATAAAACCGCTGTCGTAAATATTGTAAGGTGTTAAAACCAAGCACATACCACAACGGTTTTGATGGAATAACAGCGGTTAATAACCGTTGTTGTATATAGGTACGACAGCGGTTAATAACCGCTGTCTATCAGCGCCCTCTTTCTACAGCGCTTTGTACCACAGCGGTTGCTGATATCAATTTACAGCGGTTAAATCAGCTTATTTGGCATAGTACTGTTAATTAATAAACTTAAAACTTTTAGATGAAATGAAAAAGTGTTATGAATACATTTTTTTTATTTTACTAACTTATATAGTAGTAACTAGTAACAAGTAAGAGATCGATTCACAGAAAATTTAAAATATTAAATAAATTAACACCTTTGATGACATTTTTATTTATTTACGACATAACAAGTATACACGAATTTTGACAAGTCAAGTCATCAATTGTTGGTCGAAGAAAAAAAAAACGTATATCAAGTTGCACTAACATAAAACTGTAGGATTTTTTAACCATAAAATATGAAAGTCGTGACAAAAAAAAAGTACATCGTGCGTATACGTAAGCTACTACATGAAAGCAAGGATGAAAATATTGTGGAATATATCACAAATTTGTATATTGCGATATGCATATTGGGGTCTAATGTATTTTCACTATGCCAAATAAGCTGATAGACAGCAGTTAAAAACCATTGTAAATTGATATCTGCAACCGCTGTGGTACAAAGCGCTGTAGAAAGGGGGCATTGATAGACAGCGGTTATAAACCGTTGTCGTATCTATATGCAACAGCGGTTATTAACCGCTGTTATTCCATGAAAATCGCTGTGGTATGTACTCAGTTTTAACCCCTTACTATATTTACGACAACGGTTTTATTAGTTATGACAGCGGTTAGGAACCGCTGTTGTTTTAATTTACTACAGCGGTTTTTAACCGCTGTTGTTTGGAATTACTACAACAGTTTTTAACCGCTGTTGTTTTGAATTACTACAGCGGTTTTTAACCGCTGTTATTTATTAACAACCGTTGTTGTACTTGCTCTATAACAGCAGTTGTATTAGCTATAACAACGGTTATTAGCCGTTGTTGTATATATCCAATATTTTAAAAAAAATAATGAAATTTTCATTTGCTAAATTAATAAAAATAAAATACAAAAGCTAAAAAACCATAAATTGATTAATTGTGAATGAAATTAAAAGTCCTTAATCATCATAATTAATGTTAAATGTACGACACATCTATGTATATATAAATTCAACTAGCTAATATTACAATAAATTTATTAATTAGCAATCCCTCCCAACGCACGTGCTTTCCTCTCCACTCAACCATGTATGGTACTCCAATCGTACTTCGTCAATTTGAGCCACTCCGACCGTACTTCGTCAATTTGAGCGTACTTCGTCAATTTGAACTTTCGTGTAAGTTTTTTCTACTAACAAAAAAAGTAAATAAAGTTCATAAGAGGATGTTAATGTACTTACAAGCATAACGTTCATATATGATACAAGGTGTCAAGTTAGATATGTAATCTTCACCTTTTATCTAATTACAATAACACCAATGTAGCTTTCCAACTTAGCACCATTATATTATTCCCTACAGGCTGCCCACATATTCGTTGAAAACTACTTTTGTCCTCACACTGTGACTTATAGTCATCATGATCTACCTTAATCTTTTTACGAAGTGCCATATGCACAAAATTGGACGGGATCGAATCGAGAAATACCGTAGATATATCGCACAATATTGCAACATTTGAAAAATTCGCAATTTTTTTTTTTTTAAAATTAAAATTATTCAATAGTTTTTATTTTATTTTTAATGGTGCAAGAAAAAATATATTCTCAATTCACTTAATGTATTTATTAATATTTTTATATATATATATATATATATATATATGTATGAATAACAGGTGCATAATTATATCCTAAAGAGTTTATTAACAATATAAGACAATCCATAAGTTTTATAAACAAAATAAGCTAAAAAAATTTAATAAAACAACCAAGACCAAAACACACTGCAAATTTCCATCTATACCCTCTATATATTTTAATTGAAATTAATATGTATTTCCAATTCATTCAGCATCATTTGAATTCCGGCTACACATTCCATTTTCGAATTCAATCTAATTTGAATTCAAATCGTAGATTCATTCTTTTTCTGCAGTCAAACACTTTCCAAAAACTTGATGATTTTCCATAAACGATTTCGTGTCGTTTGGTCTTCCATGCAATTCTGTGTATCTTGGTAAATTTTGTATACAATTTCTGTTCATATTGTTTCATGTTTATGATTTATCATTTTTAGATAATCTTTTTAAATATAGTCTTATGTATTAGGTTTTATGGGATTGCAAAATTAAATTATCACCAAAAAATTATAGTATTCTTCAAACAATGGAGTCATCCGTCATTTTGAAGATCGATTTTGATGGCAGGAGTAAATTAATTTCAACGGTCTTACTAGGGCGGTCATAGCCGAGGCGGTCTTGAACATCGTAAAACTGAATGGCGGTGTGAGCGGCGAGGCGGACACAGCGGTCGTGGGGGCCTTTGGCGGTGCAAACTTTACTGGATCGGAGGTGAGTTCAATGGTACACCGTCGATCTGAACGAATCGAAGACGCGACTTTGTAAATTCTTGTGTCGATCTCTTTCTCGCCTTTCTCGCCGTTTCCAGATTTTTTTGGTGGGCGAATTATTTCTCGCATATATGTGTGTATCCCACAAAAACTTGTATTTTTTATTAATCAAGATGCGATGATCGTTTAAGAGGTGAGTTTTCTTCCCAATCCATTTGCATCAAAAAGTTTCGATTTATCTGTAGTTTCCTTTCCTTTTATTGAATAGTTAAACAAAACTATGTGCGTTGAAACTGTTCGATGAAATGCCTGAATGAGCATACATGGTAAATTCTGCAGAAATTGGTTAACCAATTTGTTGTGTTTGCAGTAAAGGTAGTTTGTAATGTCAAAAGGTTTGATATGGACTACTGCAGAGGAAATGACTATGACCAGAGGAAATTGATATTTTCTTCATACTTATTTCCCCCTACAAATGTGTTGGGCTTAGAAGTCATATTGTGCTTTTGTTTATTTACTAGTTTTTTGCCCGTGCGATGCACGGGTCTGTTATTGTTTTATTTTTTCTAAAATAAACCTTTTAACTATTTTATAGTAGTTGAAATTAAGTTGATTTCAATTTTGCCAATTTTTCAATATTAGGAACAAAAGCAAAGAGATGTCATTACATCGCCAACCTATAGAGTAAAAAACTAATACGAAGTAGTAGTTGATATGATAAATACTTTTTTAAACAATATGCTAATAATTGAATAATTGACCACGTCCTATAAAGCATCTCGACAACTTAGAGCAAGAGTTTCTGGTTTATCCCATAGATGGTTAATTCATTCAGTTAACAATCCAACAGCTATAGAAAGCCATCTCAAGCATATAGATGCAAAGAGAAAGTTCAGTCAAACATCTAAAATTTAACTTGGATAGTAACAACGTACCATTTAACTCCATGACATCTTTACAACTATTCATTGCATTATTATGATGTCAGTTGCTGAGAATGACTTGTATTGTATTCACTGCAATATGGAGAAATAAATTGGCAAAATAGATTGGTATTTTGTTACATTTCAAAAGAAGGCCGTGAATACAATACAGGCCATTCTCAGCAACTGACATCATAATAAAATGTTCCATGTTTCCTTTTAGTAAATTACCCATTTTACCACTCTAAAAAAACTAACTCTGATGGTAAAAACCTCACAATATCAGTTACCTTTTGCTCAAACTCAACCTTGTAGCTAAAACTTGTGAGAATTTCTTTGTCTTGGATTTCGTCGACTCCTGCAATTCAGGGCTGCTGACTTCCTTTATGTTTTTCGTTGTTTTTTTTATCATTGAATCCTGCAATTCAGTGCTGCTGACTTTCTTCTTTTTCGTCTCCCTCTTCAATGTTTACTCAGCATTAGTCTCAACTTCTGATACATTACTGTTTTGATCGTTACTGTCATATTCTATGTGAACCTGCAAAAGGATCATTGTTTTTTAAGCGTAAATTCCAGCAAATTCCTGGATAAAGTCAAGTAGAAGATTATAGAGACATGAATCTTAAATATATATATATATCACCAAACATCACAAACACTCTACTACTCACATGATGCCTGCACATAAGCTCTAAGCATCATAATTAACCTGCATCATAATGTGATTCCAATATGTTGAGTAGGTATCACATTTGGCTGCCATTTTTGAGTTCATGCATGCACTAACATGTACATAAAAGGTTACATGCTCTACGCAACACTATTTAGTATTTATACGACAGAGACCCAAAAAACGGAGGAAGTTAAATAGATCGTTGATGGAGGAAAAGCTGCTGATGATTCTCACCAGTACTGCGCTTCTCTCAAGCTCGACCCTCTTCTCTACTCTACTCTACTCTATTTCTGCATCAGAATTCGATGAACCAAACTTATATTTCCACCCAACCCCCATCCTGGAGAACATATCTTCATTGTCATCATCACTCAGAACGCGGCTATTCTGAAAGCTTTGTCCAGTATCTCCTACTCGTCACTGTGGGACTTGATCTGGCACATAACAAAATCTATTTACTTAGTTCAAATTTTCAAAACCAAAGAAAGAAACACAATTTTCAGCATTCAAATTTAGACAGAGCCGAGAGATAATGTAATTAGGAAATACTACCATATATGAAGCTGAATGCATGCTACTGGAACGATACAACCCTCCTTTGGTGAGTTGTAGGCGTGATGGGGTGTAACTTGTAAGCGTGTTCCTCAAAAATATACATTGTGCTCAAGAGGTCGGAAAAACGTAAATTAGATCGCAAGACAAGCATTAATTCTCAACATGAGAAATCAACTTATTGGTCTATATAAGAAATGAATAGCATCCAGAATTCATAATTTTTCATTTCTTAACTTTTTAACCACAAAAGCACATGTGGTAAGAGAAAAGTATAACATTTACTGCATCTTATACCCTGTGTCCAGTTCCCCACCCAAAACAAACAAATAGATAAATATAAAAAAATGATACTACTCGATAATTCTCAAAATTATCATACATTAGCTAAAATCAACAATCATTTGATTACTAACCTCTGGAATCCGCAAGCAATTAGCATTTCAATCAATGGAGATGAACTCACAGTCCGCTTGAACACTTAAACCCAGTCTCAGTCTAAATAAACAAAAAATCAACACATTTCCCCATCTTATCGTTGAGAAAAGCATTCTCCGGAAGAGAGTCGAACTGATAAAAAAATTACCATTCATTCAGGCATAAAAAATGCCAGAAAGATATTGACACAAAACAAACTAAAACATTATGAACTCACCATACTAGTTTTCTTAGATGTCAGAGTTACTATTATTGTATCTAAGCACAATCAATTTCAAACGAAAACCTGAAATGTAGGGGCTTACTTGAGTGCAATCACCAACAAAGAATTTTAAAACATGAGAAAAATAAGTACATCATAAGTGAAATGCACAAATATTAGGTTACACAAATTTCAATTGAATTAAGTCAGAAAATCAGCAATGGAATAATTCTTTCTTTTGATTAGCGAAAGAAACAGATGAACATGGGAAAGCAGTCTTACAACGTGGAATCTACTAATTTTAGGATCGAATTTTGAACATATCTTTCCTTGCATCGTCATTGGCATTATAGTTGATTGCTTCAAGGATGTTGATTCACATGGGGAAAACAGAGAGACAATTGTGAGACTCGGATTCAAAAATTAAATCTCTCAACCATAGGAAGTAGTATGAAATAAATTGGTAAAGAATCAAAGTTCACTACATTAAATCAAATTGCACAATGACAATTGTGAACACAATGTAAAGAAAATAATCTGCAAACTGAGACAATAATACTCAAAAGATACACACAAAAAAAAAAAAAAAAAAAAATTAATCAACATGAAATCCTAAAAAATCCCCATGTGAAATGTGTGCTATTTAATTAGTAGGGTAATCAATCAACATCGCAGATCCCGCAGCAATTCATACACCCTGAACATTTTTCAAGTCATTGCAATGAAAAAAGCTGAAGATAAAACTATTTCAACCTGAATACGTTGGGAGGGAAATCTTCTAGAATTGTTAATTGTGTACTTTTGGAAAGGAGTTTGGAAATTCAGTAGAAGTTCGAAGCTCTTGCCTTCAACAGGCAAGCAACAATTTGTCAAAAAAATTCCCTCATCTCCTCATATGTAACTTGGATGATTAAATTTAAAGATGGAAATTCTGAGAGAAGATTGAAAGAAGAAGATGAAACGGATTACATAAGAAAATGAGTCATAATTATATGGAAATTCTGAGAGAAGATTGAAAGAAGAAGATGAAACGGATTACATAAGAAAATGAGTCATAATTATAAGCATTAATTTAGAACTAAATTAAACCGTAAACATGGAGGAGAGTTTTGAAACCGTAAACATGGAGGAGAGTTTTGAAACCGTAAACATGGCAGGAGAGTTTTGAAAACCCTTTAGTGTCCCTATATCTCTCTTCTATGACATGGCAGACACGTGGCAGAAGGAGGAGGGGCTTCAAATGCTGACGTGTCGAAATCAGGAGAGTCTCATCCTCCTTTTATATATATAGATTTGTCCTGAAGAAAACACTCACTGTACTATTGATCTTTGCTGCGTTTTACTTCAACTTCGTAGCAACTGGATTGATATTAATAACTGCATTTTCCAAACTTCTACTAATGTTTCCTTCTTCCTTTTCCTCCATGGAAAACTGCCTCACAAAATGTACACATACCCACTTTATTTTCTTTAAACTAATATGCAGCAAATTGTTTGAAATTGCATAAATTGTGGCCACATTTAAAAGAATGCTCATTGTTTATTATATATTGCTGGAGATTGGGGTGTAGAATAGAAAAATTCCTGAGTGTACTTTTGTCTGTATGTGAATATGTTGGGTTTGTAAAAATGTTAAATTTTATTTTTTGAAGTCATACATTTGATTTGTTGGTTGGGTTTGAAAAAGTCTCTATTTATTTCGCAAGTGTTTTATTTTTGTAATGGTGATTAGTTGACAATCTATTTCTCCATAGGTTTCATATCTGTATGGGTGTTGGGTTCTTTCTTTTTTCATTGCTGATATTTATCTATCCAACTAGAGTTTGTTCAATCAAACAACTACATAAATGGAACTACATGTTGGAGTTAACTATATAAGACTTGAGTTTCATGATTTTTTAATTGGAGTTTGTTATTGGTATACTTAATACTATAATGTTTCAGAATTATTTTGTGATATACAAGATATTGGAGTTTGCACTAATTTGTAAGCATGTTTTCAGAATTCTGGCATGTTTTCTTATTCATTTGGATGTAATGCTTTAAGAAGATAATAATCACATCTGAATTTCATAAACTAAAATTATATTTTTGTTGCAGGAAGTTAGATGTTATGAGAAACAGATTATAGGAAGCTAAACAGAGGAATGTGATTCTTGTTGTTGAAGTTGGGTATACACTTGAAGTTGAGTTTTGCTGATAACGTAGTTTCTGCAATTTTCGTTGCATATATAAACTCAATTACTGCATATATTTGTATGTATAATGCATATTCAGTGTATTTTCGTATAATGCATATTCAGTGTATTTTCGTATAATGTAATTTTTAGATTCAATAGTTTATTTTACTTCACGAACTAAGAAAATCATAATTATTGTAGAATTTATGATAAAGTCTTATATTATTATTATGCAATGCACATATTATATATATGCATGTACTGAGAATATACAACAATTTTTATATGTAAATATATTATCCAACATATTTATGACTATATTTGACAATTTTTATAGAAAAATAACACATGCACATATTAAAGTATATGCAATTATCGATTGCATATATAAAAAACGTATGCATATTTGAAAGTATATACAGTTATCGGTTGCATTTAATAAAATATGCGTATATGCATCATGCAAACATATATGGGTGTTACTCAACAAGTATTTGTTAATACAAGTTGTTCATTAAATTAATTTAAACAATTTTAGAGGTGTATGGAGTAAAATAATTTTTTTGAATGTATTAATTTTATTAAGTATTTATAATATAATTTATATTTTAATAAAGATATGGTATGCAAAATAATTAAATATTTAATTAATTAAAATATATTTCCGATTAATAAGAAAATTATTGAATATATAAAAATATGAGTGTGGACAAACAGAAAATATGATCTCGAATTTTAGTAAAGTTTTTTTAATTGTAATTAGCGCTATAATCGAGGGATAATTAAATCATTTAAAATTCGAAATTAAAATCAGCGCTAGAATCGAGGAGAATTATCTCCCAACTTAATTTAAAATTTAAATGTTTGACTTTACTAAATTTCGATTAACATTATTAATTGTAGTTGAAATTCTTAATTAATTAGAAAACAGGGGCATAATCGACTATATAGATTGGATTTTGTCCTTAATTGTTTTATTAAATAAAATTAGCTTAAATCTTAAAGTCTTAGAGTGGTTTGTCCTATTCTGTTTTTTCCCCTATCCTAAATTACTCTAATGTGACGAATTAGTACTATCAATGTTGTTTGGACAAATATGTCATTTCACCTACTATATTTAAACCGCATAGGTCATCATTTTGACATTAATTGTATTTTATTATGTATATTTAATCATTTTGTATTGTGTATTATATTGTCAATCAATTTTCGTCTGCCAATATTTATATAATTTATTATATATATGTTTGTTTTAAACATATAATTTTATTTTGCTTTTGATTAATGAAATATATGTAATAGTATGTTATAATAATTTCTAAACTTTTATGTTAAATTTTTAAAATTTTAATAAAAAATTTATCATTTTTTACGATATATTCAGTTATATATCCGTAAAATTAAGGTTGTGGTATTAGTTGCAAAACATCGCTATCATGAAAGTCGACATTGTGTACACACAAATACTACACTTATTAGATCATTATGCAACACTCTTGGTAGCCATATATTGTACAATCATAATATTTATACCACACATTTGTAACATTTTATTAATACGCAATGTTTTTAAATAACGTAATGCTCAACTGGAAGCCTTAAGAATACTTATACCAGACATTTGTAAGTACCCTTTATTAATATGCAATGCATGTAATTTTAAATGACTAGGATCCACAGTAAGCCTTGAGAGCAGATGGAGAAGTCCGACCTGCTTCAGAGTAGTAAAACTCGAAGAATTTGTGCTGATCATAAGGCTTGAAAAGTAAAGGGTGCTCATCGTCCACCATCTCATCAGGAGCTTTAATTATATAGCCTGCTTTTGAAATCGAAAATAATGCGATCGAGTACCTAGTTTCGTCTCCGCTCATCATGACCCTGTGATACGGAGAGTGCACCCGTCCATTTGTCCAAGCCTGCACGCAAATTTATATAACGTGTCTAAATTAGTAAGTATTGTTTTATTGAGAATTTTCATTAAACGCGCGGATGGAATAATTAAGCGTGTGAAACCGTCCCACAAAACACAGTTTAAGGGGGCCGGGATAATTTTATAATTAATTTTTATACATAAAGTAAATAAAGTATCAAAATTAAAAGTAATATTGGTATGAAGGGTAAATATGTGAAATTAACGGACTAAAAAAGAAAGTATCAAAATTAAGAACTTACATAGAAAGCCTCTCCAGCCATGACAACGAAAGAGTTTAGTGAGTGAAGAGTGATCCAATCTCCATGTTTTGTTTGAACTTCCAATCCACTTACATCACTCTGATACACTATGGTGATGATATTCTTGTCTGTGTGAGATGCTAACCCAAGCTTAGTTTCATGGCTTCCTGCAGACCCATCATACTTCTGAAATCGAAGAAGATAATTTGTCGAATCTATATGCTCGACTTTGTACTTTTCCAGTCCAAGGCTCTCTACAACCATATTCCTCACTGTTTTGTCCAGTTCTACCAATTGCTCTGCAAACCTCTCTACACTCTTGCTAATAATTAACAACAAAACTCAAAAGGGTCATTAAAAAAAAATAATAATAATAATAATTTGGACGAAAAGTTTTACTACATATATATTATACTTTCATTACAATTAAAGTATCTGTAAAATTCTACAAAAGTACCAGTCTCATGATGTAGCTAGAGACGCCATTTTTTTTAACTTTATACGTAAAGAAACGAAAAATAAACAAGCACATTGTTATGTGGTGTGGCGGTACCTGAAAGCGGGATTGCCTTGGGGCCACATGAGATTGGCGAAGGTGTCGATTTTTCCAGGGGAGAGGGCGTCTCCGATCCCCAAACTTTCGTAAATTGAATCCACCGCCTGGTCTCCGGCGTAGTAGCCATGGAAGGGCTTGTCGGAGATGTTACGTAACTTAGTCTGTAAAGGGAGATCAAAAAGTAGTTGTATTTCTTCCATTACTGATTTTCGGAGATGGAGAGGAATTTGATCGAACGTGGCCTCAAAGCAGCCATATTCTTGGAGGGCTTTTTGGACTTGGATTTTCACGGATTCCCATTTAGGAGTTTCTTGTTTCAGGTCAACGGAGGAGAAATCTATGATAGGAAGCTGCTTATCAGAACCCATTTAATTTGTTGCAATTACAAAATAATGAACAAATGTAATTCTGTTTTCACATATTAATTGGAGGTATTTATTAGTAGTAAATTTGCACGTAATGATGAAGGATTCTCAAAAATGAGACATCGGCCAGAGAGGACAAAACAAAAAAGAAATGGGATCGATACGTCAATTTATGAAAATGCATGGGTTGAAAAGGTTGTTAATTTGTGTGTTGTGGAAAAAAAAAAGTTGGATTAAAATGAAAAGAAATTAACTTGGAGTTAAAATAAATAAATAAAATCGATCATTGAAAACACTGTGAATATTTTTTTTAAAGAGAAAATATCAATTTTAGTTTTGTAACTTTGCATTTTCTCAATTGTAGTTCTAATTGTATTAATTTTAGTTCTATAACTTGTACTTTCTCAATTTTAGAAGGAAAAAAAAATTTGTTTACAACCCGTAACTTTCTCCATTTTGATAAACGTCCCAATAAATATAAAAAATTATTTTACGTCCCATAATTTTGTGAATTGATTAATTCACGTACAATTTTTATTGGAGACTCTCAAACGATATAATTTCACTCAAGCTTTTATCACGTACGCATAAAAATTATGAATAATCAACGTAAATTGGAACATGATCGATTTTGACTTGTATAGCGTGAAAAAAAATGATCATGTGGATTAAAACAAAATTACAAGTCACTATTTACAATTTACAGAATAAAGAAAAATGACGTAAATTAATCAAATTACGAAATTATGAGACGTAAATAAAAAATTTAGAACATTTTTAAAAAAAAAAAAAGTTAAAGTTACGGGACGTAAAAAAAATCTCGTTATTGGATGTAAAAAGGCGAAAATTGTTGGTAAATTAACTAATTTAAGAAATTATGACACATAAATTAATTTTTTATCTTTTTTTGGACATTTTTTTTAAAAAAAGTGAAAGTACGGGACCTAAATAAAAAAATTCTCCAATTTTATTGTGCAAAGTTATAGAACTAAATTTGAAAATATGCAAAGTTACTGAATTAAAATTAAGCTTTGCCTGAGTTATAAGACTAAAAGTGATTAATTCCATCCCGATTAAAATTGATAACATCATGACTAAAATTGAGAGAATGCAAAGTTACAAAACTAATATTATACTCAGTTTAAGTTACAGAATTAAAATTGATATTTCTCTTTCTTAAATTGTTATTTATTACAATAGAGTATTCTTTCTCAAATGAGATTGCATATACTTTCAACGTTTTATTTTCTATTTTTTTCATAACCGTAAAAAATGGTAAAAATAGCATTAAAATAGAAAATAATAAGCACAAAAAATTATACTCCTTCGATCCCGTGTTCTGCCTTTCTACTTTCTAGAGTGCAAATTTTTAATTTTGCTAGATTTTCATCCGTGCGAGCGCGGGCTAGTTTTAATTTTTTTTTTTTATAGTTTGTCTTGCTATCAGTGTCTTTATAATTTTTTTGTTTACAAAAAAAAAAAAAAAAAAAAGAATGTAATATTACCCGCTTTAAACAAAAAAATCTATCTTCGTCCTCTTCCATTTATTTCAATCTATAAAAACACTAATGCAATGCACGTGCCTATTTTAATTTTTTGTATTGTCGATTAAAAAATAAGTATACATATATATAGATATGTTAAAACTCTCTCACAAAAAGAGTCTGGAGTCTGTCTGTCTTCATATTTTGCTTGTTTACAAAAATAAAATACTTAACTATTACTTGCCTTAAACAAAAGGTATATATTTCTCATCTTTCATTTAATGTCATCTATAAAAACACCCTGAATTAAGTTGTGTAAAGGCTTTTTTTTTTACTAATCATTTTTTCAAATTGTAGATAAGTTGTGTTTGTATTTTATGCGCATCAGAATAAAATACCAGTGTTTTTTTAATACACCATACGGAAAGAGATCTATTTCTGACTGATCGAGACATATTTCCCCTCTCTCAAGTTAAATGATCAATAGTTATATGTTTTGGCAATTCAACATGACAAAGAGAATGTTTACATTCTATTCAATAAAAAATAAAGAAACGACTATCTTCACAATATTAAAAGCATAAATAAACCTCAAATTTTTACATCTTTTCTTAAATATTCAAATTTGTGTCTACCATCAACAAAATAACAATTTTTTAAGCATTAAATAACAAATACACACTAAATTATTATAAGAATCTTGAAATTAGAAAATGAGACGTTTGAAATACACATTGACAACAATAACAAATATCAGTTGAAAATTCAAGAAAGTACGGAGTATATGAATTAACTCATCTTTGTAAAACAGTTGTGGGAAGAAGTACAATAACATTTTACAACATTTAGACGCAAATACAAATAATTTACATGCCTTTCTTTAAATAGAATCACTCTCTTTTATTTCCTTTTCATTTCTGTTCGGGAGGAAAACTCGTTTTGCTGCATGCAAGAAGATGGAATTGGCATGGGGTAGTTTCTCTGGAATTTGCTTTCTTATCCAAATATTGATGAACAAATGAATCATTTACTGACAACCATGACATCAAACATATTTACTAATATATTAAAAATAGCAGCAATGTTCTGATAAGAGAAGAATTGCTTGAATTTTGATCACTCATATGATAGAACCATACATCCCATCGCATTCGCATCCATAATTTATAATATAATTTGCACCCTATATCATATATATATAACCTAAAACAGAGTAAACCAAGGGTCACTTTACATTAGAAATTGAAGAGATCCAAGGCACTTATTTCAGCAATTATACTATCATTAACTGGATTTTGGTATTTCAGTTTCACAATAAAAAAATGGTAGAATTTGAAGTTCGAGAAAATTAATGATAATGAAGGGTGAGATTAAAAGTATTTTTAAGAGTCTCTCTAGATTCCTATTCCTATTCTTGTAATGTATGACATGGCAGATACATGGCAGAAGGAGGAGGGGTCTCAAATGCACACGTGTCGAAAGCATGAGAGCCCTCATCCTCCTTTTATATATATATATATATATATATATATATATAAATATATATAGATAGATTTGATTACATGATCAGATGAGACGTATAAAAAGAAATATAAAATTTGTGTTGAAACGTATAAAAATCATAAAATGAGCTCCATGTTTCAGGTAATTTATGATTTATTTGGTAATTTTGATGAATTGGGAAAGGGGTAATTGTAATTTATAAATCGCGGAATTCATTAATAATTGAGGTAAAAAAATTCAAGGGTTATCGTTGTAATTCTTCACTCTTTTTTTGTTTCTGGGAATTTGGTCAGAAAAAGGCATGCAGTATTTTGGAAGATGTATAGGACATGTTTTATTGAAAGAAGAGAAAAGCAAAGGATAAGAAAATTACAATAACTGCAACACAGAAAATGATTTTATTTTTGTTTTGTTTTGTTTTCCATGTGGGCATGTCATGAAATGGACCATTGGCATTGGATCACCAAAAATTAATATGGGCATAAGATGGAGCATTGCATTGAACGGCCAAAAATGTATATGACAAAAAAAATATATATCTTTTTTTACTAGAAAGGTTAATTATCTCAATTATGTGTATTAAATTAATCTAGGAGTGAGTATTTTTATCTTCTAAACATTGTTTTTACAATCATATAAATATTATTTTTTACTAGAAAGTTAATTGTCTCAATTACGTGCATTAAATTATGGGCGCCCCATTATTAGGTACGTATTTGGGCAAAATATAGCAACTAGGACTCAACTTAGAAATTCTAGCAAACAGATACGCATTTATCTCGAATTTGCCCATTTTACCCTTACTTTTCACAACATGCAAACAGTGTAGCTATGAGGTGTAGGATTGCTTCTCTGCCTGAAAAAATACGCCCCTTTTCGATTGATTAGACATTTATTTTTTGACATACACTCAAAAATTTCGAAAGCAAGACATTTGGGAAGTGTTTCGTTTACTTTAGGATTTGGGGAAGGTAATTTCTGTTTATAATCGCAGAATATTTTTGTTTTACGCATGTTCTTGATCGAGGTATCTGTTGTTTCAAAAAATTTGGAAGGTCCGAGGGAAAGCAACCAGGGGTCCGGTGAAGAAATCAAAACGGGATAACAAAGAACACACTGAAAAGGGTTTTTCCAACCTCGGTAATATGAAATGTTTTTTTCCTTGCTTATTTCATCCATGTAGTGAAGGATTTTTCTATGGAAATCTTGTTTTCTGAAATTTTCTAATTAACTTGAGAACAGGTAAACGAAAGGGAAGAAATAATGATCATGTACGACATAGGAAAAAAGGTTTGTAGAAAAAAGATCAAAGTTCAAATTTAAATTTTATTTTTTTCATTAATCATTTATCTTTTTTTTTGTTAGGAAAAGGACCTGCAGTGAATTATTCATCATCGAGCATCTCAGAATCAGGTGAATAAAATTTTACATGTTCAACAGCATTTGACATGATCAAAAAACGTATTTTTATAAGGTTTTAAAAGGAAACAAGTTTTGGATATTCATAGCCTTTTTCATGATCATTTATGATTCCATAGTGCCTTTTTTTACACCATTTTTTTTTGGATGTTGTAGAGAGTGCAAAATCTGAAAATGTTTTCAAAAAGCACAAGAAATGCGATGAGCTTGAGAATTCTACCTCTGATGAATCTTCAACCGGTACATGCTTACAATTCTTGTTAGGACCTTACATAAGTTCAACGTAGAATTTTCTTAATAACGGTATATTGACATATCATTTGTGTGATATCACATAACAGAAAATGATTCGTTATCTATGGATAGACAAAATAATGACGTCCTTAACGAGTCTATAACTGATACAAGCAGTGAAGAAGATTGTACGATGATGAGTAAAAAAGTGAAGCCGAATAATTGTTTTGGTTAGTTAAAAGATTACGAATTGTATTTTTGGATATCTACTATAACACTGGTATAAATTGATATGCGGGGGTTGGTTTGCAGGTCGGATACAGGTTAACAAAAGAGAAACTTATTATCGATCAAATCTCCGAACATTGATTAAGGAAGTGAATGGCCTGAAACTTGATGAAAATCACAAAAAATATATTAAAAAGACTCCGTTTTGGCTGTTTTTTAAAAGTATATATGTGGAGAATTTTGAAAGCTTGTTAAAGAGGTCGAGAAAACATGAGAGCGCAATTAGACAAATAATCAAATGTTTTGATGTTGATTCTGAATCTTTCTTTATTGGTGGAGAAGTTCTTCAATTAAATAGGAGGGATGCTCAACTTATATTTGGTATTAGCTGTGGGAGCAAACCTATACCTTTGAAGGAAAAAGATTACAATATTCCAGTTTGGGTTCGTAGATGTTTCTCAGCGGACCTAGATAAAGTTTCAGATTCTAATTTTGTGATGTATAAGAAACTCATACTCTCAAAGTTGACCGTTGTTTCGAGCAAGCATGACCGTGATAGCTATAAGGACGTTGCTCGTCTGTTGTGTTGTTACATGATGTTTATTCTGTTTTGTACCAATAAAAATTGTTCAGTCTCTACGCATATAAGTTGCTATTTAGAGAATTTCAATGAGATTTTCCTACATGATTGGTCAATGTTAATTGTTGAGATGTTGAGTAAGCAATTGGGAACAACCAAGAATCTTAAAGTTGGAGGGTGTGCTGTCATACTTCCTGTAAGACTCGAATAACTCTATATTTAATATCGTCGCATGTATATATTTTTTTCAACAATCATTACAATTTGTCTTGATTTGAGTATACGACAGTTCTGGTTATGCGAGCATGCAGCGTTGTTGAAGCCCGTGCATAAATCTGCATTCCCACGATTTCTAAAATGGGATTTAAACAAGATGAATTCGGTGGTTAAGAAGTTGAAGCTATCTCGAGATATAAAGGTAATCAATTTACACTTTAGTTTGTTAAATTGAAATTTAATCTCCCCAAATCCAAGAACATTTAACTCGGTTGCATTTGGCAATATAATAATGTTAGGTTCGAAAGATATTGTTGAAAGCAACGTCGGACGAGAAGACAAAACTTAGGACAGTTTCTGAGTTCAGGGAAATTGAAGATGAACCTAAAGATGGAACTGATGCTGAATACGTTGTTGGTATTGACTCAGATAAGGATGTTGAAAAGGATACTGAAAAGTTGGAAAAAACAGGGCAATCAAATCAATCTTCGTTTAATATGGATGCTTTTTGTACAATGCGAGAGTCTGGAGAGGGATGCAGTGGAGAAAAGGAGAGTGAAACTGCTTATGGTTTGTGTACAATGCGAGATGATGGTGGAGAATTCAGTGGCAAAAAGTCGACTTTCAGAGCTCTTAATGGACCATCATTCAGTATTGGTATGAGTCAGTATCATACACCCCAAAGAGTTGCTACGGTTCAGATCGCTAAAGTTATGATGGATCTCAGTTCAGGAGGGGTTGGGTTTGTTGAAGATATGATCAGGGGGGCATGCACTGTAAAGCAAGACGAAGTTTCTAGGAGCCTTATTAGGCAAGTTGATGAAGGTTTCCCCATGGATAATGAATCTCTCCCTACAGACAATAATGACATGGATAAGTTTTCCAGTGAAGTGCAGAATGCATCAAGGGGATTTCAGAATGAAATGCAGAAGTACGAAGCTGAGTTAAAGAATAAAGGAAAATATAATTGAGCGACTGAAATTGGAAAAAGTGGAGTTGGAAAGACGTATAGAAGAATATACTGTTCCAACCCCAACTCAGATTTACAACAATCCGAATAACTTAGCCCAAATAGATAATCTTGAGAAGTTGTGTATTGCAGAATCAAAGAGTGGGCGGTTGACGAGGGAAAATGAAGAGCTAATGAAGTTGATCGAAGAATTGCGGACTGAAATGGATGGAATGAAAAAACAACTGGTTGATGTAAAAGGGGACTCTAACACAGCGTCGATTCATAAAAAATCAAATTCAGAAGATGGATCCCCTATTTTGAAAGAGAGGAAATTGAATAATCATCCGGATTCAAGTACAATAACTAGAGCAGTTAAGAAGAGGACTGTGAATGAAGAGAGAAAAGTGAAGGACATTACACCACAGCCTAGTACAAGAGAGCTCATTCAAATTGCGGATGAAGAAGGACAATGTGTAGGAAAGAGAAAAGGTCGGGTTAAGAGTCAACAGACGTGCAAGCTTGACGAAAAACTTCTTACAGTAAAAAACTGTCCTACCTACATTAAGGAAAGGATCGCGGATCTGTGGGAATTTAAAACGAAGGAGTAAGTAGGGGGTCAGTCTTCTTAATATCAGTAATTATATACGCTTTTTTGAATGTATTGAGTGACCTATATTTAGTCGTTGCAGGTATCCAGTTTGGTCAGGAAATTCACCATTTGCAGCTGTCACTATTGGTCATATTGTAGGTATTCTACACAACTTAATGATCTCTTCTTCGGTAAAAACAGTTCATTATGCATTTTCTTTACGTTTCATATATTAACCCCATAATATCTAGCCACTTATTTAGGAACAATTACAGGTGATTGATTCTTGGGGTGAGATTTTAAGGGCTATTCACTTTAAGCAGAAGCCATGTGTTAAAAGGATTGTGCTGTTTACTTTCATGTGCTGGGTATACTAATATAATTGCATCTTTGTTATATACGAATAATATTGATTATCTGAGTTGTGATATCTTTTTTAATGTTATAAAACTCTCAGAATTTGATTATGAACTATGGTCACACACAAAACCAGACATTGGTCAATTTGATCGACACAAGATTGGAAGAAGCTGTAGATGCTGATTACCTACTTTTCCCCGTTAACGGAGGAAACTATTGGACTCTGTTGAGGTTAAATATGAAGACGGGCGAGTGGCGTTTTTTTAACTCTATGCTTCCAAGAACTGCTGGACGCGTAGATCCACACTTGAAATCAGCCTTAGTTGTTGTAAGATTGTATCTTTTTGTTTTTTGGTTTTTTTTTTATTATATTAATGAAAATCAATTATTTCCAATTCTAATCATACAGGTTAAGTATGTGTGGGGGAGACTGCGAGACACTTTCAAACGGCTTAAACCAGGTCACATCTTTTTAACAAAAGCTTTGTGAAATCCTGTTTCAGAAGATTGCGTGCAGCAACTTTCAAGTTCATTGGATTGTGGAATTATCATATGTTACCACATTGAGAACCTAATGTTAGGAAAACAAAGTAAGAAAGGGGAATATGGTACAGTGTCTGCAAGTAACTACCGGAAACGAATGGTTGGATGGTTTATGGATCCTAAAGTAGCAAAGTGTTAGGAAGTTGACTGAGAGAATTTAACATATGGCATGCTAAGAATATGTATTTTGAATGAGATTGATAAGTTCGGGTACTTTATTTCTAGAATATGTATTTTGAATTTTACATGTGGCATGCTAACGTGTGGATGGGCTTATTATACAATATGCATTATGAAGGTTATGAATTGGGTTATCTAACTGTGCTTTGGTTTGACTATATGAATTATGCATGCCAACTAGTGAATATAATCGATGCTTGATTTTGTTTATTTAGAAATTGGAGGTATGTCATTTGGGTGATGTCAACATATTTATCTCCAAGTTTGTGTGATGCTACATAAATGATGTCATTTGGGACTAAAACAGGAGGGATGTGACTTAGGACAATAGGGTCTAGTTGTATTCTTCAACACTACATTGAACAGTTCAAATCTATGTTGAACTCTACAATTTAATGTTGAACTTTACATTATAATGTTGAACTGTTCAATTTAGTGTTGAACATATCGAAAAAACTTGGATCTGGAACTTTGGTTGATTTTATCATATCACAGAATGTCTGTATGTATCTTGGACTTGAAGAAGGCGAATTTGTTATAAATCCAACTTTACATTGCCAACTGTACATTTTTTATGTTACAAATTTGAAGTTTACATCGTACAAAAATCATACTCTCAATTTTAATTTACTCGATTTAACCGTTTTTATGGTCAAATCTACGATTCAATTTTGAAGAACAATGACTACGATCAAATTTAACTACATTTCGTTTTTTATAAAAATAGTGCTCAACTTTACATGGCCATGTTATAAAACCAAATTTACATCGTCTGCTAATTTGAAAATAGTTGAAATTAATCAAATCATCGATCTTTTTTATGGGCAAATTTACAATTCTATTTTATCGGTCACGACCATGCTCAAATTTAGGGTCGCCATTGAATTACATCTTCAATGATAAGGGTAAATAAATTGAAGTTACTGTCACTCAGTTTGTTAAACGTATTTTGAAATTTACATTAAACAGTGTAAAAGGTTCATGTATATAATCAAGTACAAAATATTGTTGTCTACGAATAATAACCACACAATTATGTTAGCATTATATGAAGAACAATGACTACGATCAAATTTAACTACATTTCATTTTTTATAAAATAGTGCTCAACTTTACATGGCCATGTTATAAAACCAACTTTACATCGTCTGCTAATTTGAAAATAGTTGAAATTAATCAAATATCATCGATCTTTTTTATGGGCAAATTTACAATTCTATTTTATCGGTCACGACCATGCTCAAATTTAGGGTCAGCATTGAATTACATCTTCAATGATAAGGGTAAATAAATTGAAGCTACTGTCACTCAGTTTGTTGAACGTATTTTGAAATTTACATTAAACAGTGTAAAAGGTTCATGTATATAATCAAGTACAAAATATTATTGTCTACGAATAATAACCACACAATTATGTTAGCATTATATGAAGAACAATGACTACGATCAAATTTAACTACATTTCATTTTTTATAAAATAGTGCTCAACTTTACATGGCCATGTTATAAAACCAACTTTACATCGTCTGCTAATTTGAAAATAGTTGAAATTAATCAAATTATCGATCTTTTTTATGGGCAAATTTACAATTCTATTTTATCGGTCACAACCATGCTCAAATTTAGGGTCGCCATTGAATTACACCTTCAATGATAAGGGTAAATAAATTGAAGCTACTGTCACTCAGTTTGTTGAATGTATTTTGAAATTTACATTAAACAGTGTAAAAGGTTCATGTATATAATCAAGTACAAAATATTGTTGTCTACGAATAATAACCACACAATTATGTTAGCATTATATGAGTATTACAAAATATTGTTATTCAAGCATTGTATTATTCATGCATTGTATGATTCTGTTATATTACCGTTATAATTTACACTGCTAACTTTGTCCTAACCTCAAGATGGATGACAAAATTATATCATACTGTTCACAAAAATCGTTATAAAACAGTCTTCACAAACACGTGATACATATATTATACTTGTTTGAAAATTCTCCTACATTTGAACATTAAAGGTAGGCCATTAGGGCGACTACAAATTACATTCTAATGTAACAGTTATATTGAATTTTGCATGTTTTTTACAAATTTACATTTATACTGGCTTAGTAACAAAATAACATTTTTTTACAAATTTTAATGTAACAGTTATATTGAATTTTGCACTTTTTGTTAATATTATAGTAGTATATTTTTGAACCAGTCAGGTCTGAATGTTTATTCTTCAATAAGTCGTATTTTGTTTATATATATTCTAGTAGTATATTCTTGAAATGCTCAGGTCTGGAGGTTTTATTCTACAATGATACAAATATGTTTATAACACTTTCTGAGACGGTCCTTCCTCCTTTCAAGACATTAGACTACATGTAACATGATTCATATGATAACGTTTAGTTCAATATCATAACTTTAAATTAGATTTGATATTAAGCTTTATATTCATAACATTCACAATTTGAATGGCGGGACACAACTTTACAATTAGTTAACTTGAACCGTCTAAAATTTGAACAAAATTTGAATATCGAACATTCATAACATTAACTATTACAAATCGACATTGGAGTTTTTAGTTCAATTTGAACAATGTTGTTAAATTTAATAAATTATATGATATTTTAAAATTGAACAATTTTGTTAAATTTAATAAATTACATGATATTATAAAATTGAACAATGTTGTTAAATTTAATAAATTATATGATATCCACTAAAATCGAACTATGAGGTAATTGGTCTTTTCAAAATAAAAAAAGTGAGATTTTGTAAATCAAAACATTTGTTTATGCCCACTGGAAGTCCCCAAAACCTGTTCAACATTGTATTATTTGGACGTTTCAGCCCATAGGTCTACAAATTTGTAATGATTTATGTGCTTGGGGAGTGGGGATTTGGCTGTATAATTGCATTTTGCTGCTATCTAATTTCAGATGAGTCAAGTCGCATTTAATGCTATGTCATCCCTACTTTCCCTCCAAACACACGCTCCCCAATACTCTGATGTGAAACTCCAATCTATATCTTCTTATATGTATCAATACCTCCCATGGTTTCTATGCATTCTTTCTCTCAGCTAGGTTCGAAAATGAGTAATCCCACATTACCTCCAGACCTCATCCACGAAATTACATCTCGCATATCACCAACCGAAGTAACTCGTTTCAAAATCACCAGCAAATCCTGGAATGCTCTCATATCCTCTCCCCTGTTCATCAATGATAGCTACCTCCATGCGCTCAACAAGAATGAGAGAATGTTTCTCTTTGATGAACAAATCTTCTTTCCTCCCATAAGTTACGAACTTTCTGATCCATTAACCAGGTCATTCTGTAGGAATGTAATCGATGATGACCCGCCAAAGGAAGTGGTTGCACACTGCAGGGGTCTGGTGTGTGAAGCGACTCAAGATGATAGGTACTTTATCAACAACCCGCTGACAGGAAAAGAGATCCAAGTACCGACTGCTCATATCGAATGGGATCCGAAGGCCGACTGGTGTTCTTCCTTTTTTTGGGATGGGGTTCCAGAAGATCACAAACTCTTATCACCTGTTAAGAGTTCTCTTCTTCCAAGCTGGTGATGTAAAGACGCAGGTTGATGTCTATTCCACTCGGACAAATATGTGGACTCGTCTTTCACCATTCCGTGATCAAATGCCTTCAGGTAAGTTTGCTGTGTGGGTTAGGGGTCTCATTTTCTTTCAGGTTTACAAACCTCATAGTGTGTCAACAAAACTGGTTACTTTTAACCTAGAAAATTATTCATGGGGAACTATTGATTTACCACCTGAGGTTGCGTATTCTGGGTTTTCTTGGGAAATAGGGGCTTTAGATGATCACACATTAGTCGTATATCCTCTATCCCCTATTTACAACATGTATGGAGTGTTCAACTTATGGCTGCTTCAAGGTTATGGGGAGAATCAGGAGTGGAAATTGGTTCATATAGAACTTAACCCGATTTATCACAGGCCTCATCGGTTCACAATCCAACCATTACACTTCGTGAAGCCAAAGGATACCAAGATCCTGTTTAGGAAAGATCCATGTGGAACATTTGGTACATATGATCTTATCAATCAAAGTTGGAATCATGTTGCAGTTTCTGAAAATCTCCTTATCAACGGATATTGCAGGATTCACAACATTGTTCAAACACTGGCATCTCCTATCCCATGACGTCTTCCATCAAGCCACACTTCTTTTGGAGACTTTTTGTTATAATGTTGGATGCAGTTAGTATACTCTGCTAAACTTGCTAATTTTATAATGTTTTCATCTAGTATTTTTGCTATGGATGTTTCTATCTTTTTGTCTTTTGTATAATGTACTAATGACAAACAAGTATTTTGTAGTGGAGGAGATGTCTCCACCCTTTGGGATGATATAGATTTTAGACTATTGATTTAATTACTCACTTATCGATTTTAGACTATTGATCTAATTACCCACTTTTAAATTATGCATACTGTTGGTCCCTGAACGAGTAGTGAATGGGATTAAAGTCTAGAGGGGAGGGGTGAATAGACTTTAAAACTTTTTCAAGAGAGTTGGGAACCTCTTCTGATCTCTATGTCAGCTGGACTACAAGTCTGCTGGTCCAGATGACTATAGTGATCTGAATGAAGAGATTATATGCGGAATTATGGTAGGCCTTGTTTAGAACCGTTCTTTTAGTTTCTTTTGAAAGTGCCAACTTGTTTACTTAATGAAAATACTCAGCTGATGCTGGTTTGAAAGTTATGGCCTTGTTTAAAACACATTATGCACTATATAAAATATATGGAAATGACAATAATGTAAAGTGCAGAAAGATAAATGACACCAGATTTATAGTGGTTCGGATATACGTTCCTACGTCCACTCTCACGTCCTAACGTGATGTTTAATCCCTTTAATTTACCAAAAATTACAAGGGCTTGACCTTTATAGTCCCAAGGGTAGGACTTTGAGATCTGAGCAGTCCTAACTGCTACGGTTTCCACAAGTGATTGTAAGCACTTGCACTTTGCAGGGGTTTCAAAAACTTTAACCTTATGGTGGGGGTTTTGGGGTTTTTGAGAAGTATCCAACTAATGGTTCAAGCTTATAAATTGCTTAACCACTATGCCTAAATCAATGGATTTACAATATGAGTGGGATTCAGGTTCTTATGGGTTGGATAGAAATCACTTAAGAGCTAGAGATATTCTAAGGATTTTTGGGCTCTTAGAGAACTCTCAATACAATGTGGTTTTATGCTTGATTGCTTGTTTAGCTTGTTGAATTCTCTCGTTGTGACTTTGTGCTTGTGATTTCTCATTGTAGGTCCCGAAGATGAGTTAATAGTAGTAGGGTTCTTAATGACTCGAGTAGACGAGCTAGATGACTCAGCACCTATACCTGTCTTGTCACCTGGATCTCTATACCTATCTGACAGTTCAAGGTTAATCTTTGAGGAGTTAACCAGGTCAGTAAGTTTGAGATCTAATGTGACAACCTCGGTCTCTAAGAACTTATTACGTTCTTCAAGTCTGTTGCACTTGCTCTTTAAAACATTGAATTCATTTCTCTCAGTTGCATGTGTCTTAAGTAGGTCTTGATATAACCTGTCTGTCAATGCATACTTTTCTTTGAGTTGTCTCAACTCTTCAGTTAAGCGTTCATTTAGGACTGTTACATTAGGATCTACTTTGGACTGAGCTTCCTTAAGATCAATGATTTCTTGTTTTAATGCAATGTTCTCATCACTGACTTCGATGAATGCTTGGATAGCAAGTAGAAGGTCGTCTTCAATAGCACTAGTTGAGTGCTGAAGACTACTTCCTACTTCACTACTAGCAGTGTCACTTTCATCAGTGTCAGAATCATCACAAGATTGAAAAGAAGTAGCAGATGATACCTCTTGATCGTTTTTAGCCATGCAGCATAGGCCATCATCTACTATGAATGCTTCGTCGTGATCTTGATCAGTTGAGTGACTAGATAAGGACGATGGCAACTCGTCTGAATCCGAATCAGAGTCATCATTGCCTTCTTGCCACGGTTGTATCTTCTTTCCCTTCGAGCTTTACGTTCTTCTCGATCGTCAGTGCTCAGGTCTGGGCATTCATAAATGTAATGACCTGGCTTTTCACAGTTGTAGCACAAGAGATCATTAGTAGCCTTTTTAATAGGAGATTTATCCCTACACTTATCACGTCTATCAGAACGCTGAATCTTCCTATCGTCAGACTCTCTATCTCGCATATTACCTTTCGAGACTTCGTCTCTCCTTTCGGACGAGTTTCGGTCTCGTCTGGTCTCAGACGAGTTCTTAGAGGTAGATGCTCTATGATCTCTATAGAACTTCTTATATCTACCGAAACGTTTATTCAGCCTATCAAACTTTCTAACCATGAGGTTCACCTGATCCTTCAGACTAAGATCAGTATCTAACTCGTCTTTCACAGACGCAGACTTAGTCTTAGACTTAGACCTGTCTACCTTAGAGGACTTAGAAGAGCTAGACTTAAAGGCAACGTTCTTAGATACAGCATGTTCTCTATCACTACTGACTGCAGGTTCATCTTCGTCTAGATCAAACTCATGAGCCTTAAGAGTTTGAAACATGGTCTCTACACTCCACTTGTCTATATCTTGGGTATTCTTAACAAGCATCTTTACCATTTTCCAACGACTATCAAGACTCTTCAAAATCCTAAGATTGATCTCACGAGGAGTATATGTTTTACCAAGAACTTCAAGATCATTCATAATCTTAGTAAAACGAGTATCCAGCTGGTCAATAGTTTCGCCAGCTTTCATCCGAAATGATTTAAATCTTTGGACAGCAGTGGAGAGTTTGCTCTCTTTGATTAGGGATGTCCCTTCACAAATGATAGCTAGTCTGTCCCACATTTCTTTGGCAATTTTACATTTTAACACCTTTCCTAGATACTCGTTAGGAAGTGTGTGTAAGATGTAATTTTTTGCCAAACTATCCAAATTATTTTGACGCATTTCTTCTGAGGTTACATCTGACCTGGGTTTCTTGACGAGTGTGCCAATTGGTTTGTCTTTGTCAAGATTTGCAGTATTTGGCACCATTGTCACGATCGGACCCTCGGTCACAACAGAGATCATTAGATCGTGCGTGGAGCTGAAGATAGCCTCCATTCGCAGCTTCCAGTAGTCGTAGTCTTGAACCTGGAACTTGGGTAACTTGTTAGCGCTTATTTCAAGAGACATGTTAAGCAGGTAGATTAGTGTTAACCAGTTATATGATCAAGAAGCAGATAGATCAAGAACAGGGAACAACAAACAGATAGAACAAGAATGTTGAACAAGAACACGTAAGCAAGTACAATCACGGACCAAGACTTCACCCTAAGTCTTAAGTCGGTTATCAAGAAACAGCAGTTCGTAAACTACTGCTCTGATACCACTTGTAGGTCCCGAAGATGAGTTAATATATCGAGGGAAGCTAAAGAAAATGTCTAGAGGGGGGTGAATAGACTTTTCTAAAATCTTTCGATATATCAGAATTACAAAATGCGGAATACGAAATTAACAATGAGCCCAATAAGAGTTTATACTCAATCTTCAAATTCGAGAACTTTGTTCTATACTCAACTAGTCTAGTTCAGTTAAGTATGTAACCAATTAAACAGTTAAGCAATTAAACACAGATAAAACAGTAAACTAAACAACACAAACAATTTTATAGTGGTTCGACAACTTGTCTACGTCCACTCTCACAAACCCAGTTGTGATGTTTTTACTAACTCGTCCAATGGAGTACAGTGTGTTCTTGTTCTTTAGAGTCCCAAGAAAAAGACTTAGATCTTCTCGAATATACTACCAAGTATATCTTCGATATTACTAGAGATTTACAAGTATCTAGCAACTTGAAAACAAAAACAAAAACTTCTCTTTTCAGTAGCAGTCTTCTGGTTTCTTCACTTCACTTCTGACTTGCTTTCTGAACTTCAATAAACTCTGAGAGTGTAAACTTCACTTTGATCTTCAGTAATTCTTCAGTATACGTATTTGCAGTAGTCTTCAAATGATAAACACCTTGAGGTATTTATAGACTTCATATTCAAGAACTTAGTTAGTTGTAACCAACTCTTCTTGAAAACTAACTTCTGCAACCGAATCTTCTTATCCAATAACGCGTTTCTTGTTATTAAGTTATTTCTAACTAACTTCGATCTTTATCTTATCACGCGCTTCTCTTTTACTTTTCTTTAAGTTGACTTGTCTTGTGGAGTCTTTGTATGCACTTGACTTATCTTGTAGCCCATCTATCTTGTGTAGTAGACTTCAATCCTTCTTGTCTGGTCGGGTCTTCTCGTGCAATCTTCATCAGTAAACTATTCTAATCTTAACAAGACTATTACATTACTTTAAGCTTGTAGCTTAGTCAACTTAAAACTATACAATCAATCTATCTATTACATTCAACAAATCATGAGCTCTATACAACACTTATTCATAGCTCAATAACAATCTATATAACAATTAATCAACATATATGAAGTACTTATAATTCGTACTTATCTTTTAAACTTAAAACAATACTTTTCTTTTCATGTGAACTCTACTGGTCTGTTCAAGATGACTTCAACTCAACTAGACTAGATTAGTCAACACTTAGAAAATATTCAAACTACTTTTGGCTTATCAAAACTTCATCTTTTATCATCATGTAGGACTTGTTACAGGATTCATATCCCAACACTCATCCTCTTGTATTTATAATGGTGATTGCTGCAACTAGCCATTGGAGTTGACTAGCCGTTGGGGCAATCTTTCCATGTTGGCTTGATTCCTTGATTCCAGCTGCTTGATTGCTTCAATCTTGGGATCATGTCAATCTTCTAAGTAAGGTAAGTCTTCATTTGAATTGGAAGATGACTTTGGGAATCAGCCGAGTCCTGGACGAGTACCTAGTCTTCTGATCTGTACTACTAGTCTTCTGACTACTCGTCTGGCCTTGTGCTTCTGTCTTCTGATATCAGTCGAGTAGTACTCTTATGATCTGGCAAATACTTGTGCTGCTTTACGGCCATCTTCAACTTGGACTCCATCAGATAAGTAGGTATACAAGCACCTTAACTTATCTGGCCTTCAAGGATCTTCTAGTCTTCATGTCTTCTACTCTTCTCATCTTGAGGATAGGCATGTAAGCCAAGGTTGTGCTGATCAGCTGATATCAATACAGTTGATCACACAAGACTAGTCTAAGCTGTTCTATACAAGTCAGTTGATCCTATTACATTTATAAACTCTAAGTGTTTTGGCCATCAAAACTATTCTAACATCAAGTGGGGCTTAGGGTGAATTTATATCCCAACAATTTCTCCCTTTTTGATGAAGCCAAAACTATACTTGATAAATGCTCTTAATGAAATAAGATAAGAGTTTATAAAATTCTTAAAACTGAAGTATCTGATGAAGACAATGAGAGTTTGTCTTGTAAGAAAAAAGAACTAGAACTTGAATATATATGAAGCTTTTACAGATTACAAGTAATAGTTTCTTTGAACTTCAAAGGTAGTCTTCATCAGGTCTTCTTTTCTTCAGATGCGGAAAGCAAGGTACAGACGAATTCGAACATCTTCCATGTGTTGCAGGTCTGTAACATTCTCCTCTTCGTAGATCTTCTCCAGAATCCTTTTGACTTCTATCTTGTCTGTTCTTCCAGAGCCCAGAGTGGGTGCCTCTCATTTAGGTTCTTCAGGTGTTAGGATTCTGCAATTGTCGAGTTCCTTGGTTGTCTTGACTATCTCTGCCCAGAACACTTGATCTTCAAATTCCATGAACTGATTGAATTGGTGGAATTCATCTTCATAGGTGGGGAGAGGGCCAAATTTCCTTACTATGTGGTGTTGAATTTGCCACTTCTTCTTCAGGGGATACCATCTTGGTAGCTCATCTTGAAGGGCTAAATAATCCACACAAGTGCTATAAAACACCAGGACATTGTCTTCTTTTGCTTTGTCCTTGAGTGCTTTCCTGAGTTTGGCTATTTTCCTTTCAAATTTGGCTTTGACTGCCTTCGCATAGTTGAGATTCTTTTGCTTAAGCTCTTGAGCTTCAAGCAACTTTCTTTTCTTCAGCTCTAAAGCCTCTTTCTCTTCTGTAGTGGGCTCTGCTGGAGCTGACTTCTTGCTCGTCTGAGCTTGCTCATCTGCCTTTCTTTTCCTTGTCATCCTCTTCTCAGGAACTTGTTCTACAGGGGCAGTGATCTGTAGAGTCTTGGCAGGAGCTTGAGCAGGAGCTTGGGTTTCTTCTTGAGAAATTTCTTTGCCTTTGCCTTGTCTGTTCTTGATTTTGCTATTCAAACCTCCCAAGGTTTCATTCAGCTCATCTTGAGAGACTACCATTACAGTTTGCTGGGCAGTAGACTTCTCCAGAGCTTTTATCAACACATCTTCCCCCTTTTTGGCTTCAGCAAGTGCAGCCGCAAAAGGCTTCATGGCATTCAAAATTTCCACATTCAGAGTCTGCTTCAGGGCCATGGCATTGTGCTGGGATATAAAATTCACCCTAAGCCCCACTTAATGTTAGAATAGTTTTGATGGCCAAAACACTTAGAGTTTATAAATGTAATAGGATCAGCTGACTTGTATAGAACAGCTTAGACTAGTCTTGTGTGATCAACTGTATTGATATCAGCTGATCAGCACAGCCCTGGCTTACATGCCTATCCTCCAGATGAGAAGAGTAGAAGACATGAAGACTAGAAGATCCTTGAAGACCAGATAAGTTTAGGTGCTTGTATACCTACTTACCTGATGGAGTCCAAGATTGAAGATGGCCTAAAGCAGTATAAAAAATTACCAGATCAGAAGAGTGTTACTCTGCTGATATCAGAAGACAGAAGACCTAAGGCCAGAAGAGTAGTCAGAAGACTAGAAGTACAGATCAGAAGACTATGTGCTCTTCCAGGACTCGGCTGATTCCAAAGTCATCTTGCAATTCAAACGAAGACCTACCTTATTTAGAAGATTGACATGATCCCAGGATTGAAGCAATCAAGCGGCTGGAATCAAGGAATCAAGCAAACATGGAAAGATTGCCCCAACGGCTAGTTGCAAGCAATCACCACTATAAATACAAGAGGATGAGAAATCACAAGTACGAAGTCACAACGAGAGAATTCAACAAGCTAAGCAAGCAATCAAATCAAAAGCCATACTTTTCTAAGAGTTCTCCAAGAGCCAGAAACCATTAGAATATCTATAGCTCTTAAGTGATTTCTATCCAACACTTAAGAACCTGAAACCTGTTCATATTGTATACTCATTGTTTTAGGCATAGTGGTTAAGCAAATTATAAGCTTGAACCATTAGTTGGATATACTTCAAAAACCCCAAACCCTCACCGAAAGGTTAAAGTTTTTGAACCCCCCCTAAAGTGCAAGTGCTTACAATCACTTGTGGAGACCGTAGCTGTTAGGACGGCTCAGATCTCAAAGTCCTAACATTGGGACTATAAAGGTCAAGACCCTTGTAATTTGTGGTAAATTAAAGGGATTAAACATCACGTGTGGACATGAGAGTGGACGTAGGAACGTATATCCGAACCACTATAAACCTGGTGTTATTTACTTACACTATAATTACGTGACGCACACAACACTAAGGCTACACAAGCAAACTAGTCCCGTAGTTCGATAATTTAACCGGGCACTTACTTTTACTACGAGGAACCTCTTACACCTGAGAGGCGAGTATTGAAAAATACGTGTCAAGTTTTTGGCACCGCTGCCGGGGATTGTTTGGTTTGAAAGTGAAAAGATTGAAAAAAAAATAAATGAGAAAAGATGAATTGAAAGTTGTACACAAAAAAAAGATTGAGTTGTTGAGAAAAGAGAAAATAAATGAGAAAAGAGGAACCTCTCTTGTGCACAAGCATTTGGTGAAAATTCAAGTTCAAAAGTATTCAATGGTCTTTGTGAAGAAGAATGTGCTTAAAAGAGTGAGCAAGTGAATTATGGGGTTGGATTTTTGAGTTGCAACTTGATCAATTCGACGTGATGTCTTTACTTCTCGCTCCACTAGTTTACGAGTCACTTTATCCAAATCTTTCCTACCCTAACTAAAGAGCCTACATTACAACCAAATGTGAAGTCCTTATTGATTCATTGATTGAACACTTACATGTGGTGTAGAATTGAGACATTTGGCAAGCATATGGTAGTGCATTTGTGTGATTTGATTTAGAGAGCATACACATTCCTTGATATAAACTTTGTGTGAAGAGTGATACACTTACATGTGAGGAAATCGTGAATTGATCACTTAATCTTGCATTGATTTGAGCATAACTTGTGAACTTGTTTGTTGATTTCTCTACCCCATAGCTTGACTAGATTGAGAAAGTTGACAATCACCTATCTTGGCTTGAATGAATTTCTTCGCAATTCTCCCACTTGTTCTATTTTTCTTTCGTTGCTCGGGGACGAGCAACACTTTAAGTTTGGGGGGGGGGGGTTGATTAGTGTGAAAATTGCTCGAAATTCTTGTATTTAATTTGCATAATTTTATAGGATTTCGTGCATTATTTACACTAAATTAACTAATTGCACTCGATTTGGAGAAGTGGTGTAGTTTGCTATTGTTGTAGGTAAAACGAGGTGTTTTGAATCAAATTACAAAAAATTCAGCCGTTGGATCGAGTCCATGAGTTGACCACATGAAAGAAGGTGAAGTGAGGGTCGCAACGAGACAAGAATCGAGTCGATCGGACACCCGGATCAAAAGATATGATCAAAACAAGAAGAGGATTGAAGAGGGGCACGACCGAGCCTCTGTCTCGGAATAGGGATGCCCGAGACAGAAAATGGAAAAAATCAAGAGTGCACGGCCGAGCTCAAAGGAATTCACGCACAACAGATTGGGGGCAGCAGTTGGATTTTTTAATGACAAAGTGGGATAGCTCAAGTGGTTAGAACACCACTACCTAGGCCTTAGATCCTGGGTTCAATTCATAGGGAGAGGAAAATGGATGAGTATTTAATTTGTAAACATATAGTTGGATTTTTTAATAGTTAATGGGCCTAGGCCCATTTAATGAATTTTACAAAAGAGGACAGGGGGCCCACGCCATTTTCATCAATTAGGGAGGCGCATACCCAGCAGCAAATACACACATACGCATACAAAACAGGGCAAATCCAATGGAAACCCTCCTCCCCTCCATACTACCCTCAATATTTTAGTTTAATGTCACTCCCTAGCTAGTTTTTAATATAGTATTTTATTTTATTGTAAGTATTGGAGAATTTGAAGACAAATGAGGTGATACATTTCTTTAATTTAATGCTTTGTTGTTTATGTTTTATGAGTTTGATTCCATTTGTTAATTTAATTATTAGATAGGTTTGTTGGTGTTTGGGTGTTTGGATTTATGATGGAATTAGATTTTTAGCTTGATTTGGGTTGTTTAATTATATTGGTGGTGTATTGATTAAATTAATGGGCATTTACTGATCATTTTCTTGAATTCAATTATTAGATTATATTTTGACGCATGATTAGTGCAACGAGAGTTGGTTAGTCTTGATGATAGTATAATCGAGGGTTGGAAATCGAGTGGATTGAGTATATATTGGGTTATCGCAACGAGAGTTGGGTAATTTTCATTAGAACCCCATTAATTTACACTAATTATTTAAATGAGAGTTTGAGTGATTAGTGAAGAGACTATAGGAGGTTGGGTTCTAATATTCAAGTGGAAAAGCATGATTAGGTATTAGTTTAGTTAATTTGATAGAGTAGAACCCCCTAATTGTGTGATTACCCAGGTAAGAACGACTCTATTCTTCCTCCCGATCTTAGGTGCTTTATTAGATACATTTTTAGTGATTGCTCTTATCATACACCAATCAATGAATTAAACGTCCAAGTTAAACTTTAATTGATTTCCACGTAATGAAGAACACCCGAACACTACTTCTTTATTTGATATTTGATCATCATTTTACTTGCTTTTCTTAGATAGTATTTAGCTTGTTGATTTTTGCATTTAGTTTTAATAGATCACCCCCATGTTCTATCACTATAATTACGTGTCGACGCACAACACTAAGGCTACGCAAGCTAACTAGTCCCGTGGTTCGATAATTTAACCGGGCACTTACTTTTATTACTACGACCCTCTTACACTTGAGAGGTGAGTATTGAATATATAATTTTTTTAATCTACTCTAGCTCATATTCACTTCCTCAATTAGATCCATATTGTCTCATGTCTATATTATTTTAAAATATTATACAAAAATTTTCCATAAAATTTAGAATCGAATAGTTAAAAAAAAATTATATATATATATATATATATATATATATATATAAAATAGAGTATTTAAATTTTATTTATAATATAAATCAATATAAGAAATTACAATAAATTAAAAGTATGAAAACTTTTGTGGAACGAAGAGAGTATGTAATAAAACTTAAAAAATTAATCTAAAAACGTATTTTTAAAAATAAAATTTTAATCTTAAAAAATAAAACTTAAATGTAGCTACGATCCACTATATCACAAAAAAAAAGTTAAATAAACTAATAATTTAATTATTGAAAATGATATGCTAGAATAAATTAATAAAACGATAATTTTCCACTGTGACATAAGAAATGACTCATTTTTCATCTTTTACAATATCTTTGAACCAGCTCTAATTTGAGCTTTTAAGTTAAAGATATATTATGCCACATGAAATTTTAAAAAATAAAATGTCACTACAAGAAAACTGCAATTTAGCTGCGAAAAAATTTATCGCTAATTCTAATATTTTCGTCGCTAATGTGAGTTAGCGATGAAATAATTTTGTCGCGGGATTTGTTGCTATACGCCCGTCGCTAACGTGTTTGCGACAAAAAAAATTAATTTTGTCGCAAATGTTTGCGATGAAAATTTGAGTTTCATCGCAAAATATTAGCGACGAAAATTTGAGTTTCATCGCAAAATATTAGCGACAAAAATATAAGTTTCACCGCAAAATGTTAGCGACGAAAATATGAGTTTCATCACAAAATGTTTGCGAGGAAAATCAAACATTTGTCGCAAACACGTTAGCGACGGGTGTATAGCAACAAATTCCGCGACAAAATTATTTCATCGCTAACTCACATTAGAGACAAAAATATTAGAATTTTTGTTGCTAATATTTGGCTATGATATCCGATTTACGAATCATTCTCTAAACCCACTTCCGTACTCGACCAACCCAACCCGCACCCACACCCAACCCGCCCCAACCCACACCCGACCCACCCCAACCGAACCAATTCAATCGTTCTCTAAACCCACTTCTGCACTCGACCCGCCCCGACCCGCACCAACACTCGACCCGCCCCGCCCCAACCCACACCCGCCCCGCCCCAACCGACCCCAACTCAACCCAACCCGCACCCACATACCCCCTCCCCCATTTTATTTAAATAAATATTTTATTTAATTGGTCTTAGTGGGAATTGATCCCGGGTGGATGGGTGCCCATAGCTGGGCGTCTACCATTCGGGCAGACAACTCTTTGGTTCAGTTTTTAATATTAATTATATATGTATTCAATTGTTACTAATTTAGTTATTTTTACTCATTTAATAATTTATTTCACATTTATTAATTGATTAATTTTTAACTTGTAACAACTATATATGTATATATACAAGTGTATACGTAATTTTTAAAACAATTCCAATTGTAAAAAATCAATGTTACTTTAACAATTTTAAAAAAAAAATAATATTAGAGCCATTCTTCATTCTCCCATCTTTAATTATGTCCATCTTCATTTGCATCATCATATTTATAAATATTTTTATAAACATTCATACTGATTTGTAAGACATAAAATTTGGACAATTATTAAACATTTAATTATATAAATCGATTTTCTTGATTTAATAAGCATAGTTGATTTAATATTAGCCACGAAATATAATTATCATTGTTGTTCTTATTATTAACAACAAAATAAAATAATTTGATAAAAGTGTAGCGATAAAATATTTTAATTTTGTTGCAAATATTAATTCCCAGAAATTAGCCACAAAAAATATATTTCATCGCAAAATAATAGCGACTAAATATAATTTTCATTGTTGCCCTAATTATTAACAACAAAATAAAAGAATTTGTACATTGCTAGTTTAGCGATGAAATATTTTTATTTCATCGCAAAAAGTAATTTCAATAAATTAGCCATAAAAAATTATATTTCATCGCAAAATATAATTTTCATTGTTGTTCTGATTATTAACAACAAAATGCAGCAATATGTTGCTAGTATAGCGATGAAATATTTTAATTTCATTGCAAAAATTAATTTCAATAAATTAGCCACAAAAATTTCTATTTCATCGTAAAATATTAGTGATGAAATATAATTTTCATTCTTGTTCTGATTATTAACAACAAAATGAAGCAATTTGTTGCTAATATAGCAATGAAATATATAAATTTTGTTGCAAAAATTAATTTCAAGAACTTAGCCACAAAATTTTCAATTTCATCGCGAAATATTAGCAAGAAAATATAATTGTCATTGTTGCTCTGATTATTAACAACAAAATGATGCAGTTTGTTGCTAATAAAGTGATGAAATATATAAATTTTGTTGCAAAAATTAATTTCAAGAAATTAGCCACAAAAATTTCTATTTCATCGCAAAATATTAGCAACGAAATATAATTTTCATTTTTGTTCTGATTATTAACAACAAAATGAAGCAATTTGCTGCTAATATAGCGATGAAATATATAAATTTTGTTGCAAAAATTAATTTCAAAAAATTAGCCACGAAAATTTCTATTTCATCGCAAAATATTAGCAACGAAATATAATTTTCATAGTTTTTCTGATTATTAACAACAAAATGAAGCAAATTGTTGCTAATATAGCGATGAAATATATAAATTTTGTTGTAAAAAATAATTTCAAAAAATTAGCCACGAAAATTTCTATTTCATCGCAAAATATTAGCGACGAAATATAATTTTCATTGTTGTTTTGATTATTAACAACAAAATGAAACAATTTGTTGCTAATATAGCGATGAAATATATATATTTTGTTGCAAATATTAAATCTAACAATTTAGCAACGAAAATTTATATTTCGTTGCTAAAAATTGATTTTAGCGATGAAATTTAGATTTGTCGCAAAATTTTCGTCGCTATTCCCCCCATTTCTTGTAGTGTGTGTATTGAAATTTATATTTGAACTTTAATTTTTATGTTTTTAAGGGGTTCATTGTGCGCAATATATATAAGATGGATTTCATGGATTAAAGAAAGTATTCAATTAATACTTTATTTGAAAAAAAAAAAACCCCCGAAAACTTTTAAAAATTAAATTTAAAAATTGTAGATGTAATAATTTGTTATGAATTAGACAACATTATTTATGTTTAAAGAAACAAATATATACTACATATAAATTATAGTGAATTGAAAAGAATAAAATATTATAATTTGGCATGATAAATTTTTAATTTCGGAAGAATTTCATATCAAGACTCAATTTTTAAGTTTAATCTCAATATAAGTTCTCATTTTATAAGTGTCTCAATTCAAGATTCAATTTTTACTTTATTTTCAATTTAAGATTAATTTGATTTATGTTCTTTTGTCTCGCCCAACGTTTTTAAATAATAAAAAGTAGTCATAATTGAGTTTTTCAAATTTGATCTTAAAAGTAAAAAAAAAAAATAGAGTTTTTCGAATCGAGTTTGCAAAAAATGCATTTTTATTTTTTTTTGTTGAAATCTACCCTTTTTTGGAATTTTTTGTTTCTTTTATATAATTCTTACTAAAATTTGAGATTTTTTTACTAATTTATTATTTTAAAAAAAATCGATTCCACTTATTTTTTCAAAATATTAACTTTTATTAAAAAGAAAAAAAATGAAAATATAAAAAAAAATCTGCATATATATGTATAAATATATATTTTTTAATCTACTTTTTTTCTTAATAGTTCTTTTTTTATTTTTAAAAAAAGAACCATCTTAATTTTTTATAATATTTTAAAATAAATAAGACATGAGAATGTATCTAATTGAGGAAGAGAATATAAAGTAGAGTATATTTTAAAAATTATATATTTATATTGGGCCTAAAATTGCAGAAAAATAAGTTAAAATCCTTTTTTTGCCATAAATAAGTTTGGCCCGAAAAATGGGTCTCAATCAGCCCGAATTTGGGTTGATTGAGCTAATTTGGCCTGAAATTGCAAAAGAAAGAAGTTACGGGCCTAATTTTGCCAGCCCGTAAAGTTACGGTCCTCTTTTTGCAAACCCCCCTAAGTTGCGGTCCTGAAAAAATAATTTTCCCCTCCATCTGGCAAGGGTATGGGCGACTGTCGAGTCAAATCTACAGTCCTTCGAAGTCCAGGGTATTCTTTGGGAGAGCTGTACCTCGGAGGTTACGTCGTAGGACATTCAGGATTACTGGCATTGTTGAGGGATCACTCCCCTTCACATACTTGGGGGTTCCAATATTTCGCGGTAGTCCAAGGAAATCACATTTACAGCCAGTTGCAGATTCTGTCATAGCTAACTTTAGTGGATGGAAGGGTAGCACTTTGTCCCTTGCCGGCCGTCGTTGCCTGATTAACTCAGTCATTACGGCCTCTTTGGTACACTCGATGATGGTCTACAAATGGCCCAGTTCTTTACTACAACAGGTGGAGTCGGCTATGAGAAACTTCCTTTGGAAGGAGAATTGTGAACCGCAAGAATGGGGTTTGTTCGGTTTCATGGCAGTGGGTCTGTACCCCTTTGGGGGAATGAGGACTTGGGGTTCGTTCTATTCGACTGGCGAATGCCTCATTTCTCTGTAAGTTGACCTGGGATATTCTTCAGAACAAATCACCAGATACAGAGCTCTTGCATCGAAGACACTTTAATTCAGAGCACAGACTAAGACCTTATGGTAGAGTCTCTTCTATTGGACCGGGCCTTCGTCCGCATGATACAAGACTTAGAGATGGCTCGAGCTGGCTGATTGGCAGAGAATCCCATGTCAGCTTTTGGCACGATAATTGGCTTGGTTATACTATCTTTGAGAGGATGGGTTTGCCTGACTGGTTCGCTTCTACCCTCACTTCCACAGTTGGGGATATCTTCTATGATGATTGTTGGCACTTCCCGAGGTGCTTTATCATGAGCTAGATTTACGGAGATTGTCAGGGATATCCTGCAGATCACGGTGCTTAGGGGACCTGACAAACGTATTTGGGAGGGCTCACTTTCATGGGAACTCTCCTCCAGCATGGCATACGATTTGCTCAAATCACCCCTGCCCAGGCTTGGTTGGGCATCATGGATTTGGGGCACCTTCATGACAATGTGTCGCTCCACTGCGATTTGGGGAGCGGTTTGGGGCAAGCTGCCCACGGCGGATTGATTCTCGTCTTTTGGGATTCAGGATCCGTCGATTTGTGTGTTGTGCCGCGGGGATTCTGAGTCGCTGGACCATCTGCTTGCCCATTATCCTTTCACATTGGAGATTCTACGCAGCTTGACTCACATGTTTGGGGTCACGATTCATACAGGGGTCAGCTTCCTAGATATCTTCCTTCAGGCCACCAGAGTTCGGTTGAGTCCGCAGTCTTTGGAGTTGTGGAGGGCGGGCTTCGTCACTGCTATTCTGGCCATTTGGATTCTGCGGAACAGGGTAATATTTGATGGGGTTACGCATTCTATTAGGAGATGTATGGCTCAGATCATTTCAGGCATCAAGAAGGCCAACATCATAGGTAGGGGATTTCGGACGACGCAGTTCGGGATCTACTGATTGCTAGGGCTCTTGGTGTTTCGAGCAGACACAGACCAACGAGATAAGGTTTATCTGTGATTTGGTTCCCGCCTGATCCGGGTTGGTACAAGGTTAACACGTACAGACGGTAGTGCCTCTTCTTCCCCGGGTAGTCTGCATGCGGGGGCGGTTTTTCAGGACCTTCAGAGGATTCTTCGTGGCTGCGGTCGCTATTAAGGTGGGTTGGGGCCTCCCTCTTGAGACTGAGTTGGCAGCGGTACTTATGGCCATCAAGTATGCACATGATCAGGGATGACACTTCCTTTGGATTGAATCGGACTCGACACTCACGATTGACACTTTTATGAGCACCAATCCCTCTATTCATTGGCGTCTGCAAGGCCTTTGGAGCCAGATCCACCCTCTTACACAGGACATGCACATCAGATACTCACACGTCTTTAGAGAGACCAACCAGGCGGCGGATTCTGTGGCCAAGACTGGCCTTGATTGTATCTGGAGAGGCTACCCCCGGACTTTTTACTCTCATTTCTGCATAATGATTTATATACTGCTTTTTATAGACATTGACTTTTAGAGGAGTGTGCCTTTTTCCTTGACCTGAGTTTTATCTCTAAGGAGGGTTTTTCCAGGCAAGGTTTTAATGGCACTCCGGCCTCTGGCTCGACCTGTGAGCTTATGGTCCTAGGTTTCTTTTCTTCTTTTATATAATCTATCTTTTATTGTCAAAAGCTCAAAGGACAACTCAGGTCAAGTTAGTCAACTCAATATCAGCTTTGTTCGAGTTGGTAATTACCGACGGAAATTCGGTCGGAAACAGTGTTTTTCGATGGAAAAATTCGGTCGGTGCTAACCTCGTCGATAATTTTTATCGACGGAATTTTATTTATTTTTTTAATTACTGGCGGATTTTTTTTTTTAAATTTTTTAATTATTCCGTCGGTAAACAAAATTCAAAAAAAAAATTGAACCCGGGCACAAGCCAAGGGGCTGGCCCAGCCCAGCCCGCGAGGGCCCGATTATAAT
Organism: Galeopsis tetrahit; assembly: GCA_963675135.1. Lineage (NCBI taxonomy): Eukaryota > Viridiplantae > Streptophyta > Magnoliopsida > Lamiales > Lamiaceae > Galeopsis > Galeopsis tetrahit. The sequence continues at coordinate 61,393,484 of OY776134.1, read as the reverse complement.
TGGCAGAATATATTCGGCCTTCATGGGACTCAAACCCGGGTGTGTGGGGGCCTAGTGAAGGGCACCTACCACTCGAACAAGTCTGTTTTTCATTTATAATTGTAATATTAATTGTATATGTACTCATTTTCGACCCATTTCTTTTTTTAAAAAATTCACAAAATTAATTTATTTCTATATTAATATTACTAAATTTGTGATTTATAACTATTGTAAATTTAATTTTTTTAATTTAAATATTGTAAATCTAATTTATTTTATTTTTTGTTTTGATTTGATTAAAATTCTAAAAAGTTCATATCATGTATACATGTTTTACTTTTTTTTTTTTACAAATCTATTTAATAATTGAACATTCTTTTAATTATATTAATCACTAAATTTGTGATTTATAACTATTGTAAATTTAATTTTTTTTAATTTATATATTGTAAATCTAATTTATTTATTTTTTGTGTTTTGATTAAAATACTAAAAAGTTCATATCATGTATACATGTTTTACTCTTTTTTTATTTTTAAACAAATCTATTTAATAATTGAACATTCTTTTACTTATATTAATCACTAAATTTGTGACTTATAACTATTGTATATGTGTGAATCTTATTTTTAAATAATATATTAGTAATTTAATATATGTATGCATCATATTTTTATTCAAAAAAAAATTAAAAACAAATTCATTTAATAATTGACATTTTTTCACTTATATTAATCACTTAATTTGTGGCTTATAATTATTGTAATTTTTTTTAATTTATAAATTGTAAATGTAGTTTTATTTTTAATTCTTTTGTTTATTATTAATTATTTTATTTATTAATTCACACAACAAAGACTTAATTATCATATAAACTAAATGGATATAAAAACTAAATAAATTATGTCCAAACAATATAACATAAAAATTTCTAATTTAATATAAAATTTCCTAATTTAATCAATAATTTTCTAATTTAATATAAAATTTTATAATTTAATCAATAATTTCCTAGTTAACTTAATCAATAATTTTTTTTAATTTAATCGACATGTTTCTAATTTAATCAACAAATTTTCTATTTTAATTAATTATAATTTCCTAGCTAACAAATTTTCTTCTTTAATTAATAATTTAATTTTACACAAATTTTTAATTTTTTTTTAATTTTGTGATTACCGACGGTCGGTAATCACAATTTTATAAATATTTTTTAAAAAATTCTAATTTTTTAAATATATATATTTTTTAAATTTTATGGTTAGAGACGGAAATTTCCATCGGTAATCACGCGTTTTTTTTTTATATCCGACGGAAAACAAATTCCGTCGGTAAATCGATTGACTTTGTTAATCAGTCGGTAAAATTCTATCGGTATTTTACAGTTTTTTTTGTAGTGATAAATCGATTCGACACTAAGCCTCAAAATGCCTGAGTTACTGGAGTTGAGAAAAGATAGAAAATTATTGCAACGAGAGTTGAGTATTTTATATATGGGTAAGAGTTGGGATTGTGTAATTTGAATTATTTATTTTTTTATTATTTGCCCCAAACTAAGATTCCAAAATCAGAAATAATTGGGGATCTTAAAAAAAAAAAAGGGTTAAAGTGAGGCAAAAATTAGTCAAAAAGGTGGAACAGACCTTCAATGTGGAAAATATACCAAATTTCGTTATATATATTGGGCTTATAGTAACCATGAATCAAATGGGGGCTACAAAAAGGAGAGATCTAGAATAAAAATTTGAGTTTTGGATTCGATTTCACCTTGATTCGAATCAAACTCTACTATCTTCTTTGATCAAATTTTCAGAGTTTTATATTTTTTTTTCGTGTCTACCACGATTCTATCTTTCGTGTCTATCACGATTCTATCTTTACATTTTTTAGAATATTGGTGAAAATCTCACCATTGATTAGATTATTGGTTGCATCATTTGCGTACTCTCTACATCAGTTCAAATGTTCAATTTGGTGTTGGATTATATTCTCGATGGTTTGGAGTTTTTTTTTAATAAATAGTTCAAGATGTGTTTGATTACCATTCATGCTCATCTTGTGGGAGGGTGTGAAGTATAACAACAAGTCAAGTCAATAAATGAAAGATTTTTTTTTTAAAGAATAAATGAAAAATTATTAATTAGTGTAGTTTAGAGGAATAGTTCATTGGTTAGTTGTAACTCATTTAATCATGTAATTCTCTTTCTATTAAATTTCCTTTTTTTTTTTATGAAATTTCACAATTACCTCACCGCAACACAAAATCAAGTCCTAATCTTTAAATTTTCGCACAAAATATAAAGCACTCCAAGTGTTTGTATAAATGTCTCAATGAAAATTCAATTTCAAACACTATTGGGAGTTAATGACCGATACGTATTTCTATCTTGGGTACAAGGCCCATATTAGTCGAAAGCCTAGTTTGTTGGGGTTTTAGTTATTCTGTTAAGATATTATTTAGAATAGATATTATTTAGGATATATATCTGCTATTTGAGATATATATATACCCCTGTAACCTCTCATTAAACAATACGCAAGATATATGAAATTTACTTGCTTGATTCACCAATTCTATCATGGTACCAGAGCGGGAGCCTTTCTGGTAAAACTTCCGAGATCGACGTTTCTTTTTTTTCGATCAGTTTTCTGAAATTCTTACGTCAAGAAGCAAGGCCATGGCTGATAAAAATCCCGACGACAAATCTATCGGGACCGGCAGCGGGTTAAAGAGACCGACTGTCGTGATTGATCCCATGTCTCCCTATTATCTCCACGCATCGGATAAGCCCGGCGATGCGTTTGTGGGGGCACTCCTTAAGGACGGAAACTACGCCGACTGGTTAGACGATATGACCAACGCACTATATGCCAAAAACAAGATTGGGTTCGTTGATGGTGAGATCGTAATGCCTCCAGCCAACGATCCATACCTGCCATACTGGAAACGTGCGAACGCCATGGTGAGAGGCTGGCTATTGAGCAGCATGGAGCCTGAAATCCGACACACCGTGAAGTTCAAAACATGCCGCGAAATTTGGGTCGATCTCGAGGAGCCTTTTGGCAAAGAGAGCGCCCCTCGAGCCTATGAGTTACGGTGTTCACTTGGGATGATTCGTCAAAATGACGAGACCGTTTCCGCGTACTACAGCAGGCTGAGGAGAATCTGGGAAGAGGCTAGTTCAGTATCGCCGATCCCTGTGTGTTCATGTGGAGGTTGCACTTGCGGCGGTTGCAAGTGCGACCTAACGAAACAGTTGTTGCAACAGACGGATAGAGATCGATTATATGATTTCTTGATGGGGCTTAATGACGTTCATAACCCCATTCGGACGCAGATCCTAAGTACACGACCAGTCTCATCGCTAAGTACATCCTATCACCTGGTCTCGAAGGATGAGCAGCACAGGACAATCTCCATTGCAATAAAGCCGTTCGGCGAGACAACGGCCTTCCAACTGCAGTCCAAGAACGCTCCAGATTCAGGCAGGACCACTGATCCAAATCGTAAGCCAAGAGACGGGCGATATTGCAGCCACTGTGGTAAAACCAACCACACGTTTGATACCTGCTTCGAGAGAATCGGTTACCCACCCGGCTGGAATAGGCGAGAGCAGGACGGAAAGGGTAACGGGCGAGATGGACGATCATCAAAGGACAATACGAGACGCACGGATACACCGCGGGCTGCACACGTCGACGCTAATCACAGCCCAATTCCGGGGTTAAATGCTGAACAGTTCCAGCGCCTTACCGATTTTATCCGGACTGAACGTGAGGGCTCTACTACCTCTGGATCCGCTGTGCACATGGTAGGTATTCCAGATTCTTTTCCAGGTTCTTGGATAATTGATACAGGGGCAACAGAGCACATTACGTGTGATGGACGTTTTATGTCCAACGTTGTGGTAAATCATGGTGAACCACTTGTGAAAATTCCAAATGGGGAGATTATCCCAGTACATTCAGTTGGAAAACTTAATCTGGGTAGTGGGCTGCAACTTAATCGGGTGTTACACGTGCCCTTGTTCCATTGCAATCTTATTTCCGCTAGTCGCCTCACAAAGGAATTGAATTGTGTGTTCACTTTCTTTGCGGATTTTTGCATTATACAGGACTTACACTCGAGGAAGCTGATTGGACTGGGTAAATGTCGCGACGGCCTGTATTACTTGGAACCAACGAAGATGAAGGCCTTAGCTGTTATTGGGAGTTCCGGATTGTGGCACAAGCGATTGGGACACGCGTCGGATGGTAGCTTGCGACATATTGATTTCTTGCACAAATTTAAGGAAAACACTGTTTTTTGTGATTCTTGCGTTCGGGCCAAACAAACCCGACTTCCTTTTCATACAAGTACTAGTGATACTACTCGATGTTTTGAACTCATTCATTGTGATATTTGGGGACCATATAAGTGTGATAGTTTCTCCGGTGCAAGGTATTTTTTGACAATTGTGGATGACTTTAGTCGTGGAGTGTGGGTATTTCTTTGTCGTCATAAATCTGAAATAGGGGGGTTATTAGTTCAGTTTTGCAATATGATTTGCACACAATTTCGTCTCCAAGTTGCACGCGTCCGATCCGACAATGGTGTCGAATTCCGCTCCTCTTCCTTGTTGAAATACTATAGTGATAATGGTATTTTATTCGAAAGCTCTTGCACTGATACACCACAACAAAACGGGGTTGTGGAACGTAAACATAAACACATTTTGGAAGTGGCACGAGCGCTGCGTTTTGAGTCTTGCCTTCCGATCAATTTTTGGGGTGAGTGCATACTAACGGCTGTTTATATCATAAATCGCCTACCCTCATCCGTCATCTCACATAAGACACCTTTTGAAGTCCTATTTAAGAGACCACCATCGTATGATCATCTTCGGTGTTCGGTTGCCTAGTCTATGCGCATGAGAACCGTCGTAAAGATAAGTTTGGGGAACGAGGGAGTGCCTGTGTGTTTGTAGGTTATCCAAACGGACAAAAGGCTTATCGGGTGTTCGATTTGCAAAGCCATAAATTTTACAGCTCTCGGGACGTGACGTTTTTTGAAAACATATTCCCATTTCAAGGAAGTGAGCACTTGGATTTTATTCAGGCCGTTACCAGCGCACATGCTCATGTTCAAAATAAACCTGTTAATTCTAATATTTCGTCTCTTCCGCCGCGCCCATTCATTCGTCGAACAGCACCTTTGACGGATAACGTTGGAAACACGCCTATCCCAGTGACTGAAACTCATGCCTCGAGTGGAGAGTCTGATTCGCCCACCGACCACACTCCTGAACCTACCACCAGGACCGAAACTCATGCTTCGAATAAGGAATATGATTCACCCACCGTCCACACTCCTGAACTTGCTGTTGACGGGGACATACACATCGATTCGTCCGCTGGAGACAGCCATACCGTGCGCAATGTACCTAGGATCAGACGGCAACCAAAGCACCTTGCTGAGTACATCACGGATTTGCCGCCTTCCGTGGACCACTCCCGATCTGTTGCAAATTCAGTGGCGTATCCCCTATCATCCTACGTCTCATATAATAAATTTTCATCCAGCCACAAAGCCTTCTTGGCAACCATCACCGCTCGTGATGAGCCGAAGTGTTTCTCACAAGCCAGTAAAGATCCCTTATGGCGTGAAGCAATGAAACGGGAAATCCAAGCCCTAGAGGAGAATGGAACTTGGAAATTAACTACGCTACCACCCGGGAAGAAGGCAGTGGGCTCGAAATGGGTTTATAAAATTAAGTATAAGCCCAATGGCGAAGTAGAGCGTTATAAGGCTCGATTGGTTGCGAAAGGATTCACTCAAGTAGAGGGCATCGATTTCCATGAGACATTTGCCCCCGTCGCAAAACTCGTCACGGTCCGTTGCATGCTAACTATTGCGGCTAAACGGAATTGGGAAGTCCACCAATTGGACGTGAACAACGCTTTCCTTCATGGTGATTTGCATGAAGATGTTTATATGCATGTTCCACAAGGGTTTGCTAAGGAAGGTGACAACCGTGTATGCAAACTTGAGCGATCGCTTTATGGGCTCCGTCAGGCCTCCCGAAATTGGCATGAGAAATTCACTAAGTCCCTCGTTAGCATCGGATTTCAGCAGTCGCACGCTGATCACTCACTGTTCACACTTCGAGATGGTGATACCTACATTTCGGCACTAATTTATGTGGATGATGTATTGCTCGCTGGAAACGACTCGTCCAGAATTTCCTCCATTAAACGTCATTTGGATGACCAATTTAGCATTAAGGACCTTGGAAATTTGAAGTACTTTCTTGGAATTGAAGTCGCTCGATCACCCGAGGGGTTCGTATTGAGTCAGCGCAAATACGCGCTTGATATTCTCGAAGACAGCGGACTGCAAGGGGGGCGACCGAGCGCATTCCCCATGGAACAGAACTTAAAACTTCGCCTGGACGATGACAGCCCAGCCGTGGATGCCACTAAGTACCGTCGATTGGTGGGACGACTCTTATACCTCACAGTTACGCGTCCTGATATCGTGTATGCAGTTAGCCAGCTCAGCCAATTCTTACAAAACCCACGCCAAACTCACCTCACTACTGTACAACGGGTGCTACGATATATTAAGCAAACCCCAAGACAGGGTATTCTCCTCAGCGCACGAGGCAGTTTTGAGTTGGTCGCTCATTGTGACGCTGATTGGGCCGGTTGCCCGTTTACTAGGCGATCGTCCACCGGCTACCTCATCACAATTGATGGCTCGCCCGTTTCGTGGCGTACCAAGAAGCAGTCCGTCGTGTCTCGATCATCAGCAGAGGCTGAATATCGGGCAATGGCAACAACGGTTTGTGAAGTCGTTTGGCTTTGATGGCTATTAAAAGATTTTGACGTGTGTATTTCAAGTCTCACTCCTCTTTTCTGCGACAACCAAGCAACTAGGCACATTGCTGCGAATCCCGTTTTTCATGAACGAACAAAACACGTGGAAATGGACTGCTACTTCGTGCGAGAGTTGGTCGTTAATGGTGATATTCGCCCTTGCGCTGTTTCCAACGAAAATCAGGTTGCGGATATATTCACCAAAGCACTTGGAGCTGATCGTTTCAGTTTTCTTCGAGGCAAGTTGGATGTTCGGAACCTTCACACTTCAACTTGAGGAGGAGTATGGGGAGTTAATGACCGATACGTATTTCTATCTTGGGTACAAGGCCCATATTAGTCGAAAGCCTAGTTTGTTGGGGTTTTAGTTATTCTGTTAAGATATTATTTAGAATAGATATATTTATATATCTGCTATTTGAGATATATATATACCCCTGTAACCTCTCATTAAACAATACGCAAGATATATGAAATTTACTTGCTTGATTCACCAATTCTATCAAACACAAAATTGGAAGCAAATTCATATTACCCATGTTAAATCATCACACATATCTCAATATCACAAGAAAAACTTACCAAAAGATTGAGGTTTCAAGTAGAAGAAATCCCGTTCTTTCTACTTCTATTCCAATTTTGGAAACTTCATTTCTTACCCTTTTCCTTCTCCATTTTACTTTTACCGAAAGAGATGCAAACCTCTCTAATTATTCTACTTTATGTTGAAATGAGTTCTGAGACGGGGAGGGGACCGCCATAGAAGCGGTGACTCCTCTACGGCAGTAAATTGACGACGGTGGCTCTCTAAAAGATTTTCAATTTTTCATAGGGAGAATGCTGTGTTTTTTTGTGCTTCTATTTGAATTCTTGAATCAGTAAAAATGGAACAAAAAAGACAGAGAATTGATATAGCGTGAGTGAACCTGAATCAAAAAGCAAAAAGAAAAAGGGAGATAGGGGTAAAATGGGGAGATAATCATAGGTTTTGTACCCGTCAATAATTGTAGGTTGTGTTTGGATGAAGAGATTTAATTTGAAGAGGTATTTCAAATGATAAATGGATTAATTCAAATGAAATGTTTTTTATCAGGATTTAAAATCTTCTCAATTTTAATTTAGGTTGTGTTTGACTTAAGTTGCACCTCATAGCAACATGAAGGAATTTCTTGTAGCTGAGGGTAATAAAACACTTTTAACTATCTCATCCAAACATCACAATATGGCATCAAATGTCACTATTTTATTCATAAAAAACATATTTAAAGCTAAAAAGTCTTTTTCTACTCTTATTTTAATTTTTTTATAATATTAATAAACAATTCATATATTAAAATTCGTGTTCAAAAGTTATACAGTAGGTTTTTAAGTAAGTAGCTAAGGAAGTATTAATTTTAGTAATAAAATAATAATAATATTGCACAGCCAGTAATAATATTAATACGATTTGATTCGATCTCACAAATTTCAACACGAGAGATTAAGGGCAAACATAATTGACGTCTCAATAAAATTAAATTAAACATAACCTGAAATTACAATAGATATATACTGGAATCAGCCAGCACTGAATGAAAGAAGATTGTCAAGATTGGGCGACCAATACATCGAGGGAGCAGACACTTGTCTTAATTTTTAGATATGTGAACGTGATATCCATTTGGAAATTGTAAACCAGGTGCTCGAAGAATGTCTCCTCCTTTCCCCACTTTTAACCTTTTAGATCATTCAAACAAATTAAATATTAATTTCTTAATTAATTGACACATATATGTATATATATATTAATTAGAAAATTAATTAATTCTTACGTGTATTTAGTGACCAGGGAATGGAGAAAAACAGCCATCTGCACCTTAGCAAAATCAGCTCCCACACAAAACCTCAAACCACCTCCAAACGCCATGAAGTTTCTTGATGCAGCGCTTGTGTCTTTTTCCTGTATATATGCATCATAATTAAATACTTTTTCTTAAATTGTAGTATGAAAAATGAAACAAGCTAATTATTTTAACCATAATTAAGGATAAATATTAATTAGTTTACGAGTAAATAATAAATAAATGAAATAGTAGTACGTACCTCCCATCTCCCTGGGTTGAAGTCAAGGGGATTTGTATATTCGTTTGGGTTTAAATGCACTGCTGGAGGACACACCATAACTGCCCAATTTGCTGGAATCGTATATCCTGCATGCAATAATTTGTAGTACATACGTTTTATGTCTCTGCGGGCCTTAATTTTAATTCGTTAATTATATAGAAGTAATACTATGCATGTGTATATGTTTGAAAGTCTGAGTACGTACCTTTAAATTTGATTTCTTTCAATGCTTTTCTGAAGATTACCGGAGCTATATTGGCCAATCTGAGGGTTTCATTGATACACTGCAATTCAATTATATATGTTAGATATACACATGAAGTACTATATATAATTGATGATTTAATTTGCAATTAACTACTATTAGTTTTCAATTAATTATAAATTACCTGAAATGTGAATTTCATTGATTTGTATTCATCCCATGTTAATCCAGAATTAGGATTTTCCCTCCTTTTAATAATTGCCACGTGTTCTTCCTGCACCCGATATTATAATCATATATATACAAGTAATTAATAATATTGTTGCATGTTTTCAAAAAAAAAAAAATAAAATAAAATAATAATATTGTTGCATGTAATGACTTACAGTCAATTGTTTGAGGACGAGAGGATGGTCAACGAGAAATTTGATTGCTAAAGTGAGTGCCATGGAGGTTGTTTCATAGCTAGCAAACAGCAGCACAAACATCAAATTCAGGGCAATTTCTTCAGTCAGCAATGTCTTTTCCTTTTGGCCAGCAGCTAATTCCTCCAACACATAATCAAAGAAATCACCTCGATGAATATCTCTTCCTTCAGTTCTTTCCGATCTCCTTTGTTGTAGCATCTTCTCCAGCATCTTCATCACATTATTTCTTCCTTCCAGGCATTTGTGGTATGCCGTGCCCGGAATGTTCATCGGAAACGAGATTAAACCCTCTATGAAAGCTCCGAAATTCTCCCGGAGATTCTCCGCGGATTCCTCTGACTCCATGCTGATCAGCTTTTTTGCTGTCAGCTTCAATATCAACTGCTACCACAAAAATAAAGTAAATGATAGTAATTTTTTTTTTTTTTTGACGGAAAGTAAATGATAATTTTAGTAAATAAATAATTGTCTAAAAATATTATATATTTCTATTTATATATACATACAAAGTTAGTTTGGAGTAATTTTTTAGTTACCTTGGCAGTTGCTTCCTTGATGTCAACACTACTAGTTTGGCTAGATGACAAAATAGCTAAGCTGGTATTTGATGCTTCCTCAATCTCTGGAATCATTTGTTTAAGGTTTTCTGGGCCAAATGTATTCAATACCATATTCTTAACGTACTTGAATATGAAACCATGCAAACAACTTAAATTTTTTTCCCCAAATATTTTGGTGAAGGTGGCTGGATAACAGCTTTGAAATAAGTCTCCCTCCTTTTGAAAGATGAAGTAATTCAGTTCTGCATCAGTTGACACTATTACTTGCTGCCCCACTATACTAGTCTTGAATATCGCCCCATACCTGTTGGTCCAAACGTAAAGAAATGAGTTGACTAGCTGGTGTGCATGTAAATAGCTCAAAATGATAGAAATTAATTAAAATTACCTTTTCATCCTTTGTTTGATAAAAGGGGAAATGTCGAAAGAGTTGATGGTGGGAGCAAAGAAGTGAAGAGTCTCCCCAATAAGTGGCCATCCCATGGAACCTGGTGGAAGCTGATTAATTTCCACTCCTTTCCCATTCATACAGTACCTTTTCAAAGCCCATGTTGTAATTATCACAACAACTAAACTGCACCAAACTAAACCAAACATTTTTTTATTTGTAAATGAAAAGGAAACAAGCTTCAAGTAATTGAAATGTACAAATCTTTATCCCCTATTTATACTTACAAACACCATACCTATAATGATGGGATGAAATCATGGAATGCTTATTTTGCACATGACCTATCTCTTACTCCCTCCGTGCAGTGATTATTTGTACACTTTTTTTATTGGAATGTTCCAAAATTACTTGCACACTCTTAATATGGAAATACCTCACAACATCATTTTATTTTCAAAATTATCACTCATTTTTTCCATACATTTCACTTAATTTACACATCATCAAATCACCTAAAATACCCCTCATTTATCTTATATCATCAATCACTAAATTCATTTTTCTTAAAAAATGTGTCAGTTAAACTATACAAGTTATTTCGGAACGTGGAAGTATTTTCTTTCAATTTAAAATTATGTTGTTTAAATTTTGATTGCTTTCTGAAACACGTGACTTTTGAGGCCACTAACCAACTCTATTTGTCGGTTGGCTTGTTGATGACACAAAAAGGCTGGCATGACAGCTAGAGCTGTTATTCGAGCCGAGTCGAGTACTTGAAGTTCGAGCTCGGCTCGATAACATTGACGAGTTAAGAAACGAGCTCGGCTCGACTAGTTAATAAGTCTATCGAGCCGAACCTAAAGAGTCGAGCTCGAATCAGCTTGTTAGTAAATCGAGTATCTAACGAGCTCGATTCATTTAACGAACGAGTCAAGTCGAACTCAAGCCTTATCAAACCGAGCCGAGCCTACTAGTAGCTCGATTTGTTTAACAGCACTAATGTTAGCCTCCTTCTGTCCCCTCAATTATTAAACACTGGCTAGTATTTCATCCGTGCAATACGGATTAAGAATATTATTAATATAGAATCAATATTCTGATACTATTATAATATATATATATTGTAATTCAAAAATATTTATTTTAATATAAAATAGGTTATCTAGGTTGAATAATGTTAAAAATTATTTTTATAATATATAAATGAAAGAAATGGACTGAATTTAATTTATTTATATACTTCAATGATATTTTATGTAAAATTGTAAATATTGTGATAATAAAATTTGTAAAGAATTTACTCTTTTAGACTGTGTAAATTATTAAGAGACATCATCTATCCAAAAAAAATTATTGAGAGACATTCGAATAATAAAGTGTACAAATAATCACATAATGTAAGGAATATTAATAAAACTTATTATTCCATAACTTTTCATAGTATAATAATTACAAGGATCCAAAGCACTACCAGAATTATAAATTACAACGAATTTAAAAAATAAGAAAGTTTTGAAAAATCATTAAATTACTCAATGTATCTTTTTCAATTGGAAACATTTTCATATTGAATTAATTCAGTTAAGTTTCTAGAAAACAAAAAATTGCTCATACAACATCAAGAAATGCCTACAACATTAATAGTAAAAGAATGGACTTAACTATTCATAGAATAAAAATTATATTAATGAAACTAACTACACAAAACACAACCAAATAGTTAATAAGCTGCATTTGACTGAGTTCATTTAATCTGAATGAGATGTTACACTACCAAATGAATTCGTAGTTGAAAGAGCACTATTAATCAGACCTGATTTTACCTTTTGATATCTACTTAATTCAGAATACGATATGGAACCTGAGCTCATTGTAGGAGTTTTCTCTTTCGACTGTTCGAGCCTATACCTAATTCGTAAAGGTCATTACTCAACTAATGAGATGGAAATCGAGAACTCTTATCACACACATAATTCTCCAAAAAAAATCAAGAAACTCAGCGACAATATACAACGGCCACTAATGGGAAAAATCAAAAGTACGGTACCGAGAACATCAACCTAGTGGCCAATTACACGTAATACTATACCTAGAAGAAAATAAAAAAATGTATTAAATGTCTATACATATTTAACTTAAAATCTTAATTCATCTGTAATAAAAAAAAAAAAAAATCATTTAGTAGGTAAAGCATTGCTCAAAAAGTTTAATTAGTCCATGTGGCAAAGATCGATTAATTGTTGGGCCAACTTACTGCATCAACTCTTATATATCTAGTGTATTGGTTTTAGAACTTACATAATCACTTTAGAAAAACTCACCAAAAGAAAATGCAAATACATACATGTGTTGAAATATTTATCAAAATTTTAAGAATCTAGACTACATAACTTCAAGAACAATTCAAAAAATTAATCTGTTAATTAATACTTAAGCTTTGCTAAGCCAATATGCATATTTGTAAAGTAAACTGCAAAATTCACCACTAAGTAATAAAATTATAAAAAAGAAATGCTACACAAACATCATATCAATCATTCCTTAGAATTTCAAATTTCTAAATATAGCACTGCATAATAAACCACGAATGTATAAGACCCTTATTTGAAAATAAATAAAAAGTAAAAAATGCAAGACACTATAAGATGGACCATTCACTACAAAATATTTCCCAAAAGGCATCGGCAAATGGCATCGGCAGACCGGCCGATGCGAAAAGGGGACGACATTTAATGCCCGATGCAAAATGGCATCGGCAGTGGGCCCCGATGCGAAATGGCATCGGCATTTAATGGCCGATGCAAAATGGCATCGGCAGTGGCCCCCCCGATGCAAAATGGCATCGGCAGTGGGCCCGATGCCTTCCCCGATGCCCTAATTGAATATAAATTGGCCAAACCCCCTTTCTTCCAGAACGTAACAGCCGCAACCCCCCTCCCCCAAACCTCCATTGAAGCTTCGAGTTTTACACCTCCCCACTCAAAAATCACCTTCGTTTGCGGATCGAACTCGGTTTTTGGCCATTTGTGTTCTACACTTCGACGGGAGCATTTCTACGGTAATTTTTTTCGTTTTCATTGGTTAAATTTGAAGTTATATGTGTATATATAGTTTTAGTATATATATGTATATATATGCATATATGTTGTATGTATATATAAAATTGTTAGAATTGTTAATTTTTATGCATGCATGTGTTAATTGTAAGAATTTTTATGCATATATGTACGTATGTTTTAATAATTAAGTTATATGAATTTATTTGTTAATTAGGGTGTTAGAATTATATTTGTGTTATATGTCTATATGAATTTATTTGTTAATTAGGGTGTTAGAATAATTATTAGAATATAATTAGAATTATATTAATTGATTTTAATAGAGTTGGGAAATGAGACGGTGGTTGTTTGTGTGTTGTAGCTAGACGTCGATTGACATGGATTATTCAATTCGTAGTTGGATGTATAGTCCAAGATTAGTGAATGGGATTATGAACCCCGGATTTGTTAGTGGAATAAATGAATTTATTGAATTTGCTACTAGTAATCCGAATTCGATTTGGGAAGGAAAAATTAGGTGTCCTTGTTCGAAAGCTAGATGTCGAAATCAAACTTATAGAGATCCTAATGAAGTGAAATCTCATTTATATCGAAATGGTTTTACACTGAATTATTATAATTGGATTTATCACGGGGAAGAGAGTTGGGGTCCACGTCCATATCAAAACACTAATGAATATGCGTCAACTTCAAACGACGTTGACCCAGCGGGACCTAGTTCGTACCACACTATGGTAGAAGAGTTAATGGGTGGCCCAAACATTGATTTTGGAATCGACGTGGAAGAGGCGGCACTTAATGAAGAACCCCCTAACGAGAATGCGGCACAGTTTTACGGCATGCTTCGTGCAGCGGACCAAGACTTGTATCCTGGTTGTGAATCTCATTCGCAGTTGTCATTCAATTCCAGATTGTTGAACATTAAAACGGAAAACAGATTGTCTGAAAGGGGATACAATCAGGTTGTTGAGTTGATTTGTGAGATTTGTCCTCCCGAAAATAAGGTTCCCAAGAAATTTAACGACACCAAACATTTGATGAGTGGGATGGGTCTTCCGGTAGAAAAGATTGATTGTTGTGCACAGAATTGCATGTTATTTTGGGGTTGAGACAGCGAACTAGATTTTTGTAAGATTTGTGGTCGATCACGGTATAAGCCGAGTAGGGTTGATGTAGATGGTCGGTTGAAAAAGAAACGCCCGGTTAAGGAGATGTTCTACTTTCCGATAATTCCTCGTTTGCAAAGATTGTACATGTCCAAGGCCACTGCGAAGGATATGGCATGGCATGCCTCGTGCGCTTCTGATGACTCTGGTGTTATGCGTCACCCGGCAGACTCGCTGGCTTGGAAGCATTTGGACCGTTCGTATCCTGATTTTGCATCTGAAATTAGGAATGTGAGGTTGGGCTTGAGCACATACGGGTTTGCACCGTTTGGAATGACGGGAAAACAATATTCGTCATGGCCAGTTATACTTACTCCGTACAATCTACCCCCGTGGTTATGCATGAAGGATCAATTCATGTTTCTTTCGATTCTCGTGCCCGGGCCTAAAAGTCCGAAGGACAAACTTGATGTGTTTTTGCAACCACTGATAGCAGATTTGAGATTTTTATGGGAAAATGGGGTGCAAACTTACGATGTTGCTAGAAAGCAAAACTTTTGGATGCGAGCTGCACTTATCTGGACCATTAGTGACTTCCCAGCATACTCAATGTTGTCTGGTTGGAGTACAGCCGGAAGGCTTGCTTGTCCATATTGTGGAGAGTACACCGATGCATTCTTCAAAGAGCTGCAAGTCGGTACACTAACATGTTATCAAAAATCAAGAAGGCGTGGGTGAATGATAACAAGAGGCCGAGGTGGGATGTGCATGTTTGGAACGACTTAGTTCGTCACTGGAACAATCCCGAAACAATTAAGAAGAGCGAGCGGGCTCGTAAGAACCGCTTATCCGAGCCTGGAGGTCCGGGTACTGGCCATGGTACTCATAAAGGCGGAGCTCGTGGAGCAACAGGGGTCGCACGGCGCATTGTAAGTATTTGTGGTCAATTATATATAATTAATTTTAGTTAATTATTTAGTTTATTTATTCGTATATGTCTTCGATTCAAAATACAGGAGGAGAGGATGGGACGCCCTGCATACGACTGGGAGATAGTTGAATATTACCACCGTTACGAAAACGGGACATACACTTGTGGCCATATGGGTGATTTACTTGTAAGTGTGTACATATATATATATATATATATATATATATATATATATTTAATTGTACTTGAAAATGTATTAACCCACTTTTAAATGTGCACGTATAGGACCAGATACAGGACGAGCTCACCAATAATACTACAAGAGATCCGTCAGATGAACCTAGTTCAGAGGATGGTTCCCAGGCCCCACCTATACCCGAGATGTCTGAACTGTACGTGAAGAAGGTCGACAGGTCTCATGGACGTGTTAGGGGCCTTGGACAAGTAGGCAAGAACAGACGGGTCTCCTCCGGTCTTGGCGAGACGTCAAGCGGTACGGCTTATGGACGATTCACCCAGGAAGACATGAACAATGCTATTGCTGAAGAACGGAGAGTCAATGAAGATAGAGAGCAGCGCTTACCGGAACAAATGCGGCAGCAGGAGGAGCGCTTACTCAAGCATTTTCAGGATCAGATGGCAATGATGATGGGTGGGATGGGTCAGATGGGTGGGATGGGTGGGGAGCCGAGACCGCCGAGGCCGTCGGGGGCGTCGCACAACGTTCGTGATAGTAGCTAGGTTCAGGATCGGGATGATACTGAGGATGATGGTGGTGATGATGAGGAGTGATACATTTTTATATTACTTTGTTACGTGTGATGTTATTATATTACATTGACGTTGAGGATTAATTTTTATTTTAATGTTGTGTGTGATGTTATTATTTTAATTGACGTGAACATGCTAATTATGATTATAATTAATGTTGTTTGTGATATGATGTTATTTTAATTGAAAATGAACTAGAGAATAATTTTATAATAGATGAAAATATTTTTAATTATATGGATAAGTGAATTCATATTTTTAAATGGATAAGTGAAAATAATTATATATATTTAATGTTGTGAATTGAAAATTAGAATGAATTTAAATGATGTGATTAGAATAAATTTAAATGTATAAGTGAAAATAATTATATTCAATGTTGTATGTAATTAAAATGTTGTGAAATTAAAAATTAGAATGAATTTAAATAGTGTGAATTGATACCGTAAATAAATTATTTAATTTGAAAAACATAATTTAGAAATAATTATGATATGCTTTGATAAATAATTTAATAAGCAACAATTAAAGTTAGAATGGATTGAATTAATTAAAGAATTAAAATGTTGTAAATTGAGGATTAGAATAAATTTAAATAGTGTGAATTGATACCGTAAATAAATTATTTAATTTGAAAAACATAATTTAGAAATAATTATGATATGCTTTGATAAATAATTTAATAAGGAACAATTAAAATTAGAATGGATTGAATTAATTAAAGAATTAAAAACTCAAATTAAATTGAATATATATTAATTGCATTCACAACATGTCGACTAAAAGCTCCTAGCCTAAACGACACACAAGGGGCGCTCAAAAGCCTTCGAGACCGCGAGGTCCCGAGTTCGAACCCCAGAAATCGCGAAAATGGCCAGATTTCCGAAAAATGGGGTGGCCCAGCGGTGGGGGTGGGTGTTGGTGGCCTATCGACCTGGGTTCGAATTTGGTAACGGCGACCTGCCGATGCCATTTCGCATCGGTTTTCCTCAAATCCGATGCCATTTAAATGGCATCGACCATATTGGCATCGGCACACTGCCGTCCCCTTTGCTGATGCCTTCATTGTTGGGGACGGCAGATCCGATGCCTTCCCCGATGCCATTTCCCAACTATTTTGTAGTGATTGCAGATGACACAAAATGGCTGGCATGGTAGCCTCCTTCTCTCCCCTCAATTATTAAACATTCATTGGAGATTCTATTTTTTAAAATTCATTAAGTTGTAACTATTTTTATTTCGATTTAGACTATTACCCCCTTCCTCCCAAAAAATAGACATATTTTCCTTTTTCGTATATTTTATTAGTCACGTTTTCTTTTTATTTAAGATTTTAAGTATTACATGTTTTATTAACAATCTTACACCTAATTAAACTTACTCGTAATAAGGCACTACAAGAAATTATTGAATTGCCTACAGAATTTTTCAACGAAAATAATTTCGTCTTTAAATATTGAGAATTGCTTACGGATCTTTATAAATTATTTTACACATTTTCACCCACGAAATTACCAAGAAAAAATCTGATGGTGATTTACCTACAAAATAATCCGTAGGTAGAATCGCATTTTCCTACCGAAACGGTTGTAGGTGATTTTTTTTTTTATTTACCAACGAAAACTTTCCTAGCTATTTATATGTATAAATTATTTAATTGTATTATATACCTACAAAATTAGCTAGGAACTTAAAAAATATTGATTTACCTACAAAATAATCCATAGGCAAAATAACATTTCCCTACCAAAATGATTGTAGGTAATTTGTTTATTTATTTGCATACGAAAATTTTCCTAACTATTTATATGTATAAATTATCTAATTGTATTACCTACAAAATTAGCTAGGAACTTAGAAAATAATGATTACCTACAAAATAATCCGTAGGCAAAATAGCATTTCCCTACCAAAAAGATTGTAGGTGATTTATTTATTTATTTACCTACAAAATTTTTTCTAGCTATTTATATGTATAAATTATCTAATTGTATTGCCTATAAAATTAGCTAGGAACTTAGAAAATATTGATTTACCTACAAAATAATTCGTAGGCAAAATAGCATTTCCCTACCAAAATAATTGTAGGTGATTTATTTATTTATTTACCTACGAAAATTTTCCTAGCTATTTATATGTATAAATTATCTAATTGTATTACCTACAAAATTAGCTAGGAACTTAGAAAAGCAATATTGTTATAACAAATAAACATATGAACTTTATTATGTCCCACATCGAAAGAGTAGAAAAAACAATATAAAAGTAGTAGTATTAATAAGTTAGTAACCAACAAACATAAATTTTTTGTCCCACATCGAATAAGGAGTACAAGAAATATGAGAGAAAAACATTATAAAAGGGGCCTAATGTGCACCTAAATTTGTATTTTTAAAATGTTTATATATTTTAACACTTTTTGAATCGGTTTTATGATCGATTCATGGTTGGACCGGTTGAACCGCTGGTCCAATTTTGAATGAATTTATTTTGTAGGCTAAGGCTAAAAAAATAATTTATTAATAAAAAATTAAAAAATATATATATTAAAATTTTTTCCCCCGAAATGTTTGTTGCCAAATTTAACTACGGAATTACCAACGAAATGTTTCGTAGTTGATATTTACCTACGGAATTTCATTTATTATGGTAATCATATTACCTACCGAAATGTTATGGATTTACTACGAAAATGTGGTAGGTAAATTGCCTACGGATTAAATTTTCGTGGGCAACCGAATTACCTACGAGCGAATTCCATACGAATGGTTTTCGTTGGTATTCCGTAGCTAAATATAAATGCCTACAAAATTGGAATTATTGCCTACAAAATATTCTCTAGCCAACTAATTATTTTCTTATAGTGAGGAATGCAATCCATATACTCCCATCCTTGAGGTAGTAGATTTTGGAAATATAAACTTTGTATTGGAACTTATAAAAAGAAAAAAAAGGAGTATTATAATTAAGTTTATCAAAATCATAAAATTAATGAGCTCCATATATGTTTCAGGTAATTTACCTAAATTAAATGGTTTATTTGGTAATTTTGATAAATTCCGGAAGGAGTAATTGTAATTTTGATAAAATTGCGGAATTCATTAATAATTGAGGTAAAAAAAAATAAAAATCGACAAAGTGGGATAGCTCAAGTGGTTAGAGCACCACTACCTAGGCCTTAGATCCTGGGTTCGAGTCATGGGAGGGGAAAAGGGATGGGTATTTAATGTAATTCAAAAAAAAAAAAATTAAAAAAAAAATGAAGGGTTATTGTTGTAATTCTTCACTCTTTTTTCTTATTTCTGGAAATTTGGTCAAAAAAAAAGACATAGTACCATATGATAAAAAAAAAAAATGAAGGGTTATTGTTGTAATTCTTCACTCTTTTTTCTTATTTCTGGAAATTTGGTAAAAAAAAAAGACATAGTACCATATGATATGTTTTATTGAAGGAAGAGATAAGCAAAGGATAAGAAGATTACAATAACTGCGAAACAGTCGAAAATGATTATGTTTTTGTTTTCTTTTCCGTGTGGACCACTGACATTGAATAATCAAAAATGAATATGGGCATAAGATGGAGAATTGCATTGGACGGCCAAAAATGTATATGACAAAAAAAAAATTATTTATGTCTTTCACACTTTTTTAATAGCGTTCCAAAAAAGATAAAAATTAAATTTATGTTCCATAATTTTATAAATTATTACGTTCAATTTTTTTCGAAGATACTAAAACGGCATTGTTTCACTCAAACTCGACTTGTATAGCGTGGAAAAACAATGGTCTATGTGAATTTAGAATAATATTAAATTATGGAACGTAAAAAAAATTGGATCGTAAATTAATTAATTTATAAAATTATGAGATGTAAATTAAGTAATTTACGAAATTATGGGAAGTAATTTTTTTTTCTTTTTTGAAACGTTTTTTAAATTAAAGAGGTTGAAACTATGGCGTAAATAAATTTTTTTCTCAAATATATATGGTGCAATTTTTTTTAATTCTATTTTGCTTACAAAATATATAAACGCCTCTTTCATTTTTATTTCTTTACATATAAAATTATTTTTAAGTCCGAAAATTAATTAAACTCATAATGAATATATATATATATATATATATATATATATTTACATGGTGAATTTTAAATAAATTTATAAATTTAAATTAAATTAATTAGAATAGGAGTAGATTTTGAGTAAACAAGTTTTTACCAAGAAATTGAATTCATGGTTAAAAGTGATTATTTAACTTAACAATTACTATTTTTTTTATAATTTAAGTGATACAAATACATTTCAATAATTTTAATGATATTTTTTTAGCTTTACGACTAATACAATTTAAGTGATTCGTTAGCATTACACCTAATATTTAAAAAAATGATACCCTTTATTTATAATAAATACATATTTGTATAAATAAAAGTTTAAAACTTAATAAAGATGCTAAAACATGTGATCGATGGTCCCTTTTTTTTTATTTTTTTGTGACTGATGGTCCCCATAAAAAATAATTGAAATATTTAGAAAATACTCCCTACATTCCTGAAAAGTTTGCGAATAATGTTAAACACATGATTTAAAAAAAAAATTGTAATGATGAGAATGTTGAGAGGTAATTTTATAAACTTTTATACGTAGATTAAATAAAGTAGGTGAATTAAGTATATGGTGAGTTTCAAAAGTAATGAGATGAAGGATAAATGTGTTATACTGTGAGGGTGAGAATTGTGGTGATTATTTCTATATTTTGGGGTGTGCAAACTTTTGAAGGACAAAAAAAAAATGAAAGTATGAAAACTTTTGAAGGACGGAGGGAATGAGATTTCTCATCTTGAGTGCAAAAGATTTTAAAAAAAATCGATTTTAATGAACGTGTGGTGTAAAATTTTAATGGCAAATTCTGGTAAGCACCAACTGCAATTGATGCCATATATAAGGAAACAGTACTCTCTCTTTAAATACACAATATTTCTAATACTTACTCATTTTTAATACATCAAATAGAGGTGGACCATTCTTAAAAAAAATATGTTTGGAAGGTTACAATTATTTTTGTCCTATAGCTATATCCAATCAATTAGAGCATCTATGATTGTAGGCTTGATGAGTTGGCAAAGGAAGGGGAAATGAAGAAGGGACAGTGCTTTCTGGGAAGGGATTTTTTTTTTGAAAGAAAAGTGAAAGTGGGGAAAGAGAGTGTGGTATCACGCTCGGAGAAATTGGTTAATTTTTTGTTGGGTGAACCCCACTTGCGCGTGAGGTTGGTTTTTTGAGCCATCAACTATTTCTTTTTTTTATTAATTTATTTTAGATTATATCGTGTTGCAAAATATTTTAATTTTCAAGTATAAACATTTATTTTTTCTGATTGGTTTTTTTGAGCCATCAACTATTTCTTTCTTTTATTAATTTACTAGTGTAAGACCCGCGTTTTACGCGGGATTGAAATAAATTTATAATATATTTTATTTTTATTTTATTAATTAAAAAATAATATTTAAAATATGTCTAGATTTGTAAATTTATAATTTTATATCAAAGATAAAAAGTAAATTTTGGAGTTATATAAATATATATATATATAAAACAAAATAATAATAGAATAGAGAATTATAATTTTATTTATAAAAAAAATTAATATAAAAAAGAATATATTGAATAGTATAGAGAATTGAAAAATAGCATGTGACATTATATACTACAGAGTATATAGAATAAGAAAGTAGTTTTTTTATTAATAAAAGAAATTAATATATAAAATTACATCAACAAATTTATATGTTTGTATATTTTTTCCATTTGAATGAAGGAAAAATAATTTTAATTCGCTATTACTCAATTATTTAGAGGTTGTAATTTATAATTGTTCGTGTATGAACACATATTTTAGAAGATACACATTTATTGTCAAAAGGGACTGATATTTTATTTATCGTTATTGCAAAACACAATAGAATATGAGATTGTCTCATTCAAAACACTCAATGTTATTCTATAGATACATAATTTTTTTCCAACATTCCTTCCACAAAGTATTTGACCTTCAATGATGTGGTTTCTAAATCTCGTAACGATCAATATAGTTTATTGCATAATATCTCTTCTTTTAATAGTCATATATATATATTTAGGAATGAAAACAACAACCTTAGATGTTATTGGTAGGTTATACATTCTGCCATCAATAGATCCTATCTCTAAAAGTTTCAATTTTAACAATCTCTTATCCAGATTGAAGGCGTTAATTCTCTTGGCTTTCAAAATTGTTCTATAAATGGATTGAACCTATCAATCATTCTTTTTAGTTCATCAACTATTAATGCATCAAATTTTCTAGAATTGTATACCTCACGTGAATTGTTCAAAATTATTAAAAAGAATATTTAGAATCTAATAAGAAAATATAAAATATTATCAAATAGAATACAATTATTTAATATTTAAGTTTAATATAAAAAAATATAGATATGTAACATAAATATTTACTAATCCAATAATTATGTTAGGTGAACTTCATTATTTATGTCGTAAATGTATATAGTTGTAAAAATTTTGAAGCATTTCCTATAAGTGGCAACAAACTTCAGATAAGGCGGTGATTAGTTCCCTGCAGCTTAAAGACACATGGTCCATTTATTTTATTGATTGAATGATCAACTCTTCTACCCATTGATGTGGAACTAAATATCATTTAATTATTAATGATTTGATTATGCCATAAACTCTGCAAACTAAATTCACAACTATATATATATTATTGAAGACAATAATTGCATAACTTTATGATTTTTGTGTCATACAATTTTTGACATAATTTAACTATTGATGATTTTTTCTAAAAAAAATAAAATAAAAAATTGATGATTTGATTATGATTAAAATATTAATTAAAAAATATAAATATATTAAATAAAATAAACATATTACTGACAGGATTAGATTAAATATTAATTGTAAATATTATATCAATTAATAAATAATAGTAGTATCATTTAAGCAATTTATTACAACATTAGGCATGACAAATTTCGGGATCCATAATTTACTTTAATTTCAGACTTAAATTCAAATTATATACACCAATACATTTTACAAAATAAGTCTAACTTCGTCAACTTTTAATAAATAATCCAAATAAATTTCAACCTAAAACGTATTCCAATATTTATATATTACAAATTATTATAATCCTTAAATTCCGTTCATTAACTAATACAAATCTCATTCTCCTCTAAAGAAACTAAACGTAAATCGGGCCAATGTACATTAAAAAATCTATACATCTAATAATTTGATATGAAATAGACTAAATAGTCAACTTTCAATAATTTTTAAACTTACTCATTAATTTAACCTCATTTTTCTTCTCCCAATACTTTTCATAATTAATTGATTATAATTAATAGCCATAAAATTCAAAAAAAAAAATTCCATCAATGTTAAATTTTTATAAATGTAGCACATTTATTTATATATTTCATTTTGCACTTGTATTCTTATACAAATTAACGTTAAAAATTAAATATCAACAATTAATATATTAATAAAAAATTGTTTTTAATACATATATTTATTATATGCATATCAATATTAATTTATTTGACTAAATCAAAATTAATATGATAATAATAACAAAAGAACGAAAGTAAGCACACTTTTAATGTAATATTTATTTTCATATGATAGTTTAGTATGTTAAATTATCACATTAATTAATATGATACTAATAAATCAAGCAAATTTTTAATATGTTTTTAATTACTTTGATTGAGCACATCTAAAATAATTAATTTCATAAAAATTATATTAAAATCACATTTAATAATATGATATTAATAACAAAAGAATAAAATTAAGCACATGCAATACTTATTTTAATATGATAATTATAAGTATTAAATATTTAATTAGAAGTATTAATGAGTAAGTTTGAAATTAGGAGTAGAAATTAAGCACATTTTAGAGTAAATTACGCACATATCAGTTTTTAGGAGTAAATTAAGCACACAATTTGATATGAAATTAATAAATGGGGATTTCACATAAAAGGTCATTTCACCTAGTATTTTTTTAAATAAAGACATGATTCAAAATAGTTTCAGAATAAGGACAAAATGGCACTTAAATGTACCATCATGCCCTTAATACATAAAATTCGGAATTAATATAGAGAAATTCTTTAAATGTTTGAAATTTAAAGCTGACTCTATCAGCTAATTAATTCCAAGAATTACGCAATTAATTAAAACCTTATGTTTGAAATTTAAAGCTGACTCTATCAGCTCATTAATTCCAAGAATTACGCAATTAATTAAAACCTTCCTAAAATTAATTAACACCGGTCAGAAGAGCTTAATTTTGTGCAGAATTTTGGGGTTTTCCAATTTGTGAAGAAAGGAAACCGTGAAGTACGGAAGAAGACGAAGTGAGAAGTGAGAAGAACATTTTGCTCCCTAGACCATGGTTGGAAAAGTAATATAAAAGCTAAATCTGCATAATAAAATGAATAATGCAGAACAATGAAATTTAAAACTGCATAATAAAATGAATAATGCAGAACAATGAAATCTAAAACTGCATAATAAAATGAATAATGCAGAAAAAAATAGTACGATGTCTTCATATTAGAATGTGATTATGCAAAAATACGTATACATATGCAAAATAAGATATGCATTATCCCTTGACCAAACCAATAACAAATAATCATGAACTACATTTCAGCAACGCGCACGTAAATCATCACAATTACACGAAAACGGAGCAAATTGAACCTAAATTAAAATCATCTCAAAAAATCCTAAATTCTTTGCAAATTATGTGGGTACGTGTGGAATTAAAAATCATACCCTTGGCAAAACTCTTCATCTGACCCTTGGAATTAAAAGTTTCTACTATATCTCCGGCGGCTTCGCGTCCGTCATCCATAATGAAGAAATCGATGAAGTTTGAATCCCCTAGGAATATAAAGAAACGATTGCGTGAAAAGTCTCTTGACCATGTGCAGTCGGTGAACTTCGGGCCAGGAAGTGGGCCATGAATGCCACGACCAACGCAAACCCTCGATTGCTTCCAATTCGGTGAAATCCATCGGCGAGTTAGGAGACGAACGAGATGCGTTTCATCAATTGATGAAACCTAATCGAGATTTGCGATCATGGGGATTTATGATATTTCAAAGTTAGGGGTTTAATTTATGATATTTTCTAATAATGGCCGGCCCGGCACCATGAAAGAAACCGAGAGTGGAAATAAGAGAAAAAGTTCAGTGTCTTGATCGCGTGATTAAAGGCTATACTTTTTCTAAATTAGATTCGGGATTTCGACAGTTTGAAATTTGATTTTTAAAATTTTGAGTTTTGAAATCCTGATAAAAATGTGTATGATTTAAACAGATTCTGAGGGACGATAAACTAGAAAAGAAGGCGATGCAATAAACTAGAAAAAATGCAGAACACGATAAACAGATTCTGAGGGACGAGGAATTCTGAATTAAGGCGGTTTTTGGGAAATTAGGATTGCTTTAATTGAAAATTCGTATGAATCGTGCAGATTGCAAACGAAATAAGGAAGGTGAGATTCTTATTTTCATATGCGTGATATTAAACAGAATGCTGGCGAAATATATGGAATGTATGACTTATTCCATTATTATATAAATTAAATAGTTATTCTTCAAATTTAAATGTAAGGGCATAAATGGTTATTTACACATGTTTTTGTCCTTTTTTAAAAAGATTATAAAAGTTGTCTTTATTTAAGAAGCTAGGTGCCTAAATGGCATTTTTTATAAATTTTCTCTTAATAAATTACGCACATATCAGTTTTTAGGAGTATATTACATTTAATATGATACTAATAAATTAATGAAATTAAGCACATTTTTAATGCAATTTTTACTTTCATAGAAAAGTTGATATGTTACATTAAATTATATTTAATATCATATTAATAACAAAAGAATGAAATTAAACACACTATTAATGCAATATTTATGTTAATATGATAGTTAAGTATGTTAGATTAAATTACATTTAATATTATATTAATAACAAAGACTGAAATTAAGCACATTTTTTTATAAAATATTAATATACTTAGGTGATTGAGAAATATTAAAATAATTATTTCAAAAATTAATTAACTCGCTAAAATTATTTCAAAATTAATTAGAAGTATTAAATATTTCTGGAATTTTAGCAAGAGAGTTGATACATATATTTAAATTGTGTGGAGAAATAATATATGATAGGTTATGCATTCTTTCTTAAAATTTATAAGTTTGGTTTATTAATAAATCGATATTTTATATTTTTCATATGCAAATAAATAGAATAGATGAAATAAGTTAATATTTCAATTGAAGAAATAAAGAGACCTTTGAGAATGTTCCATATATGCAAATCCCTATATATCATAAAAATCTTTGATCATTACCTTTCTTCTTTCAAAACTATAAAAAAACTACTTAAAAAAATACGAAGGTAAAAAAATATTAAGTTGATTCCATAATGAAGATATTAAAGTAAATTTATATATATATGATTCAAAATAAAATTCTCATATAAAAGAATAACTGTAGTTCAAATATATATGTAAAACTAAAAAATACAGTACAAATATGAATCATCTATGTACATTAAAGATAAGAATAATTTACATAACATAAATAATTGTAAATTATAAAATTACAACATAAACTAAATAAATCGATGTTGACACTTTTCATTCAAAATTTGAGAAATTGCACTTGATATTTTTTCATCATTTGTCATTCTTCATCCGACCATACAAAATCAAGCAATAAAAATTAAGTACCTGCAAATTAAAACACAAAACAACCTATTAGATTTATATAAAAAAATAAAAGTGGATCCACATAAACAAAAGTAGATAGAACACAGTTCAAATATCCAAAAAAAGTTCTAATTAAAATTAAACACATAGTAAAAATTTCAATTTATAACAATATTTAGAAGATTGTGGATTATAAATTTACAAAGTTCTCATTGAGAAATAAATCTACCTCTTCAGAGATGAAAATTCATGTTGAAATCATCTTCTTGTTCATCGTCACAATACTCGTCATGTTCTTAGTTTAGCCGAAAGAAAAGGAAAGATAAATAAGAGATGTAAGACAAACATTGAGAATGAATTTGTGACTAATAGACATTACATATTTATAGGTCTTGAAATAGTGATGGATGGTTGTGATTACCTATAGAATGTAAGGTTGAGATTAAAAGATTAACCAAAGATTAAGGAGGATGAAGGGATTTTGAAATGAAAGGATTTGGAGAAGAGAGAGATTGAGGTAGAAAGGTGTGGTGGTGACATGTGACACTTTATAGGTTTACAAATATATAAATATACTAGTGTAAGACCCGCGAATTTCGCGGGATTGAAAAAAAAATATTATTATTTAATAAGATTTTATATAACTACTGTATTTGATAATTCATGTCATTTTCAACAATACTTTAATACCTTTGTCTAATAATATTTTCGTACGTGCCGCCTAAGGTATGCAGGTATAACTTGTATTTTAAAATGCTTATAAAATTATAAAAAATAAACATAAGAAATTTAGAACACGACATAGAAAATTAAACTCACTTCAAATGAAGAATAAAACAATGAAATTGAAATTAATATAATTACATGAAGTGATGAAATATTATTGAGTATACAATATTATTTTTTGTTAGGAGAACAATTATGAACATTAGATATAAATGTGTAGTACTTTGTAAAATAATATAGATAACATGTATTTTGTAGAATAATATAGAGAAGATTTGTCAGTGGTTTAATTAAAATCATGATAGTATATAAGGAGATTAAATTATGGCCTAATTAAAATGAGTGCTAGTTGATTAAAAATACAATTGCACAACTTTTACTTTTAATAATTAAGAAATTGTAAATAAAAATAATTGTGAAAATCGAAAAACTTTATAAGAAAAAGAACAAAATGAATATAAAATAGATTTTAAGATTTACATAACAAAAAATTATCAACATCTGAGAACATAAACAAACCTCATTTATAATTATAATTGAAGTATAAATATATGTTAATTAGGTCTATCCATAGTATAAAAAATAGAGATTCAAATCTTAAAAATACATTTCCAAACTAAAAAGTTTTTAAAAAATACATAAACATATATTTAACATAACTACTTCTTCCAATCAACTTTTCTCAATCTTGATCTGGAAGTTGATTTGTTATAGATGTAATGAATGGTGTTATCCTCATCTTCAAGTAGTACAAGAAATTTTATCTTGCCACCAGAACACTGACTATCAGAATCAGAAACAGAAGAAGATGATACAAATCTTCAAGTAGTACAGGAAATTTTCTCTTGACACCAGAACACTGACTATGAGAAACAGAAGATGATACAATCTGAATGAACATGGGGTTGCAGTAACACTTTCATCATCAACCAACAAGTCCTTTAAAAAACACAATATAATTATTTGTAAAATATGTAGGATTATATAAGAGTAATGAAGAATAGGACAATGTGGTTGTACCTTTGATGAAGAACTTTTGCATTGAAAGTGTGTTATCAAATTACTGTCATCCGATAACTTGACCACTATATAGTTATTCCAATTACTGTTCAAGTCTTCTTCATCAGAGATGTGGATTCTGAAAATAAATTTATGAACCAAATGTTGAAAACTGGATCTGTAAAGAGAAAAACTTGTAGGGGTGTTTTGTAGCTAATATAAGGGTGTTGGGCTTTTCAACTCCGAAATTATACAAATTGTACGTAAATCCTTCTTTAATAACGTTCTGATACCTGTGTATGAGGTATCTCAGTACAGTAGCTTTTCCCTAAATAAATAGAAAATAAATGTCACATCAAATGGAGAATAAAAAAAATGAAATGGAAATTAAGATTAAACTGAAGAAATATAGAGTAGAAATGCTCACATTTTCATCAATGACTACTAATTCAAAGTAATTCTTCTGTTTATCGTCATTTGAAAATACAATCCAACATCGCACAACTTTTACTTTTAATCTCCATGTTTCCTTGACGGAGAAATATCTTCTATGAGAGAGAATTGAATGATGAGTTTGGTTAATGACAGAAATAATTAAGCAGAGAGAACTGTAAATAAAAATAACGGTTGAAAACCGAAAAAAGAAAAAAATGGAGAAGGAGGAGAGAAAACAAAAAAAGAGAAAAGATGGAGAGGAGGGAATGAAATAATTATTTAAAAAAATATATAAAAGAAAACGGTAAAAAGAAAACCGTAAAGAATCTGAAAGAGAGAGAGAGAGGAGAAAGTTTTTTTTTTTTTTTTAAGAAAACTGTGGAGATTGGAGAACAAAAGAGGAAAGATGGAGAGGGGGATCTGAAATAATTATTTAAAAAATATATATAAAAGAAAACTATATAAAACGGTATAAAGAAAACAATTATTTAAAAAAATAATTTAAGAAAACTGTTAGAAGGGAGAGAGTGTATAAAAATGTATAAAGAAAACAGTAGAGGAGAGAACTGAAAAATTATTTAAGAAAAAAAAAATTATGTATAAAAAATAAAGAAAACAATTATTTAAGAAAACTGAATGAATAAAGAAAACTAAAATATAAAAAAAAAATCAATTATTATTTTAAAAAAAGAAAAGAACTTTTGAGGGAGAGGGAACTAAAAAATGAAAGTGGAAGAGGAGAGAATTAAAAAAAGAAAAGAAAAAAACTGTCGAGAAAAAAAAAAGGAGAAAAAGGGAGTTAAGAAAACTATAAAAGAATAGAGAAAAAAAGGGGAGAGAGAGGAGAGAAAACAGAAAAAAATGGAGAAGGAGGAGAGAAAACATGGAGAGGAGGGAATGATATAATTATTTAAAAAAATATATAAAAGAAAACGGTAAAAGTAAAGAATCTGAAAGAGAGAGAGAGGAGAAAGATTTTTTTTTTTTAAGAAAACTGTGGAGATTGGAGAACAAAAAGAGGAAAGATGGAGAGGGGGGATCTGAAATAATTATTTAAAAAATATATATAAAAGAAAACGGTATAAAACTGTATAAAGAAAACAATTATTTAAAAAAATAATTTAAGAAAACTGTCAGAAAAAAGAGGGAGAGAGTGTATAAAACTGTATAAAGAAAGAAAACTAAAATATAAAAAAAAAAGTATAAAAAATAAATAAATCAATTATTATTTTTAAAAAAGAAAAGAAAAGAACTTTTGAGGGGGGGGGGAACGAAAAAAATGAAAGTGGAAGAGGAGAGAATTAAATAAAGAAAAGAAAAAAACTGTCGAGAAAAAAAAAAAAGAGAAAGAGGAAGTTAAGAAAACTGTAAAAGAATAGAGAAAAAAGGAGAGAGAGAGGAGAGAGAAAATCTAAGAAAATTAGAAAATTAAAAAGAGAGAAATCTGAGAAGTCACGTGTTAGAAAAAGATTCAGAGAAATAGTAATTAAGGGTAGATAGATTTTAGATTATATCCTGTTGTAAAATATTTTAAATTTTCAAGTATAAACATTTATTTTTTCTGAACTCACGATATATTGTTACAACTAATCTTTGAGAATGGGGAATGAAATAACAAGAAGATCATAGAGGAAATAAAGAGTCGATTTTGGAGTTGGTGTTCGGGAACAAATCTATCTAGTCATGGAGCAGCTTTTATGAAATTTCTTTTAACAGACAAAAAAAATTGTTTTGCAACAATAAAAAAAAGTAGGCAATTTAAGTATTATATTTAATTATTTTTTTTGAAAACAAATGTAATATTAATTAAAGAAGTAAAATTATAAATCACATAAATGATGAATAAAGATGATGAAAATAAATATAATTTGACAGTGGGACCATGAATAATTATTTTTGGGAAAAGAAGCATTGGAGGATGTTGGGATATGGTTTATATTAATAAAAAAAAAATTGATTTTGAGGTTAGAAAAACTCATATATGTTAGGGAGCTTTAATTTTTATTAGATAGATCGATTATTCTTTGAATCTATGACAAATGACCTGAAAGTACAAAGCACATGAAGACAAGTATCATTGAAGACAATGAGCTGAAGTGTTATGAAGAAAGTGACAAGGATCCATGAAGACAAGTATGCTGAACGACAAAAGTCAAGTATGATGAATTTGGATATTCATATACCTTGGACTTGGCATACTTATGGTCAAAAACGATGAATGACTAGGCACCTTACCCAGTACGAGGCCGTTAGCGGGAAGGACAGAATTATTCCAAATTAGCCAAAGAATGAGTGTCACCTGTCACTACGCATAACAAATTCTGAGAATGGAATGCAAAATGCAGAATGGACGTGAATGCATGTACTATTTGCATTCAGGCCCCTGAACAATTTGAAAGTTCAAATTTATGGATAAGTTTGCTATCTCCACCAACGGATAGTTTGCTTCATCTATAAATAGGCCACATCTTGAATCATTTCAAAAAAAAAACGGGACATACATCAAGACACAAGCTATACGCATTTTCTAGCAACATTCTAGCATTCAAAAGTATTCAAAACACTCAAGAGATTAAAGCTTTTAATCATATTCATTTGTGAGTGTTACTTTTAGTCCCCACTAGGCAAGCTTATTGTTGATTAATCCAAAGCCTAGACAGTGATATCCTAGCCTTTACATTCGTTCTTAAATTGTAAAGGATATCACACTTAGTTGGTACAAGAACAAAACCCTACTTTCACCTTGAGAGATAGTTTGAGAATATTGTTGAGTTCGTAGTAGTGATTGAGAGTATTGCAACGAGAGAAGGTTGTAAGAAATCAAGAGAAGAGAAGAAGAAGAAGTAGAGTACACCTTGGC
The DNA here is from genome assembly GCA_963675135.1 of Galeopsis tetrahit. NCBI lineage: Eukaryota > Viridiplantae > Streptophyta > Magnoliopsida > Lamiales > Lamiaceae > Galeopsis > Galeopsis tetrahit. The sequence continues at coordinate 61,361,265 of OY776134.1, read as the reverse complement.
ACTGTAAAAACAAGTTAATTCAGAAGTGATTAGGAGAGTGGACGTAGGAGCAATTTAGTCTCCGAACCACTATACATCTTGTGTTCTTACTAACTGCATTTATCTTATCGCTTTAGCTTTTGTGTTGTTATAACTGCTATTTGCCATTTGATAACTTAATATTTAAGTGAATGTTAATTAAGGAGTATAAAAGGGCCTATCATTTATTCCGCATACAAGTTGCATACTGTTAAGATCTGTTAGAATCTACTGTTAGTATTTTCATAGGACTTGACATACTGTGTAACTTATTTGACTTTGATTATTTGTGTTGTTTACTTGCAAAAGTTTTAGAAAAACACATACACGTGTATTTCCCCCTTCCCCCTCCATACACGTGTCACACTCCTTTTGGGACCAACAGAGGAAAAAAGAGTGTTTTAAGGAAGGGGTATGAGACTTTTGAGGTGGCACACATGTGGCATATAAGTGTCAAATTCATACCTCCAAATTGATACCTTGCATTGGAGATGCTCTTATATGCACAGAAAAATCCAGCCAATATTCAGCGGATAAAAGGACACGTTTTATAGCTAGTGTCCGATCAATTATTACAAATTCAAAAATTGAAATTTGAAATTTGAAAATTGACAATTATTTCTGGGTAGGCTCCAAAACATAATTAATCAATTTTAAATTGTACAATAGCAAAAAAATATTCACTATCTAAATTAGTAATTACAAGAAAAAAGTTAATTAATAATATTCTCTCCGTTTCGTGATTATTTGCACACTTTTCTTAACGGATGTCCCAACATTATTTGCACACTCTAAAAAAGGAAACAACTCACATAATTTTTACCAATATTACCCCTCCTTTATTTTACTTGGACCCACAACTTAACTCAATTTATAACTTTAGTCAAATCTCCACCCACTGTAGTCAATGAATTATCAATAATACCCCTCCTTTATTCTATCATACACATCACTATATTGGGAAATTCTCAAATGCACCATGTGCACCAAAACTGGTTTGGTGCACATGCTTTTGTCCTTATCCCCCCTCTCACTTATTATCCACTTTTCTCTACTTATGGTTATAATTCCAATTTTTTCTCCACTTATTAATTAATTCATTTATAATCTATTACTTTATTAATTAATTGATTAATTTACCATTCTCATTTTTATCAATCAATATTTACAATTATTAATTAATTTACAATTCTCGTTTCTATAAATCAACCCATCACTTAATTAATTAATCTATAAAATTTATTTTTATTTTGCTTATGCTATCATTGTTAATTTAATTAATTAAAATTGATATACTTAATTATAAATTGTACCATTAAAATTATTATTAAAATTAAAAAAATATTATTTTTATTATTAAAAAATGGTAGATTTTGTTACTGAAAATATAATAATTATTATTGAAAAGTGGTAGATATTTTAACTGAAAATGTAATTTTTATTATTGAAAGTGGTAGATATTTTAACTGAAAAGTGTAATTCTTATTATTGAAAAGTGGTAGATATTTTAACTGAAAAATGTAATTCTTATTATTGAAAAGTGGCATATATTTTAACTGAAAAATGTACTAAAAAGTGTAATTTTCATTATTGAAAAGTGGTAGATTTCGTTAATGAAAAGTGTAATTCTTATTATTGAAAAGTGGTACTGAAAGTGTAATTCTCATTATAGAAAAGTGGTAATTTTTTACTGAGTGTAATCTTTAATAGTGAAAAGTGGTAATTTTGTTACTGAAAAGTGTAATCTTTAATAGTGAAAACTGAAAATTTTGTTAATGAAAAGTTGTAACTATTATAAAAAAAAAAATACAAACAGAAATACGAATAAATTACTAATATAAAATTGTATTTAAAATAAAAAACGAAAATTATATAAAATTGTATTTAAAATAAAAAACAAACATAAATAGCGAATAAAAAAAATAGCGAATATAAAATAAAATTACAAATATAAAATTGTATTTAAAATAAAAAAACGCGAAATAGCGAATTAAAATAAAAATAGCTAATTAAAAAAATAGTGAATATATAGGAATCAAACCTATGACCTCATAGGTATGAAAGGCGTTTGAAACCACTTGGACAGCAGTAACTTATTTCAATATTTTCGCCCTTCTCATACACAGAGAGTTAACTTGTGCATTAGTGTGCACGTGCACACTATGCACAGGAGACCAACTCCTAAACATATACTCCCTCCTATTCAAAATATATGTCATACTGAGCTCATGCACACATATTAAGAAAACAATTGACTTATCATTTTATACCCTTAATCAATACTTATACTTCTCATTAAAAAAAATACATATATGTAAATATTTATTGTTGTTAAAGGTAAACTTGGAATAAACGCAATTAATTTGCATTGAAAAGTGCAACACGACTTATATTTTACAAAGAAAATAAAAATTCAAAACGACTTAAAATATTAATGGGAGGGAGTATTAGTGAAATACGATTCACTTGACTAATTAACTGCTACCGTTTGGAATTAAATATCTCTCTAAATTAAATTATAATTATTTTATTATTATTTCTAGGGGTGTAAACGAGCCGAGTCGAGCTGAGTAGTGCTGAGCTCGAAACTCGACTCGATTGTTATACTCGAAGCTCGAAACTCGACTCAACTCGGTCGGGCCTAGAATTTTAAAGATCGAGTTCGACTCGATAAGAAACTTGATAAATTCGAGCCCGACTCGACTCGATTACCCTATATAAATTTCAAAATTTATTTTAAAACATATTTTTTTCTAAAATAAACTCGAGCTCGACTCGACTCGGCTCGACTCGATTATTTGTATATAAATATAAATTATATATTAATGGTAAAATAGTAAGTATTGTTCAAGCTCGATTAGGCTCGCGAGCCTTTCGAGCCGAGTATTTATGAGCTCGAACTCGAACTCGGTAGCTACTCGAGTAGCTCGAAACTCGACTCGATTAACTTTGAGTCGATTTCGATCTTTTTTCGAGTCGAGCATGAGTAGCTCACGAGTAGGCTCGACTCACTTACCCCCTAATTATTTCTGCTCAATTTAACTCACCTAGCAATTTTTTTAGTATTTTTTTTATTCCGATCCTTTTCTAGTTCTTTAACTAAGAAAAAAATTAATTGATGGTAGAAATATCTAATTTTAAGTTCCTTAATTTTTATTTTTTTATAAATTGTTAAAAAAACATTTAATCAGGAGACAAAATATATATATATATATATATATATATATATATATTTTGAAAGTGTGTGTGCGTGCAAAATCAAAGATGTTGTCTATCGTGTTGGCACTGTCCAGACAACACTATGCAGCGGAAATTAAAATGCACGTAGTGAAAATGGAAGTATTCAAAATTTGCGTAGATTATAAAATAATATACGCTGTTCACTATATAAAAATAAGTGAAACGATTACAACCTCTTAGAGGTGTACAATAACACTATAATGAGTGTAAATAATTTACTAGATCCTACGAAACTATCTCCATCATAGATCTATGCATATAACCTAGTAAATAAAACTATGATCAACACACTATTATTCGAGTTTACAATAATGTGAAGATCTACAAGAAGAAACAAGTGTTTTCCCAACTAGAAGCGTATATAGCGTTCTATAGACTAGTAAGAGAAAAAAAATTATTTATGTCCCGTAACTTTTACTTTTTTAGAAAAACGTCCCAAAATAGTTAAAATTTTAATTTACGTCCCATAACTTTTTCAATTGCTTAATTTACGTCCAATTTTTGCAGGAAATCTCCAAATTTATGTAAATGGGACGTAAATTGAGCAATTAAAGAAGTTATGAGACGTAAATTAAATGTTTAATTAAAATGGGACGTTATGCGAAAAAGATAAAAATATTCAACAAATGTGTACAATTCACTATAAAATTAATGTAGTTTATGTTATACAATCAAATAAAAAAATAATTCATTTATTCATAAGTTAACTTATTTTAATATAAAAAATAATTAATTTATTCATAAATTAATTAATTAATTATTATAAAAATCAATTAATTTACCTAATTGATTATTAAAAAAATTATTAACTTACCTAATTAGAAAAAAAATTATAATTACAATATAAGTATTATATAATTATTTATTTATTTTAAAGTAATCAAATAAATATAAAAAATTATCTAAGTATTACACAAAGTGGGTCCACATATTTTTGTATGAACTAATATCAAATTAAAAATTATATAAAAATGAAAAACAATAAAATTAACAAATTGTTAAAAAATATATTGTTCATCATCATCTTTCAATTACTTGGGTAAGGGTAAGGGGTGAGAATTTTTTTATATATTTGAGTATTTTTTTTTTATTTATTTGGAGATTTTAAATATTTGTGGATTTTTTTATTTATTAAAAATATTTAAATAATTGTTAAGTTTTAATAAGAGTTTTTGACAATTTTAATAAAAAATATTGTTTGGGATTTTTATTATTTTAAAGATAAAATTTATATTTATTTGAGTATGTTAATTGATTTTTTAAATTATTTTTTAATTAGGTTAATTGAGTTTTTAAATAATTAATTAAGTTAATTGATTTTTCTAGTAATTAATTGACTTAGGAATAAATCTTAGGTTTTTTTTTTATTTTTTTTTTATATTATGAAAAATTATTTACATATTTAAATATTATTCTAAATTTATTTTCATATATTTTAAAATATTATTTAGTATTTTAATTAATATTCATAATTTATTTTATCATACTTATATTGTAATTATAATTTTTTTCTAATTAGGTAAATTACTAATTTTTCTAATAATGAATTAGGTAAGTTAATTGATTTTTAATTAATTTATAAATTTTTTTTATTTGATTGTATAACATAAACTACATTAATTTTATAGTGAATTGTACACATTTGTTGAATATTTTTAACTTTTTCGCATAACGTCCCATTTTAATTAAAAATTTAATTTACGTCCCATAACTTCTTTATTTGCTCAATTTACGTCTCATTTACATAAATTTGGGGATTTTCAGGGAAAATTGAAAGTAAATTAAGCAATTGAAAAAGTTATGGGACGTAAATTAAAATTTTAACTATTTTGGGACATTTTTCAAAAAAGGTAAAAGTTACGGGACGTAAATAATTTTTTTCTCGACTAGTAATCGAATTTAGTTTTTCTTCTTGTGTATCTTGTGTTGAGGCAGCTACGGTATTTATAGGTTTCATGGACGAACTGCTTTCAACTCCTATGATCATCACAACCGTGAGATCAAGCGGTTACAATAACTTCTCTCCACTCCTCCTTGAATGTAGGTTTGGTTATTCCATGTCCAATAACTTCTCACTCCCACACAGTGGCATGACTTAGGTGTTGCCCACGTCTTCTAACTCCTCTGGGTAGGGGTGTGCAAAGTATGGTTCAGATCGACCAAATCGACCGAACCAAACCAAAAAACATGGTTGAGTCCAACCAGCAAGAACACTCCTCCAGGCTCGTTCATCAATGGATTTGATGTACATTCTCATCTTTGGTTTCCAGAAAGCATAATTTGTGCCATCTAGAATCGGAGGCTTTAGTGCGGGTGAAAGTGGATACTCCATTTCAGATTTACACACTCTAAGCAAGATCTCTACTTAGTGTATCAAGTAGTTGGCTCTGATACCAACTGAAAGTGTGTGTGCGTGCAAAATCAGAGATGTTGTCTGTCGTGTTGGCACTGTCCAGACAATACTATGCAGCGGAAATTAAATTGCACGTACTGAAAATAGAAGTATTCAAAATTTGCATAGATTATAAAATAATCTATGCTGTTCACTATATTAAATATGTGAAACGAGTACAACCTCTTTGAGGTGTATAATAACACTACGAAAGTGTATAATGATTTACTAAGTTCTATGAAACTATCTCTCTCATAGATCTATACACATAACCTAGTAAATAAGACTATGTTCTAACACACTATTATTCGGGTTTACAATAATGTGAAGAACTACAAGAAGAAACAAAGATTTTCCTAACTAGAAGCGTATATAGCGTTCAATAGAGTAGTAGTCGATTTTAACTTTCCTTCTTGTGTATCTTGTGTTGAGGGCAGCTTCTGTATTTATAGGCTTCATCCACGAACTGCCATCAACACCAATGATCATCTCAACCGTGAGATCATGCGGTTAGGAACTTCTCTCCACCACTCCTAGAATTTAGGGACTTGTTATACCATGTCTAATAACTTCTCACTCCCACGCAGTGGCATGACTTGGTGTTGCTCACGTCTTCTAACTGCTCTGGGGACATAATTAGACAACAAGCGTAAGATAAGAGTTAGTGAGAAAAGGAAGGGCAAATTCTGATGTTGTCATAAGTGTTGGGAACATTAAACACAACACTCGGCTGTTAGTGTTGGATCATTAAACAAAACACTTATATCAACATCAACATTAAGTATTACATGTTTTATTCACAATCTTACACCAAATTAAACTTACTCATAATAATAAGGAATGTAATGCATATACTCCCAGGATTGAAATCACTTGTTCCACTTTTCATGTTTCACATTCAGTTCCATTATATGGATGATTGACACGTGTCATATTAAAAAATAATCAACGCCCTATAATATTAGGGCGACACATGTTAAAGATTCAGTAGGGTGGAACACCAGTGAAACACGAAAAGTGTCACAGATGAATCGAACATGTACTCCCATCCTTGAAGTAGTAGATTTTGGAAATATAAACTTTGTATTGGAACGTATAAAAAAAGAAAGAAAGAAGGGAGTATTATAATTAAGTTTATCAAAATCATAAAATGAGCTCCATATTCCAGGTAATTTACCTAAATTAAATGGTTTATTTGGTAATTTTGATAAATTCGGGAAGGGGTAATTTGTAATTTATAAATAAACGGAATTCATTAATAATTGAGGTAAAATAATTTAAGGGTTGTCGTGTAATTCTTCACTCTTTTTTTCTTATTTCTGGAAATTTGGTCAGAAACAGGCATGTAGTATTTTTGAAGATGTAGGGTAGAGTATAGGACACATTTAATTTATTGAAAGAAGAGAAAAGCAAAGGATAATAAGATAACTAGGAAACAATCGAAAATTATTATGTTTTTGTTTTGTTTTCCGTGTGGGCATTTCATGGACCATTGGCATTGAATCACCAAAAATTAATACGGGCATAAGATGGAGAATTACATGATTGGACGGCTAAAATGTATATGAGAAAAAAAAAATATATTATGCCTTTCACTCTTTTTTTTAAACGTTCCAAAAAAGATACAAATTAAATTTACGCTCTATAATTTTATAAATTACTTAATTTACGTTCAATATTATTTGAAAATACTAAAATGGAATTGTTTCACTCATACTTTAAGTGTGCATAAAAATTATGGGAAACCGACATAAATTATAATATGGTCTGATGTAGATAAATATGTCGCTCTCTGAGAAGTCGACACGTGGAAACGGGATAAATTATGATAGTTGTGATTAAGTCAATACGTCGAAGAAACAGGATTAATACACCCCTGGGCTTAAGTAGGGAAATTAGAGATATCAGGGTGAGTGGGCCTTTGGCCCATATTTGGAGAAGTTAATAGCCCTGGGGCCTGGAAGGATCCAGCCCAAATATGGAACGTATAGTCCGTCTTTCTTAACCAAGTCAAGAGGAACAGTTCAAACCCACTAAAATGGGAGCCGATAAGCTGAAGAACCGAGTCTTCAGGGAGATAAGCCGAGTCCTTAGGGATTTGAGGCCGGATTTCTAGGGATATGCCGAGAATACAGGGAGAATAAGTCTTCCCCTCTCCGCAGAGAGGGGCCAGGTATATAAACAAGGTTATTTCCATATTCTTAATTAAGTTCTTTAACAGATACATACTTTACAGACTTTTACACGAAATATACATTGATTGGAGGAGAAACTCCACGATATTCGCCGGAATTTCCCTAAACATACAGGGGAATTCCTCATTGATTTCGCCTACGATTGAATCTGACTTGAGCGTCGGAGCTTATACGCCGGAGCCCCCCTCCGGCGTACTTTTGCAGGTTATTTTAGAATGCTCAAGGAGATTTTCGTGAGGATTACCAAGGATAAACACGTGATTCAAATCTGTGATTAGCAGTGCTCGTAAAAGAACGATTGACATCTGTAAGTGTTCTTTTTCGACGCATCAACTGGCGCCGTCTGTGGGAACTTTTCAAGCTAAGGCGTGAGAAAAGTTTCGTACTTAAATGGGTGGAGGACATGATTCAACGAAGCAGACGAAGGAGAAAGGGGATTCCACTCCTTCTCCTCTTCCTCCGCCCCCTCCAGGGTTTCCCTTAAATCGAAATTTAGGGAAACGACCCGTGGATCATACACCAGAAGATATTCCCCCTCCAGGTTTTCCCTCTAATTGAAATCTAGGGAAACAGCCGGTAGATCATACGCTGGAGGATATCCCTCCTGCTCTGGAGGGAGATGTGCCAGTCACCTCGGGAGCTTCTGGTAGCGGAATCAATAGGGATAACCCTGACGCTCAACCGGAACTCCTGACTGTCTCTCGAGATCAGTTGGATGAAATGATCGCACAATCAGTGGAAAGAATAATTGCTGCTCGAGGACTTCGTCCTCCCGAACCTACTCATAAGGGCACGCGCCCAAATCCACCAGAGCAGGTCATTGACTCAATCCCAGTCCCTTCCAGGAACGAGGATCCCCCTCGGAACCCAGAAGAAAAGGTACCTTCTCAAGTCGAAAGGAGCATCTTGGAAAGACCCCCTCGGAGGGATACGGAAAGGATCCTTGGGGACACCACCCTAGAGACAGGGGTGGGAGAAAGCACGGACGACACGTATCAAGGAGCCGTCAGTGATCAGATACAGGCCTTGCGAAAGGAGATGAGGGATATGCAGAGACATATTACTGACAATGTAAGTAAACCCTCTTATACCACTGGATATCAGTTTTCATCTAGTATTTTGCAAGATGAATTGCCCTCTAATTTCAAATCTTTGAACTTTGAATATGATGGCACCACGGACCCCTACGAGCACCTGATGAGGTTTGAGAATGCTGCTCTCTTACATCGGTATGGAGAGGGCGTCAAGTGCAGAGTGTTCCTAACCACTTTGTCTAAGGCTGCCCAGCAATGGTTTACTCAACTGGGACCAGACACTGTTCACTCGTGGTCTGAATTCAGCGAATTGTTCCTGCATCAATTCGCCAGCGCTAGGAGACAGCCTAGAGCTACCCTTACCTTATTCAACATGCGTCAGGGAGAGAATGAGAGCCTGAGGGCTTTCCTAAAAAGATTCAACCAAGCAGCTCTGGAAGTACCTACCGCCTCCTCAGAGGTTAAGATTAATGCCCTTACCAATGGGTTAAGAGATGGAGATCTGTTCACGTCTCTAGCCAAGAAGCCAGTTCGGACTTTTGATGAATTGTTAAGGAGGGCAGAAAAATACCTCACCCTGGAAGAGGTAATAAAAGCCAAGCGCTCGGAGACCCGGACGATAGTGGGTAATGGAGAAAGGAGGAAAGAAATTCCGCTAAGAAGGCCAAGTCCAGAGAGATATCGGAGTTCTAGAAGATTGGAAAGTGTAAGAAGAGAGGAAGCTGCACCCTGGAACCCCAGGAGAGGGGCAAAGAGATATACCCCTTTGAGGTTAGAGCCAGCCGAAGTCCTAGAGGTGGCGGGGGATCATCTGGATATGAAATTCCCCTATTCAAGAAGCAGAGGTCCCCAAAATCCTAAGTCAAACAAATTCTGCAGGTTCCATAACGATTATGGCCATGATACCAACCAATGTTGGCATCTGAAGGATGAGATAGAGAGGATGATTCAGGCAGGTCACTTGAAAGAGTTTATTTTCAGAGATCGACAGGGCCCCAGGGGTCAGAAGAGAAAGGACCCTGAGGGGAAGCAGGAAGATGATAGAAGAGATCAGAGGAAGGGCAATGAGGAGCCACCACCCCCTCCCCAAAAGAGGGGAACTATCCACATGATCATGGGAGGCCCCGCTGATGGGGATTCCTTCAGGCAGAGAAAGCAAAGCGTTCAATCGCTGAGGAATGAGAGGAATGTAGAGTACCATGAGGTGGGAAAGATGGCAGAAGGTCCGGACATTCACTTCGGGCCAGAAGACGCAGGGGAACCCAGAGAGATTCATAATGACGCATTAGTCATTACTACGGATATAGCGGGATACGATGTAGCAAGAATTTTTGTGGATACTGGAAGCTCCGCTGACATCATGTTTTTGGAGTGCTTTAAAAAGATGGACCTGAATATAAAGCTTAGACCGGTGGAAACCGCTCTTTACGGATTCTCAGGGGGAGCCATTCAACCCCTCGGTTCAGCGTTACTGCAAGTAGGGTTAGGAGTTTCCCCTAACCGTCGAGTACAAGTCATAGAATTCCTGATTGTAGATGTCCCATCTTCTTATAACGTAGTAATGGGAAGGCCGAGCTTGAATATTTTTCAGGCAGTGATCTCTACCTTCCACATGAAGATGAAGTTCCCTGCCTCGGGGGGTGTGGGAGAGTTATGTGGCGATCAATATCAGGCGAGGAAGTGTTACGTGGAATCGGTCAAGATAGCAGACAGGGCCATATTCAGAGGAATGGAGAGATTTAAGGGCGAAGACCCTGAGCTGAAGAAACAGAAAGTGGGTGAGCTAATGCAAGAGCAACCCAAGGCCAAAGCGGACGAAGAGTTAATGAGCATCGAGCTCTATCCAGGGAGAGAAGGATTTACAACCAGGATAGGTACGAATATGAACCCTGAGCTCCAGGAAAAGGTGATTTTTACCCTCCGAGAGAATGCAGACATCTTTGCATTTACGGCGACGGATATGACGGGTATCCCTCCGGAAATAGCAGTGCACCATCTGAATGTAGATCCCAAAGCTAGACCCGTGAAACAGAAGCTGAGGAACTTTGGCAAAGAGAAGAACCTCATTGTAAAGGAGGAGATCGATAAATTGTTGAATGCAGGGCATGTGAAGAGAGTACAGTTCCCTGAGTGGCTCTCGAACGCAGTACTGGTGTCCAAGGGAGCCGGCAAATGGAGGATGTGCATTGACTTTAGGGACTTGAACAAAGCCTGCCCTAAAGATCACTACCCCTTACCCAGGATTGATCAACTGGTGGATGCCACATCCGGGTTCGAACTGCTTAGCATGATGGATGCTTATCAGGGTTACCACCAAATCCAGTTGAACCCTCTCGATATACCCAAGGTATGCTTTATTGCAACATGTGGTACTTTTGGTTATGTACGTATGTCGTTCGGACTAATAAATGCAGGAGCCACCTATCAAAGGATGGTAGACTCGGTTTTCCGAAGTCAGATAGGGAGAAATATGGAGGTTTATGTAGATGACATGCTAGTTAAAAGCATCAAAGCAGAGGAACACATTGATGACCTGAAGGAGATATTCCAGGTAATTAGAGAGAACGGTATCAAACTTAACCCAGCTAAATGTTCCTTTGGAGTAGGGTCAGGGAAATTTCTCGGATATATGGTGACGCAAAGAGGAATAGAGGTTAACCCTACCAAGGTGAAAGCGGTCCTTGACATGCAACCCCCTCGAAACCTGAAGGAATTGCAGACCCTGAATGGCAGAATCGCAGCCCTTAGCAGATTTATAGCAAAATCAGCGAAGAAGAGTCATCACTTCTTCAGAACACTAAGAAAGGGGTCAAGATTCGAATGGGACGAACAATGTCAAAAGGCTTTTGAAGAACTGAAGCTCCATCTAGAGCAACTCCCGAAGTTAATCAAGCCCACTCAGGGAGATGTTCTACTCCTATACCTCTCAGTAGGGGAATACTCTCTGAGTACTGCCTTGATGAAAGAGGAAGGTTCCACACAACAGCCCATATATTATGTGAGCAAGGTCATCCAAGGAGCGGAAGCAAGGTATTCAGAGGTGGAGAAGGCAGCCCTGGCAGTGGTGGTAACAGCTAGGAGATTACGCCCTTACTTCCTATCTTATAAGGTGATAGTGCGGACTAACTTCCCATTGAAGCAGACGCTGGGAAGGGCATATTTATCGGGAAGAATGGTCAGGTGGGCAGTGGAATTGCAGGAGTATGATATTGATTATGAACCAAGGAGAGCTATCAAAGCTCAAGCGTTAGCAGACTTTATTCAAGAGTCTACCAGAGTGGAAGAAGAACAGGGACGGAAGGTATACGTGGACGGCTCAGCATCCGCCTTGGGATGCGGAGCAGGGATAGTGCTGATTGACCCTGATGGCCAAGAGGTACAGGTTGCTGTCAAATTTCGGTTTTCAACCTCAAACAATGGAGCGGAGTACGAAGCTCTAATTAGAGGGGCTAATATGGCAGCAGAATTAGGGGTACAGAAAGTTACCCTATATTCCGATTCGCAGTTGGTAGTGCAACAGGTCATGGGGGAGTACCTTGCCAAAGATGAGAAGATGATCACCTATCTAGAGGAGGTAAAGAAATTAAAAAATAAATTCCATACTTTTGAAGTGGTACAGGTACCAAGAGAAGAGAATACGAAAGCAGATGGACTGTCTAAACTGGCTAGTTCCACTGAATTCGAGGGAGACGGAAAGGTAACCCTGTTAGTAGCTGATCAAGTAGCTACGGAAACCCTGATTGGAGAGATAACAGCAGGGGATGATTGGAGGAAAGAAATATGGGAAGAATTGAACAGGGGTCCAACAACCCCAATGTCTAGAGAAGCCAAGGCATGGAGAAGGAAGTATTGCATCCTAGGAGGCCAATTGTACAAGAGGTCCTTCACTCAACCTTATTTGAAATGTCTCTCAAGAAGGGAGGCAGAGCTAGTGATCAAGGACATCCACGAAGGTTGCGCATCCAGCCATGAGGTTTACCAGACCATGGCGAAGAAAGTATTCAGGGCAGGCTTTTATTGGCCTAACATAAGCAGAGATGCTAGAGAATATGTGAAGAAGTGTGAGAAATGTCAGAAGAATGGACATTTGATACGGGTACCAGCGGAAGAAATGGGGGCTATGTACTCGCCCTGTCCTTTCGCCAAATGGGGGATAGATTTGGTGGGACCTTTCCCCTTAGCACCAGGGGGAAGAAAATTTTTGATCGTAGCCGTAGATTATTTCAGTAAATGGGTAGAGGCTGTGCCTTTAGCCAAAATCGAAGAGGATAATGTAATTCTTTTTCTTGCTAGACATATTTGTTGCAGGTTTGGAGTACCCAGAATCTTAGTTTCCGACAATGGAACACAATTCAATGGAGAGAAAGTAAGGAGATGGTGCGAAAGATGGAACATTACCCAGAGGTTTACTTCAGTAGCCCATCCACAAGCTAATGGGCAGGTGGAAGTTACAAACCGAATCTTAGTGGATGGTATTCGAACGCGATTGGAAGAAGTAGGAGGAAAATGGGTGAAGGAGTTGGACAACGTCCTCTGGTCCTACAGAACTAGCCCTAAAACAGCTACGGGCGAATCTCCCTTCTACTTGGTATATGGGGCAGCGGCAGTGATACCTCCTGAAGCTAGACTCAAATCGCACCGGATCACCTATTTTGAAGAAAAAAGAAATGAAGAATTGATGAGGGAAGCGCTGGACCTAGTAGATGAAGAGAGGGAGATGGCAAGATTAAAAGCAGAAAGGTACAAGAGTCGGATCAAAGCAGCATATGATCGTAGGGTAATCCCTCGTTCCTTTAAAGTGGGAGATTTAGTCCTTCGGAGAGCAGATGCCTTGAAGAATACTGGGAAGATGGAACCCAATTGGGAAGGCCCGTACAGGGTGATACAGGTCCTAAAAGGCGGAGCATATAAGCTCCAAGACATGACAGGGAAAGAGATACTCAGGCCGTGGAATGTGTGCCACTTGAAGAGGTTTTATGTTTGAGGAAGGTGTTATTCCCCTACTTCCTTTCTCTTTACGAACAATTTTGAATATTTGTTTCTTATTCGAATAATTGCTTCACCGGCACTCTTTTTCCCTCTGCGTGGGTTTCCCTTTGGGGTTTTACCACGGAGAGGTTTTTAATGAGGCCGGCATAGGTTCCCCTTATTTGCCTATGTTGATAAACACTTTTTGATCAATGGAGCATCGGTTTTGATAAAATTTCAGTATATCCCTGAATGCATGTTAATATTGTGGTAAGATGACTCTTATGTGCCAATTTTATGATGAAACGATTCTCATATGTTAATACCGTGTTAAGATAACTGTTAAGGGCCTGCATAATGAGTGCTGGAATAACGAACGTGTGTTGAAAACTGAAACGTAACATGATAGAGACATTACAAGATAGAGAAATTTTCACCAACTTGTAAACGCCCGAATAGAGAATACCTAGGAAAAATTCCTAAAGTTTCTATTCACGACAGCCTCTAAAGCTAGGGGGAGTAGGGGGTACAGCAGTGGAAGACATGATTAATTCGTCGATAAACCCTATCCCTAGCGACTCTCAAAAACTCTTACGAGTATAAACAAACTCTTACGAGTACAAACAAACTCTTACGAGTATAAACAAACTCTTACGAGTATAAACCAACTCTTACGAGTATAAACTAACTCTTACGAGTATAAACTAACTCTTACGAGTATAAACTAACTCTTACGAGTATAAACAACTCTCACGAGTATAAACAACTTAAGGGAGAGTATAATCCCTACGAATTCCAACCTAAGGGAGAGTATAATCCCTAAGAACTCTTACGAGTATAAACCAACTCTTACGAGTATAAACTAACTCTTACGAGTATAAACAACTTAAGGGAGAGTATAATCCCTACAAATTCTAACTTTTGGGAGAGTATAATCCCTAAACATTCTGAACTTCAGGGAGAGTATAATCCCTAAGAACTCTTACGAGTATAAACTAACTCTTACGAGTATAAACCAACTCTTACGAGTATAAACTAACTCTTACGAGTATAAACCAACTCTTACGAGTATAAACCAACTCTTACGAGTATAAACCAACTCTTAAGAGTATAAAATAACTCTTACGAGTATAAACTAACTCTTACGAGTATAAACTAACTCTTACGAGTATAAACTAACTCTTACGAGTATAAACAACTCTCACGAGTATAAACAACTTAAGGGAGAGTATAATCCCTACGAATTCCAACCTAGGGGAGAGAGTAATCCCTAAAACTCTAGTGTTAAGAGAAAGACTGGAAACATTAGCAAAACACCAAGTAAGTACAGGGATATCAACCCTATCTCCTCATTAAGATTCCTCTAGGAGCTTTAGAGCCTTTACGTGTCAAGAAAATGTTGAAAACATGCTAGATGCATAAGCAGGATGAATATTATGTTACACACCTAATAACAGAGTCAGAGATATATATATATATATATGCATGCCAAGTGATAAATGTGCAGGTACGATATTAAGCGGAAGAAAAGCAGAAATATTCAAGACTTAAGGCACCCTGTCTAAGCCCTCCACAGAAAAACCCCGGAGTGTGGAGTCTCCGGAAAATACCAAAAAGGGCCTTAGAGGCCTTAACAAAACGAAAGAGTGTTTTAAAAAGTACCAAAATATTATCAGGGAAATGAAAGTTATCAAGAGAGGGGAATATCATTGTCCCCCTCAGAGCCTGCTCCAGTCTCCTCCGCTCGCCCACTGGAACCGCCTCCCTCCGCCTTTTCCATAAGAGCACCCGCTGCCACGGTAGCCACTGGAGTGGGGTTTTCCACATGGATAGGGAAAGCCATATCCTTCGCCGGCGTAAGATCATCTAATTTCAGGGAAGCATCCTTCAACTCCAAGATCGCCTTCCTCATCCCAGGTAACCACCAGGGAGTATTGATGTCTTCTTTAGCATCTCCAGGGAACTTGGGAGGAGTGTCCAATTCTTCTAGCCGGAGGGCACGAGTATATTGACCATTAAAGCCAGGAGCAGAATGCTCAGCCACGGCATTGGAAAATCCATGATCAATGAAGTGAGGGATGTATGCACCCATCGCCCCCAAAAAGCTGCTACTCTGAAGAAAGGCCTCCAGCCACTCCTGATGCAAGGTACCTAGAAATTGTTGACCTGCGGCAGAGGTAAACAGGGAATCCAAGCACAAATTCATACCAGCTTGAGGAAGAGTGACTTCCAGTTGTTCCACCCGTTTACCAAACTCTTTCTTCAATGAAGAAATCTCCCCTGAAAGTGTCGTCTGGAGTACTTTACACCTTTGGTTAGCATCATGTAACTCTGCTTCGAGAATATCCCTCTTCACCCTCTCCAACTCTACCTGGCTGTGGAGGTCATCCACCAGCTGAAGGGACTGAAGGGCTCGTTCAGACACATTGGAGAACAGGAGGCCAAACTACACAATGAATTATCTAAAGAAATAAGACAAGTATGCTCTTTCTTATTAAAACTACTTAGAAATATATTTGCATGAAGAGAATACCTGGGTAAAGCTGTGAGCAGCATGCACAACCCGCTCTCCGAAAGACAGAGCATTGAGGGCCTCAGTGGCAGGAGTCGGAGTGTAACGCTCTATGAAAGCCAACAGATGGTCGACATTAATCTCATCCGGAGCATCGGAAGCAACATTAGGCAGAGAGGATTTGGTCTTGGACTTCTTCTTCTTGGAAGCATCGGAGACAGGAGGCAACGTAGAAACCATGGCTTTCTCGGTAGAGGAACGGGTACGCTTAGCAACAGACCCAGCAACAGGTTTCACAGGGGAAGGAGGAATTTGAGCCTTCGAAGAACTTTCAGGGGCAGGAGACTTATTAACCATTGAGAGAGGGGCAGCATCACGCGAAATCTGAGTTAACCAACTCATAGCTGCACAAAGAAATGTGAAACGACATTAAATAAACAAGACATCTCCAATTTGGAAGACACTACTCAGAAAAGGAAATGGTATTACCATCATCGGGACCTAAAGGGTAATCGGGGCGACCAAAACCAAAATGGGAGAGAGCTCTAGGATTTTTACAGATACCCATTACATCAAAAAAGCCATGAACAGAGACATGATCGTTTAAGTGGTTCATCACATCCAGGTTTAAAGAAGAACAAATTGAAAGAGGAGGACGAGGTACCCCAGGATTTTCATAAATCCATCCCTCATGAGGAAATTCCCAAGGAAGAGGATTTGTGACAAAGAAATAGTAGTCTTTCCAGTCCTGAACCCCCTCATGGAGCTTTTCCATGAACTTGTCGGTCCTGGAGGTACGACCACTAGCATAAAAGAATCCGTCTGCGAACTTGCATACGTACTGGGTAAGAAAGAGTTGAGCCGAAGGATCTCCACCATTTCCCTTCATTAGGATATAAAAACCTAACATCGCACGTATGGCATTGGGAGTAAATTGGTTCAAAGGTATACGGAGATAAGTGGAAATTTCACAAAGATAAGGGTGGATTGGGAAACGAAGACCCGCTTTTAGTTGAGCCTCCCAAAAGGCTAAGGTATTTTGACCTGGAAAGTTAGGACGCTCTTTCTCATGAGCAGCCCTAACGGAATAATCGCCGGGAAAAATCCCCGAACGAAGAAAAGCGGCTACGCGCTCGGGAGTGAGAATCGAAGGACCAGAAATTTTGTCCTCCAAAGCCTGATCAGTTACAGGAAATAGGGGAAGCGAATCGGAAGTAGAACTCTCCATGGAAATGGAGTCTGAAGAGGATGACATGCGGATATTGTAAATGAGAGAAGAAAGGAAGGAATAGATACCTGGAGAAAGTCGGTTTTAAGAATGGTGACGGAACGGCCGCTGAACGTGCTTAGAGGAGTTAAGTTCGCAGAAGTAGAAACGAAGATGAAGAATGGATGAGTTTGAGAGAAGGAAAAGGTGATTTTTGGTGGAAAAAAGAGGTTTTGAATGATTACGCTGGAAAGAGAGAGGAGAGGACCGAGGAGAATTAAATGCTCCCCCCAATCGAGAGACGCGTGAAGGGAAAACGGCGGCCTGATGTTGGGTTAGGAATGGGCGCGTGACCACTAAATTCGAGGGCACGGTTGCGTGTGGAAGCGCAAAGGACCTGACGCCTTCCAGAGGTAATTATTACTAGAGGGAATCAAATCAATACAAATATTTCGAAGGATATATTAAATTTTAGGAATGAAATATCCCCTTGGTATTTATCTCAATATTATTGTTTTCCTACTCTCCTAAAAATTATTCCTTTTATGAGAGTAGGGGGGAGTGGTTGATGTAGATAAATATGTCGCTCTCTGAGAAGTCGACACGTGGAAACGGGATAAATTATGATAGTTGTGATTAAGTCAATACGTCGAAGAAACAGGATTAATACACCCCTGGGCTTAAGTAGGGAAATTAGAGATATCAGGGTGAGTGGGCCTTTGGCCCATATTTGGAGAAGTTAATAGCCCTGGGGCCTGGAAGGATCCAGCCCAAATATGGAACGTATAGTCCGTCTTTCTTAACCAAGTCAAGAGGAACAGTTCAAACCCACTAAAATGGGAGCCGATAAGCTGAAGAACCGAGTCTTCAGGGAGATAAGCCGAGTCCTTAGGGATTTGAGGCCGGATTTCTAGGGATATGCCGAGAATACAGGGAGAATAAGTCTTCCCCTCTCCGCAGAGAGGGGCCAGGTATATAAACAAGGTTATTTCCATATTCTTAATTAAGTTCTTTAACAGATACATACTTTACAGACTTTTACACGAAATATACATTGATTGGAGGAGAAACTCCACGATATTCGCCGAAATTTCCCTAAACATACAGGGGAATTCCTCATTGATTTCGCCTACGATTGAATCTGACTTGAGCGTCGGAGCTTATACGCCGGAGCCCCCCTCCGGCGTACTTTTGCAGGTTATTTTGGGATGCTCAAGGAGATTTTCGTGAGGATTACCAAGGATAAACACGTGATTCAAATCTGTGATTAGCAGTGCTCGTAAAAGAACGATTGACATCTGTAAGTGTTCTTTTTCGACGCATCATGGTCAAACTCGACTTGTATAGCGTGGAAAAACAATGATCTATATGGATTTAAAATAATATTACAAGCTACTATTTATAATTTGCATAATGAAGAAAAAAGAGCGTATATTAATCAATTTATAAAATTATGGGACTTAAAAAAAATTGGGTCGCAAATTAATCAATTTATAAAATTATAAAATGTAAATTAAGCAATTTACAAAATTATGGAATATAATTTTTTTTTTTTTTTTTTTGGAACGTTTTTTAAAAGAGGTTGAAACTATGACGTAAATAATTTTTTGGTGCAATCTTTTTTAATTCTATGTTGCATACAAAATAAACGCCTCTTTCATTTTTATTTCTTTACATATAAAATTATTTTAAGTCCGACAATTAGTTAAACTCATAATGAATTTATATATATATATATATATATATATATATTTACATGGTGAATTTTAAATAAATTTATAAATTTAAATTCAATTAAATTAATTAGAGTAGGAGTAGATTTTAAGTGAACAAGTTTTTACCCAGAAATTGAATTCATGGTTAAAAGTGATTATTTAACTTAACAATTACTAGTTTTTATAATTTAAGTGATACTAATATATTTCAATAATTTTAATGATATTTTTTTAGCTTTACGACTAATACAATTTAAGTGATTCGTTAGCATATATTACACCTAATATTTAAAAAAATGATACCCTTTATTTATAATAAATACATATTTGTATAAAAAAAAGTTAAACTTAGTAAAGATGCTAAAACATGTGATCGATGGTCTCTATTTTTTTTTTTTTTTTTTTGACAGATGGTCCCTATTTATTTTTTTTGTGACAGATGGTCCCTATAAAAAATAATTGAAATACTTAGAAACTATTTCCTCCATTTTTAAAAAGTTTGCGTAGAATCTTAGCCACATGATTTAAAAAAAAAATGTAATGATAAGAATATTGAGAGGTAATTTTATAAATTTTTATACATAGAGTAAATAAAGTAGGTGGATTAAGTGTATGGTGAGTTTCAAAATTATGACATGAAGGATAAATATGTGTATATTGTGAAGGTGAGAATTTGGGTGATCGATTATTTCTATTGTAGAGTGTGTAAACTTTTAAAGGACAAAAAAAAATAAAAGTATGAAAACTTTTAAGGGTACGAGGGAATAAGATTTTCATCTTGAGCTAGCGCAAAAGATTTAAAAAAAAAAAATGATTTTAATGAACTTGTGATGTAAAATTTTAATGACAAATTCTGGTAAGCACCAACGGGGCGCAATTGATGCAAATATATAAGAAAATAATAAACTCTAATCTCTCTTAAATACACAATATTTCTAATATTACTCATTTTTAATACATCAAACAGAGGTGGACCATTCTTAAAAAAATATGTTTGGAAGGTTACAATTATTTTTGTCCTATATATTCAGCGGATAAAAGGACACGTTTTATAGCCAGTGTCCGATCAATTATTACAAATTCAAATTTTGAAAATTGACAATTATTTCTGGAAATAATTCAGTGATATTAATTTTTATAATATATAAATGGAAGAAATGGGCTGAATTTAATTTATTTGTATACTTCAATGATATTTTTCTGTAAAATTGTAAATATTGTGATAATAAACTTTGTAAAGAATTTACTCTTTTAGACGGTGTAAATTATTAAGAGACGTCATCTATCCAAAAAATAATTATTGAGAGACATTTGAATAAGAAAGTGTACAAATAATCACATAATGTAAGGAATATTAATAAAACTTATTTCCATAATTTTATAAATTACTTAATTTATGTTCAATTTTTTTCGAAGATACTAAAACGGCATTATTTCACTCATACTTTTGTTAAGTGCGCATAAAAATTATGGGAAATCGACAGAAGTTATAATATGATCAAACTCGACTTGTATAGCGTGGAAAAATAATGGTCTATGTGGATTTAGAATAATATTACAAGCCACTATTTATAATTTGCATAATGAAGAAAAAATGGCGTATATTAACCAATTTACGAAATTATGGAACGTAAAAAAAATTGGATCGTAAATTAATCAATTTATGAAATTATAAGATGTAAATTAAGTAATTTACAAAATTATGGGACGTAATATTTTATTTTTTTTGAAACGTTTTTTAAATTAAAGAGGTTGAAACTATGGCGTAAATAATTTTTTTCTGCAATCTTTTTTAATTCTATGTTGCATACAAAATATATAAACGCCTCTTTCATTTTTATTTCTTTACATATAAAATTATTTTAAGTCCGAAAATTAATTAAACACATAAAATCTTTACATCGTATATTTGAGAGTTTTTATCTCTCCTACGTGGCATTCTCCTTTGCCCTTTATTTTAAAATACTGCAATTCTGTGAGTTAGTTTTTTCTATTTTTAAATTTACTATTTAAAATTTATAATAAATCATTTTTTTCTCAAATAAACATAACTTCTTTAAACCGTTTTTTTTTTCTCACACATAAATTGATAAAAATAACTTCTTATTCTCATAAATTGTTTTTCTTTCTCATTAACACATATTCTCATAAATTGTTTTTCTTTCTCATTAACACATTTCTCTCTTTCTTTTCATTTCATGCTCTTATTCTCACTATTTCCTTCTCGCGTTCTCTTTTGCATTTTTTTTTCAGTTTTACTTTATCTGAACATTTCTCTCCTATTTTTTTTATTTTCTTTATGCCTCTCCGCATTCTCTCTCAAGTTTCTGCACATTTGGATTCATTGGGTTCATCCTCTCATATAAATGGGCGGTTAACCTAATCTATGTAAGTATATTATTTTCGAAATTTTATCTCAATTAATTTATTACTAAAATTTACTTTTATTTAAGAGGTCTATAATGCAGTATATATATGTTTTTTTTATAAAATATTATAATTTCAGGATAAGTAGTGTCTTCAATATAAATTGAGTCTGTTTTCTCATCTCAATTTTTTTCGTTGCCAACTTCCTATGATTTCTAGTATTTTTATATTTATTTTTTTTGTAACCATTTTAATTTTGATAAGAATCCGTCCATTCCTAATATTCCTCACTTTTTTTCGCCCTCTTTCTCTTCTCTCAGTTAGTCCCCTCTTCTTTTTCGGTATATTCTCATCTCTTCTTCTCATGCATTTTTTTTCAAGGGGTGATGTGATTTTTTGGATAATGAGTTTTACAAATTGTTGAGTTTGGTTCTCTCTCAATTTATATTTTTTTTATTATTATTCAATTTCACAATATAAATAGTGTTTGACGTATTTATTAATGTTGTGTTCTTTTTGAGTTTCTGTTTTATAATGTTGATATGTACACTATTTGTGATGATTTTTTTTAGTAATTCAATATATGATTTTTATAAGTACATAAATGTTTTATAATGTTGATATGTACACTATTTGCGGTGATTTTTTTTAGTAATTCAATATATATGATTTTTATAAGTACATAAATTTCAAAATCTTATTTTTCTTTTCAGTTTCGATTTTCTTTTTACGGTGCTTGCATATTTTTTTAACCTGATATATAATTTTTATTTTTATTGGTTTAAAATTGTCACTGAAATGCTCAAAGTAATAGATCGAACAATTTCGGGCGCGCAGAAATGGGAGAGAAATTTGGGGGAGAGTTGGTTACGTTTCAGAATTTCAAAACTGAACTTTATTCATTTCTTTACCAACAATAACATGTCTTTTTTTTTTTCTTGGTTCTATGTTATTAATTCCACATTTTTTTAAAACTTAGATATGAAAAGTTTTACTTACTTATAAAATCAAAATCAAGGGTATCAACAAGTTACTTATAAAATCAAAATCAAAGGGTATCAACAAGGAGAAGAAAAGACATTAGTTGTCCTATTGAATTTTTTTGATTGTTGGGATTTGCAATTTCTATAACTCTAAATTTATTATGAAAATTTTCTAAAGTCTAATTTAACAACATATGAGAAAACTAAAATATGTGTATTGTAATAAGTTCATAAAAAAATAAAGAAAATTGAAGAGTATTATAATAAAAGATTATTTAAAAGTACATTGCTCCAATTAATTTAATTAATATAAATATCACAAATTTCTCCAAATGTTAATCTTTTTATTGATTATCTTATTAATTTTTTTTTTGAATTATTAATTTAAATAAGTTATAATTAATGTTGATAATAAGTTATTATTATTACATATAAATCATTAAATTAATTAAATAATATTATAATTAATTTGAATTAATTTTTTTTAATCCCGCGTATTACGCGGGTACTGCACTAGTATATATATATATATATATCTTTACATAGTATATTTCACTGTTTTCCTTAATTCTATGTGGCTTTCTATTCTCTTTTTATTTTGAAATTCTGCATTTATGTGAGTTGGGTTTTTTTTTCTGTATTTTTTTATTTATAATTTTTGCATACAATTTTTTTTTCGCTTTAATTTTGGATAAGAAACCGTCAATTCCAATAATTCATCTCTCATTTCTTTCTAAATTTTTTTCGCTTTAATTTTGGATAAGAAACAGTCAATTTCTAATATTCCTCACTTTTATTCTGCCTCTTCTTCCTCTCTATATTCTCTCTCAGTTTTTCTTCTCTTCTTTATTTCCTCTGTTGCCTACTTTCTGTTTTATGATGATGGACTGATGGTACGTACATTATTTCTAAAAAAAAATGGGGAAGTTGCACCTAAAGACACCCCACTAAGTGTTTTAGCTAATTAAACTAATTGACTTTTAATAAAGCAATTAGAACCAATTTCGAAAATTTGTGACACATATACGTACCCTTGAATTGTCTTATAGTTGATAATGTAGAATTAGTCAAATGAAATTAAAATTTAAATTCCAAACGCTGAAAACTTTCCCCGCATTCCAAGATATCTACATTCCTTAATTCCATACCTTTCTAAAGGTTTTGTGCATTTACTGTAATCAATCTTACAGAATCTTGGATCAAAATTGCACTTAACCTACGAAAAAGGAAGACGGGTTTTGCTGTGCATAATATTCGACGGCGATTAAAGTTTTCGCGAAGACAATAGTAGTCGACGGCTGGAGAAAACGGTGAAGGTTAGCATTTCGCCTCTTAGTATTGTATATAACGCGCATATGAACTGCATAAGTATGTTGATTTATTTGGTGTGTAATCGGTGTCGATGTGTGGGCGATCGGTATGGGTTTGAGTATTGCAGTGATTAACTAATTTCATTTTGTATATAATGCCTACTGATCGTCTTAATGTTTAGATGTGTTGGATATAATTTGCATTTTAGTTGAAATGAGTAATAGATTAGGGTTATTTACAGATTCCTGTGATTAATCGTTTTTTGAGTCTGTTATTGTGGACTTTGAATTTACCGGTTGAAGAGATGTTCTTGTGTTTTGCATCTTATTGGGTGGATGGCCAGAATTAAATATACTCCGGTTCGTATTGATGGAGAAGAAGGGGGTCGAAAGAGGAAGAGAACCAAGGATAATAGTGAACATGCAAGGAACTACAAAACCAGAGGTACAATGTAATTGGGAAAAACGAATTAAATGTAATAAGTATTGCAAGTTGCGGATGAAGCTGCACATATGTATGCTGGTTTCATTCAGCTGGTGTTTAAGTGCATAGTAGCAAAACATTAATACACATTACATGTACATCACTGCATTTAAAACATTGTCTAGCAAAATGCAAAATAGTTTGAGAAGTGAATCATTTCATTTAGAGTTTATATGATGTGTCATAGACAATGGGTGCATAGTATATGTACATGTCTACACTTGACATCCAGAGTATGGTGAATTGAATGAATACACTTTTTATATAATGATGTTCGTGTTGTTGCTTTAACTGAAATGTATATTCTAGATGGCTACGACATGTGTTCATCATAGTTAATTATGTTTTTATTGGGGGCTGTTGCATATAACACATTTTTTTTGTTTACAATTTCTATCATATTAATGTTGAATGGTCTTCAGCCAAGAGCAAGTCAGTTGAAAAGAAAAAAGGAAAGTGAAAAGGTTCGACAAACTGTATAAGCATATTAATTTTACATTACTGTAACTGTGCAATTAGAATACTTTTCATAAATAATTCATTGTAATTAAAATTAAAAATTTGTGTCAAATGCAGTGGATAATGATATTAAGAAAGTCATAATGTCTTCAGACTCCGGTAAAATTACTCTTAATTACAGTAATTTGCTATGAACTAATGCAGATGGAAAAATTTATGCAGCAAACACACGGTGCGCTGGATTGTGGTGTGGTTGTTTGCAGATTAATTGAGATTTTTTTGAGAGGGGCAGAGCCAACGAATGCAGGGTTTAGTCGAGATGATGCAAGCAAGATGCGCATCAGAATGGCAAAGACATTCGTTGATCCGATTTGAACCACGTGGGATTGAATATGTAGAGATTGTGTCTCGTGTCGCTTAGTACCTAATATTAAAACTGTTGACGTATGCTTTTGCTTGATTATGTATTTATTGGATTTAATATGGTTCTTTCATTACCTATGAATGAACTTCATGTTGTTATCGTTTGTGTTTTTTGGATTAATTGTAGTTGCTTTGAAAGATATTTGTTTTGAATTCTGGTTTTGAAAAAAATGTTGACTGAGGTTATGCAATTTCATTGTTTTTTATATAAAAAGTTTGTTATATCTATTTGGCGAATCTACAACTGATAATTTTGAAGTGATATTAGTAGGTTAATGAAATGTATTGGTGTAATGGGTTGCACACATAAGAATTCACATGATGCAATTATATGTCGTATGATGGCAGTTCGTAAAATTGACAGATGAGATAACAGATGCAGTTAAGATTGAATAACAATACTAAAAAATGCCCTGAAAATTGCATCAGGCAACACTAATGCAAAAGTGTGATAAAAAAATGCAGTTTGTAGAAATCGAAAATGCATTCAGGATATATAAAATTCAATCACCTTAGATGGAATTTCGAGTGCATGTTGATGTTGATCCCGAAATGTAATGTGTAGAAATAGTTGTAAAAATAATAAATAATATAAATACAAAAGTATATTTATGTAATTACACCATGCAATTTTCGTTGCATATGTAAAAATAATAAATAACAGAAGTACAGAAGTATATTTATGCAATTACAACATGTAATTTTTGTTGCATATGTAAAAATAACAAATAACATAAATGCAGAAGTATATTTGAATTTTGAAAAAATAATAAATGGACGTTCGATATATATATATATTTTTTTTACAGATTTTGACTTTATTTGTATTTAAAAAAACTTATATATGTTATAATTTTAATGGAATTCAATATTTAAAATTCGAAATTTATTTAGATAAAAGGTATAGTTGTACATCCAAAAAAAATTGTCCTCAATTTCGAATTCGAATTCGAATTGGACAGATTTCGAAATGATAAGTTTGTTGAAATACTGCATTTAATTAGGTAGAAACGTTTTCAATTTTGGAAAATTAGGAGTCAACTGAGAGTTCCTATATATATTTAGGTTAGAGGTTAGAGATATTAAATTTTAATTATGAGTGTAATTTAATTTGGAATGTTGCATTTAATTAGGTAGAAACGTTTGACTAATTAATTGGAAATTCTACCTTGTTTAGTGGTTCCGCAATTTATGAAGGATTTGAAAATATTAATATGTATTTATGGTTTTAAATGAATTCTTAAGGGCACATTAGGTATATTAAGTAGGAATTTGACTTTAATTGCTTTAGTAGAATTTTTTGGTTTTAATTGTTGTAGGGGTATGGATTTTAGCTCCTATTGTTAATAAACTCAAAAAAAAATTGTCTCTTCTTCCTCTGTACACTGTCTCTCACTTCATCTCTACATTCTCTCTCATTTCTTCCTAGATTGGCGAAATTTGACGTATCTATTAATGTTTTATGAACTTCCTGTTTTATGATCTTTGTTTAACATTCTCTCCCTCAATTTATATTTGTTTTTTTTTTTTTTGTAATTCAATTTATGATTTTCTGTATACAATATATCTCAAAATTCTCTCTCAGTTCCCTTCTGCATTCTCTCAATTCTTTCTCTCGAGATAAATTGTGTCAAATAATCTGACGTATTTATTAATGTTTTGCTTTTCTCTATTTCCTCCGTTGGCGGGCTTCTTTTTATGAGGTTGATATTTATTTCTGAAGTTCTATTTTAAATGTTATCTTCATTCAAATTTAATATTTTTAAAAGGTATCCGATATAGTATTTTTTTTTAATTTTTTTTTTCATTATATGCATTACGGGTGATAAATGTTTTTTTACAGTTTTCTTTATTCAAATGTTTAGTCTTTTTTTATGCAGCATTTAATCTTTTACCCCTTTTTTTTCTTGCCTGTCCACCATGAATCTCATTCATCCTTATGTATTTTCTACTGTCATTTTATCTTTCTGTAATTTCATATCATTATATCATTGTTTATAACTTTAATTTATTTTATTATGGTTCAAATTATACTCAGTACCAAGATACTCCATCTTTAATTCATTTATTTGTTTGACAAATTGCTCCAATCATTTAAAGAGTTCTTTATTCAAAATATGTGTGTGTTGATTTGCGCCTAATTTTGATAAATAGATTAGTATCTTATTCATTTTGGGTAACACTTGCGTACCCTCGTATGCACCGTACCCCCCTGATTTTAATTTTTTATTTATATTTTATATGCACCAGCTAATTTAATGAGTTCACCCCAATCATATTTTTACTACAGTTATATGCACTCGCTCATTTTATGAGTTCACCCCAAATCATTTTTTTACTATAGTTGTCTACACCCGCTCACCCCCAAATCATTTCTTTTTTACAACAATTATCTACACTAGCACATTTTATGAGTTCACCCCCAAATTATTTTTTTACATCAGTTATTTGCACCCGCTCATTTTATGACTTCACTCCCAAATCATATTTATACTACAGTTATCTGCACCCGCTCATTTTATGAGTTCACCTCCAAATCATTTCTTTTTTACAACGGTTATCTACACCCCCTCATTTTATGAGTTCACCCCAACTTATTTTTTTACCACAATTATATGCACCCTCTCGTTTTATGAGTTCACCCCCAAATATATTTTTAAAAATAATTACATTTAAAATACTAAATTATCTTTTTATTAATTTACACAAAATATAATAATAAAATCAACCCTAATTTATACATTTACAATCTTGCAGTCGAGTCATTTCCGAGTTACCGTCGATTCACCACTAAATCACCCATCTTTTTAGAAAAAAAATCGTAAAAACATAAGTAAAAAAAACTATCGAAATTAGGCACAAATATCGATTTTTTTCCCCATATTTCAGTTTTTATTCCATACTTTTTATTTCTTCATTTTTTTTTCCTGTTTTTTTTTTCATTAGTATTTTTTTAAATTTTAATACAAAATAATATTATATGTATAATTTTATTTTAGTCAGTAATAAAATAAGTAATAACAAGTAATACCATAAACAATAATAAGTAATATCATTAACAATAATTAGTATATCTTTACAATAACAAATAATTACACACATCTAATTATATTCAATAATACAAAAAACAATTATTAGTAATACCACAAACAGTAATCGGTAATACCATTAATATTAATCAGTAAAATTTTATACAATAACAAATAATTTCACACATCTAATTATATTTAATAATACTAAACACAATTATCAGTAATACCATTAACAATAATTAGTAATATCATGAACATTGATCAGTAATATCTTACACAATAACAAATAATTCCACAAATCTAATAATATTTAGTAATACAAAACATAATTATCAGTAATACCATAAACAATAATATGCAATACCATAAAAAAAAATAATAATCAGTAATGCCTTAAGCAATAATAAATAATTCCACATAATCAGTAATACCACAAACAATAACCAATAATATCACAATTAATAATCAATAATACTGCAATCAATAATCATTAATATTAATTCAATAATGTATTAATAGTAATACCACAATCAATAACTAGTAACACCAATACCAATAACTAATAATACCACTAACAATAATACCATAAAAAAAAGTGGAGGGAGTGCAGATCGAGGTGTACTTACCAAACTCAATTGAACGGAACCTTAGCCCAATGGGAGGGCACCCTAGGTCAACAGTCGCCGCCTGAGATTTCATCGGCAAGGTCACCGGCTCAGAGTGCCGGCCAATCAGAGATCCATTAGCAATATACTCATAGTCCTCCGTCGGGCCGCCATCAGTCGGAGGAAGAGGCTTCGCAGGAGGAGGATGAAGAAGACGAAGCAATGTAGCTTCGATTTGGGCAGAGATGAACGACGAGAGCGAAACAGCGTCGATCCGAGTGTTGTAGGCGAGCGACATTGATGCCGGAGAAGTTCCTGAATCGCGAACACAAGGGAGATTGATGGAAGCAGTCGCGTCGGTGGTCGAAATGAGTAGAGGTTTTCAACCGCCATGGATCATGGCCGAGATGGAAGATGATGTCAATTGTCATGGAAGTTAAGAATCGCGATTGCGATTCGAGGAGGGGTCTCGGGCTTCAATGGCCGAGATGGAAGCGCCGCCGTCGCCATCGAGGGGGTGGTCGGGCATGGTGGTTGCTGGGTCACCCGCCGAACGACATAAATTTCTGGTAGGTCCTTTACTCATCAAAATAAAATTGAAATTAAGGTGCACCGCCGATCGACTATAATAAAATCATACCTATAATATTATTTTGTATTAAAATTTAAAAAATACAAATTAAAAAAAAATGGAAAAGAAAGGCAGGAAAATAAAATTAAAAAAAAAAAGGAAAAAAATGAATAAATAAAAAATTTGAAAAAAAAACTGAAAATAGGAAGAAATAAAGGAAAAGGGAATGGGGAAGAAAAATTAAAAAGAAAAAATCAAGATTAATTATATTTTTACAATTTTTGTTTTTAAAATATGGGTAAGTTGGTGGTGAATCGACAGTAACGCGACAATGACTCGGATGCATATTGTAAATATATAAATCAGAGTTTATTTTATTATATTTTGTGTAAATTAAGAAAAGGATAATATAGTTTTTTAAATGTGATTATTTTTTTAAAAATATTTTGGGGTGAACTCATAAAATAACGGGTGCAAATAATCGTGGTAAAACAATAATTTGGGGGTGAACTCATTAAATGAGCAACTGTAAATAATAATAGTAAAAAATAATTTTAGGGTGAACTCATTAAATAAATTAGTGCAAATAAAATATAAATTAAAAATTAAAATTGAAATTTGGGGTACAGTAGAATTTGGAGAAAAGAATAGAATGAATTAATTGATTAATTAAAATTTGAATTTAAAATTAAAATTAAAATTGAGGTATGCACCGTCGACGCGAGTGCATACAAGTATTTGGCATTCATTTTTTACTATTAATATATAACTCAGATATATCTTTAATACGTCTCCATTTTGCCTACTTGACTTCCTCTTATTTCTCTATTTTGAAATTTGAATTTTGGTATGGTACATTCTTGCAGCCTTCCCTACAAAAACTCTAACATCCTCAATTTTTCACTCTGTGCTCGCCTCATTTTCTAATTTAAGTTGTTTTTTTTTTTAAGTTGCAGATTTTTTAATTTTTTTTTTCACTGTACTTTTATTTAATTAGAATACGTGGACAATTGAGAAATTGCTCCAATCATTTGAAGAATTTTACAGGACCTTTATTAAGAATACGTGGTTTATGGAGAATTGTCATTACATAGACGCTTTGTTGATCTTGAGGGTCGTCATCACATCCTATGCTTTGTTGATTTAATCTTATGCAGGTAGTGTAGGATTGGATAAAAACTGTTATTAGTCTGTACCTTTATTTAATGGGTTTGCCCGATTTCTGGACAATTGAGAATTGCTCCAATCATTTGAAGTTTTATTAAGAATACGTGGTTTGTGTTTGTGCTGGACAATTGAGAACTGGATTACATCATAATTTTTTTTTTACCATTAATATATAACTAATTTTGATATATAATTATATACTCCATTGTTTATCATTACCCATTTTTCCTCAATAATAACAGTTTTCCCAGCAGCCTGTGGCCGATCGTCTGTTGGCACCACCATGAAACTTGATCAAAATTTCTAATTAAAACTTAGCACGCGAGGGTCGAGGGTTGTCATCACATTCGACGCTTTGTTGATCCATTCAGTCAAATAAATATTAATGTATGTGATATATAACTTGCTGCTCAAATTCAATGGTTGACATTCAGTGGTTGACGAAAATAGGTTTGCACAATTTATTAAACAACAATAACGTAATTTTATATTTTTTGTATATTAAATAGTGTAATTTTTTGTTTTATTTGTATTGTGTTAACATTTTTTTTTTCAATTTTCTTCCCTTCTATGTTTTTTAATTTTTTAAAACGGTTTAAAATACAGTGATATCAATACAACTCCTACTAATTCAAAATATGGAGATATCAATCAACTCCTACTAATTCGTATTCATTTATTATTAATTTTAAATTGACATGAGAATTTTAAGAGAATATTAAAATATATATTTATTTATTTTTGGTTAAAAATGAATTGCGAACCAACATAAATCGACCCTGAAATACTCGAGTGGGTAAACATGACGTTTGAAAAGAAAAGGACTTTGTCCATATTTTATATAAAAAAAAAAGGATAATTTAGTGTATCGAAGATGGTGTCGGCTCATTCTCTTTCTCTCTCAACTCCACTCTTTTTATTTCAACTCAGTATATACAACTCTAAAAATGACTTTATAAATTCATTTTGTTTACTTATGATTTTTGCATGTTTTTGTAAAGTTCTACATTTATTTATATTGTATCTTCTAAACCTCATATGTTATGTCAATCCAACCATCAATACTCGATCATATAATCAATTGCTATTTTCAATTTATGAAATTTGCAACTCATTTTGGGGTGTTTCTTTTGGGCTTTGGGTGGTTTTAAAAACAAGATTTTTGAAATCCCGATGAATAGTAATATGGGTGTTTCTTTTGGGTTTTGGAATAGTGAAGGATTTAACTTTATGTCAAATCAAGTTGTAAGATTGAATGAATTTGTATTATTATATTATTGTTTGATGAGATTATAATGATTGATTAAGTGTGTAATGATTAAATGTATTATATTATTGTATTATTATATTATTATAGTGTTATTATATTATTGTTGAGAAAGAATATAATGATTGAAGTAATATTATATAGATATAACTTTATGTCAAATCAATATGTTTGATAGGGGTGGTTTTGAGTGGATTTTGAAAACCGGTTTTTAAATCCCGAAGTAACACGGGTTTTTCCTGATTTTTAAATCCCAAAAGAAACACCCCCTTTATGTCTTAGATTTTTTTCTCTTTCTTACAATCAATTGTGTTTATTTGAGTCATTTGCTTCTGCATTGCACGTAGATGACAGAGATAATTATTCCCGCGTAGTACGCGGGTCGTGCACTAGTATATATATATTTACACGGTGATTTTTTATAAATTTAAAGTAAATTAATTAGAATAGGAGTAGATTTTGAGTGAACAAGTTTTTACCAAGAAATTGAATTCATGGTTAAAAAGTGATTATTTAACTTAACAATTACTATTTTTTTATAATTTAAGTGATACAAATACATTTCAATAATTTTAATAATATTTTTTTAGCTTTACGACTAATACAATTTAAGTGAATCGTTAGCATTACACCTAGAGCTGTCAAAATGGGCTAAGCCCGTTGGGTCGACCCGTCCCCGCCTATAAAAAAGGTGGGCTGGATTGAGTAATTTAGGCCCGTTTAAAAAATAGGCCCGTATGGACCAAACCTTATGGGTCGTGGGTTTTGGCGGGTTGGAGCGTGGACGGGGCGGGTTGGCCCGCGGACTTTAAAAAAAAAATATTTTTTATTGTTTTTTAAGTTGAATTGTAATTAAAAATGTGATAAATAAAAATTTATGAATTCAATTCAACTTTAAATCAAAATTCAAAATCACACAAAATTAAGATTTGAGAATGAAAATACATTATTGTCGTCCATTTATTCGCATGAGAGATATAACAATTAATGTAGATTTAAATCTTTTTTTTTAACTTATTCTTTATAAGAGCATAATTATCATTAGTAGATTGAAAGATAATATAGTGAGACATGTATTCACAAATTAATATTTACCACCGATAGTTGAATTGATTTGTCAATTAATCTTTCATTGGATATTATATATATATATATTGATTCTACCCTTTTGGCAATAAGGATTTAAACAATTTGAAGGTTTAAATTTTACTTCGATTAATTTGTTAATTAAACAAAATAATATATATTTGAGGTATAGTTTCTGATTATAAGAGATTAAAATTATTGACATCAACTGTGTAGGTTTAATCAAAGATTATTTCAAATGATTTGTACTTTTTTTTTTTGGGAAAGTCTTATATGCACCATACAAACCAAAAGTGATGTGGTGCACCCACTTTTTTTAAACGCTTATTTTCTATTTTTTTCTAAATTTTTTCATTCTCCTTTCTTTCTTCTCTATTCTTTCTTTGCGGTATGAGCATAGTTTTTTCTGCGGCGTTCTGTAATATTGGAATCAGGCGATTGAAGAACTCAGTATCGACGGCGATTTCGATGAATTTCCGAAGCTACTTAGTGTTGAATTCGTGGCTGGAGACATGGCGCTGAAATTTCCATTTCTTCCCGCCGGTGTTGAATATACTATCGCCGAGAAAGTCTCTTAAATTGGTTTTGAAGAAATCGCCCTTGTCGTAGTTTCTGAAGTTGGATTTGAGAATGTGCTGCACGTTGGCGGTGTTGGCCGTGATGATGTTTCGCAAGCCGAAGTTCCGGTGGAGAGTGAAGGTAAGATTGGGGGTGGATGTTACAATTTCCAATGACCATTGCAGGGATCTGTGCTCGTTTTTTCAAAATGGAAAGGAGTGAGCAGATTATTGGATATGATTTTGGTAGATTTGAAATAGAAATGGGTTTGGATTTGGATTTCAATAGTGGTAACTTGATTGCCTGTGCAGCTGTGCTTATTTCCTAATTGTCTGTGCTCTTTCACTTGATTGAATTAGTTGTTGACAAGAGAGTGTTTATTCTTTGTGACTGATAATTGCGTAGTTGGTGTTTGATGAAATGTCTGAATGGTAATTTTGTTAGTATGAAAAGCGTTGTTTTATAATAATGAAAAGTGGTAAGTATTATTATTGAAAAATGATAATCTTTAATAATGAAAAGTGGTAACTATTGGTGAAAAATGTTGTTCTTTTTTATTAAAAAAATGGTAATTTTGTTAGTGAAAAAATGGTAACTATTAATAGTGAAAAATGTTGTTTTTTAATATTGAAAAGTGGTATTTATAATAATGAAAAGTGGTAAGTATTATTATTGAAAAGTGGTAACTATTATTAGTGTGGGAAAATTTCAAAATACATCCTGTAACTTAGATCGATTCCATTTTAAATCCTTTATGTTTTCACTTTTTCAAAATACGTCCTAAGGTGTCCAATTTACGTCCTGTAACTTAGGACAATTTCATTTTAAATCCTTTAAGTTTTCACTTTTTTCAAAATACGTCCTAAGATGTCCAATTTACATCATTTTTTTTATCAAAAATTATTTTTTTTCTAGAAGTTGTCATGCGCGGCTCGAACTTTTGTTTAAAATTGGGGCTTCCGGCAAATTTTGTTATTGGGCACCTTAGGACGTATTTTGAAAAAGTGAAAATTTAAAGGATTTAAAATGAAATTAACCTAAGTTACATGACGTAAATTGGACAAAAGGATGTAAATTGGACATTTTAGGATGTATTTTGAAAAAGTGAAAACTTAAAGGATTTAAAATGGAATCAATCTAAGTTACAGGACTTATTTTGAAATTTTCCCTGAAAAGTGTTATTTTTTAATATTGAAAAGTGGTATTTATAATAATGAAAAGTGGTAAGTATTATTATTGAAAAGTGGTAATCTTTAATATTGAAAAGTGGTAATCTTTAATATTGAAAAGTGGTAACTATTATTAGTGAAAAGTGTTGTTTTTTAATATTGAAAAGTGGTAAGTATTATTTCTGAAACGTGTCGTTTTATAATAATGAAAAGTGGTAAGTATTATGACTGAAACGTGTTGTTTTATAATAATGAAAAGTGGTAATTAAGTGTTATTATTGAAAAGTAGTAATTATTATTAGTGAAAAATGTTAATTTTTAATATTGAAAAGTGTTGTTTTATAATATTGAAAAGTGGTAAATATTGTTACTTAAAAGTGGTAGTGTTTAATATTGAAAAGTGGTATACTTTTTTTAAAATAAAATTTTATGTAGTGAAAAAATATATTAATATTTAGGTCAATAATTATTAATCTTGAGGTAATAAGGTTTCAAACCTGCAATCTCATACCTAGGTTAAGACATTGTAACCGCTTCAGCATCAATTACTTTGTTTAATTATTCCGCTTTTATAAATAATAAGGGTTGACTGGTCAGCATAGTGTGCACGGTGCACACTACACACCAGAGACCAACTCTTTTTTTTTTTTTAGTAATTATATACATAATAATAAATGTAAAAAAGTAAAATATTAATATATAATAAAAAAAAAGCCCGTTGGCTAGCCCGCAATCCGTCGTGGGTTGGGTTGGGTTGAGTATTTTTCAGCTCGTCCCTGCTGTGAACCGGCCCGCCCCATTAGCCCGTTTTGATAGCTCTAATTACACCTAATATTTAAAAAAATGATACCCTTTATTTATAATAAATACATATTTGTATAAATAAAAGTTAAACTTAATAAAGATGCTAAAACATGGAGAAAAATTCATTTTACGTCCTGTAACTTAGGCCTAATCCAATTTATATCCTTTAAATTTTCACTTTTTCGATTTATGTCCTTTTTGGTCCAATTTACGTCCTTTTCGCCTGAAAATTTTCAAACTCACCGGAATGTGAGGAATAAATTGGGATTCCGGCCAAATAGTCCAATTTACGTCCTTTAAGTTTGAAATTTTAAAATTTAATAAATAAAATTTCTAAAAATATCTTTAATTTTTTTAAAATATTATTAAAAATCTGAAAACATCAATAAAATAAAAAACTATAAAATGTGAAAAATAAAATTCAAAATACCTTATTTAATTTTTTAAAAATCTTATTAAATATTATAAAATGTGTAAAATAAAAATAAAAATAAAAAAATTTACAATTCAAAAAATCGAAAATGTTTAACTTAAAATTAAGAAATTCAAAAATCTCATTAAAAATTCTAAAAATCTCTTTAATTTTTTTAAAATGTGTAGATTAAATATTAAAAATTTTAAAAACCTATAAGAATAATAAATATTATTAATATGTCATTAAAAACCAGACTTGATTTGGACTCATCCGCCATTAAAGGTTTTCTCGAACTCCTAAATTTTTTTGTATTCCACGCCTTGATTGATTGTAGAACCGTGTCAAATTCATTTTAATGAGGTTTTTAGAATTGTATAATTTTTTATTTTATTTTAAACATTTTAAAATTTAAAATTTATATATTTTTTATATTTAGAATTTTATGTTTTTATGAGATTTTTAGATATTTTTTATTTTTTATTTCCAATATTTCAAATTTTTAGAATTTTAGATCTTTTAATTTTTTATTTTACAAAATTTATAAATTTTAATGATATTTTTAGTTTTTAATGAGATTTTTAATTTTTTAAAGAATTTTTTAAAGAATTTTTTAAAGAATTTTTTAATTTTTAATTTTCAAACTTAAAGGACGTAAATTGGACTATTTGACCGGAATTCCAATTTTCCGGCAAAAAAGACATAAATTGGACCTAAAAGGATATAAATTGGACACACTAGGACGTAAATTGAAAAAGTGAAAACTTAAAGGATATAAACTGGATTAGGCCTAAGTTACAGGACGTAAAATGAAATTTTCTCCTAAAACATGTGATCGATGGTCCCTCCGTTCCTGAAATATGGTCCCTATTTTTATTTTGTGAAAGATGGTCCCTATAAAAGAATCATTGAAATACATAGAAAGTGTGATCGATGGTCCCTATTATTTTTTTATTTTTTTTGTTTGTGACAGATGGTCCCTATAAAAAATAATTGAAAATACTTAGAAAGTACTCCCTCAGTTTCTGAAAAATTTGCTAAGAATCTTCGACACATGATTTAAAAATAAATTGTAATGATGAAAATGTTGAGAGGTAATTTTATAAATTTTTATACATAGAGTAAATGTGTTAAGTGTATGGTGGATTTCAAAAGTAACCATATGAAGGGTAAATATGTGTATATTGTGAGAGTGAGAATTGTGGTGATTATTTCTATTTTGGGGTGTGCAAACTTTTGAAAGACAAAAAAAAAAAAAGTATGAAAACTTTTGGAGGACGGAGGGAATAAGATTTTTCATCTTGAGCGCAAAAGATTTAAAAAAAAAAAACGATTTTATTGAACGTGTACGTGATGTAAAATTTTAATGGCAAATTCTGGTAAGCACCAACTGCAATTGATGCAACATAAACTCTAATCTCTATTAAATACACAATATTTCTAATATTGCTCATTTTTAATGCATCAAACAGAGGTGGACCATTCTTAAAGTATGAAAACTTTTGGAGGACGGAGGAATAAGATTTTTCATCTTGAGCGCAAAAGATTTTAAAAAAAAATCGATTTTATTGAACGTGTGGTGTAAAATTTTAATGGCAAATTCTGGTAAGCACCAACTGCAATTGATGCAACATAGAAACAATAAACTCTAATCTCTATTAAATTAAATACACAATATTTCTAATGTTGCTCATTTTTAATACATCAAACAAAGGTGGACCATTCTTAAAAAAATATGTTTGGAAGGTTACAATTATTTTTGTCCTATATATTCAGCGGATAAAAGGACACGTTTTATAGCCAGTGTCCGATCAATTATTACAAATTCAAAATTTGAAAATTGACAATTATTTCTGGGTAGGCTCCAAAACATAATTAATCAATTTTAAATTGTACAATAGCAAAAGAATATTCACTATCTAAATTAGTAATTACAAGAAAAAGGTTCATTAATAATATATACTTGTAAAAACTTGCACCGGCTAAACATATATTAGTGAAACACAAGTCACCTGACTAATTAATTGCTACCATTTTGAATTAAATATCTCTTTAAATTATATTTATAATTATTTTATTAGGGAAATTCTCAAATGCACCATGTGCACCAAACCTATTATCCCTCCTTTTATGTTATAATTCCATTTTTTTTCTATTTATTAATTAATTAATTTATAATCCATTACTTTATTAATTAATTTACAATTCTTATCACTTAATTAATTAATTTACCATTCTCATGAGTTCAAACTTTTTTCTTTTCGTTTTTTTTTTCTTTTTTTTTTCTTTTTTTATTTTTTTGTTTTATTTTTTTGTTACTCACTTCCACTTTTCAATAATTACTCACTTTTCAATAATAATAGTCCCTACTTTTCATTATTAAAATTAACAGTTACCACTATTCAGTAACAAAATTTCCACTTTTTACTAATAATAATTACCACTTTTCATTAATAAAATTTCCACTTTTCCCTAATAACAGTTACCACTATTCAGTAACAAAATTTCCACTTTTCAATAATAAGAATTACACACTTTTCAGTTAAAATATCTACCACTTTTCAATAATAAGAATTACACTTTTCAGTTAAAATATCTATCACTTTTCAATAACAAAAATTACATTTTTAAGTTAAAATATCTACCACTCTTCAATAATAAGAATTACACTTTTCAGTTCAAATATCTACCACTTTTCAATAATAAGAATTACATTTTTCAGTTAAAATATCTACCACTTTCAATAATAAAAACTACATTTTTCAGTTAAAATATCTACCACTTTTCAATAATAATAATTACATTTTTCAATAACAAAATCTACCACATTTCAATAATAAGAATATCATTTTTTTCAATTTTAATAATAATTTTAACGGTACAATTTATAATTAAATTGAAAAGTGGAAATTTTGTTACTGAAAAGTGGTAGATATTTTAACAGAAAAATGTAATTTTTATTATTGAAAAGTGTTAGATATTTTAACTGAAAAGTGTAATTCTTATTATTGAAAAGTGGAAATTTTATTACTGAAAAGTGGTAACTATTATTATTGAAAAGTGAAAATTTTGTTAATGAAAAGTGGTTGCTATTATTAGTGAAAAGTGGTAATTTTGTTAGTGAAAAGTGGTAATTTTTATTAGTGAAATGTGAAAATTTTATTAATGAAAAGTAGAAACGAAAAAAAAAATTATTAATGAAAAGCAGAAACGAAAAAAAAAACGTGAAAAAAAAACGAAAAAAAAAATTATTAGTGAAAAGTGAAAATTTTATTAATGAAAAACAGAAACGAAAAAAAACGGAAAAAAAAAAACAAACTTAAAAAAAAACGAAAAAAAAAATATTAATGAAAAGTAGAAACGAAAAAAAATATTCGAAAAAATAAACGAAAAAAAGAAACGTGAAAAAAAAACAAAAAAGAAAAAAAAAAAGAAAAAAAAATTATTAGTGAAAAGTGGAAATTTTATCTATAACCACTAGAACATTCATTACTTAGTTATATTTATTTGTCTTTATAAATAGATATAGGATTGAACTGTGTATTAGTGTGCACGTGCACGCTGTGCACAGGAGACCAACTCATTTTATTATTATTTCGGCTCAATTTACCTCACCTAGCAATTTTTTTAGTATTTTTTTAATAAAAAATTTATCATTTTTTATGATATATTCAGTTATATATCCGTAAAATTAAGGTTGTGGTATTAGTTGCAAAACATCGCTATCATGAAAGTCGACATTGTGTACACACAAATACTACACTTATTAGATCATTATGCAACACTCTTGGTAGCCATATATTGTACAATCATAATATTTATACCACACATTTGTAACATTTTATTAATACGCAATGTTTTTAAATAACGTAATGCTCAACTGGAAGCCTTAAGAATACTTATACCAGACATTTGTAAGTACCCTTTATTAATATGCAATGCATGTAATTTTAAATGACTAGGATCCACAGTAAGCCTTGAGAGCAGATGGAGAAGTCCGACCTGCTTCAGAGTAGTAAAACTCGAAGAATTTGTGCTGATCATAAGGCTTGAAAAGTAAAGGGTGCTCATCGTCCACCATCTCATCAGGAGCTTTAATTATATAGCCTGCTTTTGAAATCGAAAATAATGCGATCGAGTACCTAGTTTCGTCTCCGCTCATCATGACCCTGTGATACGGAGAGTGCACCCGTCCATTTGTCCAAGCCTGCACGCAAATTTATATAACGTGTCTAAATTAGTAAGTATTGTTTTATTGAGAATTTTCATTAAACGCGCGGATGGAATAATTAAGCGTGTGAAACCGTCCCACAAAACACAGTTTAAGGGGGCCGGGATAATTTTATAATTAATTTTTATACATAAAGTAAATAAAGTATCAAAATTAAAAGTAATATTGGTATGAAGGGTAAATATGTGAAATTAACGGACTAAAAAAGAAAGTATCAAAATTAAGAACTTACATAGAAAGCCTCTCCAGCCATGACAACGAAAGAGTTTAGTGAGTGAAGAGTGATCCAATCTCCATGTTTTGTTTGAACTTCCAATCCACTTACATCACTCTGATACACTATGGTGATGATATTCTTGTCTGTGTGAGATGCTAACCCAAGCTTAGTTTCATGGCTTCCTGCAGACCCATCATACTTCTGAAATCGAAGAAGATAATTTGTCGAATCTATATGCTCGACTTTGTACTTTTCCAGTCCAAGGCTCTCTACAACCATATTCCTCACTGTTTTGTCCAGTTCTACCAATTGCTCTGCAAACCTCTCTACACTCTTGCTAATAATTAACAACAAAACTCAAAAGGGTCATTAAAAAAAAATAATAATAATAATAATTTGGACGAAAAGTTTTACTACATATATATTATACTTTCATTACAATTAAAGTATCTGTAAAATTCTACAAAAGTACCAGTCTCATGATGTAGCTAGAGACGCCATTTTTTTTAACTTTATACGTAAAGAAACGAAAAATAAACAAGCACATTGTTATGTGGTGTGGCGGTACCTGAAAGCGGGATTGCCTTGGGGCCACATGAGATTGGCGAAGGTGTCGATTTTTCCAGGGGAGAGGGCGTCTCCGATCCCCAAACTTTCGTAAATTGAATCCACCGCCTGGTCTCCGGCGTAGTAGCCATGGAAGGGCTTGTCGGAGATGTTACGTAACTTAGTCTGTAAAGGGAGATCAAAAAGTAGTTGTATTTCTTCCATTACTGATTTTCGGAGATGGAGAGGAATTTGATCGAACGTGGCCTCAAAGCAGCCATATTCTTGGAGGGCTTTTTGGACTTGGATTTTCACGGATTCCCATTTAGGAGTTTCTTGTTTCAGGTCAACGGAGGAGAAATCTATGATAGGAAGCTGCTGCTCAGAACCCATTTAATTTGTTGTAATTACAAAATCAACAAATATTGTAATTCTGTTTTCACATATTGGAGCTAGTATTTATTACTAGTAAAGTAAATTTGCAGGTAATATTCTCAAAAATGACACGTCGCCCAGAGAGGACAAAATTAACAAGAAACAAATGGGATGCGTCAATTACAGTAATTTACTTTCACCTTTCTTTTAAAACGTCCAAAAAAATACTACTCCCTCCGTACAGGATTAACTTTCATACTTACTGTTCACCCTATTTTTAAAAAATATTATAATAAATAAAATTTCGAGATATAATTTTATAAAAATATAAATAAGTGAGTTGACTTGTGCGTATGTATGTACCATAAAAATAATGACATTAAATATAATATTTTAGATATTGTATGGGTGATGTTTTTAAAGGACCAAAAAAATAGGTGTGAAAGTTTTTTGGGACGGAGGGAGTATAATTTTGTAACTTCATTAATTCACATCCAATTTTTGTTGGAAACGATATCATTTCACTCAATCTTTTGTCACATGCGCAGAAAATTAAAATTATGGAACGTGATCGATCTTCACTTGTATAGCGTACGTGAAAAAACAATGATCATGTGGATTAAAACAAAATTACAATTTACAAAATAAATAAGAAAAATAACGTAAATTAATCAAATTATAAAATTATGAGGCGACGTAAATAAAAAATTTAGGACAATTTTTTTTTTTTTTAAAAGTTAAAGTTACGGGTCGTTATTGGATGTA
The DNA here is from genome assembly GCA_963675135.1 of Galeopsis tetrahit. Taxonomy (NCBI): domain Eukaryota; kingdom Viridiplantae; phylum Streptophyta; class Magnoliopsida; order Lamiales; family Lamiaceae; genus Galeopsis; species Galeopsis tetrahit. Next base: position 61,319,153 of record OY776134.1, on the reverse strand, counting down.
AAAGGGCGAAAATTGTTGGTAAATTAACTAATTTAAGAAATTATGGCACATGAATTAGTTTTTTCTCTTTTTTTGGACATTTTTTTAAAAAAAAGTGAAAGTACGGGACCTAAATAAAATAATTCTCCAATTTTAGTGTGCAAAGTTATAGAACTAAAATTGAAAATATGCAAAGTTACGGGATTAAAATTGAGCTCTGCTAGCTAAGTTACAAGACTAAAAGTGATTAATTATGTCACGATTAAAATTGATAACATCACGAATATTAAAATTGAGAAAATGCAAAGTTACATTGTTCTCTATCTAAAATACAACAGAACTAAAATTGATATTTCTCTTTTTTAAATTGTTATTTATTATTAAAGTAGAGTATTCTTTCTCAAATGAGATTGCATATACTTTCATCGTTTTATTTTCTATTTTTTTCATAACCGTAAAAAATGGTTAAAAAATGGCTAAAAACTTTACTTATTACTACACTTTCTTAATATGGATACCCATTTATCTATGAAAGTAATTTTGGAACGGAGGAAGTATCACTTTTAAGGCCATGTTTGATAGCTTAGATTAAACCTAGATTAACTATATATCATTTTTATTGGTTGTTTGATAACTTAGATTAAGGGTAGATTATGCTTTAAAATTTATAAAGTTTAGATGTCATCCTAATCTTAGATAATCAGTCTTTGCTATCAAACATGCCTAAGGGGAGTACATGTATGGGGAGTATATTTAAGGCCAAATTAACAATTTTAGCCCATACTTTTCACTTTTTATAAAATTTAGCACATATTTTTCTTTTTAAACAAATTATACCTATACTTTTCATTTTTCCTCAAATCTAGCACATACTTTTTTCTTAATCAAATTATACTCTTACTTTTTATTTTTTTATCAAATTTAGCACATACTTTTTTACTCTTATCCAAATTATACCCATACATTTTATAATTAATATACCTTACTTTAAAAAAAATCTAAAATTATATAGTACTCCCTCCGTCCAATTTTATTATGCCCACTTCTCCGGACACGGGTTTTAATGAATATTGATTAGTTTATGTATAAAGTAGATAAGTTGGGGGTATGATGGGATGTTGTGGGATCCATTTATAGGTAAAGTGATTGCTTATGAATAAAGTTAGTGGCAATTTGAGTAAATAAGTAATGGTTGGATGGTGGAGATAAAGTAGTGTGAATAATATTATTTCCAAAAAGGGAATGGGCGTAATAAAATTGGACAACCAAAAAAGGAAAGTGGGAATAATGAAATTGGACGGAGGGAGTAATATTTTTTAATCTTGAAAATATAAAAAATTAAAAATTATTTAAAGAATCTCAAAGCATTATTAAAAAAAAGATATACTCCCTTAGTTCACCAAAAGTATGTTCGGTAGAGGGAGTACAATTTATTTCAATTACTGTATTTTACACACACATATATATATATATATATATATATTTGTAAATCTCTTTTTAATTCAATAGTTTTAGATAATTTCAATTCTCAATTATTTTTTAATTTTAAACATATTTAAGATATTTTTTTTGTTTTTAATTATTAGATATTTTTTACATTTGTTTTGGTATTTCAAATTAATTGATAAAAACATGTGCTAAAATGTTGGAATTAATGGGAATTAATTGGATTTTGACACCCTGATATAATTTAATTAATTAGACGGACTAAACGTTAATTAAGAAATAATTGAACGTGACATAGTCGATCTACTCGCGGAGTAGATGAACGTGGTATATTTAATATCTCAAAACCGAGTTAAGGTGAGTGAGAAATTAATTGTTGAAGTTGAAGAGTTTCAACTTGGAAGTTTGAGAATGTGGGGAATGGGCTCGGCCCATTCGAACTACTTCAAGAATGTTCCAGAATTATCTGGAAGTCTCAAACTTGGTCTTCAAGATTCGGTCTTCAAGACTTATCCACGTACGAGATATTATCTCAACCGCTGCGATATTTTCGCAATATATTCCCAAGAATCGGGCCTGGCCCACGCGTTTTCCAACAGCCCTCCTAGGGTTTATTCTGCCTATAAATATCAGACTCTTCCCTCATACATCCTTACGCTGAAATTCGCCCCTCTACCCTTCTACTCTCCTCTCGTCCCTACGCAGTGTGTTGAGCTCCCGAAAGCCTTACACTGTTCTTTCTTGTGCCGGATTTATATCCGAGAGTGTTCAGTTCGTACTAAGTACGTTCGCCGATACTTCTTATACAGTGGTGCTACTGTGTAAGAAGTGAAAGTCGTTTTACCTTTGGGAACGGAACGCTGTAACAGTCGAGCACTATCCTGGGCGTATTCTGTTCTGCGGGAGGAAAAGGGATTCCCTTGACTCAACTTATTTGTGTTATTTATTTGTTACTCTGATATTTTTGATATTGCAGTTTACACGGCGTAAACAGGTTCCAACAATCGTAGAACAGAATATATAATTAATATTTTCGGAGTTAATTAAATTAATTAATTTACTGCAATATCAAAGATGAATGATAACATGATGTTGATCTGTTGATACGGAAAATATTGGCAACGATGCTAATAAGGAAGCGTCTCACTTTTGAATTTGAGACTTTCTGTCTATCCATTGAGCTGCAGGCGCTTTCTCATCTCACGGGATGAGATTTGGTGATTCTGAGAACATGGTGATTCTGACATAATTGATTTTTGGATTTGAGACTTTATGTCTATCCATTGAGCTGGCGCTTTCTCAGATTTGGTAATTCTGAGAACATAATTGATTTTTGATATTAATTTATTTATCTTCGAATAACTAATTAATTAAAGCTTTGGATAATTACTGCAAATATTGAGATTTAATCTTTAATTAATTATTTAACTTAATTACTGCAATATTTTTTGTTGAATATAGAGAGTCCGTACAGCTCATGGGGCGAGAAGAGAAGATTTCGCGATAGTGGTTGCGGACTCTTCGGCGGCTCACAACATGATAAAATCATGGTCCTTGACTCTCACAAACTCATGGGCGCTTCTGGCGAAACCGGCGACATAATACAGATTGTTTAAAAACTGAAGGCTGAGTTTGCTGGATAAATATCCTGTTATGGAGGATTCTGAGATCCAATTAAATTGGAATTGGTTCTTGATTTTGTGAATCATGAAAATATTGGAATTGGTTCTTGATTTTGTGAATCATGAAAATACGCCCTATCCATTGAGCTGCAGTGCAGAGGCGCTTACTCATGGACTTGAGAATTCTGAGAGCACGTCTGAAAATCCAATTAAATTGAAATTATCCATTGAGCTGCAGGCGCTTACTCGCGGGGCGTGCCTGGAAATCCAATTAAATTAAATTGAAATTAAATTGGAATTGCACATCAATTAATCTAAGGATTAAATTAGAGAATGTGCTGATAAATTGATTAATTACGTAATTAATCAAAGAGATTAAATTGGATTTAATTAAATCAATTAATCGAAAGGATTAAATTAATTAATTGGATTTAATTAAATCAATTAATCGAGAGGATTAAATTGATTAATTACATCAATTAATCAGGAGTATCAAAGTATATTTGATATGGAGCATGGCTTCGTTGGAGCATGGCTTCGTTGGAGCATGGCTTCGTTGGCTTCGTAGGAGCATGGCCTCGTTGGAGCATGTAGGAGCATGGCTTCGTAGGAGCATGGCTTCGTTGATATTGAGCATGCTTCATTGGAAGCATGGCTTCGTTGATATAGAGCATGCTTCATTGGAAGCATGGCTTCGTGGATAACATCTACGGCTGGGGCAGAATTGACTTTGTGGGAATTAATTTATTAATTAATTAAATAAAGATTAATTAATAATTAATTTAATTGATAATAATTATCTCTGGGAATTAAATACTTGTGCTCGAGAGCATAAATTTGTTTTGAATTTAGTTCAAAAGATTTTGACTAGTATAATTTGATCAAAAATTATGCTCGAAGTCACGAGTGACAATAAAAGTCACATTTGAAATTGAATTTAATTTTGGTATGTTGACCAAAGATTAAATTAATTTTGAAGTTGGAAATAATTCCAATAAAAGAAAAATCAAAGATCGATTTTTTAATGTATCGAGGCTGTGTCCAAATTTGGTGAATAAGAGAAATTCACAAATAAAGTGGCAAGCAGCTCGAATGTGGGGATATGCATCTCCTCACATGGAAACATTCAAATGTGAGGGAGAGAGGTCTCCGCCGACATGTTTGAATGAAAAGGGTAGCTAAGGTGTGACCTTAAAGCTAAATATGGAAAAACCTAAAATGGTTGAATTCAGTGGAATGTTTTCCACAAGTAATGTGGATTTGTTCATCTTGAAAAATCACATTCGAATAAAAGCTCCACACGAGGAGGGAAAAAATACTTTATTAATTTCATTGATGATTGTACACGATTCTGCTACGTTTATCCTTTAAGAGGTAAAGACGAAGCTATAGAAGCTTTTAAACGTTATAAAAATGAAGTAGAGAATCGATTGGACACTCGAATTAAATCAATTCGTAGTGATAGAGGTGGAGAGTACGTAGCTCCGTTTGAACAATTATGTATTGAATCAGAGATTATACATCAAACGACAGCCCCTTACTCACCTCAGTCTAATGGTGTTGCGGAAAGGAAAAACCAAACACTAAAAGAGATGATGAACGCAATGTTAATCAGCTCTGGTCTACCTCAGAACTTGTGGGGGGAAGCCATTCTGTCGGCTAACCACATTCTGAATAAGATTCCTCATAAAACTAAGGATCAAACTCCTTATGAAATATGTGGTAAAGGCTGAGTTTTTGACTCTTAATGATTCCTAGAGTATAACGGGATACTCGAAAGGAAGTTACCTATATAAATGAGAAGTGAGGGCCGTTTCGACCAAACATTTATGAATACAAAGGACGTCCATGGCCAAAACGGACAAAAACGTGAGAACGTTACAAAGACGAGATTGAAGTGTGCTGACACTGTTGTCTAGGTATACACTATGGAGGAGTAGTTCAAGGCATCGCGTCCACTAAGCCGCCGGTATATCCGATAGTGTTTGGCTACGGAAAGTTCAAGGCCAAAAACCACTTATCCGGACGCACGGAGATCTCACTCGAACTGAACACTGAGTCTGATGTTGTATAGATACGATTTTCACTCATGTGGGGGATTGTTGGAATTAATGGGAATTAATTGGGTTTTGACAGCCTGATCTAATTTAATTAATTAGACGAACTAAACGTTAATTAAGAAATAATTGAACGTGACATAGTCGATCTACTCGCGGAGTAGATGAACGTGGTATATTTAATATCTCAAAACCGAGTTAAGGTGAGTGAGAAATTAATTGTTGAAGTTGAAGAGTTTCAACTTGGAAGTTTGAGAATGTGGGGAATGGGCTCGGCCCATTCGAACTACTTCAAGAATGTTCCAGAATTATCTGGAAGTCTCAAACTTGGTCTTCAAGATTCGGTCTTCAAGACTTATCCACGTACGAGATATTATCTCAACCGCTGCGATATTTTCGCAATATATTCCCAAGAATCGGGCCTGGCCCACGCGTTTTCCAACAGCCCTCCTAGGGTTTATTCTGCCTATAAATATCAGACTCTTCCCTCATACATCCTTACGCTGAAATTCGCCCCTCTACCCTTCTACTCTCCTCTCGTCCCTACGCAGTGTGTTGAGCTCCCGAAAGCCTTACACTGTTCTTTCTTGTGCCGGATTTATATCCGAGAGTGTTCAGTTCGTACTAAGTACGTTCGCCGATACTTCTTATACAGTGGTGCTACTGTGTAAGAAGTGAAAGTCGTTTTACCTTTGGGAACGGAACGACGTAACAGTCGAGCACTATCCTGGGCGTATTCTGTTCTGCGGGAAAAGGGATTCCCTTGACTCGACTTATTTGTGTTATTTATTTGTTACTCTGATATTTTTGATATTGCAGTTTACACGGCGTAAACAGGTTCCAACATAAAATTCGTAAAACATAAAAAAATATGTGCTACATTTGATTAAAAATTAAAAGTATGGGTATAAAAGAAAAAATTTGTGCTAAATTTGATAACAAAAAGAAAAATATAGGTATAATTTGTTTAAAAAGAAAAGTATGTGCTAAATTTAGTAAAAAGTGATAAGTATGGGCTAAAATTGATTATTTGACCTATATTTTAACAACTCCGGAGGGGTATATAGCCTGCCTTTTATAATGCACATATCTTTTTTATTCTATGGTTTTAAGTTTTAACGAATCCGAGCCCAAATTATTTGCAATAATAATAGGGTTATTTATTAATAAGGTCATTTCACTACTAATTTTATCTAATAATACCTACAATATAATTTCTTGTCTAATAGCATCAAATTGAAAACTTTGAGACATTTATACCCTTCAATTAATTTCAAATAAATCGGATATTTTATAGGAATTCAAAAGTCAATTATATACCATAATTATCATAATTATCCGATTAAGGGAGAATTTCAAAAACAGAGAAATTTTAGCACCTTCCAAAGATTTAAAATTTTCCTAAAAAGTAGGTATATCTAAAATATAAAAAAAAATTTAAAAGATAATCTTGTTAAACTGAGGGTTTTGAGAAATCTGCAATTCAATCTACAGGTTTAGGAAAAAGCTTCTGCAAAAACGGCGAAGTGTAGAAGAACAGAAAAATAGAAGCGTATGTATTATCTAAACATATGCATATTGAAGTTCATGTGAATTACGTTCACTATTATGCAAACTAAAGTGCATTTCGACAATTTTGCATAAAAACATGCAAACTAAAGTGCAGTCTAAACATATGTATATTGAAGTTCATGTGAATTACGTTCAGGAGTATGCAAATTAAAGTGCATTTTAATAATATGCATATTGAAGTACATGCAAACTAAAGTAACGTCATTTCAATGCATATTCCATCACTTCAGAATCAGTACAACCAAAGCTTAAACAAAACTAAAAAAAGTAGAGATCATAGCCTAAACAGAAAATTCAATTACCTTAAACTTCAAATAAAAATCCAACAAAACCTCAATCCTAATCTCCTGCCAAGTTCTTCGCAATGGATCTGGAGCTCATCACCTTCGCGATCTCGATGACGTCATCGAACGAGATTCTAAAACGATCTCGATCCACTTCAACCACGACATGGAATTGGGGTGAGATTAACACATGGAATTGATAATATCAGAAAATGCAGAATTAATACTCATGGAATTGAAAATGAATATACGTACGCGCGATGCAGATGATCGGAATTGAAGATGAATATCGAATCTGAATTGGTAGAATCTGGAGATGATCGAAATGAAAATTTGGGAATTCAAAATTTGGAAAGTCGTAGTCTTTCCAATTGTATAACCTAATTAATTGAACCCGATAATTAAGGCAGAATAAAAATCGGAAGTAGGGAGAGTTTTGAAAATTTAAATCTGAATTCGAATAATTTAATGGTAATTATGATTTAAGGGTAATTAGAAGCTTTTATCTCGAAAATGAAGCAAATAGACAAACTATTAATTAGACTGTTTCATTTAAAGAGATTTTTTTACTAATAGGGTCATTATCACCCTACATTAATCTAATTGCATCGCCTAATTAATAGTTTGTCTATTTGCTTCATTTTCGAGATAAAAACCCCTAATTACCCTTAAATCCTAATTACCATTAAATTATTCAAATTCAGATTTAAATTTTCGATTTTTATTCTGCCTTAATTATCGGGTTCAATTAAATTATTCAATTAATTCACATGAACTTCAATATGCATATGTCTAGATAATACATACGTTTCTATTTTTCTGTTCTTCTACACTTCGCCGTTTTTGCAGAAGCTTTTTTCTAAACCTGTAGATTGAATTGCAGATTTCTCAAAACCCTCAGTTTAACAAGATTATCTTTTAGGAAATTTTTTACTCCCTCCGTCCGCCTATAAGCTTCCCATTTTACCATTTTCGTCCGTCCGCCTATAAGCTTCCCATACCTTTTTTGGTAAGTACTTTTTCTTACACTTCACTTTATATTTTACTTTTTCTCTCTATCTCTCTCCTCTCTTAGTCACATCACTTGTACTATATCTATTATTTAATCACTTTTCTTAATCTCTGTGCCAAAAAGTAACGTAACACTTATAGGCGGACGGAGGGAGTATATTTTAGATGGAGATGACTATCTTTTATGAAAGTGAAACCAATTAATGCGTATACCTACTTTTTAGGAAAATTTTAAATCTTTGGAAGGTGCTAAAATTTCTCTGTTTTCGAAATTCTCCCTTAATCGGATAATTATGGTATATAATTGACTTTTGAATTCCTATAAAATATCCTATTTATTTGAAATTAATTGAAGGGTATAAATGTCTCAAAGTTTTCAATCCCCTATATTACTAATAGGGAGTTTAGACTTGCTGATGTGTCGAATTATAAGAGATTTCGACTACGTGTAATTTTGTGAAAAATCTGAGTCCACGTGTAATTTTGTTATACCAATTCGAAGTATGATTTGGAGCCACGTGTGTAGTACGGAGTATCATCTATGATTTAGCTTCTAATTTTAAATTCAAATCCTAGGGTTTTTGTTGTTGATTATAGCCCTGTCTCGCTCTCTATTTCGTTATTCACGGCTACAATTACGCCGCTATCTGCATCTATTTCACATCCGTTTTTTGGTCATGCTTTTTTTGCTCGAACTATGTCCTCCCTTGAGCCGATTCATCAGAGTCCCGAGCGCAACGCTAAATCTCTACTCCCCGTCTGTTCAAGATCCAAGGCCCCGATGACGTCGCCCGCCGTCCTCTACTGCAGTTTCATGTAACCATCAAATTAACTTTATACTCTTTTTTTAACGTTTTTTCACGCGAATTAGTATATATTTTTATGAATTTTGATCAATGAAACTTCCTTTATTTTCTTAGGCTTACCCTTCAATTGAAGGTTCTCTTGCAATTTGACTTGAAATTCCATTGAAAAAATGTAATTTTATTGGCATTGGCAGTTTATTGCACGATTCTCAAGTCAAATTATGCGTTTGGTTGCGACACATTTAACGTTTTGATTGATGGGTTGTGGAAGAATGCAATGACTGGAGATGCACTCATTCTGTTTGATGAAATGACTATCACATGGTTTTGCCAAATAGAATCAAGTACACAGCAGTTATATGTTTGCACCATTAAAATTTATTTCCAATAACCCAAGCAGTGCGGCAAATTGCCTTACTTTTGGACAAAGTGTATACTTGCGTCCCCATTCCTCACGATTGGAGCTGGTAGCAATTTGTTATTTGATTCCTGTTCTTAAGTAGAATGCTCTGTTTTTCAGCAGTCTGCTAATTATTTTTTAAATTGTGCATTTGATTTTGATTTGTTGTTTCTGCGGAAAATATGGTCCCGGATTGTTTGAATGATCATATGTTTGAATGGTCATATGTTTATCTTCACTCATTCTGCTGTTACATATGATTAGTAATCTCTATAGTTTATGTTACCTGCTTTAATTCTTGGTTGAACAAGATCTGAGTTTAGATGATCATGAAGCATTTGATTTTACTGCTAAATATATATGACACATTCATGATGCAATTTTTTTTAATGTTGAGAACATTCAAAAGTTTAAGGTTGGCAAGAATCAAGATACATTATCAATTTAATTCAATGTCTCTTTGCCTCTGTTGCAACAGTGAAAATACACGCGCATGTCCTCTATCAATTGCTTATTTTTTATTTGACTTATTGCAGATTTTATGCTTTGGATTCAAATCCTAGCGGCAGCCCATTATCTTCGTCTTCCATTGCACAATAGCAGGTATTTTTTTAACTCTCCCTCTTATTCGTTGCATCTTGTGATTTACTTGAGTTTTGAGTACTGCTTCACACTTTATACTTATATCCTTAGAATTTTGTTCTCACTGTATTTCTAGATGGTTTTTGTTTTATTTTTAGTAATGTGAATGTACTTATTCAACCATCAGAGGCGATTTTCTCCATTTCGCGTCTCCTCGCCGGTATCAACCCCTCTATGTCGCGTCTCCTCGCCAAACTTTCGCTTTTGGCCGGCCGCTGCATACGTTTGTATTGGGCTTTTCCTGTCGATTATCGCCTCTATATTGCCCTCTATCGCTGCTCTTTTGTTGTTCACCATTGTAATTCGCCGCTGTCTACCTCTCCACCGTCGATCTTTCATTGTTCGCCGATCTCTGCATCTGAATATGTTTGGTGAGTTTTTCTTCAATTTTTTGTTCAATTTCTGTTTTTAAGTTGTGCATTTGATGTTTAAAGTTTGCTAATTTTTTCTGGACATTTATCTTCAACCAAATGTAAAGGGCCAAAGTTAAACAGAAACTTGAGTGTCAATGGCTCCTCTGATGATAAAGCTCGGTTGAGAAGACCTATGAAAGGTAGTATTTGCACTGGATGAATAGATTGAAATTTTTAGAGTTTGTCTATCAAATTACTGAATTTTTCCGTTGCCACCACTTATACAGGAAATAAAATGTAAGCTATTTGTTATGTGTTAGCTCTTTGATAGAAGAGTTTCATTTGACTATCAGGTGCTAACTACAAATGTGGTTGGTTTGATTTTTTTTTTTTTTTTGGGTGGTGATGGTGGTTTGATTTACTTTATTCTGATAGCTATATGACTAATATTGTATTTTTTTCAAACAAACTGCAACAAATGAGAGGTGATAACCTTCCACTTCTTGACTGGATCTTATTTGTAATTTCAGTTCTGATCCTCGGTCTTCTGTTGGAGAAATGATATGTTTTGTGAGTGATTTCACTTTAGAAGAGCTTTGTTTTAAAATCAATTTTATTGATGGCATTGCCACCTTGCTGTCATATTGCTGCATGTTATCATTGTTTATTTTGGTGATCTTCTAAATCAGTCTCACTTCTAAATAAATATGTCTTCAGGGGAACCACTGATTTTTATTGAAGTTGCACTTCTGAAGGATGTCAGGTAACTACATTTTTGCCCAATATTCTAGAAAATGAGTCCAATATTATCCTTCGTCGCTGACAAGATTTCTAGAGCAGAGGGTATGTAATCCTCATGTTCAGCAGAGGGTATGGAATGTGGTATATGATTTCATTTCTCATTTTGAATTTCTGTTAATTTTTTTGGTAAATAAGTGAACTTTTTTGAGAGGGTGAATGCGAATGTAAATGTGGGACAGAGCAAAACCTGATTTGAGACGGAGAGAGTAGTTGATAAAAAAAAATTGATGGCAAGAAAGGTGTTTTGGATAGCTAAGAAACAAGGTTTAATTGATGTTATATCTTATAGTACCATTATTGCTGCTTATGGGAAGAATAAATATTTTAAAAAATATGTCAGCTACTGTGAGGAAACTGTAATTTGATGGATTTTATAATATGTAGTGCATATTCGTGTATACCATTGTTGTTTATCCTCACCCATGACATGTATTGTATAATTCAGACACAACACCAGGTTTCGTTTAGAAACGTTCTCATGTAGTAAGAATAGTAAATTAGCCACTTCAAACATGTTAGAAATTATTGTCAATATAACAGTTGTGTCCTGTGCTGTTTTCAGTCTCTATTGAATTTGAAGAAGATGTTGTGACTATTTTAATGAGGTGTTGGAATTTTATTTTGGTTTAGTTTAGTTACAATGATGAGTCTATTTGTTTATTAAGAACTCTTATTGAAATAAATTGATCTATGCACTGTGTTTATACAATAGAGGCATTTATTTGTTTATTAAGAACTCTTCTTGAAAGTGTAGTAATTTTTATTGTAAAGTTTCGTCTTTAGTATGCTAACCATTCTACATGAGAGGATAATTGTTAAGACTGTTGAAGGTTATTAATGATGAATCATTATTCAGGTCATTCTGTTGAGACACTAAGTTCAACTATTGAAGCAGGGTTCTTCAATCGAGCCATGATTGTCTTTATACAATAGAGGCATTTATTTGTTTATTAAGAACTCTTCTTGAAAGTGTAGTAATTTTTATTGTAAAGTTTGGTCTTTAGTATGCTAACCATTCTACATGAGAGGATAATTGTTAAGACTGGTGAAGGTTATTAATGATGAATCATTATTCAGGTCATTCTGTTGAGACACTAAGTTCAACTATTGAAGCAGGGTTCTTCAATCGAGCCATGATTGTCTTGAAGAAACACTTTCGAGTATCGGGCACAACCCCATAATTCTTTTTGTGCACCATCTTTTAATTTATTTATTTTCTCCTGCTGCTGAACACAATTTATTTTTGCTCTAAGACAAGTTTATCTTGATACAAGATGAGGTATATGACTCAAGAATTGTGCGACTTATTTTTCAGCAAATGTATATTGAATTATTATTTGTATTTCAGCAAATGTATATTGAATTATTATTTGTATTTCACTTTTGCTCCTTGTCAATGGGAAATCTATTTTTTTAACCTTGAATTTCATTATGTCATAACTGCCTCTAAAATTTTAGAATTTATTTATTTATTTTAATTTGTATCAGTGTTTTGCGTTACTTTTCTTCTATTTTTTCCTTAGGTAGTTTTACACCTATTAGTCTCACACTCAAACACATGGTGTAATAAGTATATTCTTATGTTACATTAATTATTCGTGTAATAAGTATATTCTTATGTTACATTAATTATTCAAATTTTCCTTTGTTTTCAAGAATTTCAATTAAATTACAACACAATTTTTTTTTATATTATAGTAATTATTTTTTAAAAATATAATTATAATTACTTTTAATATGAAATGAAGATAATAAAATTTGAATTAAGTACATATATAAAAGATATAATATTAAATATTAGAATGTTTATTTAAAATCCCGTGTAGTACACGGGTTCTACACTAGTTTGATGCTATTAGACAAGAAATTATATTGTAGACTTTATTAGACTAATCTTATAGTGAAATGACCTTATTAATAAATAACCCTTTAATAAACAAATTAAAATTTAATACTCCCTCCTCCCCCTATAAGTTTCCCACCTTCCTTTTTCTTTTATGGATGTCTCACAATAAGTTTTCCATTTCATTTTTTTTTTCATTTTTGGCATATGATTTTCTCTCTCCCAATCACATCACTTACACTTTATCTATTATTTTATCATAATTCATCTCACACTCATCTATTATTTTCTCTCTCATTATCATATCACTTGTACTACATCTATTATTTAATCATATTTTTTAATCAAAACAACCAAAAAAAAGGGAAACTTATAGCGAGGGACGGAGGGAGTAGTATTTTTGTATTAAAAAGATTAATAAATATTAATACATACATTATATACGTTAACTTTTTTATTAAGAAAAGATTAAAAAATTACCTGCTACCCAACTGCCAACAAATATTTAAGATCAAAATTTGTGTACGGACATGATTATTTATACTAGTTACATTAATTTTTTGAGTTAATTATCATTTTTACTTGATATAATTCACTATTTAAAAAGTGATACTCCCTACGTCCCAAGATTTTATGCACACTTTCCTTAATGAGACGTCCCAACATTTTTTACACACTCCAAAAAAGGAAACAATAATACCCCTCTTTTATTTTACCTTTAGTCAAATATCTTTTCCTTTTAGTCAAATCTCTCCCACTTTAGTCAATGAATTACCAATAATACTCTTCCTTTATTTTACCTTACACATCACTTTATTCCATTTATTAATCTCTGTGCCGATCAAAGTATGCATAAAATCCTGGGACGGAGGGAGTAGAAGTTTAGTTGAAAAGTGATATTTTTATCCAAAGTGACTATAACTATTTACTTTAACATTATCAATTTTTAATTCAGATTTAATGAATTATAGTACTCCCTCCGTCCCGCGATTATCCTCACATGTGAAGTGACACGCGGAATAAGAACGATTGGGTTGGGGTCGGTTAGGGTGGGTCGGGTATGGGTTGGGGCGGGTCGGGTGTGGCTGCGGGTTGGGTTGGTTGAGTGCGGAAGTGGGTTTAGAGAAGGATTCGTAAATCGAATATTCATAGACAAATATTAGCGACAAAAATATGGGTTTCATCACTAACATTTGCAACGAAATTAAAATATTTATCGCAAAAAAATTAACCACGAAGTAAGGAACTACTATTTTAGACACGAAAAAATTTATCGCTAATTCTAATATTTTCGTCGCTAATGTGAGTTAGAGATGAAATAATTTCGTCACGGGATTTGTTGCTATACACCCGTCGCTAACGTGTTTGCGACAAATGTTTGATTTTCCTCGCAAAAATTTTGCGATGATACTCATATTTTCGTCGCTAATATTTTGCGATGAAACTTATATTTTCGTCGCTAATATTTGTGATGAAACTCAAATTTTCGTCGCTAATATTTTGCGATGAAACTAAAGTTTTCATCGCAAACATTTGCGACAAAATTATTTTTTTGTCGCAAACACGTTAGCGACGGACGTATAGCAACAAATCCCGCAACAAAATTATTTCATCGCTAACTCACGTTAGCGACGAAAATATTAGAATTAGCGATAAAATTTTTCATGGCTAAATTGCAGTTTTCTTGTAGTGCCATTGTTAACCAGGCCTGATTTTACCTTTTGATATCTACTTAATTCAGTATACAACATGGAAACCGAGCTCATTGTAGGAGTTTTCTCTTTCGACTGTTCGGGCCTACCTAATTCGTAAAGGTCATTACTCAACTAGTGAGATGGAAATCGAGAACTCTTATCACACACATAATTCTCCAAAAAATTAAGAGACTTAGCGACAATATACAACAACCACTAATAGAAAAAATCAAATGTACGGTACCAAGAACCTAGTGACCAATTCCGCGTAATACTATACCTAGAAGAAAATAAAAATCATGTATTGAATGGCTATACATATTCAACTTAAAATCTTAATGCATCTGTAATAAAAAAAAATTAATTTAACTGGTAAAGACCGATTAATTGTTGGGCCAACTTACTACATCAACTCCTATATATCTACTGTATTAGTTTTAGAACTTACATAATCATTCTAGAAAAACTCATCAAAAAAAAAATGCAAATATATACATGTGTCGAAATATTTATCAAAACTTTAAGAATCTAGACTACATAACTTCAAGAACAATTCAAAAAATTAATCTGTAAATTAGTATTAAAATTTGCTAAGTCAATATGCATATTTTGCAGAGTAAGCTTCAAAATTCATCACTTGTAATAAAATTATAATTAAAATGCTACACAAACTCATATCAATCATTCCTTAGAATTTTGAATTTCTAAATATAGCACTACAAAAGAAACCACGAATGTATAAGACCGGTTGGGATATGGATCCTATAAACAATGTTATAGTTGATGATTATATGTTTTGATGGCCAAAAGCAACTTGAAGTTAATGATATATGTGATTCTATGTCATTCTAACTGAGTTATATGAAAAAAGTTTACAGATCTTAATGAGTTATGAAAACTAAGTTTACTGATCTTAGTGTATTACTGATCTGATATATGAACAGTTAAGGAACTAAGCTGATAAATATATTGTATAGACAGCTTATAGTATAGGACTTAGATGTACTCTACTGTATATAGTTCAGTTGATGTATATATAGGTTTTATATATGTAAGTTTGTATTCTATTGTATTCAGCATTGTAAAAGTTCAGAACAGTAGATTAGATCAAAGTCAGAAGACTAAAGAAGACTAAGAAAGATCAGAAGACTACTCCAGAGTAAGAAGACTATTAAAAAGGAGTAAGATGAAGCTCAGAGATACAAGAGAAGTATTTTTGAAAAGGCAGAACAGTTATGGAAGACTGTGCTGACTGACTAAGAACAGTAAAACTAAGAAGAGTAGTTTACTGTGCTGAGTTAGTTGAATTGAAAAATAAGTTTGAAAAACTTATTTAAAGCGTAACTGAAGATATATTTGAAGATATGCTGACTTGGAAAGATAAGTTTTAAGTTGGTTACAATAAAGAAGTTACAACAAGAAAACGATTATGGGTTAGTTGAGAGTTAGTTTCACAAACTGCTAACTGTCATACTAAAGCTAATAAATACCGTATGATCTTCTACTTGAAAAGACTACTGCTACTCAAAGCATTCGAAGAAATCAAAGAGAATTCAAGTATTCAAGAACTCACAGAGTTGAAGGAGATCAAATCAAGAAGAAGCCAGTGTACTGATCTGAAGAATCAAAGGCTACTACAAAGAGAAGTTTTACTTTACTTTTAGTTTGTGATTTGTTGTAAAAAAGTTTGCTAGTATATTGTGAAATTACTAGTCGATCGAAGATATACCTGGTGGTATAATCGAAAAGATCAAAGTCTTAATCTTGGGACTTTAAGCCACAAGAAACTCAAGAAGAGAAGAGTTAATAAAATATCACGACTGGAGTTGTGAGAGTGGATGTAGACATTTGTCAAACCACTATAAATCTTGTGTTCTTTAGTTTCTATTTGATATCTGTTTACATTTTTTAACTAAGAACATTAAAGGATTATGCAGTAAAGATCTAAATCTAAGTTGAGTATAAAACTGAAACTGAAAGTACTGATCTGACCCAGTAAGAACAGTACTTTACAGAACACATTTCCGCATTAAAACTCTGATATTTTGAAAGATTTTGAAAAGTCTATTCACCCCCCCCCCTCTAGACGTTTTCCTAGTTTACTCAATCTTAACTCAACTTTGGGACCAACAAGTGGTATCAGAGCAGTAGTTCTTTGGACTGTTGTTTCTTGATAACCTTGTAGACTTTGGGGAAAGTCTAACTGTTTCTTATCACTGATTCTTGATCTAAATCAATACTTGTCTATCTGAATCTACTTGCTATACTACTGATTGTATCTGTCTGATCTATCATGGATGAAACTAACGTGAACAAACTTCCTAAGTTCAAAGTTACAGATTATGACTACTGGAAACTGAGGATGGATGCCATTTTCAGCTCAACTCATGATTTGATGATTTTTGTGATCAAACAAGGGCCAATCACTACCATGGTGCCCAACACTGCAACACTGGAACCAACAAAAGTTGTTGGTGTACTTGTTCCTAAACCAAGGTTAGAGTTAACTGCAGAAGAAATGAAGCCGAACAACTTGGACAGCTTGGCCAAAAATTATATTTTACATACCCTTCCCAATGAGTATCTTGGGAAAGTATTAAAATGTAAAACAGCCAAAGAAATGTGGGACAGTTTAGCTATCATTTGTGAGGGTACTTCCCTAATAAAGGAAACCAAACTATCCACTGCTGTTCAGCGGTTCGAATCATTCAAAATGAAGACAGGTGAAACAATTGACCAGCTAGATACTCGCTTTACAAAAATTATGAATGACTTGGATGTGTTAGGAAAGACATACACCAATAGGGAAATCAATCTGCGTATTCTTAAGGCTCTAGATGACAGGTGGAAAATGGTCAAAATGATCATTAAAACTACACAGGATATAGATACCTGGACTGCTGAAACCACCTTCCAAACCCTTAAGGCGCATGAGTTTGAATTGGATGAAGAAGATCCAATAGTGAGCAGTGATAGGGAGAAGGAAATCTCCAAGAGTATTGCTTTTAAGGCATCTACCTCTAAGAAGTCTAGATCATCTATGTCTAAGCCTTCAAGCATAAAAGATGAACTAGATAGTACTGATCTTACTCTTAAGGATCAGTTGAACTTAATGATAAAGAGGTTTGACAAACTTAATAAGCGTTATGGTAGATACAAAAGATTCTATAAGGACTCTCAGGGCTCTAGTAACAAGGACTCTTCTAAGACCAGAAGGGATCACAAATCTTCTTAAAGGAGAGATGAGGTCTCTAATGAGAAAAAAAGAGATAGGAACTCCGCTGATAGGAAGGATAAGAACTCTACTGATAGAAAGGATAGGAATCGATATCACTCTCCTACTAAACGTTCTACTAATGAACCTCTGCGCTATAACTGTGAAAAGTCAGGTCATTACATCCATGAATGTCCTAATCTGAGTGCTGAAGACAGAAAAGAAAGGAAAGCAATGAGAGATCGCAAATTTGCAAAGGGTAAGAGGGCAATGGTGGCTTACAATGAGTCTGATACGGATTTAGATGAGTTGCCATCGTCTTCATCTGAGTACCCTTCTAGCAGTGAGAAAGAAGTTTTCATTGCAGATGATGGACTGGTTATGATGGCGAAAATTGAAAATGAGGTATCATATGTCACTTCTTTTCAATCTTGCGATGAGTCTGACTCTGATTCTGATACTCATGACACTACTGATAGTAGTGTAGGGAGTAGTCTTCATCATTCCAATGGAGTGACTGAAGAAGACCTCCTACAAGTTAACAAAGCATTCATGGAAATCAGTGATGAGAATATTTCTTTAAAACAAGAAATCATTAGTCTACGAGAAGCTCAATTGAAAGTAGATCCCAATTTAGTTGTTTTAAATGGGCGCTTATCAGAAGAGTTGTCTCAACTCAAAGATAAGTACACAACCATTGACAAATTATATCAGGATATGCTTCATACACAAGCCAAAGAGACCAATGAATTCAATGATTTAAAGATTAAATGTGAAAAACTTGAAGAGCGCAATAGATTCTTAGAATCTGAAGTACTAAGCTTAGATCTGAAGCTATCTGATATGGTTAATTCTTCCAAGATTAATCAAACATTATCAGACAGATATAGAGCTCCAAATGACAAAAGTGGAATAGGTGCGGATGTCCCTAGTCCCTCTACTTCAGAAATTAAGAACACTACTGGAGCTAGTTCAAGTTCTTTGCAACTAGATAAAGGAAAAGAACCTATGACATATGATAATGATCCAAAACCTAAAGTACAGTCTAAATACATTCCTCCTACTACCAAAAATGGTAAAAAGAAGAATGCATATAGACCAGTACAGTCAAGACCATACCAGAAGAGTTTTACTCCTCTGACCAGAGCAGAACTGTCCTGGAATCAAAAGAGGCAAACTCAGAACAGTAGGTCAAGACAAACTCAGGGAAGTTGGAAACAGCCTAGACCTCCTTTTATAAGGCAGTCTCAGCTGTATTCAACTAAACCTAGAAAATTTGTACCTCATTATCATAACAAACCTGTTCTTTATCCTCCACCTTTATCTTATGATATTATTGGAGAGGAAAGGCCAAAATGCATCTATAAGCCGTATGGTCCACAGGTTTTTAGGCCCTATTCAAACTATTACAGGCATACTGATCTTACTGAAAAAGGGATAGAACCAAGGAAAGGCTATCTCAGAAAAATAGATCCTAAGTCTGCTGATACTTTGGATAAGGTCAACAAAGTACTGTTCTGTGATAAGCATGGTAGAAAACTGAAGAGGTCTCAATTATTCAAATCTTCAATGTTTATTTAATTTGGATACCTCTTAACACTAACCCACAAGGACCCCAATAAAGAAAGGGTACCTAAATTATTAAGATCACTACTTGCAGGGTCGACTGGATCTATACAAGAAAGGTGGTTCAGTTGGAGAAACTTGGTACATAGATAGTGGGTGTTCTCACCACATGACTGGTACCAGGGCTCTTCTTTCTGACTATCATGAGCAAGAAGGACCCAAGGTGATCTTTGGAGATTGTTCCATGGCAATCACAAAAGGATTTGGATACATCAAGAATGGAGATGTAGAGATTCAGGATGTCTCATATGTAGAAGGTTTGAAATACAATTTGTTATCTGTCTCTCAATTTTGTGACAGAGGCTATAAAGTCTACTTTAAAAGCACCAAATGCAAAATCTGGGATAAAAGAACTCATACAATTCTACTGGTTGGAGTAAGACAACGCAGTGTCTACATTGTGAATTGGAATAGTTGCCCTAGGGATGCTTGCCTTCTTAGTAAGTGTCCTAAAGAGATCAGCTGTCTATGGCACAAATGCTTATGCCATATGAACTTTAAGATAATTAATAAGATTGCAAGAGATTACCTTGTTGAAGGTATCCCTAATGAAATCTATTTCAAATCACAAGTGTGTGATGCTTGCTAGAAAGGTAAACAGGTAAAAGTTTCCTTTAAGTCAATTCCCACTCTTTCTACTTGTAGAGTTTTAGAACTCTTACACATGGATCTGCATGGTCCAATAAAACCCCCTACACTGAATGGTAGAAGGTACACTTTAATTGTGGTAGATGATTAATCAAAAAAAACTTGGGTAATCTTCTTACACAAAAAGAGTAACACACAAACCCACCTACCAGATCTGCTGAAGAGGTTGCAAGTAGAAAAGGGTCAGCCCATTGTCAAGATCAGAAGTGACAAGGTGACTGAATTTATAAACTGTTATATTAAAGAATTTTGTTCTAAGTCTAGAATTCAGCATTTGACAAGTGCAACTAGGACACCCCAACAAAATGGTATAGCTGAGAGAAGAAATGGAACTCTAAAGGAAGCATGCAGAACAATGCTTGCAGAGTACAACACACCACAGAAGTTCTGGGCTGAGGCAATCAACACTGCTTGCCATACTCAGAACAGAAGTGCACTCAACAAGGTACATGGTAAAACACCATATGAGGTATGGAAAGGTAGAAAACCTAGAGTTTCATATTTTCATATCTTTGGATGTAAGTGTTTTATTCATAACAATGGAAAGAGCAAATTAAATGCTTTTGATGCTAAAGCAGATCAGGGGATATTCTTAGGATATTCCTCTACAAGCAAAACATTTAGAGTGTTTAATTACTCTACTCTATGTGTAGAAGAAACACCTCATGTTGTCTTTGATGAAGTTGTACAGGACTCTGCTGATCATCAGCTCAGTAAGAAAGTTGATGATCTGACTATTCAAACTGACAAAGATAATGATGAGACTGAATTCTATGAATCAGTTCAAGCCTACAATCCATCCCTAAACATCCTACACAAAGATGATGATGTAGATAAGGTAAGCGGCAAAGGTAAGTCTTCTAGACCTACTGAAATGCCTGAATTGGTTGAATGTTCTCCTGTGAATAAACCTGCTGATAATGATGATATGGATATACATGACGATATTGATGATGAGAGTATTCCTGTTAAGACTAGAAAAACATGGAAATCTGCTCATTCTACTGATCTGATTATTGGTGAGTCTACTAAAGGTGTCAAAACCAGAAGACAACTATTTGATTCTAAACCAGAACCTAGTAATTCTTTTTTTTGTTGGTGTTGCTTCTTATCTTCCATTGAGCCTAAAACTGTGAAAGAAGCTTTATCTGATAGTAACTGGATAATTGCTATGCAAGATGAACTAAACCGGTTCACTAGAAATGATGTATGGGAACTCGTAGAGAGACCTACTGATCACAATGTGGTAGGTACAAAGTGGATTTTTAAAAATAAAAGGGATGCGAATGATCTTGTGGTTAGAAACAAAGCTAGATTAGTTGCACAGGGCTACTCCCAAGCTGAGGGTATTGATTATGATGAAACATTTGCTCCTGTTGCTAGACTAGAAGCTATAAGATTGTTCCTTACTTATGCTGTTTATATGAAATTCACTGTGTATCAAATGGATGTCAAAAGTGCATTTTTGAATGGTATACTTGCTGAAGAAGTTTATGTAGAACAACCTCCTGGTTTTGAGGTAAATGGTAATCAAGTATACATGTTGAAGAAAGCACTATATGGTCTGAAGCAAGCCCTAAGAGCCTGGTATGACACTCTCTCACTATTATTACTTAAAAATGGTTTTACTAAATGCAAAGTAGATCGTACTTTGTTCAGAAGACAAGAAGGTACAAACATTTTGCTTGTTCAAATTTATGTTGATGACATAATATTTGGATCTCCTAACAAAAGCATGAGTGAAAGCTTTTCAAAGCTTATGCAAAGTAAGTTTGAAATGTCAATGATGGGTGAAATGACATACTTTCTTGGACTTCAAGTAAAGCAATCATCTGAAGGTATCTTTATCAATCAAGCAAAATATACAAGAAATCTGTTAGATAAATTTGGTATCAAGACCTGTAAAACAGTTGGAGTACCAATGCTGCCAACATACAGAATGGATCCAGATGATCGAGGTAAGTGTGCTGACCAATCCTATTATCGAGCTTTAATTGGTTCTTTACTCTATTTGACTGCTAGTAGGCCAGATATTGCATTTGCAGTAGGTGTATGTGCTAGATTTCAGGCCAATCCCAAAGAAAGTCATGTGGAGACTGCTAAAAGGATATTGAAATATCTAAAGGGTACCATTAATCGAGGTTTGTGGTATTCTGCATATGATGATTTATCCCTAAGTGGTTATTCAGATTCTGACTTTGGTGGTTGCAGGATAGATAGAAAATCAACTTCTGGTTCATGCCAATTCTTAGGTTCTAAGCTCATTCATAGTTTTCAAAGAAACAAACAAGTGTAGCAACTTCTACAACTGAAGCAGAATATATAGCCGCTGGAAGTTGTTGTAGTCAGCTTCTTTGGCTAATGCAACAACTTAGAGACTACAATATTGTGGAATCAAATGTACCTATATTCTGTGACAGCAATAGTGCCATTGCCATCACTCAAAATCTCGTTTTACATACTAGATGCAAGCATGTAGATGTTAGGCATCATTTTATTAGGGATCATGTTGAAAAGAAAAACATAAGGATGGAAAAGATCCATACTGATATTCAGAGAGCTGACATTTTTACAAAACCTTTGGCTGAAACTAGATTTAGAGAGCTTTGTATAAGTTTAGGATTGATAGATATGGATCCTGCATGTATATAGAGATGTGTACTAACATTTCAGGTACTGAGCTGATACCAAGAACAGTACTCCAAGAAGGGTAATTCAGAAGGACAGAACATACCAAGACCACTACACTCATCACAAACAGGTAAAAAGGTTACTAAGGTGCCTAATCCCGATGAGAAAGTTGGTAAAGCTGAGGGAATTGAGAATATACATTTAAGGGAGAATCTATGATTTCTTAAATATCATTTCTGTTGACTCAAGAGCACTAGTCACTTTAGAACAAACCTTGCAAAGACCTTATTTCTAATTATTCTTTACTAATCTGTACTATATTTCACCAGTATTACATGAACTAACACCTTTACCAAGGTGAAACAGGCACAGAAGAGGAGTTCTCCACTGAAGGGGGAACTGATCTGATTACAGATTTGATCTGTCTACAAATCTGATCTGATTACAGCATTTATCTGTCTACAGACATGTTCTGATTATTGAATTGATTTGTCTACAGAACTGCTCTGATTACAAATTTAATTTGTCTACAGAACTGATCTGACTACAAAATCAATCTTTCTACAGAACTGATCTGACTACTGATTAAACTGTCTACAGAGCTTATTTGATTATAGGAAAGTCTGTCTACAGAATAGAACTGATCTGAGTCACAGTACTAAGCTGAGAAAGTACTGTGCTGATACCAAGAAGTGCTCAAAATGTCAAGAAACTAATAATCAGAAGAGTTGGGGAACTGATCTGAGGATTACTGTGCTGACCCAACTACTGATCTGATCCTCGAAGAGTGTACTCAGCTGAATCCAGATAAGTAAATTTCATAGTCATACAAGCAAAGAAAGTGAAGTAAAGTGTGCTTGGAAACAACTGTACTGATATACATCAGAACAGTATTTTGCCTTAGAAAATTTCTAAGTCAAGATCTGTTCAAAATTAGATCATTTATAGAGAAGATTAATACACTCCTCTATTTTTTACCTAATTTTAAGCTGTGTATTCATCATCACTAGTTGGCTCCAAATTGGAAAGGGTTATTGAATTTGGAACGTTTTTTTAAATTTACGGATTTCAAGACTCAATCCAAACCACACAACGTGTGAATCTAATTCAATCCAAGCCCTAAATTTGCTTTGAATTAGATATCCACGATCACATTTACTTCATCTTCTTCACTTAAACATTTCTGGAAAAACTCGTAGCTCGAAATCTTTCTCGAAAAAGAGGAAACTGATCTTAGATGATAAAGAAGAGACTGAAGAGACTGGTAGGATTACCAGATCTAGAAGCAAATTGAAGCATGTTGTTTCAAGTAATCAACCAACAGAAGAAGAGATTGTTGAAGCTGCTAAGAAGAACAATGAGTTGTTAGCTCGGAAGAAAGCTGAGTTAGCTGAAAAGAAGAAAGCTGATGAACAGCTCAGAAAGCAAAAATTGAAAGAAGCTGAAGCTGCAAGAAAGAAATTTGAACACAGAGTTGCTAATTTGAAAAGGAAGATGAAACCAAAGAAATCTGTTGGAAAAATCATAGAAGAGAATTATATGGATTTTATTGTTGACGATTTAGAAGATATAATCGGAGGACATGTATGGTTAGGTTCCATTTGTATACTTGGTGGAATCTGGCATATCTTAACTAAACCCTTCGCGTGGGCTCGACGCGCCCTTGTATGGTCTGGAGAGGCTTACTTATCTTATAGTTTAGGGGCTTTAGCCATCTTTGGTTTCACTGCTTGCTGTTTTGTCTCTAAACCCTAAATCAAATCCTCTCTATTCTTAAATAATCATAGTTCTGGTTAATGGAGTCACTGCAATTCGTCAACAAGTATTAATTACACAACCACGGTTTTTGTATCTTTATAGCCATTATTAACCTCTACCTGTAATTTCAAGCTTTTTTCTCATAATATATATTGCCTCCATTCTCACATCAAACACCTTTAATTCCCAGCCATGGTTTCTCTCCCTTCTTATTACCACATCTTCTTCACCGCATTAGCCTTACTGGTTCAATACCTCAGGCGAGTCATAGGTGCTTAACAGAAGGAGATGAGAGTAACAAAATAGGCACGCGTACACGCAATGCTCTGTTTTAATGACTGAAACTTGATGTACTTCTTTCCTGTAACTAACGTGTCGTAATGACTACCGTAGTCAGTTAATCTAAGCCATTAAAAATCTAATCTAAAGGTTTAGATTTGATGACCTGTTACCTTTTGTAAATTTTACGATATGTATTGTCGTAATGTGTCGTAATGTGTCATAAATTTGTATTTTCTATTAAATTAATTAAAATATATTATTGTAAATTTACATTTTTATTCTTATACAATAAAATAATTTATTACAACAATTATCTACACCCGCTAATTTTATGAGTTCACCCCAAATCATTTTTTACCATAGTTATCTGCACCCATTCATTTTATAAGTTCACCCAAATCATTTTTTACCATAGTTATCTGCACTCATTCATTTTATGAGTTCACCCCCAAATCATTTCTTTTTTACAACGGTTATCTACATCCACTCGTTTTATGAGTTCACCCCCAAATTATTTTTATACCACAATTATCTGCACCCGCTCATTTTATGAGTTCACCCCAAAATATTTTTTAAAAAATAATTACAAAAGACTATATTATTTTATTATTAATTAACACAAAATATAATAAAATCAACCCTAATTTATACATTTACAATCTACAACCGAGTCATTTCCGAGTGTTGCAGGCGAGCGCCGTTGATGTAGGAGAAACTCCTGGATCGCGACGAGAGATGAACGACGAGAGAGAGGCAGCGTCGATCCGAGTGTTGCAGGCGAGCGTCGTTGATGTAGGAGAAGCTCCTGGATTGCGAACGCAAGGGAGATTGATCGAAGCAGTCGCGTCGGTGGTCGAAATGAGGAGAGGATTTCGGCCGCCATGGATCGTGGCCGAGATGGAAGATTATGTCGATTGTTATGGAAGTGAAGAATCGCGATTGCGATTCGAGGAGGGGTCTCGGGCTTCAGCGGCCGAGACCGAAGCGCCGCCGTCGCCGTCGAGGGGGTGGTCGGGCATGGTGGTGGCTGGGTCACCCGCCGACATGCATGGATTTCCGGCAGGTGCACCGCCGATCGACTTTAATAAAATTATACCTATAATATTATTTTGTATTAAAATTTAAAAAATACACATGCAAAAAATGGAAAAGAAAGACAGGAAAATTTAAAAAGGAAAAGAAAAAAAAAAGGAAATAAAAATTTTGAAAAAAAAAATTGAAAATGGGAAGAAAAAAGAAAAAGAGGAGGGGGAAGAAAAATTAAAAAGAAAAAAATTGAGATTTGTGGCTAATTTCGATAGTTTTTTATTAATTATATTTTTACGCTTTTTTTTTAAATAAGGGTGATTTGGTGGTGAATTGATTTTTTAGAGTTTATTTTATTATATTTTGTATAAAATAATAAAAGGATAATATAGTCTTTTAAATGTGATTATTTTTTTAAAAATATTTTGGGGTGCACTCATAAAATGTGCGAGTGTAGATAACCGTGGTAAAACAATAATTTGGGGGTGAACTCATAAAATGAGCGAGTGCAGATAATTGTGGTAAAAAATAATTTGGGGGTGAACTCATAGAATGAGCGGGTGTAGATAACTGTTGTAAAAAAGAAATGATTTGGGGGTGAACTCATTAAATGAGCGGGTGCAGATAATTGTTGTAAAAATATGATTAGAGGGTGAATTCATTAAATTAGCAGGTGCAGATAATTGTAGTAAAAATATGATTAGGGGGTGCACTCATTAAATTAGTGGGTGCAGGTAAAATATAAATAAAATTTAAAAAGAAGGGTAATATAGTAAATAACCAAATATAATTTAAATAATGCTAAAAATAACTGAAACCTGTATGACAGGTAGCAGGTCGTTTTTACGGTTACAACGCCACATGGCGCGATTCGACAAAGTGACTACCGTAAGAATTGCCCAACTCTGATTTATAATAAAAACTTTTATTGCCCGATCAAAAAAAAAGTAATCTTAATCTATATCCGCAAATCCGGCTCCAAAAAACTCAACTTGCCGCCGGGGCCACAAGGGCCGCCACTGGTTGGAAACCTTTTCCAGGTTGCGCATTCCGGTAAGCCATTTTTTCAAATGGTTCGTGAAGTGATTCTCAAATATGGCCCAATTTTAACCCTAAAAATAGGAACCAGAACTATGATTATAATCAACAGTGCAATTTGAGGGTACATGAATTGTGAGGATTTGATTTAGGTTTTATGCGATTTGGGGATAGTTTTTATGCTTTGAAATAACTAATTTTAGTTTAATAGTTTAATAATATAGTAATTTTAATTTTATAAAATAATGACATGAATTTTATTTTATTGTTTTGTTCTTTAAAATAATTTAAAATTACGTACTTTTTATTTATACAGTCAACACTTTCTGTCAGAATACAACCGTCCAGTCATCTTTCCGGCGAAAATGGGACCAAATCAAAACAAATTCAAAAACAATTGGAACTAAATTCAGAAAAGGTAAAAATTTACGGGACTAAATTGACTTTTATCCCTAAACTTAATAAAGATGCTAAAACATGTGATCGATGGTCCCTCCGTTCCTGAAATATGGTCCCTATTTTTATTTTGTGAAAGATGGTCCCTATAAAAGAATCATTGAAATACTTAGAAAGTATGATCGATGGTCCCTATTTTTTTTTTTGTTTTTTTTTTTGTGACAG
This sequence comes from Galeopsis tetrahit, assembly GCA_963675135.1. Taxonomy (NCBI): domain Eukaryota; kingdom Viridiplantae; phylum Streptophyta; class Magnoliopsida; order Lamiales; family Lamiaceae; genus Galeopsis; species Galeopsis tetrahit. The sequence continues at coordinate 61,291,799 of OY776134.1, read as the reverse complement.
ATGGTCCCTATAAAAAAAATTTGAAATACTTAGAAAGTACTCCCTCCATTTCTGAAAAGTTTGTTAAGAATCTTCGACACATGATTTAAAAAAAAATTGTAATGATGAAAATGTTGAGAGGTAATTTTATAAATTTTTATACATAGAGTAAATAAAGTAAGTGTGTTAAGTGTATATGGTGGATTTCAAAAGTAATCATATGAAGGGTAAATATGTGTATATTGTGAGAGTGAGAATTGTGGTGATTATTTCTATTTTGGGGTGTACAAACTTTTAAAAGGCAAAAAAAAAATGAAAGTATGAAAACTTTTGGAGGACGGGGGAATAAGATTTTTCATCTTGAGCGCAAAAGATTTTAAAAAAAAATCGATTTTATTGAACGTGTGATGTAAAATTTTAATGGCAAATTCTGGTAAGCACCAACTGCAATTGATGCAACATAGAAACAATAAACTCTAATCTCTATTAAATTAAATACACAATATTTCTAATGTTGCTCATTTTTAATACATCAAACAAAGGTGGACCATTCTTAAAAAAATATGTTTGGAAGGTTACAATTATTTTTGTCCTATATATTCAGCGGATAAAAGGACACGTTTTATAGCCAGTGTCCGATCAATTATTACAAATTCAAAATTTGAAAATTGACAATTATTTCTGGGTAGGCTCCAAAACATAATTAATCAATTTTAAATTGTACAATAGCAAAAAAATATTACTCATTTTTAATACATCAAATAGAGGTGGACCATTCTTAAAAAAAAATATGTTTGGAAGGTTACAATTATTTTAGTCCTATAGCTATATCCAATCAATTATATGCGCAGAAAAATCCAGCCAATGTTCAGCGGATAAAAGGACACGTTTTATAGCTAGTGTCCGATCAATTATTACAAATTCAAAATTCAAAATTTGAAAATTGACAATTATTTCTGGGTAGGCTCCAAAACATAATTAATCAATTTTAAATTGTACATAGCAAAAAAATATTCACTATCTAAATTAGTAATTACAAGAAAAAGGTTCATTAATAATAGTATATACTTTTAAAAACTTGCACCGGCTAAACATATATTAGTCAAACACGAGTCACCTGACTAATTAATTGCTACCGTTTTGAATTAAATATCTCTTTAAATTATATTTATAATTATTTTATTATTATTTCGGCTCAATTTACCTCACCTAGCAATTTTTTTAGTATTTTTTTTATTTCTTTTCTAGTTCTTTTTTTATTGACTAGATAGGGAATCTCATCGGTTCTCTAATCTTTGCTATTGGGTTTATATTTCTCAAAAAACAATGACACATTATATTTCTCAAAAAACAATGACACATTATGTTTACGCCGATTAATAAAACATTAACGGTTTTTTAAATTTTGAAAAAAAAAATCTTATAAATTTTGAGGATAAATATATTAGTATACATTTTACGTCTCGTAACTTAAGTTTAATACAACTTAAATCTTTAATTTTAAGTATTCATATTTTCAATTTAGGTCTTAAAGTGCTCAATTCATGTCATTTTTTGATAAATTTACAATCTTTTTGTCGATTTATTTAAAAATTCGTAGGAAATGTGAGCGTGTGATTTGCACATGTGAAATGAATTGGGGATTCTGGAGAAATGTACGTCCTTTATTTAATTTTCTTTTTATAAATTAAAATTTCTATTCTTAAATTCTAGGAGTGAGTTTTTTTATCTTCTAAACAATATTTTTACTAGAAAAGTTAATCATATAAATATTATTTTTTACTAGAAAGTTAATTGTCTCAATTACGTGCATTAGTATTCGTGCAATAATTCATAAAACTCGTGAAAGGTACGAATGTTAGATGTTGATTTATAATCGACTCATTGAAATTGACAAGATGAATACACATCCGCAGGCTGAAAAAGTACGAACAAATAGTTTTTTTTTTTTTAACTAGCGTATTAGACCTCTATTCAAATTAAGACTTGGTACTAAGGAAATTAATAGAGATTTTTGTTTATTAGAGATTACATATTAATTGTTTTCAATTTTCATTCAATCTGGTATGTACTAATGAGTATCATTTGGTTTCATGCCATCTTTGTTATGGATCCAGTTATTTACATTTCCTGCTCCACCAAAATCAACACTTCAATTCCCAACTTACAAATATAAATATATTACTCCCTCCTCCAATTTTAAAATGTCCATTTAAATTGTACACGAATTTTAAAGAAAATTGTTTGTTTATGTAAAAAGTAAAAGTTTAAGAAAAGAAATAGAGTAGAAATAAAATAGTAAGTGTAGTAATATTATTTTCTTTTTAAAAATGGGAATAATAAAATTGGACAAACAAAAAATGAAAGTTAGAATTATAAAATTGGATAGAGAGAGTATATATAATTGATTGATTTTTTTAGATATATTTTTTTCATTGATTTGGATTAGTTTTAGCTTAAGTAAATTAACCGATTTTATATATGTTTGGTGTTATTATAATTTTAGTAATATTATTAAAAATTGATTATTTTATAATAATTTTTTAGATTTTATTAAGATTTACTCTATTTTTTATGATTTTTGTTTTAACTTTTGAATTTCATATTTTTTTATTTATTATCTTGGCATTTTTCAATTTTATTTTTTGTCAAAATTGTTATTCAGAAGAAAAATATTATTTAGATTTTATAAAATTTAATTTACATATTTTAAAATGATTCATATTATAAAGATTAATTAATATTTGAAATTTGTATTATAATTATTAATTTGAGTTTAATTTTAAAATTGATGAAAATTTACTATGGGACTAAAAGTGTATGAAAAAAAAGATCAAAAATGATATGACTCATTCTTACAGGACAAAAAGTGCAAATTTTTAACGGTCGCGTGAGATTCACGCAATTTCCAGTCATTAAAACTAACATAAATTTTTTATAGGACTAAAAGTTTATATAAAATGACCAAAAGTTATTTGACTCCATTCTTACGGGACAAAAATTGCAATTTTTTCAATATAAATGAATTGATTTTACACGTCTACAAATTTATACTTTTAGATGAGATATATAATAATATTAATTAATAAATTTAAATTTTTAGATGTAATGTAAAAGTGTTGTGAATACATTTTTTTTTCTATATTACTAACTTATAGTATTAACAATTAAGAGAGCGATTCATAGAAAATTTAAAATATTAAATAAATTAATAACTTTGATGATATTTTTTTATTTTCGTCATAACAAGTATACACGAGCTTTGGCAAGTCACATCATCATTGGTTGATTGGAGAAAAAAAAAAAGGTATATCAAGTTGTCATATGAAAATACCGAGAAAAATGCACTTTTGGTCCCACCATCCACGGGCACTCATATTTTTGGTCCCAACAATCTGAATTTCGGTCCCGAATGGAAAAAACTTGATACATTTGATTTTTTTGATACATTTGGTCCCAATTCCGTTAATTGTTGACGGAAAGAGTTAAATGGCCGTTAGTTGTTTATTTTTCTATTAAAAAAAGTAAAAAATATTATTAAAAATAAAAAAATAAAAAAATATGTAATATTATAAATAAAATTCTAAAAATTCATGAAAAAGGTAATACTATAAAAATCCGATTAAAAATTAAAAAAATAAAATTCCTAAAAAATTAAAATCTCGTTTGAATAAAAAAATAAGGGTTGGGCTGTTGTGTACTCAAGTACACGGTGTACTTGAGTCCAACTATATAGAAAATATATAATATATATATGATACATAACAAAATATTAAACAAAAGTCATTATAGCTTAGTGGTTGTCCTTGGGTGTATCATTAATAATAATAAAAGTGCAAGTAATAAATAATAAATTTTGTCAATTTTTATTTTATTTTATTATTTTATTTTAGCACCAGTTTTTCTATATTAATAAAAGTGCAACAATTAATAACTAAATGGTGTATCATTAATAATAATAAAAGTGCAAGTAATAAATAATAAATTTTGTCAATTTTTTTATACATTATAAAAAGAGTGCAAGTACTAATAATATCATTAATTACACTTACTAATAATATCATTAAATAAAATTAATAATATATTTTTTTTTTAAATTAGCACCAATTTTTTTATCCATTATAAAAAAAAAGTGCAAGTACTAATAATATCATTAATTGCACTTACTAATAATATCATTAATAGTAATAAAAGTGCAAGTAAAAAAAAAAACGAGTCAAATTAATAATAATTTTTTAAAAAAAAATTAGCACCAATTTTTCTAGATTATGAAAGTGCAAGTACAAATAACCAAAAGGTGTATCATTAGCATACACTTTTTAGTTATAATATCATACACTTTTCAATTATAATAACATACACCTTTCATTAATATATAACTTACAGTTTTCATTAATAGAACATACACTTTTTAGTTATAATAACATACACTTTTCATTAATAGATCATACACTTTGCAGTTATAATAACATACACTTTTCATTAATATAACATACACTTTTCAATAATAGATCATACACTTTGGAGTTATAATAACATACACTTTTCATTAATATATAACTTACATTTTTCATTAATAGATCATAAACTTTTTAGTTATAATAACATACACTTTTCATTAAAAACAATGTTGCACTTTTCAATATAGTAACGTACACTTTTCATTAAAAAAACAAAGATACACTTTTTTGTTATAATAACATACACTTTTTTGAAAAAAAAATCGAAAAAAAAAATTGAAAAAAAAAATCGAAAAAAAAAATTGAAAAAAAAAAAAAAAAAGTCAAAGTTTGACTGTTGACCGGTCAACGGTCAACTTTTGACTAGTCAAAGTCTACTCAAGTACACCATGTACTTGAGTACATACAAGACTTTGGCATAAAAATAAATCTACCAAAACTAACAACTTAAAAAAACTCGTTAAAAAAATATACCCCGTACTTTATAAATTAAAAAATTTGAAAAATAAAAATTAAAAAATACTAAGAATAAAAATTCTAAAATGAGTAAATTCAAAAAATCTAAAAATGTACTACTCCGTACAAATTATAAATAAAAAAATTCTAAAAATAAAAATAAAATTTTGAAAATTTCTAAAAATTTCTAAAAATAAAATTTTTTATTAAAAATAAAAAGATTTATTTCCGCTAAAAAAAATATTCTGAATTGTATAAATTATATTCTCTCTCTCTCAATGACTATTTCTCTCACATTTAATTATATTCTTTTTTCTCTCTCTCATTCACATCTAATAGATCTACTTATTATTTCATATTTTTCTTAAGCTATGTGACCAAAGTTCTCGAGTAGCTTTTTGAAGAGAGTAAATAAAATTCTAAAAATTAATTTTAAAAAAAATATATATATAAAAAATTAAAATCTTCTCAGAATTAAAAAAAAATATTTCTGCCAAAACTAACGGATTAATTTTTTTTTAAAAAAAAAACTCATTAAAAAAATATACTTTATAAATTATAAAATTAAAAAAAAAAAAACTCTAAAATGAGTAAATTAAAATTTTTTAAAAAAATCTAAAACTGTACAAATTATAATAAAAATTTCTAAAAATTAAAAAAAATATATTCACGCTTTAATCTTCACTTTATTCATAAACAATAATTTTATGTATAAATGGACCCCATAATAGTTTATCATACCTCCAATATATCTACTTTGAAAAAAACTAAATTAATATTCATTAAAACTCGAGCACAAAAAAAAATTATAAAATGTGTCAAAATAAAATTTAAAAAACTCAAAAAAATATAAAAATCTCATTAAAATTACGGGATGGATTTACTAATTTTTTTATTTAATCATTTTCTGTATTTAATGAGATTTGACTAAATTTTTTATTTACACATTTTTTGTTTTTAATGAATTTTTTTTAAATAATTTTTATTTTCCAAATTTTCAGATTTTTAGAGTTGTTACACTTTTGGTTTTAATTTTTAGGTTATTTTTAATTATAATGAATTTTTTCTGATTTTTAATTATAATGAATTTTTCTGACTAACGGTTGACTAACTTTGGGACCAAATGTATCAAATTTTTCTCATTCGGGACCAAAATTCAGATTGTTGGGATAAAAAATATGAGTGCTCGTGGATGATGGGACCAAAAGTGCATTTTTCTCGAAAATACCTTTTGATTACTTTCACAAATCTTTAACAATTAAACAAACTATATGCGAAAATATCTTAGACCTCATTTCTTCGACTTTTGGAGCCAGGGTTGAAGCCATAGCTTTGAAATTTCTTCCTCCATCATCTACATAGACTAAGTTTTTCTTTCTTTTATCTTTTTATTTATTTTTGTCATTTAAATTTTATAATATATAGTTAGAACATGTTGATATTTGGCTAGAACTTTTGATACTAGAGCTATGTTAACACTTTTGATAATATTTATGAATTAATTTCTTGTTTATTTGGTGATTGTGTTGTCTATTTCTATTTGAATGTTTAATTTTCATTGCAAGACATGTTGTCAATGACCATGATAATATGGTTTATTTATTATTCATTGAAATTGGATTGAGAAATATTTTTCATTAATTGTACTTAAGCATTCAACCCAATTTATTGTGAGCTCGGAAGAGGATCAATTATTGAGAGGGTAATAGATGATCTTAGGAGTCTTTTTTAGATTTATTATGCATGCAAGGTAGAGATAGGAAAATTCACTGAACGAGAGTGGGAGACGAACAGAGAGGCAGAAATAACACAAACGTATGTGTTATTGAATTGTGATGAAGTTCAGCCTTACATTGAGTAAGTATTTCATATTTTTATCACTACTTCATTTATGTAATTTAATATTAATTGTGATTGGATGTTGTGAATTAGGATGTATACTCAAGAACTAAGACGAACAGAACAAAACATCTCAGATACAGATATAGATGCTCGTCTTCAATGTGATTTTGCCCGATGGTTCCAACGTTATGTGAGTACCATTTCATTAAATTTTACGTAAATAAATATGATTCATAATTAATGTTAATTATTTGAACTGTATAGAGACGGTCAAACGATTTTGAGAATCGATTCTTAAGGGATCTCAGCAAAGGACTACTACGTCGTGTAAAGACTTACAACGGCTATATTGTGAAGGGCTACAGATTTCATACATCCGAGTATGCATCAAGAAAAGTGACTACCAACAGTGGTGTTTGCATTAGCAGTGCAAACTACAATTAATGCAGATGCAAGTGACTACTATGGGGTGTTGCACGAAGTCGTTGAAGTAGAATATCCGGGATATCCAGCAAAGACTGTAGTGTTGTTCAAGTGTCATTGGTTTGATTCAGGCCCTTCAGGAACAAGGATTCATTCGGAGTACAAACTCGTGGATGTTAATCCGAAAAGGAGCTATAGCGGGAATGATCCATTTGTATTTGCCCATCAAGTATCTCAAGTATACTACTGCAAGTATCTAGTACGATCACGTAGTAAAATTGAATGGCACGTTGTTTGCAAAGTAAAGGCAAGATCAATGGTAGAAGTCCCTACAAAGGAAAGGAGTGATGAAGATGATTCTCCGTTTCAAACGGAACAAATAGAGGCTAGAACTGAAGTCTTTACGGGAGATTTGAATATCCACGTAGACTTGACGGCTGGAAATTCACAATTGATCGAAATTGAAAACGATAATGGAAATGAGGTAGATGATGAAAATGAAGAGGATGATGAAGAGGAAGAGGACGAAGAGAAGGAGGATGATGAAGAGGAGGAAGATGAGGCAAATAATGAAAATGTAGATGAAGAAGATGAAGATGAAGAGGAAGAAGATGAATATTAAATTATATAATGTAAGCTAATTATTTTATGAGATGTACAATTTAAAAAGATTTATTTATCATTAAGTTACAACTAAAAAGTGTGAAAATAAATTAATTTTTTGAAATTTAAAAAAAAAATAGCAAAAATATATAAATTATAAAAATTTAATTTACAATAAAAATAGATTACAAATTTAATTATTTAATGTATGTGAAAGAAATTAATTTTGTGAATTTTAAAAAAAAATGGACCGAAAATGAGTACATATAGAATTGATATTACAATTACAAACAAGTAACATACTTGTCCGAGTGGTAGGCGCCCCTGACTAGGTTCCCACACACCCGGGTTCGATTCCTAGCAAGGTCGATATTAAATGTGGCCTACAATAAAAGTTCGCGGGTCGGGTCCGTTGTAGCGCCGTCGGTAGTTCCGACGGAATTCCCGATGGATATGTTTTTTTTTTAAATATTAAAATAAAATTTCGTCGGTAAGGCCGTCGATACTACCGACGGAATACAGACCCGGTTTAAAAACTGGTCATCCGAGTTACCGAAGGAATGATATCCGTCGGCACTACCGACGGAATAAAATTTTCCGTCGGTAAGCCTTCCCGACGAGGCTAGCACCGACTAAAAAATTCCGTCGGTAACCACGGTTACCGACCAGCTTTCCGTCGGTAAACGACGTGTTTTTTGTAGTGTATATGCCTTCCCTTAATTGACTTTAATCAACCTTTTCCTTATTTTTGTGATTTGGCATGAATTGTTTGATCGATTTTACTTGTTACTCTTTTATTGTTTACTTGTCACAATTTGGTACGTAGGCAATTTAGGAGTAATTCAACACTTAAAATTCCAATCACGTCTATTTAGAATTCGATCAACAAACGTCATTTTTACACTCCGGATCGACTCGTACTTACCACGTTACAATATACACCGTAAATTTGTGATTGTGTATTTTAGTATTGTGAACAAAAATTAAGGTTGTTGTGTACACACAAATACAACACTCTTGGTAGCCATTGTACAATTATAAAATACTTATACCACACATTTGTAAGTACCCATTATTAATATGCAATGCATGTAATTTTAAATGACTAGGATCCACAGTAAGCCTTGAGAGCAGATGGAGAAGTCCGACCTGCTTCAGAGTAGTAAAACTCGAAGAATTTGTGCTGATCATAAGGCTTGAAAAGTAAAGGGTGCTCATCGTCCACCATCTCATCAGGAGCTTTAATTATATAGCCTGCTTTTGAAATCGAAAATAATGCGATCGAGTACCTATTTTCGTCTCCGCTCATCATGACCCTGTGATACGGAGAGTGCACCCGTCCATTTGTCCAAGCCTGCGCGCAAATTTATATGACGTGTCTAAATTAGTATTGTTTTATTGAGAATTTTCATTAAACGGATGGAATAATTAAGTGTGTGAAACCGTCTCACAAAACATGCACAGTTTAAGGGGGCCGGGATAATTTTATAAATTTTTATACACAAAGTAAATAAAGTATCAAAATTAAAAGGTATGAAGGGTAAATATGTGAAATTAAACGGACTAAAAAAGAAAGTATGGAGTAAAACTTTAAAAACTTACATAGAAAGCCTCTCCAGTCATGACAACGAAAGAGTTTAGTGAGTGAACAGTGATCCAATCTCCATGTTTTGTTTGAACTTCCAATCCACTTACATCACTCTGATACATTATGGTGATGATATTCTTGTCTGTGTGAGATGCTAACCCAAACTTAGTTTCATGGCTTCCTGCAGACCCATCATACTTCTGAAATTGAAGAAGATAATTTGTCGAATCTATATGCTCGACCTAACTGACCTCCCAGGGTGCAGTATTTCAGCCTTAAGGCTCGGGCCTCTCGGGACAGTGGAGCCCCTGGATCTTTGTTCAGCTCTGTGAGGATTTCTCTCCAGTCTCCTCCAATCATCTCCATCCTTTCATCAACTCTAGTTTTCAGACTTATCATTTCGGTTACTTAGGGCTACTGGCCCTTAAGTACTTCAGAATGCTCAAATCATGTCTCATCACTTTAAAAGAATCATCTCATGCAATATTAAAAATTCGTTATTTTTTCAGAAATAAAACTTCATAGCCTCGAACAAACAAATTAAATCAACTTCCACTCTAAAAATAAAAAATAAAGTGGATCATGCTCTCTCAAATAATCTCTTCAAATGAAAATTACAATAAATATTCAATTTTCCACGTTTCGTCATGAATGAGTATTTCTAGTGCATGCAAGCTTCAAGGTCTTAAACGAGGAAATAACTCAAGACATATCATTATTTAAAGATAAAAAGGTGAGAAGTAACACTTTTCATTTTTTTATCTCAAGGACCTGAATAGGCTCAATCTATAATCTGAAATCATATCTAAAGTATAGAAACATGTCAATCATGCACAATTTGAAAATAGCTATGTTAGCCTTCGTTTCCAGAACTATAGTCATTGTCAATTCTCCCACATAAAGTAGTCAATTACCTACTCATGCTTCTAAGATTTTAAGTAATTCTCAATTCCAATATCATTTCTAAAATATCTACATAAATCCACCATGTAAACTCAAGGGGACTATACTTAATTCAACGGAAAAAAGTAGCCTCGAATCATATACGTCACTCTCTTAAAGACATGCTCATGGTAATATCAAATTAATACAAAAGATCTAATATTTTAGGTTGTATCAAACACTTGTACTAACCAGTGGTACCAATGTACTCCTCGTATCTCAGCTAGACCTCACGGACCTGGATCCTTAGGCCTTTGTCAGCCCTCGGGGCCTTGAATACTCCATCTCGAACTCCCTGGTCTGGATGCTAGATCTCGTGGCCTTGAATAACCCTCCAGAACCTCCAACGTTTCCAGCACTTTCAGCACGGACCCTTAGGTCCTGACCAATTAGTGTCCATATCCCTGCCAGCCCTCGGGGACCAAAATACTCCCTATCTCTGCCAGCCCTCGGGGACCAGAATATTCTCTATCTCTGCCTCGTACTGTCTAATCTGGATGTTAGGCCTCGAGGCCCTGAATAACCCTCCAGGACCTCCACCGATCTGGATCATGGACCTCGGGGCCCTACATACCCCTCCAAAACCTCTTGCGTTTTCAGCACTTCCAGAGTTCTTAAGGGTTTTTGGGCTGGACCTCCTCGAAATTTCTCACGACAAAAAAGTTAAATAACAATTTGTACCAAAATTTGGTATGTGCTTTGTCAATATTCTAGTACTCCTTCAATAAAAGGTGTATTCTCCTGCGAATCTTTCCACATATACAATACATCTCATATTTTCACAACATATTGATTGGAACGATTAACATCCACGCTAAACTAAATAGATTTAAATCATTCTCCACAACATCTTAGTTAAGGAGTAGTCATTTATATATGCAAATCACAACATATAATAGTTTATCTCGATCCTATCTATCACAGGTAAATTATTCTTCTCACTCAAATTCATCACATCTACGAGCCTCATTCAAGTATCAGATTAGTATCAATCAATTAGCCAAGACAATGCATGCTACCTCATATATCACATTTTTCACAGCATAATAGCTAAGAGATGAACAATACGGCAAGTCTTAATATATATTTAACTTGACTATTGATGCAAATATTAACACAATCACTTTTTATCAGACTAAACACATGTTCTCATGCTAGATTTATATTTCTTATACAAACTGATTTTTCGGAAGTACTTAACACTAGATCATCAACAAAAAATTTCTTCCAAGCGATATTTAAATTTCAATTCACATAAAAAGTGCAGAGATACCTCCCTTAGGTTATCAAACCCTCGAAAAGACTTGTGAGGTTCCAGGTATATGTTCAGGCCATTTCTGACCTACAGCCTCAGTCACCCTCGGGAAGGCTATAGGGGCTGGAACGCCCTGGACAGCCATCACCTTCTCCATGGCTCGTGTTATTATAACATTCAATTGTCCAGTAATCAACACCAACAATTCTGAACCTGCAGCTGCTGGAGGTGTCTCCCTGCTAGGTCCACTCCCGAGGCCTCCAGACATGTCACCCTTAGTAGGGATAGGGGTGTCTAGAGTCTCTTCCATCAGATTCTGGACCTCTATTGGTGCAGGGGAAGGATTTGCCCCTGAAGGAACGAATGCATGTCATTTTCCCGAACTTTCAACCAAATTCTTTGGAGGGGGAGGAAGGAAAATAGGTATTGGAGTTCCTCCTCCCACTGGAGTTCCAAATTCAGGTCGTATAAGGGAGGAAAATATATATTTTCCCTCTTTAGTTTCTTTTGCTACTATATAACTCTGGTCCTTTAAAACATTTTCTAAGGCCTTCGTGCCTCTTTTGGTATTTTCAGGAGACCCCACACTCCTGTGTTTTTTTGTGGGGGGCCAAGACGTGATGCTCCTGGTCTTGAATATTATCTGCTCTTTTGCCTTCCACAATTTATCTTATCTCTCGTTATCGTACCTGCATATTATCTCTTTGCACGCATATATACATATTGCTCCTTGATAGGTGTCATCCGTACTTTCTCCAGTCTCTATATCCAAAGTCTTTTCAGGGGCTACTTCCATGTTTCTCTTGGGGGTTATGTTGGGGACACTCCTTCCAGCCTGTGAAGGTACTTTATCTTCTTGACCTCGAGGGACCCCCTCATTTCTGGAAGGGGCCAGAGAGGAGTCGATCATGTGCTCTGGATTCTTCTGCTTCGTATTTTCGTTCACTGGTGGAATAGGGCCGGAGGTACGGATTCCACGAGAAGTAATTATTCTTTCCACTGCTTGGGCAATCATTGCATCTAACTGATCCTGAGAGATAGTAAGGAGATCCGGATGGGTGTTGGAAGGAGGTGTATCCTTATTGATCCCACTCCCAGAGGCTCCAGAAGTACCCGTCGTATTTTCCTTAGGTGCGGGAGGGTTATCGTCTAGTACAGTGGTTGAGGGTTGTTTCCCTAGGTTCCTGTTCTAGGGAAAACCTGGAGGAGGCGGAGGGAAAGGAGAGGTAGTAGTATCTCCCTTTTCCTTAGTCTGCTTCATCAGATCCTGTTCTCCGCCCATTTTGTATGAAACTTTCTCACTTCTTATCTCAAAAGTTTCCCACAGACGGTGCCAGTTGTTGAGTCAAAAAGTAACGAGGGAGGATACATTATCTCCCTATCCGGAATATGGCGGTTGTGGGCGTAAATCGTCACTTTTCCTCAAGCTTCCTTACGAGCCATCCTCCTCGGAGCTTCCGGAAGACCTGCAAAAACACGCTGGAGGGGATTCCGGCGTGGAATCTACGACGCTCAAATCAGAAGTCTTTCTCAAAAGAATTAAGGAGGAATTTCTGTCACACCCCAATTTTCATTAAAATAGATTTTTCGAAATAATTGACAATTGAAAAAGTTAAAGGGCATGAACTACAATTTTTACTTAAAAAATAATACTTACAATTTTATTTTACAATAAAAATAATTAACAATCAGCGAAGGCTTAAAGAATTAAATGAAAACTCAAAATAATTTTAAAATATATGTAGAACCACAACGTCTCAATTGAAAAGTTTACTAAATAATTGAAGAAGTTCGATTGATTTTATTAAATGATAATAACTTTGTCATCCACCGCTCCTCCTCGCCACCAGCTCCTTGAATCTGAAATGTTTAAATAAAGGGGTGAGCAAACCACAGCTCAGTGGGGACATATTTGTCAAAACTAAATACAATAAGTAATTAAATTATCACAAACGTAAACATGCATTTAAGGTATTGCCACTTCTCAACTTCTCGTTTATAAAGGTCAGAAGACCTACTTCTCAACTTCTCTTTTATAAAGGTCAGAAGACCTACTTCTCAACTTCTCGTTTATAAAGGTCAGAAGACCTGTTTGTCTCAACTTCTCGTTTATAAAGGTCAAATGACATGTTTGTCTCAACTTCTCGTTTATAAAGGTCATAAGACCTGTATTTCTGTACTTCTCAACTTCTCATACATAATTCACATGAGTAACAATAAAATCACAGATCACATTTAATAATGACAAACAATTAAGATAAAAATCCCCACCTCAAAGTCTGTCAGATAAATTCGTTGTAATAATAAACCTTCAATCTCCAATCTTCTTGCTGCCTAGAAAATAAAATGACAACTCTTAAATAATAAATGATCTACACTTTAATAAAAATTATAATTACTAACGACAACCCAAATACTCCTAATCTAGGTACTGATAATAACTTTTAATTAAATTTTAAATCAATTAAATAAACTTTTCAAATTCTATCAAAACTAATCCATATAAACAAAATCTTATGTATTTGTCTTAGAATTAAAATAACAGAACACGAAACTAGATTTTCAATCTAATAGAAGTATTAGAAATAAAAGGTAACATATGTAAATTGATCAAAAAGTGATCGACACAATTTTAACAAAAATCATTCAAAATATTTTATAAACAAATACTCTTGGCTTTAGATTGAAATATTTAACTGTAAAGAATAAGTTGATATCTAAAATATTTAAGAGTTTGACCAAATCTAAATCAAGCTTATTAGATAACAACAATAGCAACCCTAGCTACTATCCTGCAGGAACGAAAAATAAAGAATAGAAAATTGGACAGAAGAGAGATAATACCGTGTGTAGTTGACGGCCGAAAAGCACAATGAATAAACCCTAGAAATTTAAGAGGCACCATATTTTGTTTTTATTTTTGAAGTAAAAGATTAGGGCAAATCACATATTTATAATGCACATTATGATTGGGCTTTGACTTGAGGGAGACTAATATTTAAATGGGCTTTGAATACTTATTTTAATAAATTAATTAAAAATTATTATATAAATTTAGAATAAATAAAGTAAGTAATTAAACATATATATCTATATTATCACTACAAGAAAACTGCAATTTAGCCGCGAAAAAATTTGTCGCTAATTCTAATATTTTCGTCGCTAACGTGAGTTAGCGATAAAATAATTTTGTCGCAGGATTTGTTGCTATACGCCCGTCGCTAAAGTGTTTGCGATAAAAAAAATTAATTTTGTCGCAAATGTTTGCGATGAAAATTTGAGTTTCATCGCAAAATATTAGCGACGAAAATTTGAGTTTCATCGCAAAATATTAGCGACAAAAATATAAGTTTCATCGCAAAATGTTAGCGACGAAAATATGAGTTTCATCACAAAATGTTTGTGAGGAAAATCAAACATTTGTCGTAAACACGTTAGCGACGGGTAATATTTGGCTATGACATCCGATTTACGAATCATTCTCTAAACCCACTTCCGTACTCGACCAACCCAACCCGCACACACACCCACACCCAATCCACCCCAACCGAACCAATTCAATCGTTCTCTAAACCCACTTCTGCACTCGACCCGCCCCGACCCGCACCAACACTCGACCCGCCACGCCCCAACCCGTACCCAATCCACACCCGCCCCGCCCCAACCGACCCCAACTCTACCCGCACCCACATACCCCCTCCCCCATTTTATTTAAATAAATAGTTTATTTGGTCTTAGTGGGAATTGATTCCGGATGGATAGGTGCCCATAGCTGGGCGCCTACCATTCGGGCAGACAACTCTTTGGTTCAGTTTTTAATATTAATTATATATGTATTCAATTGTTACTAATTTAGTTATTTTTACTCATTTAATAATTTATTTCACATTTATTAATTGATTAATTTTTAACTTGTAACAACTATATATGTATATATACATGTGTATACGTAATTTTTAAAACAATTCCAATTGTAAAAAATCAATGTTACTTTAACAATTTAAAAAAAAAATAATAAATATTAGAGCCAATCTTCATTCTCCCATCTTTAATTATGTCCATCTTCATTTGCATCATCATATTTATAAATATTTTTATAAACATTCATACTGATTTGTAAGACATAAAATTTGAAGAATTATTAAACATTTAATTATATAAATTGATTTTCTTTATTTAATAAGCATAGTTGATTTAATATTAGCCACGAAATATAATTATCATTGTTGTTCTTATTATTAACAACAAAATAAAATAATTTGATAAAAGTGTAGCGATAAAATATTTTAATTTTGTTGCAAATATTAATTCCAAGAAATTAGCCACAAAAAATATACTTCTTCGCAAAATAATAGCGACTAAATATAATTTTCATTGTTGCCCTAATTATTAACAACAAAATAAAAGAATTTGTTGCTAGTTTAGCGATGAAATATTTTTATTTCATCGCAAAAAGTAATTTCAATAAATTAGCCACAAAAATTTATATTTCATCGTAAAATATAATTTTCATTGTTGTTCTGATTATTAACAACAAAATGCAGCAATACGTTGCTAGTATAGCGATGAAATATTTTAATTTCATCGCAAAAATTAATTTCAATAAATTAGCCACAAAAATTTCTATTTCATCGTAAAATATTAGTGATGAAATATAATTTTCATTGTTGTTCTGATTATTAACAACAAAATGAAGCAATTTGTTGCTAATATAGCAATGAAATATATAAATTTTGTTGCAAAAATTAATTTCAAGAAATTAGCCACAAAATTTTCAATTTCATCGCAAAATATTAGCAAGAAAATATAATTGTCATTGTTGCTCTGATTATTAACAACAAAGTGATGCAGTTTGTTGCTAATAAAGTGATGAAATATATAAATTTTGTTGCAAAAATTAATTTCAAGAAATTAGCCACAAAAATTTCTATTTCATCGCAAAATATTAACAACGAAATATAATTTTCATCTTTGTTCTGATTATTAACAACAAAATGAAGCAATTTGCTACTAATATAGCGATGAAATATATAAATTTTGTTGCAAAAATTAATTTCAAAAAATTAGCCACGAAAATTTCTATTTCATCACAAAATATTAGCAACGAAATATAATTTTCATAGTTTTTCTGATTATTAACAACAAAATGAAGCAAATTGTTGCTAATATAACGATGAAACATATAAATTTTGTTGTAAAAAATAATTTCAAGAAATTAGCCACGAAAATTTCTATTTCATCGCAAAATATTAGCGACGAAATATAATTTTCATTGTTGTTTTGATTATTAACAACAAAATGAAACAATTTGTTACTAATATAGCGATGAAATATATATATTTTGTTGCAAATATTAAATCTAACAATTTAGCAACCAAAATTTATATTTCGTTGCTAAAAATTGATTTTAGCGATGAAATTTAGATTTGTCGCAAAATTTTCGTCGCTATTCCCCCCATTTCTTGTAGTGTATAAATTTACGGGTATTACATTCTTCACCTCTTAAAATATTTTCGTCCTCGAAAATAAGAATTTACTCTAATAATATGCATGCACATGAACACTCATAGCATAATTAACTTAGTCTTGTAATATAAAATGATAAGTATAATTTACATACCTCAAAGAGCTGAAGCGGGAGGCGGTAATGGACGACCTTTACTTTTAAAATTGTCTAGTTAAACAAAACTCTTTAAAGAAGATTGACTCCCAATTTTTTTTTAACAAGTCTACAAGAACGTAGACCTGCTCTGATACCACTCTGTCACACCCCAATTTTCATTAAAATAGATTTTTCGAAATAATTGACAATTGAAAATTTTAAAGGGCATGAACTACAATTTTTACTTAAAAAATAATACTTACAATTTTATTTTACAATAAAAATAATTAACAATCGGCGAAGAAGGCTTAAAGAATTAAATGACAACTCAAAATAATAAATGATCTACACTTTAATAAAAATTATAATTACTAACGACAACCCAAATACTCCTAATCTAGGTACTGATAACTTTTAATTAAATTTTAAATCAATTAAATAAACTTTTCAAATTCTACCAAAACTAATCCATATAAACAAAATCTTATGTATTTGTCTTAGAATTAAAATAACAGAACACGAAACTAGATTTTCAATCTAATAGAAGTATTAGAAATAAAAGGTAACATATGTAAATTGATCAAAAAGTGATCGACACAATTTTAACAAAAATCATTCAAAATATTTTATAAACAAATACTCTTGGCTTTAGATTGAAATATTTATCTGTAAAGAATAAGTTGATATCTAAAATATTTAAGAGTTTGACCAAATCTAAATCAAGCTTATTAGATAACAACAATAGCAACCCTAGCTACTATCATGCAGGAACGAAAAATAAAGAATAGAAAATTGGACAGAAGAGAGATAATACCGTGTGTAGTTGACGGCCGAAAAGCACAATGAATAAACCCTAAAAATTTGAGAGGCACCATATTTTATTTTTATTTTTGAAGTAAAAGATTAGGGCAAATCACATATTTATAATGCACATTATGATTGGGCTTTGACTTGAGGGAGACTAATATTTAAATGGGCTTTGAATACTTATCTTAATAAATTAATTAAAATTTATAATATAAATTTAGAATAAATAAAGTAAGTAATTAAACATATATATCTACGCAAAAACTTGGCTGCAATATTGCATATATGCAATATGGCTTATTGGGCCAAAGCCCATCAGCCCAGTCAAAAGTCAATGACATTTTTTAATTAAATTGGTCAACCTTGTATCCATTAACCCGCACCAACCCGCACCGACCCACTTATGTTTTTGAATCTATATCCGAATTTTTGACCCGTTTATGACCCGTTTTTCTATTTTTCGTACGCGGGTTTTTTTCCAACTTTTCGAATTCCTTTCTCTGCCATTCTGCAGTTTTTACACAGACTTTTCCCTCTCTCTCTCTCTCTCTTTCTCTCTATCTCTCTTGGCGAACGGCAATTTGCAATTTCTTCGTGCTGAAGGTTTCTTTGTCTTTGTGTTTTCTTCGAGCGGTTTCTTCGACGGTTTTGTCACGGCTTCTCTCTAAGAATTTGGTATCATCTATTTTAAAACTCTACGGTACGTTTTGATTTGTTCGTTTTGTGTTGTTCTTTTTATTTATTGGGTATTTCATTTCTTTATGTAGATATCTTATTAGTTTTTGGTTGTTTATATGTTTTTCTGGTGTTGTTTACTGATTTTAGTATTTTTTGCTTGTTTTTACGAGATTTTGTTAATGTTAGGGTTTTCTTTTTCTCGTTTACTGGTTATGTACTGTATTTTGTATGATTTTTTTAGTTATTTGTTGTTTTTATGCTTTGGGGAGTTGATTTACTGATTTTTTTGTTGATTTGTGAATATTTTTTGTTGTTTCTGTTTCTTTTTTCTTTGCATGTTGCTTTTCAAGTGTGTTAATTCTATATTAGTATGTTATTTTCTGGTTTATTGATGTAGTAAATGGTGTTTGTTTATGTAGTGTTTTTATTTTTTGTTTCTAGTAACACATTTACATATATACATGTATTAGACAATTTTTTTTTAATAGTTGTTGAAATGTTGTGGTAGTATTAAGTTTTATGTTTCTAGTAGTTTATTATAAAGTTTCTGTATTTGTAGTAAAATATTTTTATATATGTAGTAATGATATTTGGTTAATGTAGTAATAAATTTTTATAAGTTCATTTTACTAGTTTCTGTTTAAGTAATAGTATTTTTTACAAGTTTCTGTACATGTAGTGTTTTCAACTTATTGTTGTGGTTACACATTTGTTATACATGTATTAACAATTTTCTCTGTTTCTGTAGGTATAGTAACACATTTGTAAATGGCAGACGATCAGTATAGATGCACTATGCTTCTATTGGAAGGTCCTCTTGTTCGATCATCTAAAAGGGCAAGGCCAATGAAGCCTAAGAAAGAAACTGTTGAGCCTAAGAAGAAAAAGGCTAAGCTATTGAATCTGAATCTGATTCTGATGTTCAGTTTGTAAAACATGTTAGGTCGTTTATTCCTCATGGTAATCCTTCTGGTCTTTTCGAGGTTATCCAAAATCTTACCCCTAAGCAAGTGCAGGATGTTAAGGACATTGGTTTTGGTGGGTTGTTGAATCTGAAGCTTACAAGAATAATTGGTAATGATATGTTGAATTGGCTGGTTAAAAACTTTAACCACAGTAATTGGATGTTATCTCTTGGTAGATCACGTAGTGTTCTTTTAAGTCCTGATGATGTTTATGATATCTTTATGCTCCCTCGTTGTGGTGAATATGAGGTTTCAAGTTATTTGCGCTGTGATGAAAATGTTGTGCTGAAAAGGTTGAAGTATGTGTATGGGGTTCGTTCGAATGATAAGGTGTCTTCACTTGCTGCGTTGATTAAATCCAATCTTGGTGATGGTGGAGATGACTTTTGTAGGTCCCCAAAGTTGAGTTAATAACGAGTAAGCTAGTGAAAATGTCTAGAGGGGAGTGAATAGACTTTTCAAAATTCTATCGAAATATCAGAATACAATATGCGGAATACGAAATTAACAATGAGCCCAATTCAAGTTTATACTCAACTTCTATATTCGAGAACTCTGTTCTATACTCAACTTGTCTAGTTTAGTAGTAGTTAAAACAGTTAAGCAATTAAACAATTAAAACAGTAAAGTAAACAACACACAAAGATTTATAGTGGTTCGACAACTTGTCTACATCCACTCTCACAAACCCAGTTGTGATGTTTCCACTAAACTCTTCCAATCGAGTACAAGTGTATAATTCCTGTCTTTTGAGTCCCAAGAAGAAGACTTAGATCTTCAACAGACTATACCTCCAGATATGTCTACGATCTAACTAGAAATTTAACAAGTATCTAGCAACTTGATAAAAACAACAAAAACTAAAAACTTCTCTGATCTTCAGTAGCAGTCTTCTGGATTTCTTCACTTCACTTCTGACTTGCTTTCTGAACTTTTAATGAACTCTGAAAGTAATCTTCAATATATCTTCAGTATGTAGCTTCAGTATACGTAGTTGCAGTAGTCTTCAAATGATCAACATCATGAAGTATTTATAACTTTCAATCTTCAAGAACTTAGTAAGTTGTAACCAACTTTTCTTGATAACTACCTTCAACTGAATCTTCTTATCCATATACGCGTTTCTGTTATAAATTAGTTATTCCATAACTAACTTCTAACTTTATCTTTATACGCGCTTCACTTCGATTTAAACTTTGACTTTAAGTAACTCTCGTTGACTTGTCTTGAGTAGACTTGTATGCACTTGTCTTGTCTTGTAGTCCTCCTTATCTTGAGTAGTAGACTTCAATCTTCTTGACTTGTCTTCCTTCTTCAAACGATAGACTATACTAAACTTATCAAGACTATTACATTACTTTAAGCTTTCATAATACAAGCTTAGTCAACTTATAAACTATACAATCAATCTAATCTATTACATATAAAATCATGAGCTCTATACAACATTTCAAATAGCTCAGTAACAAACTTAAACAAATATGAAGTACTTATAAAAACGTACTTATCTTTTAATATGAACTTATGTGAACTCATGTGAACTCTACTGGTCTTTGCACAAGATGACTCAACTCAACTAGACTAGATCAGTCAGTACTTAGAAAATATTCAATCCACTTTTGGCTTATCAAAACTTCATCTTATCTTTCATCACTTAGGACTTGTCTAGGATTCATATCCCAACAATTTCCCCCTTTTTGATGAAGCCAAAACTACTTGAATCTTTTCTCATAAGTAGACTAGTTAAGTAGTTATCTTGTCTTTTAACATCAAAATATTTCTTATCTTTCATTCATTCAAAATAGATCAGTAGATATTACACATACTTCAAAAAAAACTAAGTATCAGAGCAAAACAAACAAACAAAAAAAAACAAAGTCAACTAGTCTGAAAGATTACCTCCTTCTGGGTTTGGAACATGAAACGCATCGAGGATCCTTCTATGAATCAGACTAATATGACCATCATCTACGATCTTCTCTTTGTCTAATAGATCTTCTTCAAACTTCTTTATACGACTCATATCAATCCTTTTACCTGAACTTGTCATGGGACATTTCCAGTCAGGAAATTCAGGAACAAGGATATTGAAGTTAGCTCCAGCCGATATCCTTAGAATAAGATGCCATAACTTCCTGTGTTGACCTTCCATGAACCTGTCAAACAGTTGATAAAGTTCATCTTGATTTTCAGCATCACCAAACTTCCTAATTATCCAATGATCAAGTTCCCATTGATTCTTCACTTCTATCCATTCAGCTCTATGCTCATTATCTATGAAGTGATCAATGAACTTGTCTTCCATCTTGTCTTCATCAGCTTTTAACTTCTGCAATCTTTCAATATGCTTGACAATCTTTTTCTTGCTAGCATAATGAATTTCATCATCATTAGTTCTTTGTTTCTTCTCAACAATTGTAGTAGCAGTAGCTTCTTCAATATTCAGTTTTCTTTTAGTTCGTCTGGTCTGAATCTCAGCTTCTGGAGACGCAGCTTCTTCTTTGCCTTTGATCAATTTCTGCTCTTCTGATCTCAGCTTCTCTAAATCAGCAGTCTTGACCAGCTTACCTCTCTTAGGTCTTTTGAGCTCTTGAATAGTTTCAGCTGCCTCCTTAGCTTCCGGTTCAGCTGACTTCTCTACAATACTTGAATCTTCCCCCTTTTTGGCTTCATCTGCCTTAAGAGTGAAAAGACTAGTAAAGCGAGTCATTTCTTCCTTAACAGCTTCCTTCATGGCTTCAGCAGCTAACTCAATCTGCCTCTGATGCGTCTTCTCATGACTCAGCTTGTCAAGACGATCAGTAGCCAATTCCAACTTCCTTGTACATGAAACCAGTTCATTTTCCAAATGAGTAGCCGTCTGTCGAAGAAGAGTGTTCTGAGAAGTTAACTCGGTAAGAATAGCTTGAGAACGCACCAACTGATCTTGTGCTTCTCTTCTTTGATCATCAGCAATGGCAACCTTAACACTGTAGAGTCTCTCCATTTTGCTTGATTCTTCAGCCAAAGCTCTAGCAAACTCAATCGATCTCTTTTCTGAAATATCAACTTGTTTCTTCAGAAAACTTTCAACTTCAGCACTCATTTCTCTCGAAAAGTTGAGTCCAACTTGCTGACTTCACCAACCATCAAATCTCTGGTATTGTCAACAATGAACTGATTCTGGTCAACTAACACATCCTTCATCTTCGAGTGTAGAAACTCGTCTATGGCAGTTTGAACAGTACCTTTTAGATCGATCTTCAATTCATCCAAAAATCTTTCTGAAACAACTTGAATAGATGACTGAGTCTCTTGCACTTTCTCAACAAGCTCATCTTCATTAAACATCTCGGCATCCATAAAGTCATCATCCTCTTTACCAAACTGAAAAGAGTTTGAACTTTCAGAACATTCAGCTTCATCTTCTGAACCATCCTCTATTTCCAAGATAGGTTCTGAAGTCTGTACTTTCAACTCGGCTTCTTCAGGTTTGATCTCGTCTTCCACCAGATCAGTCTGGGTTCCGACATCAAACGAGAATTCATCTTCAAGAACACCATCAGGAATGTTCAGTAGCTTCTTGACTAAGTTAACCAGGGCCTTGCGGGGAAATAGTTCGGAATGATCCTTAACTCCACTATTCTCTTTCTGTTCCATCTCCCAATCCATGAAATTGGAGATGCCGCCTTTGCCTTGAATAACTTCAAACAGATCATCCGTAGACGACTTCTTCAAAGCGAACCACGTGCAGACTCTTACAAGCTTCTCAAACTGTTCAGAAGCCGTGTCGATGTCAAGAGTCGAGAGCTGCTTTTTCAGATTTCTTGAAACTCTGGCACGGACCCTCTTCTCTCGAAGACACATAGGATAGTATACAAGGGATTCAAATCTAACCTCAGACGGGTCCTGAGTAGATGGGGTCTCTACCTCAGTTGTTGCAGTGGCAACTGGTGATTTGTCTGAAGTAGATGGGATAGAGGGTTCACCATATTCTGGTGAGGGAGAGGGAGTGAAAGCCATAGTTTCAAGGGGCTTTGATGTGGTTTGGTCAAGTGTGACAACTGTCTGAGTATCAGTTGTGTCCTTTTTGGGAGTGATTTGGGGTAGGCTTGCCCTCAGCGGATATGCTGGCAATGCCTGAGAGGTTAAGGGTAAAGGACGAGGCCTAGATCGGTGTGATCTAGCCTTGGTGTGAACAGAGGGGAGAGAGAGAGAGGGAATTGACAAAGATTTAGATGAAGAACCAACCTGGTAAGTCATCTCTTCTGGTGGAGGTGGAGTACCAATCCTTACAAGTCGTAGAACTTGAGTCTCCTTCTCTTTATCATCCTTCTTTTCAGAGTCAGCTTCCTTGTCTGAGTGAGTCTGTTCAGAATCATCTCCACTCGACTCAGCTTTTGCAGGAGCCTTCGTCTCTTCATCCTCGGACTCATCTTCTGAAGAACTAGATGAGTTGCCATAAGGCAAGACGTCAGAGTCCTCAATCTGGACACGTCTAGGGGCAGCTGGCCTTGTAGCAGCCTGCTTCCTTACAGCCTCTTTCTTCAAATAAAATTTCAGCGGATGGAATGGTTTTCCTTTACTCCAACTCGACTTGTTCGGCAGTAGACGAGGAAGTAGAATACTGAGCATGTTACCATATCCAACAGCCGTAGACACCACCCAATTGCGAGTGTGGTCATCTACTCGAACGCTCTTCTCGAAATACATGATTCGATCTGCAATTAACCTGAACCAATCTCCTTCAGTTATGCCATCATAAATTGCAGCCATAACCCTTGCTTTGGCAAAAGTCACCGAGTCATGCGAACCAGTGGAGCTGAGTAGAATTTTGCTGGCAATATCCAACAGTGTGCGATACTTGTCTAGAAGATCACCCTTCTTGACTGCAGCATATTTTCCATCTTGCTTTGGTTTCAGCCTCCTTCCGCAAAAGATACTCAAATAACGAACTTCTTGCCCTAGAGCATAATTCTCTATATCAATCGATCCAGTGGGCAGCTTCAGATATTTGAACAACGCCTCTCGAGTGATTTGCACACGATCTTCTCCAATAAACGATTTGAGAATGTCACCTCGTCTGGTGACATTGGCATAGAACTCAAGCACTTCTTCCTCCAAAACAACTTGAGGGAAGGCTTCTAAGTAGGGCTTCAGACCACATCTTGTGCATTTGGTCAGAATCTCTTCATTATCAGCTGTGTGTTGCCCTTTAAAGAACACAGAAGGTTCTACATTCACCTTGTTGTCGGCAATGTACCGGCCTAGGTCAAATGTGACCTGCATGTTTGTTCTAATATCGAAAATCGAACGAGTAGACATTGTATATTACGAGAAGTTGCAGTTATCTTGAAGAATAGCACGAAATCAAATGCTTCAAAGTAGAAGAGTTAAGAACAAAGTGGGGTAAGTCGTGTGAGAGTAATGAAACAGTAAAGCTATTGAGTGTGGAAGATGGGTTTTGTTAAAACTGTAAGTTGATCCAACGGCCACGATTGAAGGATTAGATCCAACGGTCGAGACCTTTGGGATTTAGTTACGGAATCGAGAATATAATGTGATTTGATATTGTAAAATTTGAAATCCGGCTCTACTTACTTAGGACAGGGGAGTGAACTCATCTGACCTAAAGTAGTCGTGTTCGAACTGGGTGTATACACCTCATTAAATGGGAGTGTATAAATCCAATTCTAGGGTTTTCAAATTCTAGCATTATCTAATTACAAAAATGCCCTTGATTCGATTTGTCAAAACACTTAACATATATCAATCACTAGAAACACTTAGCTTGTCTGTTCGAGTCTATCCAGAACAGACGAGTAGCCTTTAAGCTTCACAAGACGAGTAGCCTTAAGAACACCAGTCGAGTTCCCCCTTCGACTGTGCTAGTCTATCTCAATCGTCGAACGTCTTCATGTACCTATCTTTATCATTTGCAATGCATAATCGTAGGTACAGGTAAAATAACATAAATAAGATGAATATCAATCGAGAGCAATGATCAAGGTTTCGAACAAGATGACTGTATAACACACATAAGAGTCAACGTAAGGATATTTAAGGAATCACAGATTCCCCCTTAAACGTTTTATTCCCTTAGTATTACCCTCAGCTTTACCAGCTTCCTCATCGGGTTGTTTGGTCATCTAGTCTAGCCTTGTATACCTGTCTATTGGATGAGTAGTCGAGTGCTCTGGTCTAGTGATCTTGTCTCCTCTTATTGATGTACCTGTCTTGTTAGTACATATCTATAGGCAAGTAGGATCTAAATCAATTAGTCCTAGACTAATGCATAACTCACGAAATCGTGCCTCAGCTAATGGTTTTGTAAAAATGTCAGCTCTTTGAAAATCAGTATGAATCTTTTCCATGCGAATATCCTTCTTTTCTACATGATCACGTATGAAATGATGCTTCACATCAACATGCTTACATCGTGTGTGCAGAACAGGATTTTGTGTAATGGCAATTGCACTATTACTATCACAGAAAATAGGAACATTTGATTCATGTATATTGTAATCACGAAGCTGTTGCATGAGCCAGAGTAGTTGACTACAACAGCTACCAGCATCCATGTACTCGGCTTCGGTAGTTGAAGTTGCTACACTAGTCTGCTTTTTAGAAAACCAAGATATGAGTTTTGTGCCTAGAAATTGACAAGAACCAGAAGTAGATTTCCTATCTATTCTACAGCCTCCAAAGTCTGAGTCTGAATACCCACTTAAGGATAGATCATCATTTGAAGGATACCATATACCACGATTGATGGTCCCTTTCAAATATTTCAAGATCCTTTTGGTAGTTTCCATGTGACTTTCTTTTGGATTGGCTTGGAATCGAGCACAAACACCAACAGAGAATGCAATGTCAGGTCTACTAGCAGTTAGATACAGTAAAGAACCAATTAAGCCACGATAATAAGATTGGTCAGCACATTTACCGTTCTCATCTGGATCCATTCTGTAAGTTGGTTGCATTGGTACACCAGTGGACTTACATGTTTTGATCCCATACTTGTCTAAAAGATTTCTAGTGTACTTCGCCTGATTTATGAAAATACCTTCCGGAGTTTGTTTTACTTGAAGTCCAAGAAAGTAGTTCATTTCACCCATCATAGACATCTCAAATTTACTTTGCATGAGTGTTGAAAAACTTTCACTCAGCTTTTTGTTAGGTGACCCAAAAATGATGTCATCTACGTAAATTTGGACGAGTAAAATGTCCTTCCCTTCTTGTCTTCTGAACAAGGTTCGATCGACCTTGCCCTTAGTAAAACCATTTTCCAATAGAAAGAGAGATAGAGTGTCATACCATGCTCTTGGAGCTTGCTTTAGTCCATATAAGGCCTTCTTTAATCTGTACACCTGGTTGCCTTTGACTTCGAAACCTGGAGGTTGTTCAACATACACTTCTTCCGCAAGAATACCGTTAAGAAATGCACTTTTAACATCCATTTGATATACAGTAAACTTCATGTGAGCAGCATATGCAAGGAACAATCGAATGGCTTCTAGTCTAGCAACAGGAGCATAAGTTTCATCATAGTCTATGCCTTCAGCTTGTGAGTAGCCTTGGGCGACTAATCTAGCCTTATTTCTAACGACTAAATCATTCTCATCTTTCTTATTCTTGAAGATCCATCGAGTGCCAACTACATTATGATGTTTCGGCCTATCGACAAGTTCCCAGACGTCGTTTCGAACAAACTGATTCAACTCGTCTTGCATAGCGATGATCCAATTACTATCAGCCAATGCCTCTTTAACAGTGGTAGGCTCAATAGCAGAGAGGAAACAACACCAGCAAAACATAGTTGGACTCGGCTGTTCTTGCGACTCAAAGACTTGTCGTCTAGTCTTTACACCAATAGTAGAGTCACCAATGATATTTTCAGTGTCATGCGCGGATTTCCATGTTTTCCTATTCTTAACAGGAATACTATCATCATCTATATCATGTACAGCATCATGCATGTCAACATCATTTGTATCATCAACAGATTTACCAGGAGTAGTAGAGTCAACTAGAGCAGGCATGTCTTCTAGAAGACTTACCTTGAGCACTTACCTTCTCCTTTTCATCAGAGTCGAGAGCTTTTAGGAATGGGTTGTAGGCTTGAACGGATTCATATATCTCTGAATCTTTGTCAGATTCGATCGATAGATGAGTTACCTTCTTACTGATCTTGTCGGTAGACGAGTCCTGTTGAGATTCATCGAAAACCACATGTGGTGTTTCTTCCACACAAAGAGTTGAGTAGTTGAATACCCTAAATGCTTTGCTAGTTGAGGAGTATCCTAAAAATATCCCCTCGTCTGCTTTAGCATCGAAAGCATTCAACTTGCTCTTTCCATTGTTGTGAATGAAACACTTACAGCCAAATATATGGAAATATGAAACTCTGGGTTTTCTACCTTTCCAAACCTCATAAGGTGTCTTGCCTAGAGCTTTATTGATCGCGCTTCTGTTTTGTGAATGGCATGCAGTGTTGATAGCTTCAGCCCAAAACTTTTGAGGCGTGTTGAACTCAGCTAACATGGTCCTACAGGCTTCTTTGAGAGTTCGATTCCTTCTTTCTGCTACACCGTTCTGTTGTGGTGTCCTAGCTGCACTAGTAAGGTGCTGGATACCACGTTTAGTACAAAATTCTTTGATATAGCAATTAATGAACTCAGTTCCCTTGTCACTTCGAATTTTGACAATAGACTGGTTCTTCTCAACTTGTAACTTCTTCAACAGTTCAGGCAGAAGTGTTTGTGTATCACTCTTCTTGTGTAGAAAGACTACCCAAGTGAACTTAGAATAGTCGTCTACTACAACAAGTGTGTACCTTCTACCATTCAAGGTTGGAGGAGTTATTGGACCATGAAGATCCATATGTAGGAGTTCTAGAACTCTACTAGTTGAGAGAGTAGGAATTGACTTAAATGAACCTTTAACCTGTTTACCCTGTTGACAGGCCGTGCATACATGTGACTTGTAGTAAACTTCATTGGGAATACCTTCTACAAGGTAATCTCTGGCTATCTTATTAAGTACCTTAAAGTTTAGATGACAGAGGCGTCTATGCCAGAGCCAGCCAAGTTCTTTAGGATTCTTAGTAAGTAGGCAGGTGTCCCTCGGACAACTGTTCCAGTTCACTATGTACACACTTCCTTGTCTTACGCCGACTAGTAGGACTGTGTGCGTCCTTTTGTCAATGATTTCGCATTTGCGGCTCTTGAACTGCACTTTGTATCCACGATCACAAAACTGTGAAACAGAGAGTAAGTTATATTTCAAACCTTCAACATATGAGACATCTTGGATCTCAACGTCTCCATTCCGGATGTAACCAAATCCTTTAGTGACAGCAGTGGAGCTATCACCAAATATTACTTTTGGTCCTTCTTGCTCATGGTAGCTAGACAAGAGAGCTTTGGTACCAGTCATGTGGTGCGAACAACCACTGTCTATGTACCAGGTTTCTCCTACTGAGCCACCCTTCTTATACAAGTCAAGTCGACCCTGCAATAGATGATATTCAATAATTTAGGTACCCATTTGTTTATTGGGGTCCTTGGGGGTTAGTCATGTTCAGAGGAATCCAGATATACATTGGAGTCTTGAACAAGTTTGATCTTTTAAGCTTTCGCCCATATTTGTTGCAAAATAAAACCTTGTTGTCCTTCTCTGGCCTATCAGTCGAGTTCGGGTCTACTCTTTGGAGATAGCCTTTCGACTTAATCTCTACTTGAGCAGGCACTTGTCTATGATAGTTAGAGTAGGGTTTGAAAGCATTAGGTCCATACGGTTTATAGACGCGTTTAGGTCTTTCCTCACTTAAAATATCGTATGATAGAGGTGGAGGATATAGGACAGGTTGTGTACGATATTTTGGAGCTACCTGTCTAGGTCTAGATGAGTAGAGTTGAGACTGCCTTATGAAAGGAGGTCTAGACTCTTGTCGTCTAGTCTGTACCTGTCTAGTACTCGTCTCCTCAGGATACCAATCCTCGTATCTGACCTGGTTGGGTCGTCCACGATTAGTGGTCCTTTGAAGATTAGTTCTAGGTTGAACAAGCTTGCTGTTACCATTCTTTTTACCTCCCTTGGTAATCGGAATGTTAACTCGAGCTTGTTTAGGTACAGTACCATTAGAAGGAGTTCCAATATCGTATAGCATTGGTCCTTTTCCTTTATCATTTGGCAAAAGTCTTGCTTTAATAGTAGTAGGGTTCTTAAAGACTCGAGTAGACGAGCTAGATGACTCAGCACCTATACCAGTCTTGTCACCTGGATCTCTATACCTATCTGACAGTTCAAGGTTAATCTTTGAAGAGTTAACCACGTCAGTAAGTTTGAGATCAAGTGTAACTACCTCGGTCTCTAAGAACTTATTACGTTCTTCAAGTCTGTTGCACTTGTTCTTTAAAACATTGAATTCATTTCTCTCAGTTGCATGTATCTTAAGTAGGTCTTGATATAACCTGTCTGTCAACGCACACTTTTCTTTGAGTTTACTCAACTCTTCAGTCAAGCGTTTATTTAGGACTGTTATATTAGGATCTACTTTTGATTGAGCTTCCTTAAGATCAATGATTTCTTGTTTTAATGCAATGTTTTCATCACTGACTTCAATGAATGCTTGGTTAGCAAGTAGAAGGTCGTCTTCGACTGCACTAGTCGAGTGCTGAAGACTACTTCCTACTTCACTACTAGTAGTGTCACTTTCATCAGTTTCTGAATCGTCACAAGATTGAAAAGATGTAGCAGATGATACCTCTTGGTCGATTTTAGCCATGCAGCATAGGCCATCATCTACTATGAATGCTTCGTCGTGATCTTGATCAGTTGAGTGGCTAGATACGGACGATGGCAACTCGTCTGAATCCGGATCAGAGTCGTCATTGGCCATCATAGCCTTTTTGCCACGGTTATATCTTCTTTCTCTACGAGCTTTACGTTCTTCTCGATCGTCAGTGCTCAGGTCTGGACATTCATAAATGTAATGACCTGGCTTTTCACAATTATAGCACAAGAGATCATTAGTAGCCTTTTTAATAGGAGATTTGTCCCTA
Source organism: Galeopsis tetrahit (assembly GCA_963675135.1). Classification (NCBI taxonomy): domain Eukaryota; kingdom Viridiplantae; phylum Streptophyta; class Magnoliopsida; order Lamiales; family Lamiaceae; genus Galeopsis; species Galeopsis tetrahit. The sequence continues at coordinate 61,261,154 of OY776134.1, read as the reverse complement.
CGTTTATCACGTCTATCAGAACGTTGAATCTTCCTATCGTCAGACTCTCTATCTCGTCTATTACCTTTCGAGACTTCGTCTCTCCTTTCGGACGAGTTTCGGTCTCGTCTGGTCTCAGACGAGTTCTTAGAAGTAGATGCTCTATGATCCCTATAGAACTTCTTGTATCTTCCGAAGCGTTTGTTGAGCCTATCAAACTTTCTAACCATGAGACTCATCTGATCCTTCAGACTAAGATCAGTATCTAACTCATCTTTCACAGAGGCAGACTTAGTTCTAGACTTGGACCTGTCTACCTTAGAAGACTTAGAAGAGCTAGACTTAAAGGCAACGTTCTTAGATACAGCATGTTCTCTATCACTACTGGCTAGTGGTTCATCTTCGTCTAAATCAAACTCATGGGCTTTAAGGGTTTGAAACATGGTTTCAGCAGTCCACGTATCAATGTCTTGAGTGTTCTTAACAAGCATCTTTACCATTTTCCAACGACTATCAAGACTCTTCAAAATCCTAAGATTGATCTCACGAGCAGTATAAGATTTACCAAGTACTTCCAAATCATTCATGATCTTAGTAAAACGAGTATCCAGCTGGTCGATAGTTTCGCCAGCTTTCATCTGAAATGATTCAAATCTTTGGACAGCTGTGGAGAGTTTGCTCTCTTTGATTAGGGAAGTCCCTTCACAAAGAATAGCTAGTCTGTCCCACATCTCTTTGGCAGTCTTACATTTTAACACTTTTCCCAGATACTCGTTAGGAAGGGTGTGTAAAATGTAATTCTTTGCCAAACTATCCAAATTATTTTGACGCATTTCTTCTGAGGTTAGATCTGACCTGGGTTTCTTGACGAGAGTACCAATTGGTTTGCTTGGGTCAAGAACAACAGTATTAGGAACCATAGTAACAATAGGTCCTTCTGTGATAACAGAGATCATTAGGTCGTGCGTGGAACTGAAAATGGCTTCCATTCGCAGCTTCCAGTAGTCATAGTCCTGAACCTGGAACTTGGGTAACTTGTTAGCACTAATTTCCAATGACATGATTTTGTAAGCAGATCAGCGCTAAAGAAAATTATGATCAAGAAGCAAATAGGTCAAGAACAGGGAGCATGAAACAGATATAACAAAAATCTTTGATCAAGAACACGTAAGCAACTACAATCAAGGAACAAGACTTCACCCTAAGTCTAAGTCGGTTATCAAGAAACAGCAGTTCGTAAACCACTGCTCTGATACCACTTGTAGGTCCCCAAAGTTGAGTTAATAACGAGTAAGCTAGTGAAAATGTCTAGAGGGGGGTGAATAGACTTTTCAAAATTCTATCGAAATATCAGAATACAATATGCGGAATACGAAATTAACAATGAGCCCAATTCAAGTTTATACTCAACTTCTATATTCGAGAACTCTGTTCTATACTCAACTTGTCTAGTTTAGTAGTAGTTAAAACAGTTAAGCAATTAAACAATTAAAACAGTAAAGTAAACAACACACAAAGATTTATAGTGGTTCGACAACTTGTCTACATCCACTCTCACAAACCCAGTTGTGATGTTTCCACTAAACTCTTCCAATCGAGTACAAGTGTATAATTCCTGTCTTTTGAGTCCCAAGAAGAAGACTTAGATCTTCAACAGACTATACCTCCAGATATGTCTACGATCTAACTAGAAATTTAACAAGTATCTAGCAACATGATAAAAACAACAAAAACTAAAAGCTTCTCTGATCTTCAGTAGCAGTCTTCTGGATTTCTTCACTTCACTTCTGACTTGCTTTCTGAACTTTTAATGAACTCTGAAAGTAATCTTCAATATATCTTCAGTATGTAGCTTCAGTATACGTAGTTGCAGTAGTCTTCAAATGATCAACATCATGAAGTATTTATAACTTTCAATCTTCAAGAACTTAGTAAGTTGTAACCAACTTTTCTTGATAACTACCTTCAACTGAATCTTCTTATCCATATACGCGTTTCTGTTATAAATTAGTTATTCCATAACTAACTTCTAACTTTATCTTTATACGCGCTTCACTTCGATTTAAACTTTGACTTTAAGTAACTCTCGTTGACTTGTCTTGAGTAGACTTGTATGCACTTGTCTTGTCTTGTAGTCCTCCTTATCTTGAGTAGTAGACTTCAATCTTCTTGACTTGTCTTCCTTCTTCAAACGATAGACTATACTAAACTTATCAAGACTATTACATTACTTTAAGCTTTCACAATACAAGCTTAGTCAACTTATAAACTATACAATCAATCTAATCTATTACATATAAAATCATGAGCTCTATACAACATTTCAAATAGCTCAGTAACAAACTTAAACAAATATGAAGTACTTATAAAAACGTACTTATCTTTTAATATGAACTTATGTGAACTCATGTGAACTCTACTGGTCTTTGCACAAGATGACTCAACTCAACTAGACTAGATCAGTCAGTACTTAGAAAATATTCAATCCACTTTTGGCTTATCAAAACTTCATCTTATCTTTCATCACTTAGGACTTGTCTAGGATTCATATCCCAACAACTTTAAACGTGTATTTGTTTTCTACTGCCTTCAGTCCTTTTTCGACCATCCTCCGAATACTCGTATATCCTCCAGTTTGATGAAATGTGTCGAGGATGTCAGTAAGATACCGAAGACAGATTGGTGTTCCTACATTTTTAAAAGGTTATGTGATGCTGTGAAGGCATTTAATGTTAATTCAACGTGCCACGTTCCAGGATGTCTGCCAATCCTCCAAATTTGCTATCTACACCGGCTAAAGTGGCGTGGGGTTGTTGAGCCGAGGCAGATTCCTCTTATCCAACACTGGACTGATAGCAAGATGATTGAACGTTTTTTGCAGGAGGAGGATGGAAAGGTGTATGGTGATGGTGATTTAGTTGTTGATGTGTACCCTATCACTGAAAAAGGAGTTGTTAAAGTTCAGTTTGTCAATTGTTGGTCCCAAAAGTTGAGTTTAGATTGATTAAGCTAGTAAAAGTCTAGAGGGGAGGGGTGAATAGACTTTTAAAATTCTATCAAAATATCAGAGTTTAAGTGCGGAAATGTGTTCTGTACAATACTGTTCTTAGAATCAGATCAATACTAACAGATCTTGTTTATACTCAACTTTTCTTTAAATCTTTTCTTTAGAAAACTTACTGTTCTTGCTCAACAAATATATCAACAGTTAATCAAATCAAAACAGTAAAGAACACAAGATTTTTATAGTGGTTCGACAACTTGTCTACATCCACTCTCACAACTCCAGTTGCGATGTTTTATTACTCTTTTCCACTTGAGTACTTGTTGTTTAGAGTCCCAAGATTAAGACTTCGATCTTATCGATTACACTTCCAAGTGTATCTTCGATCAACTAGTAATTTCACAAGTAACTAGCACACTTGTTTACAACAATACAAACTTAAAACGAAAAGTAAAACTTCTCTTGATGATAGCCTTTGTTTCTTCAATTCAAATCTGTGGCTTCTCTTCAGTTCTTCTTGATCTTCCAACTCTGTGAGTGCTTGAATACTTGAATGCTTCTTGATTTGCTCTTGAATACTTCGAGTAGTAGTAGTTTCAGTAGTCTTTTCAAGTAGAAGATCACACGGTATTTATAAGCATTAGTAAGACAGTTAGCAGTTTGTGAACTAACTCTCAACTAACTCATAACCGTTTCTTGTTGTAACTTCCTTCAGTTTGTAACCAACTTAAAACTTATCTTTTCAAGTCAGCATATCTTCAACAATATCTTCAGTTACGCCTTAAATAAGTTATCCAAACTTATTCTTCAAACAAACTAACTCAGCACAGTAAACTTCTCTTCTTAGTTTTACTGCTCTTGGTCAGTCAGCACAGTTCTTCCAAACTGTTCAGCTTCCTTCAAAAACTTCACTTGATATCTTCAATCTCTGAAATAGTCTTCTTAGTCATCTTTAGTCTTCTGACTTCCAATCTAATCTACTGTTCTAAACTATTACAATGCTGAATACAATAGAATACAACTTTACAAATATAAAACCTATTTATACACCAACTGAACTATATACAGATGAGTATAACTAAGTCCTATACTATAAGCTGTCTATACAATATTTCAATCAGCTTAGTTCTTAAACAGTTCATATATCAGATTACTAAAATACTAAGATCAGTAAACTAAAACTTCATATTACAATAAGATCAGTAATCTCAGACAATAAGATCAGTAAACTTATATCATGTATTTCACATAGAAAATCATATAATCACATATATCATTAACTCTAAAATTACTTTTGGCCATCAAAACATATAATCATCAATTAGAACATTGTTTATAGAATTCATATCCCAACAATTTCCCCCTTTTTGATGAAGCCAAAACTACTTAAACATTCTTAGATCAGTAGTTAAGATATATAGTCAATCATATCAGTTCATCAATTCAAAAATCATATTAAAGATTCAAATCCAAAATAAGATCAAATATATCACATATTACAACTAAGTCACATAATCACAAAAATAAAGAAATAAAGATAAGGTTTAGAAATGTTATCTTCTTCAGCATAGTCCTTCATCTTCAGTCTCTATCAGGAATTCTGAATGCCAAGTACAATCTGTTCTTGATATCCATCATGTGCTTATGATCAGTGATTCCTTCATCTTGAATAATCTGTGAGATAATGTTTCCAATTTCTGAGTAATCTGGTTCACCATTTTCAAGTCTTGGAGGATCCCAAACTGGTTCTTTAGGACATAAGATCTGTATTCCTGCACCAGCAGCTAACAACAGAATATGTTCCCAAAATTCTCTTGAGATATTCATCATGAATGCATCAAAGTCAGAATATTCATCTTCCTTGCTTGAATGGTCACCAAATTTCTTCACAATAAAATTAGCAATCTGCCATTTCTTTTTCAAATTGTTCCAGAACTCCATATCTTCCGGATCAACAACAAATTCCATGAATTGTTCATCCAGAATAGTTCCAACAGATTTAGACTTCTTTTTCTTTTTCAATGCAGCAACTCGATTATCAAATTTCTTTCTTGAAGCTTCTGCATCTTTCATCTTTTGTTTTCTAATCTGTTCAGCAGATCTTTTTTCAGCTAATTCAATTTTCTTCTGAGCAAGCATCTGATTATGCTTCTCAATTGCTTCAGCCATCTGAACATCACTAGGTCTACTATCAGTAACCACATGTTTTAGCTTGCTTTTAGACCTGGTTAATCTTCCAGTCTCTTCAGTCTCTTCTTCATCATCAATAATAAATTTTCTTTTTCTCTTTCCAGAAGAAGATTCAGCAACATGTTTCTCAGTAACAGATTCAGGATTTTGTAACTTTAGCTTCAGACTGATGATTTCTTCTTTCAAATCATCAATGCTTGTCTTCAACTCATCTTGACTCACAACCAGTTGAGCTTGTTGAGTTTGAGTCTGCTCCATCACTTTCATGACCTTTACTTCCCCCTTTTTGGCTTCATCCTGCCAATCTTTCAAGGGTGTCACAAGCAGCTCAATTTTCTTTTGCAACTCAACAGAAAGCTTTTTTTCTTGCAATCTATGCAGATCATAGATCTTAGACATTGTGTGTTCCAACACTTGCTCATATGAATTGGTAGCAGTCAATCTTTCCAGCTGTTCAGTAGCTTGTTGAAACCTCTTCAAAGTTTCATCCAACTTACTTTGTAACTCTTCATTGTGCTTTTTCAACAATTCAAAGCTAGAGTTATTTTGCTCAGATTCAGTATGAACATCTTGTACTGTCTCATCAAGCACAGTATGTTCATCAGCAATGACTGGTGTACTTTCCAACTCATCAGCACCCAAAGATTGTTCCTCTAAGACTTCAGTTTCCTCTGCTACAACAGTGTTTTCAAACATCTCAGTTGCATTTGTATCAGCCTCATAATCAGCTTCCATATCAGCTTCATAATCAGCTTCAACATCAGCTTGATCAGTAGAAAGTTTAACTTCAGCATCATCAGCATCCATGTTGACATCAGTATCAACATCTACATCAGCAGACTTAACCATGGAATACTTGCAACCAGTTATTCTTTCAATCAACTGAATAACAGATTCCAAACTTGATAGCTCAGTGTAAGAATTAACATCTGCAGCTTCTTTCTGTTCTTGTTCCCAGTCATGAAACACAGAAAGACCACCCATACCTTCAGCCACTATCATCAGTTGATCTAGACCTATGCTTCTAAGATACACCCAAGTACCTATCCTTAGAAGTTGCTCAAAGGTTCTAGTGCTGTCATCTAAACCATGAAATCTTTTGAGAAGAGCATTTCTCAACTTAAATCGGATCCTCTCTTCCTTGTCACAAATAGGATAATCCATCAAGAACACTGATTCAGGTTGGATAAGTTCCGTTTCCGGGGAGGATGTAATTTCAATTGGTTCAGAAGAAGGCATATGTTCATGCTCAGTAGAGTGATCATGAACGGGTTCAGATTCAGGTTCAGGAACAGAATGGGGAGTAGAAGAATGGTGAGGATCAGAATGAGGAGTGGAATGAAAGGAAGTGTTCTGAGGGGTTGAGGGAGGAGTGTTCTGATGAATAGGAGAGTAGTGAACTGACTCCTCAGAACAGGAAGGCTCAGCTTCAAGGGGTTGGGCTTGAATAGAATGAGAGGTTGAGGGAGAAGGGGTAGTGTTCTGGAGGACTCTTCTGGGTCTAAGAACACCAGAAACTTTAGTTCTCTTATGTGAAAGGATAAGGCTTGAAGAACTTACCTCTTCCACAGAAGACTCCTTCACAGCTGCAACGGACTCTTCTGACTTTTCAGAAACGGCCCTGGCAGATCGACCTCTTCGTAATCCAGATCGGTTAGGATCATGCCTAGCCTTCGTTCTCGACTCCGGCTCATCATTGTCAGAACGGAACATAGAACCACCAGATTCTTGCGGTTGATTCCTCTGGCTTTGTTCAAACAAAGTGGACTCCTTTTTGAACAAGAATTTGCCATGATGAAATATTTTTGGACGACTCCAATCCAACTTCCTTTCAGCTAATTGAGGCAACAGTATGCTCAATTTACTTCCAAAACCCATCATGGATTTAATGGAAAATTCTCTTGAGACCTCATCAAAAACCATTTTTTCTCGTTCAGCCAATAATCTGCCAAGCAGAAATCCTTGCCAATTACCATTGACTCGATCAGTAATTGCAGCCATAATGCGAATCTTGAGATTGGTAAGAGCGTCTTGACTGAAATGTTGCCCTAACAAGCATTTTCCAGCAATATCCATCAACAATTGCATACCTTCTGGGAGAATATCCTTCTTCAAATTGGACAAGGTCGCTGGGTCAACATTCAACCATCTGCCCACGCGAACCTTCTCTTGCCCTGCCATATAGCTCAGAATGTCTATCGGCCCGTTTGGAAGATTGAACGCGATTCCTAGGGTTTCTCTGGAAATGACAACCCTGTGACCAGAAACCATCGAGCGAATGTTGTTTGTGTCACCCTGCACCTGAAGAAAGAATTCCATCGCCTCAGGTTCGTAAACCTTCACAGGAAATGATTCTAGGTATTTCCGTAGCCCACATTCTTCACACATGGTGAGAATGGCTTGATTCTCTGCCTTCTGACGTCCGGTGAAGTAAACGGAGTTTTCGACGAAGATTCCTTTCTCTCGCATCCATCTGGATGAATCAAAAGTTCCTGCTACTTCATTTTCTTCGTTAATAATATCGATAATCGCCATTGAAAAGAAATAGAGAAGAGTAGTTTGCAAGAGTAAGGGTATTTGAGAAAGCTTGAGCTTAGAGAGTTTTGCAGAAAGATTCTTGAGTAATGAAGAAGAAGAAGTTAATGAGATCGTGTAAATCTAAAATCAAATCAATATCTAGGGCTTGGATTGATTTTGATTACCACGTTGTGTGGTTTGGATTGAGTTATTGAAAAGGTGTAAATAAAAAAACGTTCCAAATTCATAACATCTCAATTCCAATTTGGAGCCAACTAGTGTTGATAAATACACCTTTTAAATTAGGTTAGAAATAGAGGAGTGTATTAATCTTCTCTATAAATGATCTAATTTTGAACAGACCTTGACTTAGAAGTACTCTAAGGCAAAATACTGTTCTGATGTATATCAGCACAGTTGTTTTCCATGCACATTATACTTCAATTTCTTATTACTGCATTATTCAATATTACTTATCTGGGTTCAGCTGAGTATAGTGATCAGCTGAGTACTCTTTTGAAGATCAGCTCAATAGTTGGGTCAGCATAGTAATCCTCAGATCAGTTCCCAACTTTTCTGATTTTCACCCTTTTTGATATCAGCACAGTACTATCTCAGATCAGTACTGTAGATATTCTGTAGACAGATTTTCCCTGTAATCAAATAAGCTCTGTAGACAGGTTAATCAGTAATCAGATCAGTTCTGTAGATTGAATGATATTGTAGTCAGAATAGTTCTGTAGACAAATCATTTCAATAGTCAGAACATGTCTGTAGACAGATATGTGCTGTAATCAGATCAGATTTGTAGACAGATCTAATCTGTAATCAGATCAGTTCCCCCTTCAGTGGAGAACTCCTCTTCTGTGCCTGTTTCACCTTGGTAGAAGTGTTAGTTCATGCATAGATGGTGAAATATAGTACAGAATAGTAAAGAATAATTAAAATAGGTCTATACAAGGTTTTGTTCTAAGGTGTCTTTGTGCTCTCAGTCAACATACAGGATTTTTCAGAAATCATAAATTCCCCCTTAAATGTATATTCTCAATTCCCTCAGCTTTACCAGCTTCCTGATCGGGAGTTAGGCACCTTAGTAACCTATTTACCTGTTTGTGATGAATGTAGAGGTCTTGACATGGCCTGTTCTTCAGAATTACCCATCTTGGTGAACTGATCTTGATATCAGCTCAGTACCTGAAATGTTAGTATACAGCTCTATATACATGTAGGATCCATGTCTATCAATCCTAAGCTTATGCATAACTCTCCAAATCTAGTTTCAGCCAAAGGTTTTGTGAAAATGTCAGCTCTCTGAATATCAGTATGGATCTTTTCCATTCTAATGTTTTTCTTTTCAACATGATCCCTAATAAAATGATGCCTAACATCTACATGCTTGCACCTAGTATGTAAAACGGGATTTTGAGTGATGGCAATTGCACTATTGCTGTCACAGAATATAGGTACATTGGATTCCACAATGTTGTAGTCTCTAAGTTGTTGCATTAGCCAAAGAAGCTGACTATAACAACTTCCTGCAGCCATATATTCTGCCTCAGTGGTAGATGTTGTCACACTTGTTTGTTTCTTTGAAAACCATGATATGAGCTTAGAACCTAAGAATTGGCATGAACCAGAAGTTGATTTTCTATCTATCCTGCAACCACCAAAGTCAGAATCTGAATAACCACTTAGGGATAGATCATCATCTGCAGAATACCACAAACCTCGATTAATGGTACCCTTTAGATATTTCAATATCCTTTTAGCAGTCTCCACATGACTTTCTTTGGGGTTGGCCTGAAATCTAGCACATACACCTACTGCAAATGCAATGTCTGGCCTACTAGCAGTTAAATAGAGTAGAGAACCAATTAAAGCTCGGTAATAGGATTGGTCAGCAGACTTACCTTGATCATCAGGATCCATTCTGTATGTTGGTAGCATTGGTACTCCAACTGTTTTACAGGTCTTGATACCAAATTTATCTAACAAATTTCTTGTATATTTTGCTTGATTGATAAAGATACCATCAGATGATTGTTTCACTTGAAGTCCAAGAAAATAAGTCATTTCTCCCATCATTGACATTTCAAACTTGCTTTGCATAAGTTTTGAAAAACTCTCACTCATGCTTTTGTTAGGAGATCCAAATATTATATCATCAACATAAATTTGGACTAATAGAATGTCTGTACCTTCTTGTCTTCTGAACAAAGTTCGATCCACTTTGCCCTTAGTAAATCCATTTTCAACTAAGAATAGTGAAAGAGTGTCATACCAGGCTCTTGGAGCTTGTTTTAGACCATAGAGTGCTTTCTTCAACCTGTATACTTGATTACCATTTACCTCAAATCCAGGAGGTTGTTCTACATAAACTTCTTCAACAAGTATGCCATTTAAAAATGCACTTTTCACATCCATTTGATACACAATGAATTTCATATAAGCAGCATAAGCAAGAAACAATCTTATAGCTTCTAGTCTAGCTACAGGAGCAAATGTTTCATCATAGTCAATACCCTCAGCTTGAGAGTAGCCCTGAGCCACTAATCTGGCTTTGTTTCTCACAACAAGATCATTTTCATCTTTCTTATTTTTGAAAATCCACTTTGTACCTACCACATTGTGATCAGTAGGTCTTTCTACAAGTTCCCATACATCATTTCGAGTGAACTGATTCAATTCTTCTTGCATAGCAATAATCCAGTTACTGTCAGATAAGGCTTCTTTCACATTAGCAGGTTCAATAGAAGATAAGAAGCAGCACCAACAAAATAAAGAATTACTGGGTTCAGGCTTAGAATCAAACAGTTGCCTTCTGGTCTTAACACCTTTATGGGATTCACCAATAATCAGATCAGTAGAATGAGCAGATTTCCATGTTTTTCTAGTCTTAACAGGAATACTTTCATCATCCATATCATGTATAACAGAATCATCAATATCAATATCATCATTTTCAGCAGGTTTATTCACAGGAGAACAGTCAACCAAATCAGGTGTTGGGATATAAATCCTAGACAAGTCCTAAATGATGATTGAAAGATGAAGTTTTGATAAGCCAAAAGTAGTATGAATATTTTCTAAGTGTTGACTGATCTAGTCTAGTTGAGTTAAGTCATCTTGTACAAGACCAGTAGAGTTCACATGAGTTCACATAAGTTCACATGAAAAGATAAGTACGAAATTATAAGTACTTCATATGTGTTTACAGTATTTGTTTAAGTTTGTTACTGAGCTATTTAAATGTTGTATAGAGCTCATGATGTTTTATTGTAATAGATTAGTTTGATTGTATAGTTTATAAGTTGACTAAGCTTGTATTATGAAAGCTTAAAGTAATGTAATAGTCTTGATAGGTTTAGTATAGTCTACTGATTGAACAAGGAAGACCAGACAAGAAGAGTTGAAGTCTACTACTCAAGACAGGAGGACTACAAGACAAGACAAGTACATACAAGTCTACAGAAGACAAGTCAACGTGAAGATAGTTAGTTAGAAGCGCGTGAAAAGATAAGGATAGAAGTTAGTTATGGAATAACTAATTCATAACAGAAACGCGTGGATTGATAAGAAGATTCAGTTGAAGGTAGTTTTCAAGAAAAGTTGGTTACAACTAACTAAGTTCTTGATGATTGAAGTCTATAAATACTTCATGATGATGATCATTTGAAGACTACTGAAACTCGATATACTGAAGCGTATTAAAGCTATATACTGAAGATTACTCTCAGAGATTGAAGATTCAGAAAGAAGCCAGAAAGACAAGTGAAGAATTCAAAAGGCTACTACTGAATAAGTGTTTAGTTTTTGTTGTTATTTTTCAAGGTGCTAGATACTTGTAAAATTTCTAGTTAGGTCATAGACATATCTGGAGGTATAGTCTGTTGAAGATCTAAGTCTTCTTCTTGGGACTTAAAAGACAGGAACATACACTTGTACTCGATTGGAAGAGTTTAGTGGAAACATCACAACTGGGTTTGTGAGAGTGGATGTAGACAAGTTGTCGAACCACTATAAATCTTTGTGTGTTGTTTACTTTACTGTTTTAATTGTTTAATTGCTTAACTGTTTAACTGCTACTGAGCTTAACAAGTTGAGTATAGAACAGAGTTCTCGAATATAGAAGTTGAGTATAAACTTGAATTGGGCTCATTGTTAATTTCGTATTCCGCATATTGTATTCTGATATTTCGATAGAATTTTGAAAAGTCTATTCACCCCCCTCTAGACATTTTCACTAGCTTACTCGTTATTAACTCAACTTTGGGGACCTACAAGTGGTATCAGAGCAGTAGTTTACGAACTGCTGTTTCTTGATAACCGACTTAAGACTTAGGGTGAAGTCTTGTTCCTTGATTGTAGTTGCTTACGTGTTCTTGATCAAAAACTCCTGTTATATCTGTTTCGTGCTCCCTGTTCTTGACTTATCTGTTTTTCTTGATCATAACTCCACTTAGCACTTATTTCTTGAAATCATGTCTCTTGAGATCAGCGCTAACAAGTTACCCAAGTTCCAGGTTCAGGACTATGACTACTGGAAGCTGCGAATGGAAGCCATTTTCAGTTCCACGCACGACCTAATGATCTCTGTTATCACAGAAGGACCTATTGTTACTATGGTTCCTAATACTGCTGTTCTTGACCCAAGCAAACCAATTGGTACTCTCGTCAAGAAACCCAGGTCAGATCTAACCTCAGAAGAAATGCGTCAAAATAATTTGGATAGTTTGGCAAAGAATTACATTTTACACACCCTTCCTAACGAGTATCTAGGAAATGTGTTAAAATGTAAGACTGCCAAAGAGATGTGGGACAGACTAGCTATCCTTTGTGAAGGGACCTCCCTAATCAAAGAGAGCAAACTCTCCACAGCTGTCCAAAGATTTGAATCATTTCAGATGAAAGCTGGCGAAACTATCGACCAGCTGGATACTCGTTTTACTAAGATCATGAATGATTTGGAAGTACTTGGTAAATCTTATACTGCTCGTGAGATCAATCTTAGGATTTTGAAGAGTCTTGATAGTCGTTGGAAAATGGTAAAGATGCTTGTTAAGAACACTCAAGATATTGATACGTGGACTGCTGAAACCATGTTTCAAACTCTTAAAGCCCATGAGTTTGATTTAGACGAAGATGAACCACTAGCCAGTAGTGATAGAGAACATGCTGTATCTAAGAACGTTGCCTTTAAGTCTAGCTCTTCTAAGTCTTCTAAGGTAGACAGGTCCAAGTCTAGAACTAAGTCTGCCTCTGTGAAAGATGAGTTAGATACTGATATTAGTCTGAAGGATCAGATGAGTCTCATGGTTAGAAAGTTTGATAGGCTCAATAAACGCTTCGGAAGATACAAGAAGTTCTATAGGGATCATAGAGCACCTACGTCTAAGAACTCGTCTGAGACCAGACCGAAACTCTTCCGAAAGGAGAGACGAAGTCTCGAAAGGTAATAGACGAGATAGAGAGTCTGACAATAGGAAGATCCAGCGTTCCGATAGACGTGATAAGCGTAGGGACAAGTCTCCTATTAAAAAGGCTACTAATGATCTCTTGTGCTATAATTGTGAAAAGCCAGGTCATTACATATATGAATGTCCAGACCTGAGCACTGATGATCGTGAAGAACGCAAGGCACGAAGAGAAAGAAGATATAATCGTGGCAAGAAGGCAATGATGGCCAATGATGACTCTGATTCTGAGTCAGACGAGTTGCCATCGTCCGCATCTAGTCACTCAACTGATCAAGATCACGACGAAGCATTCATAGTAGATGATGGCCTATGCTGCATGGCTAAAATCGACCAAGAGGTATCATCTGCTACATCTTTTCAATCTTGTGATGATTCAGAAACTGATGAAAGTGACACTGCTAGTAGTGAAGTAGGAAGTAGTCTTCAGCACTCGACTAGTGCAGTCGAAGACGACCTTCTACTTGCTAACCAAGCATTCATTGAAGTCAGTGATGAAAACATTGCATTAAAACAAGAAATCATTGATCTTAAGGAAGCTCAGTCAAAAGTAGATCCTAATATAACAGTCCTAAATAAACGCTTGACTGAAGAGTTGAGTAAACTCAAAGAAAAGTGTGCGTTGACAGACAGGTTATATCAAGACCTACTTAAGATACATGCAACTGAGAGAAATGAATTCAATGTTTTAAAGAACAAGTGCAACAGACTTGAAGAACGTAATAAGTTCTTAGAGACCGAGGTAGTTACACTTGATCTCAAACTTACTGACCTGGTTAATTCTTCAAAGATTAACCTTGAACTGTCAGATAGGTATAGAGATCCAGGTGACAAGACTGGTATAGGTGCCGAGTCATCTAGCTCGTCTACTCGAGTCATTAAGAACCCTACTACTATTAAAGCAAGACTTTTGCCAAATGATAAAGGAAAATGACCAATGTTATACGATATTGGAACTCCTTCTAATGGTACTGTACCTAAACAAGCTCGAGTTAACATTCCGATTACCAAGGGAGGTAAAAAGAATGGTAACAGCAAGCCTGTTCCATCTAGAACTAATCTTCAAAGGACCACTAATCGTGGACGACCCAACCAGGTCAGATACGAGGACTGGTATCCTGAGGAGACGAGTACTAGACAGGTACAGACTAGACGACAAGAGTCTAGACCTCCATTTATAAGGCAGTCTCAACTCTACTCATCTAGACCTAGACAGGTAGCTCCAAAATATCGTACACAAGCTGTCCTATATCCTCCACCTCTATCATACGATATTTTAAGTGAGGAAAGACCCAAACGCGTCTATAAACCGTATGGACCTAATGCTTTCAAACCCTACTCTAACTATCATAGACAAGTGCCTGCTCAAGTAGAGATTAAGTCGAAAGGCTATCTCCAAAGAGTAGACCCGAACTCGACTGATAGGCCAGAGAAGGACAACAAGGTCTTATTTTGCAACAAATATGGGCGAAAGCTTAAAAGATCGAACTTGTTCAAGACTCCAATGTATATCTGGATTCCTCTGAACATGACTAACCCCCAAGGACCCCAATAAACAAATGGGTACCTAAGTTATTGAATATCATCTATTGCAGGGTCGACTTGACTTGTATAAGAAGGGTGGCTCAGTAGGAGAAACCTGGTACATAGATAGTGGTTGTTCGCACCACATGACTGGTACCAAAGCTCTCTTGTCTAGCTACCATGAGCAAGAAGGACCAAAAGTAATATTTGGTGATAGCTCCACTGCTGTCACTAAAGGATTTGGTTACATCCGGAATGGAGACGTCGAAATTCAAGATGTCTCATATGTTGAAGGTTTGAAATATAATCTACTCTCTGTTTCACAATTTTGTGATCGTGGTTACAAAGTGCAGTTCAAGAGCCGCAAATGTGAAGTCATTGACAAAAGGACGCACACAGTCCTACTAGTCGGCGTAAGACAAGGTAGTGTGTACATAGTGAACTGGAACAGTTGTCCGAGGGACACCTGCCTACTTACTAAGAATCCTAAAGAACTTGGCTGGCTCTGGCATAGACGCCTCTGTCATCTAAACTTTAAGGTTCTTAATAAGATAGCCAGAGATTACCTTGTAGAAGGTATTCCCAATGAAGTTTACTACAAGTCACATGTATGCACGGCTTGTCAACAGGGTAAACAGGTTAAAGGTTCATTTAAGTCAATTCCTACTCTCTCAACTAGTAGAGTTCTAGAACTCCTACATATGGATCTTCATGGTCCAATAACTCCTCCAACCTTGAATGGTAGAAGGTACACACTTGTTGTAGTAGACGACTATTCTAAGTTCACTTGGGTAGTCTTTCTACACAAGAAGAGTGATACACAAACACTTCTGCCTGAACTGTTGAAGAAGTTACGAGTTGAGAAGAACCAGTCTATTGTCAAAATTCGAAGTGACAAGGGAACTGAGTTCATTAATTGCTATATCAAAGAATTTTGTACTAATCGTGGTATCCAGCATCTCACTAGTGCAGCTAGGACACCACAACAGAACGGTGTAGCAGAAAGAAGGAATCGAACCCTTAAAGAAGCCTGTAGGACCATGTTAGCTGAGTTCAACACGCCTCAAAAGTTTTGGGCTGAAGCTATCAACACCGCATGCCACTCACAAAACAGAAGTGCGATCAATAAAGCTCTAGTCAAGACACCTTATGAGGTTTGGAAAGGTAGAAAACCCAGAGTTTCATATTTCCATATATTTGGTTGTAAGTGTTTCATTCACAACAATGGAAAGAGCAAGTTGAATGCTTTCGATGCTAAAGCAGACGAGGGGATATTCTTAGGATACTCCTCGACTAGCAAAACATTTAGAGTATTCAACTACTCAACTCTTTGTGTGGAAGAAACACCACATGTGGTTTTCGATGAATCTCAACAGGGCTCGTCTGCCAACAAGATCAGTGAGAAAGCAACTGATCTATCGATCGAAACTGACAAAGATTCAGAGATATATGAATCTGTTCAAGCCTACAACCCATTCCTAAAAGCTCTCGACTCTGATGACAAGGAGAAGGTAAGTGCTCAAGGTAAGTCTTCTAGACCAGTTGACATGCCTGCTCTAGTTGACTCATCTACTCCTGGTAAATCTGTTGATGATACAAATGATGTTGACAAGCATGATGCTGTACATGATATAGATAATGATAGTATTCCTGTTAAGAATAGAAAAACATGGAAATCTGCGCATAATACTGAAAATATCATTGGTGACTCTACTATTGGTGTGAAGACTAGACGACAACTCTTTGAGTCGCAAGAACAGTCTAGTCCAACTATGTTTTGCTGGTGTTGTTTTCTCTCTGCTATTGAGCCTACCACTGTTAAAGAGGCATTGGCTGATAGTAATTGGATCATCGCTATGCAAGACGAGTTGAACCAGTTTGTTCGAAACGACGTCTGGGAACTTGTCGATAGGCCGAAACATCATAATGTAGTTGGCACTCGATGGATTTTTAAAAATAAGAAAGATGAGAATGATTTAGTCGTTAGAAATAAGGCTAGGCTAGTCGCCCAAGGCTACTCACAAGCTGAAGGCATAGACTATGATGAAACTTATGCTCCTGTTGCTAGACTAGAAGCCATTCGATTGTTCCTTGCATATGCTGCTCACATGAAGTTTACTGTATATCAAATGGATGTTAAAAGTGCATTTCTTAACGGTATTCTTGCGGAAGAAGTGTATGTTGAACAACCTCCAGGTTTCGAAGTCAAAGGCAACCAGGTGTACAGATTGAAGAAAGCCTTATACGGATTAAAGCAAGCTCCAAGAGCATGGTATGACACTCTATCTCTTTTTCTATTAGAAAATGGTTTTACTAAGGGCAAGGTCGATCGAACCTTGTTCAGAAGACAAGAAGGGAAGGACATCTTACTCGTCCAAATTTACGTAGATGACATCATTTTTGGGTCACCTAACAAAAAGCTGAGTGAAAGTTTTTCAACACTCATGCAAAGTAAATTTGAGATGTCTATGATGGGTGAAATGAACTACTTTCTTGGACTTCAAGTAAAACAAACTCCAGAAGGTATTTTCATAAATCAGGCGAAGTACACTAGAAATCTTCTAGACAAGTACGGGATCAAAACATGTAAGTCCACTGGCGTACCAATGCAACCAACTTACAGAATGGATCCAGATGAGAACGGTAAATGTGCTGACCAATCTTATTATCGTGGCTTAATTGGCTCTTTACTGTATCTAACTGCTAGTAGACCAGACATTGCATTCTCTGTTGGTGTTTGTGCTCGATTCCAAGCCAATCCAAAAGAAAGTCACATGGAAACCACCAAAAGGATCTTGAAATATTTGAAAGGGACCATCAATCGTGGTATATGGTATCCCTCAAATGATGATCTATCCTTAAGTGGCTTTTCAGACTCAGACTTTGGAGGCTGTAGAATAGATAGGAAATCTACTTCTGGTTCTTGTCAATTTCTAGGCACAAAACTCATATCTTGGTTTTCTAAAAAGCAGACTAGTGTTGCAACTTCAACTACCGAAGCCGAGTACATGGCTGCTGGTAGCTGTTGTAGTCAACTACTCTGGCTCATGCAACAGCTTCGTGATTACAATATACATGAATCAAATGTTCCTATTTTCTGTGATAGTAATAGTGCAATTGCCATTACACAAAATCCTGTTTTACACACACGATGTAAGCATGTTGATGTGAAGCATCATTTTATACGTGATCATGTAGAAAAGAAGGATATTCGCATGGAAAAGATTCATACTGATTTTCAAAGAGCTGATATTTTTACAAAACCATTAGCTGAGGCACGATTTCGTGAGTTATGCATTAGTCTAGGACTAATTGATTTAGATCCTACTTGCCTATAGCTATGTACTAAAAGACAGGTACATCAATAAGAGGAGACAAGATCACTAGACCAGAGCACTCGACTACTCATCCAACAGACAGGTATACAAGGCTAGACTAGATGACCAAAACAACCCGATGAGGAAGCTGGTAAAGCTGAGGGTAATACTAAGGGAATAAACATTTAAGGGGGAATCTCTGATTTCTTGAATATCCTTATGTTGACTCTTATGTTTGTTACAAGTCATCTGGATCGAAACCTTGACCATTGCATTAAAGTGATATTCGTTTTATTTATTAATCCACCTGTACCTACAATTACACTTTGAAAATCATAAGATAGGTACATGACGACGTTCGACGATTGGGATAGACAAGCACAGTCGAAGGAGGAACTCGACTGGTGTTCATAAGTCTACTCGTCTTGTGAAGCTTAAGTCTACTCGTCTGTTCTGGATAGACTCGAACAGACAAGCTAAGTGTTTCTCTTGATTGATATATGTTAAGTGTTTTGTCAATCGAATTAAGGGTATCATTGTAATTAGATAATGTTAGAATTTGAAAACCCTAGAATTGGATTTATACACTCCCATTTTAATGAGGTGTATACACCCAGTTCGAACTCGACTACATTAGGTCAGATGAGTTCACTCCCCTGTCCTAAGTAAGAAGAGCCGGATTTCAAATTTTACAATATTGAAACACATAATATTCTCGAATCTGTAACCGAATTTCAACAGTCTCGACCGTTGGATTAAGGCCTTCGATCGTGGCCGTTGGATTATTTTTCAGTTTCGAACAAAACCCAGACACTCTCACACGTCTTGCCCCACTTTTGTTCTTAACTCTTCTACTTGAGAAACCTGATTTCTTGCTATTTCTTCAAGTTAACTGCCTATACTCATAACACACTATGTCTACTCGCTCTATTTTCGATCTTAGAACCAACATGCAGGTCACTTTTGACCTAGGCCGGTATATCTCCGACAACAAGGTGAATGTCGAACCATCTGTTTTCTTCAAAGGCCAACACTCAGTTGAAAATGCAGAGATTCTAACTAAATGCACAAGATGTGGTCTAAAGCCCTATTTAGAAGCCTTTCCTCAAGTCGTCTTGGAGGAAGAGGTGCTCGAGTTTTATGCCAATGCCACCAGACGCGGTGATATTATCGAGTCCTTCATTGGAGAGGATCGAGTGCAAATTACTCGAGAAGTGTTGTTCAAATATCTGAAGCTGCCCACTGGAACGATTGATGTTGAGAATTACGCTCTAGGGCAAGAGGTTCGATATTTGAGTATTTTCTGCGGAAGGAAGCTGAAACCGAAACAAGATGGAAAGTATGCTGCAGTCAAGAAGGGTGATCTTCTAGACAAGTATCGCACATTATTGGATATTGCCAGCAAGATCTTATTGAGTTCCACTGGTTCTCATGATTCGGTGACGTTTGCAAAGGCAAGGGTCATGGCCGCAATTTATGATGGAATAACTGAAGGAGATTGGTTCAGGTTGATTGCGGATCGAATAATGTATTTCGAGAAAAGTGTTCGAGTAGATGATCACACTCGCAATTGGGTGGTGTCTACGGCTGTTGGATATGGAAACAAGTTAAGTATCCTATTCCCTCGTCTACTGCCCAACAAGTCGAGTTGGAGTAAAGGAAAGCCCTTCCATCCATTGAAATTCTACTTGAAAAAGGAGGTCGTAAGGAAGCAAGCTGCTGTAAGGCCAGCCGCCCCAAGACATGTTCAGATTGAAGACTCAGACGTCTTACCCTATGGCAACTCATCTAGCTCCTCAGAAGATGAGTCAGTTGATGAAGAAACGGAGGCTCCTGCGAAAGCTGAGTCGAGTGGAGATGATTCAGAAGAGACTCACTCGGACAAGGAAGCTGATGCTGAAAAGGATGTTGATGAAGAGAAGGAGACTCAAGTTCTCAGACTTGTGAGGATTGGTACTCCACCTCCACCAGAAGAGATGAGTTACCAGGTTGGTTCTTCGTCTCAATCTTTGTCACTTCCCTCTCTCTCTCTCCCCTCTGTTCGAACCAAGGCTAGATCACACCGATCTAGGCCTCGTCCTGCACCCTCAACCTCTCAGGCATTGCCAGCATATCCGCTGAGAGCAAGCCTACCCGAAATCACTCCTAAAAAGGACACAACTGATACTCCGACAGTTGTCATACCTGACCGAGCCACATCAAAACCCATAGAGACCACAGCCTTCACTCCCTACCCCTCACCAGAATATGGTGAACCCTCCAACCCATCTACTTCAGACAAGACGCCAGTTGCCACTGCAACAGCTGAGTTAGAGACCCCATCTACTCAGGACCCGTCTGTTGTTAGATTTGAATCCCTGGTTTATTATCCGATGTGTCTGCGAGAGAAGAGGGTTCGTGCTCGAGTTTCAAGAAATCTGAAGAAGCAGCTCTCGACTCTTGACATCGACACAGCTTCTGAACAGTTTGAGAAGCTAGTCAGGATCTGCACGTGGTTCGCTTTGAAGAAGTCTTCTACGGATGATCTTTTTGAAGTCATTCAAGGCATGGGCGGAATCTCCAATTTTATGGATTGGGAGATGGAACAGAAAGAAAATAGTGGAGTTAAGGATCACTCCGAACTATTTCCTCGCAAAGCCTTGGTTGATTTAGTCAAAAAGCTGCTGAATATTCCAGATAGTGTCATTGAAGATGTTTTCGCATTCGACGTCAGAATCCAGACTGATCTGGTGGAAGACGAGATCAAGCCAGAAGTAGCTGAGATGGCAGTACAGACTTCAGAACCAATTTTGGAAATTGAAGATGGTTCAGATGAAGAGGAAGCTGAAACTTCAGAAAACATTGAGTCTTTTGAACTCGGAGAAGAAGATGATGAGTTCATGGATGCGGTTATGTTCACTGAAGAAGAGCTTGTTGATAATGTTCAGAAAGATAATGCTCAGTCGTCTACTCAAGCATTTCCTGAAGGATATCTCGATGAGATGAAGACGGACTTGAAAGAAGTAGTACATTCCGCGATAGATGAGTTCCTCGAATCAAAGGTGAAAGATATTTTGGTACAGCAGAACCAAACACTTGTTGATAGTTCTAGAGAGTTAATCGTTGGAGAAGTCAACAAGATGGACTCGTCTTTTCGAGAAGAAATGTATGCTGAAGTTGAAAATTTCCTGAAGAAACAAGTAGATTTTTCTGAAAAGAGGTCTATTTCGTTCGCACGCTCATTGGCAGAAGAGTCGAGTAAGATGGAACGACTCTACAGGGTTAAGATTGAACGCGATTCCTAGGGTTTCTCTGGAAATGACAACCCTGTGACCAGAAACCATCGAGCGAATGTTGTTTGTGTCACCCTGCACCTGAAGAAAGAATTCCATCGCCTCAGGTTCGTAAACCTTCACAGGAAATGATTCTAGGTATTTCCGTAGCCCACATTCTTCACACATGGTGAGAATGGCTTGATTCTCTGCCTTCTGACGTCCGATGAAGTAAACGGAGTTTTCGACGAAGATTCCTTTCTCTCGCATCCATCTGGATGAATCAAAAGTTCCTGCTACTTCATTTTCTTCGTTAATAATATCGATAATCGCCATTGAAAAGAAATAGAGAAGAGTAGTTTGCAAGAGTAAGGGTATTTGAGAAAGCTTGAGCTTAGAGAGTTTTGCAGAAAGATTCTTGAGTAATGAAGAAGAAGAAGTTAATGAGATCGTGTAAATCTAAAATCAAATCAATATCTAGGGCTTGGATTGATTTTGATTACCACGTTGTGTGGTTTGGATTGAGTTATTGAAAAGGTGTAAATAAAAAAACGTTCCAAATTCATAACATCTCAATTCCAATTTGGAGCCAACTAGTGTTGATAAATACACCTTTTAAATTAGGTTAGAAATAGAGGAGTGTATTAATCTTCTCTATAAATGATCTAATTTTGAACAGACCTTGACTTAGAAGTACTCTAAGGCAAAATACTGTTCTGATGTATATCAGCACAGTTGTTTTCCATGCACATTATACTTCAATTTCTTATTACTGCATTATTGAATATTACTTATCTGGGTTCAGCTGAGTATAGTGATCAGCTGAGTACTCTTTTGAAGATCAGCTCAGTAGTTGGGTCAGCATAGTAATCCTCAGATCAGTTCCCAACTTTTCTGATTTTCACCCTTTTTGATATCAGCACAGTACTATCTCAGATCAGTACTGTAGATATTCTGTAGACAGATTTTCCCTGTAATCAAATAAGCTCTGTAGACAGGTTAATCAGTAATCAGATCAGTTCTGTAGATTGAATGATATTGTAGTCAGAATAGTTCTGTAGACAAATCATTTCAATAGTCAGAACATGTCTGTAGACAGATATGTGCTGTAATCAGATCAGATTTGTAGACAGATCTAATC
The DNA here is from genome assembly GCA_963675135.1 of Galeopsis tetrahit. Taxonomy (NCBI): domain Eukaryota; kingdom Viridiplantae; phylum Streptophyta; class Magnoliopsida; order Lamiales; family Lamiaceae; genus Galeopsis; species Galeopsis tetrahit. The sequence goes on along the minus strand of OY776134.1, from coordinate 61,238,757 downwards.
TGTAATCAGATCAGTTCCCCCTTCAGTGGAGAACTCCTCTTCTGTGCCTGTTTCACCTTGGTAGAAGTGTTAGTTCATGCATAGATGGTGAAATATAGTACAGAATAGTAAAGAATAATTAAAATAGGTCTATATAAGGTTTTGTTCTAAGGTGTCTTTGTGCTCTGAGTCAACATACAGGATTTTTCAGAAATCATAGATTCCCCCTTAAATGTATATTCTCAATTCCCTCAGCTTTACCAGCTTCCTCATCGGGAGTTAGGCACCTTAGTAACCTATTTACCTGTTTGTGATGAATGTAGAGGTCTTGACATGGTCTGTTCTTCAGAATTACCCATCTTGGTGAACTGATCTTGATATCAGCTCAGTACCTGAAATGTTAGTATACAGCTCTATATACATGTAGGATCCATGTCTATCAATCCTAAGCTTATGCATAACTCTCCAAATCTAGTTTCAGCCAAAGGTTTTGTGAAAATGTCAGCTCTCTGAATATCAGTATGGATCTTTTCCATTCTAATGTTTTTCTTTTCAACATGATCCCTAATAAAATGATGCCTAACATCTACATGCTTGCACCTAGTATGTAAAACGTGATTTTGAGTGATGGCAATTGCACTATTGCTGTCACAGAATATAGGTACATTGGATTCCACAATGTTGTAGTCTCTAAGTTGTTGCATTAGCCAAAGAAGCTGACTATAACAACTTCCTGCAGCCATATATTCTGCCTCAATGGTAGATGTTGTCACACTTGTTTGTTTCTTTGAAAACCATGATATGAGCTTAGAACCTAAGAATTGGCATGAACCAGAAGTTGATTTTCTATCTATCCTGCAACCACCAAAGTCAGAATCTGAATAACCACTTAGGGATAGATCATCATCTGCAGAATACCACAAACCTCGATTAATGGTACCCTTTAGATATTTCAATATCCTTTTAGCAGTCTCCACATGACTTTCTTTGGGGTTGGCCTGAAATCTAGCACATACACCTACTGCAAATGCAATGTCTGGCCTACTAGCAGTTAAATAGAGTAGAGAACCAATTAAAGCTCGGTAATAGGATTGGTCAGCAGACTTACCTTGATCATCAGGATCCATTCTGTATGTTGGCAGCATTGGTACTCCAACTGTTTTACAGGTCTTGATACCAAATTTATCTAACAAATTTCTTGTATATTTTGCTTGATTGATAAAGATACCATCAGATGATTGTTTCACTTGAAGTCCAAGAAAATAAGTCATTTCTCCCATCATTGACATTTCAAACTTGCTTTGCATAAGTTTTGAAAAACTCTCACTCATGCTTTTGTTAGGAGATCCAAATATTATATCATCAACATAAATTTGGACTAATAGAATGTCTGTACCTTCTTGTCTTCTGAACAAAGTTCGATCCACTTTGCCCTTAGTAAATCCATTTTCAACTAAGAATAGTGAAAGAGTGTCATACCAGGCTCTTGGAGCTTGTTTTAGACCATAGAGTGCTTTCTTCAACCTGTATACTTGATTACCATTTACCTCAAATCCAGGAGGTTGTTCTACATAAACTTCTTCAACAAGTATGCCATTTAAAAATGCACTTTTCACATCCATTTGATACACAATGAATTTCATATAAGCAGCATAAGCAAGAAACAATCTTATAGCTTCTAGTCTAGCTACAGGAGCAAATGTTTCATCATAGTCAATACCCTCAGCTTGAGAGTAGCCCTGAGCCACTAATCTGGCTTTGTTTCTCACAACAAGATCATTTTCATCTTTCTTATTTTTGAAAATCCACTTTGTACCTACCACATTGTGATCAGTAGGTCTTTCTACAAGTTCCCGTACATCATTTCGAGTGAACTGATTCAATTCTTCTTGCATAGCAATAATCCAGTTACTGTCAGATAAGGCTTCTTTCACATTAGCAGGTTCAATAGAAGATAAGAAGCAGCACCAACAAAATAAAGAATTACTGGGTTCAGGCTTAGAATCAAACAGTTGCCTTCTGGTCTTAACACCTTTATGGGATTCACCAATAATCAGATCAGTAGAATGAGCAGATTTCCATGTTTTTCTAGTCTTAACAGGAATACTTTCATCATCCATATCATGTATAACAGAATCATCAATATCAATATCATCATTTTCAGCAGGTTTATTCACAGGAGAACAGTCAACCAAATCAGGTGTTGGGATATAAATCCTAGACAAGTCCTAAATGATGATTGAAAGATGAAGTTTTGATAAGCCAAAAGTAGTATGAATATTTTCTAAGTGTTGACTGATCTAGTCTAGTTGAGTTAAGTCATCTTGTACAAGACCAGTAGAGTTCACATGAGTTCACATAAGTTCACATGAAAAGATAAGTACGAAATTATAAGTACTTCATATGTGTTTACAGTATTTGTTTAAGTTTGTTACTGAGCTATTTAAATGTTGTATAGAGCTCATGATGTTTTATTGTAATAGATTAGTTTGATTGTATAGTTTATAAGTTGACTAAGCTTGTATTATGAAAGCTTAAAGTAATGTAATAGTCTTGATAGGTTTAGTATAGTCTACTGATTGAACAAGGAAGACCAGACAAGAAGAGTTGAAGTCTACTACTCAAGACAGGAGGACTACAAGACAAGACAAGTACATACAAGTCTACAGAAGACAAGTCAACGTGAAGATAGTTAGTTAGAAGCGCGTGAAAAGATAAGGATAGAAGTTAGTTATGGAATAACTAATTCATAACAGAAACGCGTGGATTGATAAGAAGATTCAGTTGAAGGTAGTTTTCAAGAAAAGTTGGTTACAACTAACTAAGTTCTTGATGATTGAAGTCTATAAATACTTCATGATGATGATCATTTGAAGACTACTGAAACTCGATATACTGAAGCGTATTAAAGCTATATACTGAAGATTACTCTCAGAGATTGAAGATTCAGAAAGAAGCCAGAAAGACAAGTGAAGAATTCAAAAGGCTACTACTGAATAAGTGTTTAGTTTTTGTTGTTATTTTTCAAGGTGCTAGATACTTGTAAAATTTCTAGTTAGGTCATAGACATATCTGGAGGTATAGTCTGTTGAAGATCTAAGTCTTCTTCTTGGGACTTAAAAGACAGGAACATACACTTGTACTCGATTGGAAGAGTTTAGTGGAAACATCACAACTGGGTTTGTGAGAGTGGATGTAGACAAGTTGTCGAACTACTATAAATCTTTGTGTGTTGTTTACTTTACTGTTTTAATTGTTTAATTGCTTAACTGTTTAACTGCTACTGAGCTTAACAAGTTGAGTATAGAACAGAGTTCTCAAATATAGAAGTTGAGTATAAACTTGAATTGGGCTCATTGTTAATTTCGTATTCCGCATATTGTATTCTGATATTTCGATAGAATTTTGAAAAGTCTATTCACCCCCCTCTAGACATTTTCACTAGCTTACTCGTTATTAACTCAACTTTGGGGACCTACATCAGGCATGTCAATTGGTCTAGAAGACTTACCATTGTCTTTTACCTTTTCTACATCATCATCTTTGTTTAGAACATTCAGAAATGGATTGTAGGCTTGTACAGATTCATAAATTTCTGTTTCTTCAGTGTCTTTATCAGTTTGAATGGTCAGATCATCAACTGTCTTACTGATCTGATGATCAGCAGAGTCCTGTACAACTTCATCAAAGACAACATGGGGTGTTTCTTCTACACATAGAGTAGAGTAATTAAAAACTCTAAATGCCTTGCTTGTGGAAGAATATCCTAAGAATATTCCTTGATCCGCTTTGGCATCAAAAACATTTAATTTGCTCTTTCCATTGTTATGAATAAAGCACTTACATCCAAAGATATGAAAATATGAAATTCTTGGTTTTCTACCTTTCCATACCTCATAAGGAGTTTTACCATGTACTTTGTTGAATGCACATCTGTTCTGAGTGTGACAGGCAGTGTTGATTGCCTCAGCCCAGAACTTCTGTGGTGTGTTGTATTCTGCAAGCATTGTTCTGCATGCTTCCTTTAGTGTTCTGTTTCTTCTCTCAGCTACACCATTTTGTTGGGGTGACCTAGCTGCACTTGTCAAATGCTGAATTCCAGACTTAGAACAAAATTCTTTAATATAGCAGTTTATAAATTCAGTCCCCTTGTCACTCCTGATTTTGACAATGGGCTGACCTTTTTCTACTTGCAACCTCTTTAGCAGATCTGGTAGTTGGGTTTGTGAATCACTCTTTTTGTGTAAGAAGATTGTCCAAGTGTACTTTGAATAATCATCTACCACAACCAAGGTGTACCTTCTACCATTCAGTGTAGGGGGTTTTATTGGACCATGTAAATCCATGTGTAAGAGTTCTAAGACTCTACAAGTAGAAAGAGTGGGAATTGACTTAAAGGAAACCTTTACCTGTTTACCTTTTTGGCAAGCATCACACACTTGTGACTTGAAATAGATTTCATTAGGGATACCTTCAACAAGGTAGTTTCTTGCAATCTTGTTAAGAATCTTAAAGTTCAGATGGCATAAGCGTCTGTGCCATAGCCAACTGATTTCTTTAGGACTTTTGGAAAGAAGGCAAGCATCCCTAGGACAGCTATTCCAATTTACAATGTAGACACTGCCCTGTCTAACTCCAACTAGTAGAATTGTATGAGTTCTTTTATCCCAGATTTCACATTTGGTGCTTTTGAAGTAAACTTTGTAACCCCTGTCACAAAATTGAGAGACAGATAACAAATTATATTTCAGACCTTCAACATAAGAGACATCTTGAATCTCTACATCTCCATTCTTGATGTATCCAAATCCTTTTGTGATTGCCATGGAACTATCACCAAAGATCACTTTTGGTCCTTCCTTCTCATGATAGTCAGAAAGAAGAGTCTTGGTACCAGTCATGTGGTGAGAACACCCACTGTCTATGTACCAAGTTTCTCCAACTGAACCACCTTTCTTATAAAGATCCAGTCGACCCTGCAAGTAGTGATCTTAATAATTTAGGTACCCTTTCTTTATTGGGGTCCTTGGGGGTTAGTAGTGAGAGGTATCCAAATAAACATTGAAGTTTTGAATAATTGAGACCTCTTAAGTTTTCTGCCATGCTTATCACAGAACAGTACTTTATTGACCTTATCCAAATTATCAGCAGACTTAGGATCTATTTTTCTGAGATTGCCTTTCCTTGGTTCTATCCCTTTTTCAGTAAGATCAGTATGTCTGTAATAGTTTGCATATGGTCTAAAAGCCTGTGGACCATACGGCTTATAGATGCGTTTTGGTCTTTCCTCTCCAATGATATCATAAGATAAAGGTGGAGGATAAAGAACAGGTTTGTTATGATAATGAGGCACAAATTTCCTAGGTTTAGTTGAGTACAGCTGAGACTGCCTTATGAGAGGAGGTCTAGGTTGTTTCCAACTTGCCTGAGATTGTCTTGACCTACTGTTCTGAGTCTGCCTCTTCTGATTCCAGGACTTTTCAGCTCTGGTCAGAGGAGTAGTACTCTTCTGGTAAGGTCTTGACTGTACTGGTCTAGATCCATTCTTTTGTTTACCATTCTTGGCATTAGAAGGAATGTATTTAGACTGTACTTTGGAGTTTGGTTCATTATCATAGATCATAGGTTCTTTTCCTTTATCTAATTGCAAAGAACTTGAACTAGCTCCAGTAGCGTTCTTAATGCCTGAAGTAGAAGAACTAGGCAGATCAGTACCTATTCCACTCTTGTCATAAGGAGCTCTGTATCTGTCTGATAATGTTTGATTAATATTAGAAGAGTTAATCATATCAGATAGCTTTAGATCCAAGCTCAGTACTTCAGATTCTAAGAATCTATTGCGCTCTTCAAGTTTTTCACATTTAATCTTTAAGTCATTGAACTCATTTGTCTCTTTAGCTTGTGTATGAAGCATACCCTGATATAGCTTGTCCATAGATGCATACTTATCTTTGAGTTGTGACAACTCTTCTGATAGCCGTGCATTTAGAACAATTATATTAGGATCCACTTTCATTTGAGCTTCTCTAAGACTCATGATTTCTTGTCTTAAAGATATGTTCTCATCACTGATTTCTATGAATGCTTTGTTAGCTGGTAGGAGGTCTTCTTCATTCATTCCATTGGAATGGTGAAGACTACTCCCTGCACTGCTATCAGCAGTGTCACATAAATCAGAATCAGAATCTGATTCATCACAAGATTGAAAAGATGTGACAGATGATACCTCTTGATCTATTTTTGCCATCATGACTAGTCCATCATCTGCAATGAAGACTTCTTTCTCACTGCTGGAAGGGTAATCAGAAGAGGAGGATGGTAACTCATCTGAATCCGTATCAGATTCATTGTTAGCCACCATTGCCCGCTTACCCTTTGCATATTTGCGATCTCTCCTTGCTTTCCTTTCTCTTCTGTCTTCAGCACTCAGATCAGGACATTCGTGGATGTAATGACCTGGCTTTTCACAGTTATAACACAGAGGTTCATTAGTAGAACGTTTAGTAGGAGAGTGATATCGGTTCCTGTCCTTTCTATCAGTAGAATTCCTATCCTTCCTATCAGCAGAGTTCCTATCTCTTCTTTTCTCATTAGAGATCTCATCTCTTCTTTCAGAAGATTTGTGATCCCTTCTGGTCCTAGAAGAGTCCCTGTTATTAGAGCTCTGAGTGTCCTTATAGAATCTTTTGTATCTACCATACCTTTTGTTAAGCTTATCAAACCTCTTAATCATTAAGTTCAACTGATCCTTAAGATCAAGATCAGTACTCTCTAGTTCATCTTTTATGCTTGAGGACTTAGACACAGATGATCTAGGTTTCTTAGAGGTAGATGCCTTAAGTGCAATGTTCTTGGAGATTTCCTTAACCCTATCATCACTAACTATTGGATCTTCTTCATCCAATTCAAACTCATGTGCTTGAAGGGTTTGGAAAGTAGTTTCAACAGACCAGTTATCTATATCCTGAGTGTTTTTAATGATCAGTGTCACCATTTTCCACCTTTCATCTAAGGCTTTAAGGATACGTAAATTGATCTCCCTATTGGTATAAGTCTTACCTAAAACATCCAGATCATTCATAATCTTGGTAAAGCGAGTATCGAGCTGGTCTATTGTTTCACCAGGCTTAATTTTAAATGATTCGAACTTCTGGACAGCAGTGGATAGTTTGCTTTCCTTTATAAGAGAAGTTCCCTCACAAATGATAGCTAACTTGTCCCACATCTCTTTGGCTGATTTACATTTAACCACTTTCCCAAGATACTCGTTGGGAAGGGTGTGCAAAATGTAATTCTTTGCCAAGCTGTCTAAATTGTTCTGCCTCATTTCTTCAGCAGTTAGATCTAACCTGGGTTTTGGCACGAGAACACCAATGGCTTTTGAAGGCTCCAGAGTTGCAGTGTTGGGTATCATGGTAGTAATAGGACCTTCTTTGATCACAGACATCATCAGATCATGGGTTGAACTGAATATGGCCTCCATCCTCAGTTTCCAATAATCGTAATCTGCAACCTTGAACTTTGGAAGTTTATTGATGTTAGTTTCTTCCATGATGAAACAAGCAGTAAGATCAGTAGTATGACAAATAAGTCAAGAAAGACAATTAAGATCAAGAAACTGTTATCAGTAATGAGAGACAATTAGACTTTCCCCAAAGTCTATAGGGTTATCTAGAAACAGCAGTCCAAAGAACTACTGCTCTGATACCACTTGTTGGTCCCAAAAGTTGAGTTTAGATTGATTAAGCTAGTAAAAGTCTAGAGGGGAGGGGTGAATAGACTTTTAAAATTCTATCAAAATATCAGAGTTTAAGTGCGGAAATGTGTTCTGTACAATACTGTTCTTAGAATCAGATCAGTACTAACAGATCTTGTTTATACTCAACTTTTCTTTAAATCTTTTCTTTAGAAAACTTACTGTTCTTGCTCAACAAATATATCAACAGTTAATCAAATCAAAACAGTAAAGAACACAAGATTTTTATAGTGGTTCGACAACTTGTCTACATCCACTCTCACAACTCCAGTTGCGATGTTTTATTACTCTTTTCCACTTGAGTACTTGTTGTTTAGAGTCCCAAGATTAAGACTTCGATCTTATCGATTACACTTCCAAGTGTATCTTCGATCAACTAGTAATTTCACAAGTAACTAGCACACTTGTTTACAACAATACAAACTTAAAACGAAAAGTAAAACTTCTCTTGATGATAGCCTTTGTTTCTTCAATTCAAATCTGTGGCTTCTCTTCAGTTCTTCTTGATCTTCCAACTCTATGAGTGCTTGAATACTTGAATGCTTTTTGATTTGCTCTTGAATACTTCGAGTAGTAGTAGTTTCAGTAGTCTTTTCAAGTAGAAGATCACACGGTATTTATAAGCATTAGTAAGACAGTTAGCAGTTTGTGAACTAACTCTCAACTAACTCATAACCGTTTCTTGTTGTAACTTCCTTCAGTTTGTAACCAACTTAAAACTTATCTTTTCAAGTCAGCATATCTTCAACAATATCTTCAGTTACGCCTTAAATAAGTTATCCAAACTTATTCTTCAAACAAACTAACTCAGCACAGTAAACTTCTCTTCTTAGTTTTACTGCTCTTGGTCAGTCAGCACAGTTCTTCCAAACTGTTCAGCTTCCTTCAAAAACTTTACTTGATATCTTCAATCTCTGAAATAGTCTTCTTAGTCATCTTTAGTCTTCTGACTTCCAATCTAATCTACTGTTCTAAACTATTACAATGCTGAATACAATAGAATACAACTTTACAAATATAAAACCTATCTATACACCAACTGAACTATATACAGATGAGTATAACTAAGTCCTATACTATAAGCTGTCTATACAATATTTCAATCAACTTAGTTCTTAAACAGTTCATATATTAGATTACTAAAATACTAAGATCAGTAAACTAAAACTTCATATTACAATAAGATCAGTAATCTCAGACAATAAGATCAGTAAACTTATATCATGTATTTCACATAGAAAATCATATAATCACATATATCATTAACTCTAAAATTACTTTTGGCCATCAAAACATATAATCATCAATTAGAACAGGTAATTTAATTTGTTAAATTTTTTAGTTTTTTTTTTTTTAAATTCTAACTTTTTTTTTGTTTTATGCTGCTATATATTCAGGAAGGACATTCAGGAAATAAGTGTCCAGTAGATGAAGCTCAGGTATATTTTTTACTTTTTAGTAATTTTTTGTTTATGTAGTAACTTACATTATTGCATGTAGTAATATAATATGTTTCTTAGAGTAATACATTGTTTTGTATGTAGTCAAACATTTTTTCCTATGTTATACTTTGTTACATGTAGTTATTGTGGTTGCATAAGCTATGTTGATGTAGTAATTCATATTATCTCATGTAGTAAAATATAATATCTGATGTAGTATCACATATTCTTTCATGTAGTAATATATATAATATATGATGTAGTAGTAATACATATTTTGTGTATAGTGTTCAGTTTGTGTAGTAATTCATATGTTTTTTGTATAGTGTTCAGTTGGTGTAGTATCAAATATTTTATGCATGTAGTAACACATATTCTTTCATGTAGTAGTAATTAATTTTAATTCCAGTGTTTATTAGGTGTAGTAAGACTTATTATTGCATGTAGTATTATTTAATATTGTGTTTAGTAATAGATAGGCATCATCTTGTAATTCAAAATGTTTTTCATTGCAGGATGATCCAAAGATGTTGCATGATTTGATGCAGGATATTTGTGAAATTTCGTCAGATTATGTGAAAAAATTGAGAAATATTAAAGATGTTGCAACTATTGTTAGCTCAAGTTCAGAGGAACTTAGTGATTCTCAAAAAATTTACTCTGATGAAAAGGTTTTAGCAATAATTGATGGGTTGGTTGCTAACTTTTTACGTACTAAAGAACTTGTGCTAGAGATGCCTAGTTTTGAGCTTTTTTCAGATGATCCACTTGACTGTTTTGGTTTAAATAAAAATGGTGGTGAGAAAGATGATGGTGGGAAAGATGGTGGGGAAGAGGTTGTTGATAGGGAAGAAGTTTGTGAGAGAGATCTGGGTGGGAATGATGTTGTTGAGGAAGCGGCTGTTGAGACTGTTATTGGAGATGAAATTTTAAGGGAAGATGTTGTTGTTGGTGAGGCTGTTGGTGAAGCTGTTGGGGTTGTTGGGGCTGTTGGTGAAGCTGTTGGGGCTGTTGATGCTGTTGGGGTTGTTGAGGTTGTTGGGGCTGTTTGTGAGACTGTTGAGGTTGTGGGTAAGGACAAAGTCAGTGGTGAAGATATTGACGAGGATGCTGAAGAGCCCGAAAGTGACGACGAATACAGTGATGAAGAGGTTTTTGAGAAAGCAGGGGGAATGTTTATTTTTTATCGTAACAGTCATTTTGAAAAAGTTTTTATGAAAATTGAGAAGGATGTTGGGTATTTGTCTGAGTTTTGTAATGAAAATGCAAGGATATTTTCTAGCATGAAGACTGGATTGTTGAATATTCTTGATTATGTTTTTCACTCCAAGGAAAACATGTAGTAAGTTTTTATTTTTTGTTCTTCCTGTTCATATATTTATATTGTTCATGTGTTTACTAATAAGCATTATATCTTGTACTAAATAATTTTTCTTTTATTTTTTGTTGTAGTGATGAGCTATTCAATACAGACACTGATTTACATATGGTTAGCAAAGATGATTTTTGGACGTTGTATACAGAGAAGGAAATCAGTATGCCAGTTATAACTGCGGTGGCGTATATGATTAATTCAGAATTTCATAATTGTTCTAAGAAAAGACTCTCTAGATACATCTTTAGCCTTGATCACAGTGTAAGTGTATTAACAAAAAATTGTGTTTTTTTTATTTTTTGTTTATTTTTTATAATTTTATTTTTTGTTAATACAGAAAGCTTTGGAGCATATGATAACTTTTGCAAAAAAGAAGAAAGAATATGAAGCAGAAATTATTGGTTCTTGGAAATGTTGTCTCGAGTTAATGCCGAACAAGAATGCTTTAATGACAGCGGATTTGGTATTTATTTTTTTTAAATTATTTTCATTACAGTTTTTTTTATATTTTAATCACATATTTATATTTATATATATATATTTTGCAGATTTTCGTCCCATTTTGTGTATTTACACATTTTGCTGCTGTTGTTTTTAACTTTTCGAATGGCACTTTGCAATACCTGGATAATATGATTCATGTTAAACCCGAGACATACTACAAGATGGCTAAAATATTGGTTAGTGAATTTTTTTAATGTAGTATTTCAATCCTTTACTTGTAGTAATATCTATCTGTATATGTAGTAATTCACAAAGTAATCTATATTTGTACATGTAGTAATCTATATCTTTACATGTAGTATTCATTAAGTGTGTTTATTTTCTATTTGCAGCAAAGACTCATGTTCACCTTTTTGAAGGATTTGAATCATCCTAATGCTGCTAAGGTTAAAGATTTCGATCTTGTTGACATTCCATTTGAATGGAAGAAAGCAGAAAGTAACAAGGATTGTGGTGTTTTTCTTACTCACCACATTTTTCATTTCAATAGGGAACTTTATTCTTCTGCTGATCTTTGCAATGTATGTTTTTCTTATCATTTTTTTTTTAATTTTTGTTTATCTTTTTTTTTTTTATACATGTTGTCATGATTCTACTCTTTTTTTTTTTTTTTTTTTTTTTGTGTAGGCTGATTTCAGAATTAGAATGAGGGTTGAGTTGTGTGTGAGTTTGATAACCTCAAATGCCAATGTGAAGAAAGATACAGTCATAGATAAAGTCTATGATTTTTATCTGAAGAATCCGTTGTTGTTAGAGGAACTTGAAAAGGCGAAGAAAATAGAGGAAGGGAAGAAAGCAGCTGAAGAAAGGAGGAAAAATTTACGATCTAGCAGGAAGAATTGATGATTTTTAATCTATCTTTTTGAATGATGAACATTATTTGTGTTTTGAATACTTATTTTGTATGTTTTCTGGTATTGTTGGGGGAATTTTGAACTGATTGAATAGTTTGGTAATGTGGTGGATGTTTTTATGTATTTTGTATGTATGTTTTTTTTGTATTTAGTATTAATTGAATATCTTTCATATTCTTAGCAGGTCCAAATTAACACAAACCTTTTTTTTGAAGAGTTTTGTGTAAACTCCTAAGGTACATAATCATAGTAATATGATTATAATTGCAGTCATTGTTATTCTTAGGAGCTTCAAATTAACATATATTTGTTTACACAGTTTTCAACAATCTTTTTGTGCAATGAAGATTGATTTAAAGAAAGAATATATAAGGTACTTATTCATTTTTAAATATTATACTCTAGGTTTTAAGAATAGTAATCAAATAATGTCATGTAGTAACATAAAATATTACATGCGGTAACATTAATGTAGTTATTCAGTAATCAAATAATAATACTAAAATATTTTAAATTATAACACTTATTTAATTTATAATAATGTACTTTCATTTCGATATGAGTAGTAATCAAATAATTTCATGTAGTAACACAAAATTTTACATGTAGTAACACAAAATTTTACATGTAGTAACAAAAACATAATAATGCAGTAATCAAATAATAATACTAAAATTTGTGTTACTATAATTGTTGTTAAATTACAGCGATGTACATTTCATTTCGATATGTGTAGTAATCAAATAATTTCATGTAGTAACACAAAATTTTACATGTAGTAACACAAAATTTTACATGTAGTAACAAAAACATAATAATGCAGTAATCAAATAATAATACTAAAATTTGTGTTACTATAATTTCTGTTAAATTACAGCGATGTACATTTCATTTCGATATGTGTAGTAATCAAATAATTTCATGTAGTAACACAAAATTTTACATGTAGTAACAAAAATATAATAATGCAGTAATCAAATAATAATACTAAAATTTGTGTTACTATAATTTTTGTTAAATTACAGTGATGTACATTTCATTTCGATATGAGTAGTAATCAAATAATTTCATGTAGTAACACAAAATTTTACATGTAGTAACACAAAATTTTACATGTAGTACCAAAAATATAATAATGCAGTAATCAAATAATAATACTAAAATTTGTGTTAATATAATTTTTGTTAAATTACAGTGATGTACATTTCATTTCGATATGAGTAGTAATCAAATAATTTCATGTAGTAACACAAAATTTTACATGTAGTAACACAAAATTTTACATTTAGTAACAAAAACATAATAATGCAGTAATCAAACAATAATACTTATTTAATTTATAGTAATGTACGTTTCATTTTTATATGAGTAGTAATCATATAATTCTATGTAGTAACACAAAATATTATATGTAGTAACATAAATGTAGTTATACAGTAATCAAATATTAATACTAAAATTTGTATTACTATAATTGTTGTTCTATTATAGTAATGGACATTTTCAGTTCGAGTATTTAATCAAATAATTCCATGTAGTAACACAAATTATTACATATAGTAACAAAAACATAATAATGCAGTAATCAAATAATAATACTAAAATATGTAAAAAAAATTAACTCACAGTAATACTTTTTCAACCTTGTTTTCTGCATTTTAACAGTAAAATGATACAGTAAAGTAGTCTTTTGAATTAAAAATGAAAACTAAAATAAATGAGGATTTGGTGTCATGGAGCCAAATTCATTGGCTAATTCAACTGTAGTTTTTTCTTCTTTCTCCCAAAATGATTTTTAGTCCTCTTCTTTCTGCCTTTCGTAATTGTGCGTTTAGGATCCAGAACATGTCTTGTTTCTCCAGAATCAGTAGTAGCAGCAGCAACTGTACTTTTTTTAGATTTCAATTCTTCAAGTGCCACTGAATCTCTTCTTTGAACCTCCTCTATTATTTTTCTTGCATCCATATCTCCTTCACTCTCCAAAATCATATTATAACTCTTTCTTGCCATTTCATATCTCCAAAGGACTGTACGATCAACTTTCCAGGTTTCAACTTGACCGTTTGTTTTGTCCCAAATTTCTGATTTTGCAATTTTTGTCCACCTTTTCTTTATGTAGGAATCTGGTATAGTGTCCACAGAATTTATGTGTAGTACTCTCAATGAATGGCTACACAATATACCACGTTCTTCAAATCTCTTGCATGAGCATGTGATACAATTCATGCTGAAGTCGTAGATCATTTTCTGTGTCACACCACGCCGTGTCACCTCATATACCACTGTAGTATTATCAGCCCCAACAATTGTTGAACTACTTGATATACACTTCAAAAACTCTACTTCAAACTTTTTGTATACATTAATGGTGTATATTTCAGAAGCATGTCTCACCAGTGCATTTATAGTGAATGATGAATCTGGCTTCACCCTTGAGCTCTTGAACTCATCCTCTTTTTCCTTTATTCTCCAAGTTTCAACTATATTATAAAAAATTCCAAAAAATTCAGTCAAGCTTGTTGTCTTCTTTGAATTGAATGAAATGGAACTGTTTGCACTCTCACTCCTTTGGGAAGATAGGATTCCAGCTGAAAAGAAGTCATTGTTTAGTGCAGTACACCACTTCTCCCTTATATTGTACAATCTGTTAAACCATTCATGATCCTGTAGATTATATCTTGAAATCAATCCATTCCAGCGACTCTCAAACTCCTCTTCATTAGTACACCATGATAAGCACTTGTTGAACTCTTGTTTAAAATCTTCATCACACTTTAGCTTTGCAAATCTAGAAACTGCATTTTGTTGGAGGTGCCAAATACAGAGCCTGTGTCTTGTTTCAGGAAAAATCTGAAAAGGTATAAATTTATTATATGTAGTAACACACATTATATAATGTAGTATATTAAATAACTGCATGTAGTAACTAGTACTATTTCATGTATTTTTATTAGATCATACCTTTTCTATTGCATGTGCTATAGCTGCATCTTGGTCTGTGAATATTGTTACTGGACTCCTTCCACCCATAGACTTCTTGAACACTGTGAATAGCCATTCAAAAGTTTCTATTTTCTCATTTGATAAGAACGCACATCCAAACATAGTATTTCTCCAATGGTTGTTAATTCCAATGAATGGTGCACATATGAGGTTGTATTTGTTAGTACGGTAGGTTGTGTCGAACACCATTACATCACCATATATTCCATAATCTTCTTTCATCATTGAATCTCTTCAAAAAGCGTTAGTCATTCTTCCCTCATCATCCATTTGCACTCCGTAAAAAAAGTCAGTCTCTTCATTGTTCTAGTTTTGTATTAATTCCATGAAAGTCCTTGTATCACCACCCTCTATGGCCTTCATTCTTTCACGATTCACAAAGTTCAAGTGATCTCTCATTGTGTGTCCAACTTGCTCTTCACCCCCAGCATTAAATGCAAGGTATCTGAAAGAGTCAGCTGGTTTAAGATCAGAAGATACCATATCCACAATTGCAAGAGCCTTTCCATCTTTGATTGTTCTTTCAGATTTATGCATGTGATTCCATTCTTGTCTTGTCAAATAATGATTGTAATCCAAGACATGTTTCACAACCTCATACAATCCATCCACAAGTTTTATCCTCATTTGAGCTTTTCAATTAGTTCTTGTGTCTAGGGGTGGGCATAAAACCGAAAAAACCGAAAAACCGAACCGAACCGACGATTTTCGGTTTATTCGGTTGTTCGGTTCGGTTCGGTTGAATTTTTTTTAAAATTTCGGTTTTTTCGGTTCGGTTCGGTTTATATTCTCTAAAAATCGAATAAACCGAACCAACCGAACTATAAATAAAAATAAATATAATTAATTAATAAATATATATATATATATATAAATAAAATCCTAGAACAGTAAACCATTAAACTTTCTTTTCCCTATTTCTGCCGATTCCCTACTCGCATTAGGCACCACCACCGTAGGTCCACCAGCACGGTCTTTGACTCTTTCACCACACACCATTAGGCACCACCCCACCAGCGCGGTCTTTGACTCTTTCACCACACACCAGCGCGGTTGCTTTAAAAGGTTCGTATGAGATAGGTGGGGCAAGAATAGTAAATCAGGAAAAGTGGTGAAGAAGATGAACTTTTATTATGTAGAATTTATTATGTAGAATTCTGTGGATGAACTTTTTATTATGTAGAATTCTTATGAGATTTTGTGGCTGAACTTCTATTATTTAGAATTGAATTTTTTTAAATGTTTATTTGTTTAAATATATTTTTTTTAAATTTTAGGCATGAAAAATTCGGTTCAAACCGAATCGAACCGAACCAACCGAATTGTAATTCGGTTCGGTTCGGTTTGGTTCATTTTTTAAAAACTTCGGCTATTTCGGTTCGGTTGAAAAAAGGTCAAAACCGAACCGAACCAACCGAATGCCCACCCCTACTTGTGTCTCCTCGTCTCCTTCTATTTGGTACGTCCTTACTTTTGTCCTTCACACCATTGCAAGAGCAGACATACCGTTTGGATACTACTGTTTTGTTGCCATCTTTAGAGAGTATTCCAGTTGATTTTCGGACACTAAAACCCACTATTCTAGCATGTGCACAGTAGATGTCAAACATTTCACATTCTTTTTCTCTTCTTATTCCAATTAGTGAATCACCATATAAACTGTAGTCAGTATCCTGTTCTATGATATCTGTATCATCATCTTTCTCAGTTGTTTCATTAGCAGCTTCAATTAGAAGTGTACCACTACCTATGTATATCAGTAACACAATAATCTTCATATAGTAAAACATATTTTACCATGTAGTAAAACATATTTGATCATGTAGTAAAGTAATAAGTAGAGCTCATATGATCATTGGTTTTTTGTCATGCAATACATCAACAATATATATTTAGAAGTGTGTAAAAACAAGAATATTAATTAGTAAACCAGTAATCTTCATGTAGTGAAATATATTTGTATGATTAAATTGTTTAGCTTGGTAGTAATCCAATAATTTTTAGATATGTTGTTACTGTAGAAAATCATTCGAAAATCGTTGTATAGTAAGATAAGTTTACATGTTACTGTAGAATCATCAGTATTTGATATAAATATGCCTAGATCATCTTCGCAATTGTCTGTATTCATTACGATCGGCGCCAGATCTGTCTCCATAGGGTTGTTGTCGTCGTCGCCGTCGGTGTAGCTTTCTCGAGTTTTTTTTTTCAGCATGATTATGGGGATGATTTGATGAATTATTAATTTCGCGTTGCCCTAGGACCCGCGAATTTATTGGACCCGTTCGTGTAAGTTGACCCGCGAGATTAATTTTACCCGAATTGATAGACCCGTGAATTTAGGTTATACTTTGACTTTTTGCTGGGATGATGGGCCTTGGCCCAATTAGGGTGTATTTCATACATGCAATATTTGCAGGCAAGACCAGTCCATATATCTATATTATAAATTTACGGGTATTACAATTTCCCTAAGAATCGAGGGAAATTCTCGTCAGTCATCGTAAGTTTTTCTCTGATTTTTCTGTATATTTTGTGTAGAACGTAAAAGTGTGTTTTCTTAGTCCAAAAACGTAGTCAAAATAATCAGTAAGACTCCCTTTTATACCTCCTATTTACCTGGGAGGGGAAGAGAATCCGTCTTCCCCTTAACTCTCAACTGTTTCCCTTAGACTCGGCCTTGTGGGTGGCCCCTCTTTCCTAGATCTTCGGTACCAGTCACCAACTTCCCCTTTCCTCTATTGTCGTCCTCCTTAGACCTTTTTAGACCAATACTCAATCTTTTTTTTTTGTTTCTGGGAATTTGGTCAGAAAAAGGCATGCAGTATTTTGGAAGATGTATAGGACATGTTTTATTGAAAGAAGAGAAAAGCAAAGGATAAGTGTAATACCCGTAAATTTATAATATAGATATATATATTTAATTACTTATTTTATTTATTCTAAATTTATATTATAATTTTTAATTAATTTATTAAGATTAGTATTCAAAGCCCATTTAAATATTAGTCTCTCTCAAATCAAAGCCCAATCATAATGTGCATTATAAATATGTGAGTTGCCCTACTTCAAAAATAAAAACAAAATATGGTGCCTCTCAAATTTCTAGGGTTTATTGACTTGATTCGTATTTTGCACACTTTTTAGCACAACAATAACAATCCCCACAAGCGTATGGGTTCGTTATAGTTGAGTAAGTATACGACCTAGTAGTTATCGTCCAAGGACCTAGAGAGAGCGTGGAGCCCCAAAACTATACGTCAAAATGGTGTTATAGAAGCTAAATGTGAGGAGTAAGCAAATACAAACTAAGAAAATAGAAAACTAATGCAATCAACTAAACTAACTCTCAATAATGAAAGTGCAAGGTGAGAAAGCATTGTCTCGGGTGTTTCCGTTTTGTGAGCAATTAAGTGAACTAGTGAACCAATTACATGATTTTACTACGAATTTGGGTCAAGCTAAAGGCTATCACATAAGTGTGCAAACCCCTCGAAAGGCATAGGTAAACATCGTGCATTGATTAGCAATTATAGGATCTAACCAAATACCATAATCCCCTAAGATAGTGTTTCATAAGCACTTTCAACACGGTTACTAATGCTTATGAAACGCCCTCTCACCAAACTCCTAGACGACCTCTACTCGTTTAGTGTCTAAGGTTGTCGGTCTAGCCATTAACACCCCTCTCGGGTGAGCTAATTACTAATTAACTTCTATTCAATTGACCAAAGCTCACACTCACACCCCAATCATGCAAACCCAACTCTCGTTGCAATTAACATAATCGAAAATGCTTGCTAATAGGGTTGATCAATCAAATGAATCAATCAAAGTACAACTCTAGAAACATAAAAAACCAAATTCTAAGCTAATCATGCAATTACTCACAATTACACTAAATTCTCATCAAAACATCAACACCCAAGGCAATTGAGGATTAGCCCATGTCTAAATTAACAACTAAAATAAAACTAATAGAAATTAAACTACAAAACATGAATGAAAATGAAATTACCAAATTAAAATTGCAATAATAGAAAAATATCACCTCTTGTCTTCAAATCCTCCAAAGCTAACATTAAATTGAAATACTAAATTAAACACTAGCTAAGAAATGAAAGAACAATTAAAACTAACTAATCTATTGAGTGGAGTGGTGGGGAGAAGAGGAGAGGGTTTTTCTCCCCCAATGGAGAGCTCCCTGTTTCTGCCTCCGCCAATCTCTATGCGTGTGTGTTCCTCCCCAATTAATTAAAATGGACATGGGCGTTTTCTCTCCAAATTGATATTGATGGGCCCAAATGAATTGCATAAGTGGCATGCTGATGGAAATTGTTGTGGGCTTCTTCAATGAATGGCCCAACTTGCCTTTTCTTTCCACTTTGATCACACGTGAATTGAGTATTGGCTTGACATTATTGTGGCATCAATTAATTAAATGGGCCTAATACTCAATACTTTCAACAATTAATTAAATGGGCCATCAATTAAATTGTTGGCCCAAATAATTTTCACTTTCGTTATTTCCTCGTTTCAACTCCATTCTCGATTTATCCCTTCAATTGACTCCAAAATATAATTGAGGCGTGTTTGCTCTAAAAATGCTCTTTTTCCTATAAAAATAGCAAACAACACTCTTTCTCCAAATCAAGAGCAATGAGTCAAATTAGTGTAAATAATGCACAAAATCCTATAAAATTATGCAAATTAAATACATGAATTTCAAGCAATTTTCACACTAATCAACTCCCCCAAACTTAAAGTGTTGCTCGTCCTCGAGCAACGAAAGAAAATAGAACAAGTGGGAAAATTGTGAAGGAATTCATTCAAGCCAAAATAGAATAAGTGATTGTCAAGATATCTCCATCTAGTCAAGGCAAGAGGTAGAAAAATCAACAAACAAGTTCACAAATTATGCTCAAATCCATGCAAGATCAAGTGCTCAATTCACAATTTCCTCACAAGTAAGTGTATCTCTCATCACTCAAAAGTGTATATCAAGGAATTGTATGCTCTCAACATCAAATCACACAAGTGCACTACCATATGCTTGCCAAATGTCTAAGTTCTCCACCACATGTTATGTGCTCAATCAATGAATCAATAAGGACTTCACATTTGGTTGTAATGTAGGCTCTTTGGTTAGGGTAGGGAAGATTTGGATAAAATGACTAATAAACTAGTGGACACTATGCCAAATAAGCTGATAGACAGCGGTTAAAAATCGCTGTAAATTGATATCAGCAACCGCTGTGGTACAAAGCGCTGTAGAAAGGGGGCGCTGATAGACAACGGTTATTAACCGCTGTCGTATCTATATACAACAGCAGTTATTAACCGCTGTTATTCCATCAAAACCGATGTGGTATGTGCTCGGTTTTAACCCCTTACAATATTTACGACAGCGGTTTTATGAGTTATGACAGCGGTTATGAACCGCTGTTGTTTGAATTTACTACAGCGGTTTTTAACCGCTGTTATTACTTCAAAATCGATGTTGTATAAATACTTATGACGTCGGTTTTATTAGCTACGACAGCGGTTATTAAACGCTGTCGTAAATATCCCATATTTTAAAAAAAAATCCTGAATTTTTAATTTGCTTGATCAATAAAAGTAAAATACAAATTTTCAAAATAAAAAAAATACCAACTAGTAATTGATTGGGATCGGGAAATTACCAACTAGTAATTGACTAATTAAGAATGACATTAAAAGTCACTACAATATTAATCAATCATCATAATTAATGTTCAATGCACGACACATCCATGTTTTTTTTTAACAACAAAATGGTAATATATTATCGAGTACTAGAGGTACTCAAAAGGGTCAATCAGAGTTACAATTATAAAATGACGCCAAAACTAATCTAAGCATAACCAAGCCTATCACTAACAGTTTCTTACAACAAAGTCTAGGGTTGCAACACCAATCCTGAAACGAATAGTGGTTAACACCACTAAATTGTAGGGAAAATAGACTCCACACTTTAGCTCGAATCTCCTCAAAAATCTTTTCCGGGGCAACATTCTCACCTTTGAAGATTCTACGATTTCTAGATTTCCACAGAAACCATAGAGTACCTGACCAAATGCACTCCAAGACATGTTTCCTTCTCTTGCAGCCCAAGATGCCAATGTGTTGTAATAGGTGCAAAGCTGGTTTGGGGTGACAAGGCATGGGGCAGCCAAGCCAAAGGTAGCACCGTGACCATATTTGATGAGAGACCATGCAGTCGAAGAAGAGGTGGTGAACATTTTCGTCAACTTGACCGCATAATCCGCAGCTGATGTCGTCGCCGTCGCCAAGTATTTTCCTCCTTTTCAAATTCATCCGGGTAGGGAGTCTATCACGGAGGATCTTCCATGCCAAACCTGACCACTTGGAGGGTGTCATGCTGTTCCAGATTTTGGGGAAGGCTTCATACGTCGCTTCGTCGAGGGTCGCCACATGCGGAATTGATGCATCTTGGAAAGCATAAGCTGTTTTGGTAGAGAATATTCCATCACTGGATAGAGCCCATCTCCATGAATCAGAAACAAACTCCTGCAAATTAATGTTAGCAACAATAGCAGAAAGTTGTTCCAAAGAGTCTTGTTCCCAGGAGAGAAGAGCCCTCCTCCACTTAAAATCCCACTGCCAGAAACCATTTACCCAAACCCCCATTTCACTAATTTTAGAATTTTTATTATGACTAATGGAGAAGAGTCTAGGAAACAGAACACATAATTTCGAATCACCTATCCAAATATCATTCCAAAATTGTGTATTAGAACCATTCCCCACCTTTCTACAAAGATTCGACTTAAACCAATTACTAGAAGAAGTAGAACAAAAAAGATCAATCATACCCCTCCACCAACTAGAAAAACGATTCACATTTGAGCCCCCAATATAATCAGAGGAACAATCAACACCATATTTGGATACGAGAATCCTCACCCATAGAGTTGGGTTCAACCCGTATCCTCCAAAACCATTTACTAAGCAAAGAAATATTAAAAAGATCAAGATTTTTGACACCTAATCCGCCGAGTGCTTTGGGCTTGCATATATCATCCCAGGCCACCCACGAGATTTTTCTCTCATCCGTACACCCTCCCCATAAGAAATTTCTTTGAATTTTGGTGAGCTCTCTCAAAATTTTTTTATAGGGATAGATAATAGATGGGCACCGAAGTTAGAACAGCGTTAAGCAAGACGATTCTGCCTCCAAACGATAACCTCTTATCACTCCAAGCCTTCAACTTGCTTTTCATCTTATGAATTACACATTGCCAGGCCTCCGATTTACGTTGGTTTATGCCAACCTGAATACCCAGATACTTCATAGGCCAATGACCGACTGTACAGCCAAGAGAGACAGCCATTTCTTCCAGGATTTGCACATTCACGTTAACCCTATAAAGGCTGCATTTAGAGAAGTTAACTCGGAGGCCGGAGAGGAGTTCAAAGTTAACAAGGATACATTTTAAGGCCCAAATATTCTCAGCTGTCGCGTGCCCGATAATAATAGTGTCGTCGGCGAACTGTAGATGAGAGACCCTAACCAGATTATTTCCAACCGAAGCCGCAGAGAAAAGGCCAGCCTCAGAGGCTTTATAGATCATCGAGCTTAAAGCTTCAGCGGCGATAAGAAAGAGTAAGGGAGAGAGTGGATCTCCTTGTCTTAGTCCTCGTTGTAGTTGGAATTCTTTGGTAGGACTTCCACATACAAGAACCGAAGCTGTGGCGCTAGTCACACGCTCCATAATCCATTGTCTCCATTTAGAGCAAAAGCCCAGTCGATCCATCATTGAATCAAGGAAATTCTAGTCGACTGAATCAAAAGCTTTAGCAAAGTCGATTTTAAAGAACAACCGATCTTGTCTAGATTTTTTGGCTTCGTCAAACATCTCATTGAGCACCATCACACCATCTAGAATTTGTCTACCATGAATGAACGCAGTTTGATTTTCTGAGATTAAGGACTCCATGACTTTACTCAGCCTTTGAGCAAGCACCTTTGCCACAATTTTGTATGGGCTGTTGATCATAGATATGGGACGAAAGTCATCAATACTTGCTGCAATGTTTTTCTTGGGAGCTAGGGCAATAAAAGTCGGGTTGAAGCCACGAACGAATCTACCATGTTGGTGGAAATCAGCAAATAATTTCAGAATATCATTTTTCAGGAGATACCAGTGTTCTTTGATGAATGCAAAAGAATAGCCATCGGGCCCCGGACTTTTCGTCGAACTGCAGCTCCAGATTGCGTCTCTAATTTCAGATTCAGAGAATGGCTCGGTCAGCATTCTTTTATCATCCGAACTGATTTTAAACCGAGCGAAATCAGAGGCAAGGTTGGGGCGGGTGACTCTTGCTGCCTGGAAATGATTTCGAAAATGGGAGAAGATTGCTTCTTTAATATCTTTGGCTGAAGAGAACCACACCCCGTCAATGCTAATAGCACTTAGATCGTTGGCCTTTCTACGGGAGTTGATACATTTGTGGAAGAAGCTAGAGTTAGCATCACCCTCTTTAAGCCACCGCGTGTTCGATTTTTGCCACAACATATTTTGACGAAAACTGCAATCGGTGAAGATTTCTTGCATAATTTCGCTCCTTTTGGCCACTTCTTCATCATCTAACCCAAAAGCATCATCAATAATATCTAGATTAAAGAGTGCAGATTTGTTGCTCTCAATTTTCTGATCAAGTGCTCCGAACACATTCTTACTCCATTCCTTGATTTCAGATTTAATACTCTTGAGTTTTTCCTTAATGACATATGAGCCCCACCCCGACACCTCCAGTTTGTTCCAGCTTGTTTCAATAAAGTCTTTAAAAGAGGGGTGCCTTAGCCAGGCATTGTAGAAGCGAAACGGCTTCGGTCCCCAATCGAAAGAAATATCGTCTAGGATAATAGGACAGTGATCTGAAACAGTCCTAGGAAGCCCTTTAAGAATTGAGAAAGGAATTTTTAGAATCCATTCCTCGTTGAGAAGAACTCGATCCAACCTACTTTTGCAAGAGCCATCTGGCCGGTACCACGTGTAACTTCTTCCCGACATAGGTAAATCATACAGGTTTGCACCACTAATAAAGCCATCAAAATCTGTCATCTCCCTTCTGTTTATTGAGCCGCTTGAACCCACTCTCTCATGTGAATTTCGTATTGCGTTAAAGTCTCCCGCTAGGCAAATTGGTTTATCTTTATTCTGCTCAATAACCATCTCAAGAATTCCCCAAAGCTCCCTTTTCTCACGTAAATTACAGGGGGCATAAACATTAATTAGACACAAATCAGATCCATCAGATGTACGAATGGCATTAAGGACTAGAATACCATTAACGTGCCAGGCACTGACACATTGAATAACATCAGAATTCCAAAAAGTTACAATACCCCCAGATCTTCCTGTTGCCGGTCTAGAGACCCACCCACACTTTTTGTTGCCCCAGATGCTTCTACTAATTAATTCATCTACACATTCCAGCTTAGTTTCTTGAATGAAGCAAACATCCGCTCTATGCTTGACAATCAATTCCTTGATATCTTTTCTCTTCACAATATTTCCCAAACCTCTAATGTTGTAGCTAATTATCTTCATAAAAGAAATAAATGGCACCCAACAACGTATGAGGACAGAGTCATACCTTTGAAACGATCTCGGTGATGGCAGCTACAATATCTTTATCGGCTCCATCAGAAGTAAGCCCAATCTTTTTTCCAAAATCCCAAATTTTCGATGCTGTGTCCGATTGGTCTTCTAAATCTTGAACAAAAGAGCTCCATTTCTTCTTCTCTAATTTCTTTCTCAAACTTGGAGGAATCTTTTTCCGTTTATAGGTATTCGTGTTCAGAGGAGGAACAGGGAGCGATATCGTAGGACATGGATTCGCTTCTTCGGAGTCTTTCTGAGGGCTAATGGGGATTGGGCCTGTGGAGGTCACTCCATTGGGTGGACTTGAAGAGCCAGGCCCAATAATAGGATTTACATCATCGCAAGGGAGTAAATTGTGACCCATGTAAGCGGGCCCATTTGAGGAGATAGATTTCGGCTCAGGAGATGAACGGCCCACAAACTCAGGCCCATTTGAGTCTAGGAGCCCAGGAGAATCGGGATCAATCACAGCGTGGGGGCCACAATCAGGGGCCCCAAGATCAACCACTAAATTAATGCCCTCGAGAGTAGAGTCAAAGGCGGTCGCCGCCACAGAATTAGGAAGGTTCCCCATACAACAATTAATGTCTGCGTGCTCTAAAGGAGATGGATCGATTTCCGAGGAGACATGACTGATGGCGCGTGCGGTGTTCAAGAAAGGAACTTGAACCGTCTTAATTGGTTCTGTCTCTGCCACTACGTCGCCGGAGGAATCGTCTTCAAGTTCCGGTGCATCGCCGGAGAAGGAGGGATTTTCAATGATCCTTTCCCATTTATTCACCCCACTTTCGTCTTCCGAATCCGATTGAACGGATTCGAGGTCTCCAAAGCTTTTGTCAGGAAGAGCTTCAATCTCTTCATGCGCCCTAATGCAGAAGTTATGACCATCGATAAGAGGATTCAGAGATTGATTAATTATATTCGGGTCAGAAGTGAGCACCCGAATTCTAGCAAACGCGAGACAATCACGCTTGGTGGTAGCAGGGTCCACTTCTACTAGGTGACCGAACAGGAGGGCTAACCTAGCAAAAAATCTTTTGCACCAAACATGCAGGGGGATTCCATACACTCTAATCCATACTAGCCTCTGATTATTGACATATTTAGGTTCCCATGGTGAGAGAAAGGAGAACCAATGGGAGATCCAATCCTCATATGACTTCAGTACTTCTTCAAGGGGCTCCACCACTTTTGATTGCACAAGGACTAACTTACCACCCATATGTAAAATACTGATTTTATCGCAGCACTCGCTGCCCAAGTCATCTTTGTCTTTTTCCCAAGAAAACTGGTCTTTAAGTTGTCCTGTAAAGCATCCATTCACCCAACCCGATTCGTCTAATCGAGATTGAAAGACGAAGTGAAGATTTCTCGCGGGTTTACGTGAGTAAGATCGGCTGGGAATATCCTCTTTCTTGGAAGAATCACGCATCAAAGGTCGACCTAACTTATCTGCATAAGAAACGCCTTTCTCCAGGAAGTTTTGAGAAGGTATGGGAATGGCCTTCCTGAAAGCTGAGTTGAGCGAGCCCTTTTCCCTATCAAATCTTGAGATATTGGCCCGAAGTCTATAACTCCCAAACCAGGTGTTGTTAAGGTTTTCCTCCAATATTTTAGGACAGCCTTTGTTAGAGAAGCGCACGAAACCAAAAAATTCCCCATACTTGTTTTTTTTCCCAGCTATGTAGATATCTCGAATCGAACCGAAGGAATTGAACTTTTGAAGCAAATCTGGAATCATGACATGCTCTGGGAAGTTTCTGAAAAAGAAGGTAATGGTAGTGGCTTCTATGCGCTTCACCCAAGCAGGTTTGGAGCCAGAGGATCTTACTCGACGCTGCTCAAAATTTTTGGATACCCATCTATCACCTAAAGGTTTAGAGGTTTTATGCTGCCTCACCGGAGATCGCTCGGCATTTTGGTTATGGTGGTTGAGCCTAAGAACTACCCCACTCTTCCTAACCCACTCCACTCCCTTTCTCTCTCTAGCTCTCTAGCACGACACATCCATGTATATAAATTCAACTAAAATATTACAAATATCTAAAATAACAAGTACCATCTCAGCAAGAATTTCAGAGTATTCTTTTGTTTAAGATAAATTTTGCATGCAAAAATAACAAGCATTTAATACAACACCATATTCTCCACAAAAATTCTAAACTACACAAATAATTTATCAAATTCTAATTGTGTCAAAATCTGAATACATGCAACCATCAACAAGGGGCAGTGCAGATTCAGTGGCTCAAACAGGTTACCCAAAATAACAGTTTCTTAGTAATCGAGGAAAATATCGACAAGGACTGGAAAAATCAATCTATGAATCTGGAAAATAGTTACCAACTAAAAGTTTAAACACCACTGAACCGAGAAATCCTAAGCGTGGACACTGCTGTGAGGAGGGAGAGCGGGGTGATCCTGAGGGGGTTATTGAGGAGACGACTAAAGTGAAGTTGGTTGCCTTACGCGCCCGGAAATCATTTGTACACCAATTGCAGCATATGTTTCTGCAAGAAGTTTACACAAACTGAATAAATTAGTTTATCTATCTGAATCGTAAACAAGATAATTAAATAAATAACAGGAAATTTTGTTATAACACTGAGGATTAGAAAATATAGTAAAGCTTACATGCATTTCCATCACTCACTTTAGAATCTTAACAATAAAGAATGAGCAATCAACAACTTCTATGCCCAAACTCATAGTTGCTTCTATTGAGGATACAACAAAATCACTATAACTGAATTTGTATCTCCATACATGTCCTGGCATCGTGATTTTTATATACTCATCAATGTTATCATGACCTGTAAATAATTCTGGAGGAACTATAGATTACAAGCAACATAGAGGCAAAAGAAAATATAGAATAATATTAAATACTATAGACAACACAATAATTACCGAGAGATAATATACTATTCAACAAATACTTCAGCAATTCTTCTACACAACATGTTTGTGCATAAATTTTATTAGAATATATATATATAATGGTAAACCTTATAATTCTCTAGTACTCCTTTCGTCCCGGGATTATTTGCACGGTTTGACCGGCACAATTTTAGAGGGGGTGGGAGCCTGGCCGCCTAGGGATGCAAACCATTGACTAGAATACTGAATTAATTGATTTTTGACTAGAATACTGAATTAATTAATTTATGAGCCAAATCAAGCTTATAATTGAGCATTATACTGATCTGGGCCGAAAGGTTCAAATCTCAAACAATAGAGACATGTCTCCAATCATTAACACTGTTTCTTAAATTAGTGTGATATATTTGAAGAGTCTAAAGGAAGATAGTGCATTTGTAAACAAATTAATTAATAGGGAAAATGTCATGAAAACAAAAACTTTCCTTTTAGTCGTACACAACATCTTTCCTTAACAACTAAAAAGAATCGCACCAAGTAAATTCCTTCACTTAATTTCTTATTGGTCTCACCTTCTTACACTAATACTCTCCATTAATCTTACCTAAATATTCACTTTTACTATTAATTTCTTCAGAATTAATCCATGTCCAGATAATATAATTAAATGGACTATAAATAGACTAAGTATAAAGAAAATCTACCACAAGAAAAGAATTTAATATGCAGAATTTAGACATTAAGAAACCTGACCAATCTCCTGCCTTGTCATATTTGGATCAAAACCAATTTTAAAGCCATAAATCACCCAAACAAATAACCCTCAACCACGTCTCTCATCAGACACAAATTCTATCCTTGCCCACCTAAAACTGTACATCTTCCTTACAATCATCAAAGTAATATAAAATATCCAAAAAATCTAAAAAAATCAGAAATGCAAGTAACCTAAAATTCTTGTAAAACACAGTTAACCCATTGAGTCTTAAAGGTTCATACCTGAATGTTGCTCTTGAAAGAAATTTGGACAGCATGAGTTGTGTTATCCCAGAAGTAATCTAATTTTCCAACTGTGATTGGAATAAATAACAGAGTTCCATTCAACACCGAATATATTGTAATCGAGATAATTTGCAGGCCTGAAGAAATGTTAGTAATCAATCAATGTCCATGAATTGTTACAAGAAGGGAATTACTAGCATATACGCACACAAAATAAGAAAAACCCTATTCTAAGCAGAGTATATACGCAGATAAGTTTTTCTTTGCAAGTTACGGTTTTATTGAATTGAGATGTAAATTATGATTATTTAAAAAAAAACCCAAAATTCAGGAAGGCTGACGAAGGCACTCGCGATCGTAAGACGATCACGGAGGTATGGCGGTCGCGAGACAGCAGGCGGCAGCAGTGGCTCTGGATCAGTGAGGGACAATGCGAGGAGGAGGATGAGAATCAATCGGCGATAGAAGAAGGTGGGCAACGTGAGGTACGACTGAGAAGAGGCGGTGGTGATTGAAGAGTGCAGAATCATCTAAGGGGTTTTTGGACGCATGATCTATTTAGGGGAGAGTGGAGAAAAGAATTATAACTCCCTTTTTTATACTCCCTCCGTCCACGAAAAGTAGTCCCATTTTTTTTTTTTTTTGTTACAAGTTAAATACCCATCCTTTTTCCCCTCCCCATGACTCGAACCCAGGATCTAAGGCCTAAGTAGTGGTGCTCTAACCACTTGAGCTATCCCACTTTGTCAAAAAAGTAGTCCCATTTGACACATATTCTTTGTCCACCAAATGTAGTCCCATGCACTTTATGGAAACTATCACCCTTCAATTATCACTTAATTACTCGATTTGCCATCAACTTTATTCCTAAACAATCACTTTATTCACAATGGACCCCACAATACCCTATAATACCCTTACTTTAGGGGTAATTAGTATATAGGACATTTCACCTATAAAAACTAGAAATAAGGACAAAAAATTTTTGAGTTAGGAAGAGGGACAATTTGATTTATAAAAGTACACTTTTAACCTCAATTTATAAATAAAATAGAAATTTGAATATTCAATTAAAATAAAATACAAAATTCAAATTTGAGCTGAATATTAAATGGGAGGGAATCCCGGACATAATTTCTTTCGAAATTCAAACCTACCTAAACTAAGCTGGAGTATTGGCCGGAGAAGCTTCTTTCAGGATTTCGAGAGAGGAGAAGTTGATTTTCTGAACATTTGCGACTCCGTTAGTTGAGAAAAAGTTTGTTTTCGCCGTTCTTAGCAAGGTATGTATATTTTGATGAAAAGAAATTTGAGGATTTTTGAAGATACGAAATTTTTGGTTTTTTGAACATCGACGGAAGCGTTTAATGTTCTATGATGATCGGTTTTTGGGGTTTTGTCAAATAAACTTATAAAATTCGACATGCACTCTGTTTTTGTATATGAAAAAGTTTGGGGTTTTTCTGTAAAACTTTGTGTATGACGCGTTTAATGTTCTATGATGATCGGTTTTTGGGGTTTTTGTCAAATAATCTTACAAAATTACACATGCACTCTGTTTTTGTATATGAGAAGGTTTGGGGTTTTTCTGCACAACTTTGTGTATGACTTATTGATGTGTATTGATGTGTTTTTCGCAATTCTTTGAGGCGATATCTGCAGGTCTTTGATGATGGGTTTTAGATTGTGCATAAGTAGTAAATATAATATTTTGGATTTATTTGATGATGCTTTTATTGGTTCTTTGGTGTAAATTTTGGAACATGCAGTTGCACTCTGTTTTCTAGTTGAAAAAACTTACAGTAAAAATGCACTTTGTTAATGGATTTGGAAAATTTGTTATTTGCAAATGTTTTATTGGTGATATATAAGCCTTAACAAGTTTGTATGTGTATTAATAAGTTTAAGAAACTAGATTCGGCCTTATTGTTAATATACTTGTATTTTCCAGAAATAACATATATTCTACTTTAGGAGGATTGATTTGTGTTGGTAATAGATATGTATTGATTGTTAATATACCACAAGATTAACAAACATATATTCTACTTTAGGAAGATTGATTTATTGTTAAGATACCATGAGATTCGTGTCATGTTCTGGAGAAAATATTATAAATCGAATTACATATTAACCGAGATTTAATGTAATGCAGATGTCAAGAGTGAAGAGAAGTGGAATTCACATAAATGACGATGGTGATAGTGGAAGTAGCAGGAAAAGGATTAAGAAAGACGACAAAAGAAAAAGCAGAAAGACAAAGATAGGTATACGTTTACGGTGGGATAGTTATGCATTTATATTCAGCACATTCTACTGATATCATTCACTACTGTATTATAAAAACTAATAATTGTTCTTGATTTTTGTGTGTGAAGCATTGACCGATGCAAAAAAGGCTAAAGATGCAAAGCGTAAAGGTTTAGTTGTTATTTAATATTTAAGTCTATAACTGAATTTTAGTTACTTGTGTAACATTACTTAGCATTAATGGAATGTCCCTTATAGTATATTTGTCAATGCAGGAAAAAGAGTGGTTGGTTACTATATAATGTCCTCTGACTCAGGTGATTTTGCGATAATAGCTCAACTATGTAACAGATTAGAGAACCATGTATGTATATAATTTTGTTTACTTGTATTGCCAGATTTCGAGAGTGATGAGGAGGTTGTTTCTGATAGCGATGATGAGGTTGTTGCTGATAGTGATGATGAATCTAAATCTGTATCGGAAGGTATAAAATAAATATGATGTGTCTTACATTCTGTTAGGAAGATTATATATAGTTATTAAAAGTTTTTGCAGAGTTTAATTGTGTTAATGATTTTTAAATTGTTTCTGAAGATTCTGACAGTGATGAGGAAATGCGAATCAAGAAACAAATAAAAGAAAGATGTAAACGTTCACGAAGAAAAAAATCTGGTATGATATTTTATAGTTTACATTTGTTTATGATATTGAAGTTTTAGATAAAATAAGATTTACAAGAATTCTGAATATATTTTTTATTTTCTTTGTTAGATGATGGTGATGTTAAAAATAGTCAGAACTACTGTAGATCAAATATGCTTACTTGTTTCAAGGACTTGAGTGTGATGCAGTTGAATGATAGGCATTATAATGAACTGAAGAAGATGCCATTTTGGTTCATCTTAAATTCTATATTGGTGAATGGGAATGACGAGATAATTGAAAATTGCAAGAAGGTTGAGCGAGATATTCAGGAGATTGTAATGAGGTTCGATGATAAGTCTGGCAGCTTGTTACTTGGTTCGAAGGAGTTGAATATAAGAAAAAAGGATGTGGAGCTGATATTTGGTATTACGTCAGGTAGTGAGAAGGTTCCGTTGCGGAATGAAAACTATGCTCATCCAGAATGGATTAGAAGGTACTTTAGAGAGGAACTAGTTAACAGGACACCTAGCCTTTCAATGAATAAACCATTGCTAAAGTCTAAGATAAGGGAGATGGCTGAGTTGACTGATACTGAATCTGTTGAAGATGTAGCTAGACTTCTTTGCTGCTATGTGATGTGTGGTATATTCTGTCCAGTAAGAAGTGGCGCATTACCGTGGTACTTGAGTGCATATTTAGAGAATTTGTCTGACGTTTGCACGTATGATTGGAGTGGATTCATAGTTGATAATTTGAAGAATCATATTAGGAGAAGTAAAGACATGAAACCATGTGGTTGTACGATGATTTTACCGGTACGTATTCTTACATATAATGAAAACTACAAACATTACTTTTTCTTAAAAAAATCTGTATTATATGTATTTGAATACTGTTAATTTATGCAGTACTTAATTTGCGAGCATACGTCATTGGTTAAACCAATCAATAGGAATGCGTTTCCAAGGTTTCTAAAATGGGATCTACGAAAGCTAACGAATGCCTTAAACAAGAAGAAGTGGTACAAACGTACCAAGGTAAGATCTTTTAAAAAAAAATTTGAGCTAAGCTATTTTATATAAATAGTTTTACTATTTATATATATGTAACGATATTGATTGCAGGTGCATACTGGATGTTTGAAAACTGAGCCTTGGGAGGAAGAAAAGTTTGAAGCTATTAACAATTTCAGAGACACCGTAAAAACGGTCCAAACGAATAAATCAGCTACAGCAGCTGCTGTTGAGAGTAATGGAGCTAATGTGACAACTGGACCTGGAGAAACTAGTGCAACAACTATACATGATCCAGTCGTTGATTCGGTTGATAAGGATCAATGTATTCTTCAACAATCATCATCCAGACCATTTGAGGTTGGTTCTACGTCAAGGATAAAAGAAGTTGGCTTGGATAGTGGACCGTCGTTTGATCTTGGAGAGGATTGTAACATTGGACATACTCCAAGGAAAATGGATATTGACAATACTGTGATGACAGTATGCAAAGATGTGAATCGGACTTTTCCAGATTTAGATAGTGATTATACAGGTATGTTGTTTGAACAGGATGCAAATGCTGAGGGTGGGAACTGTGGGTTGGGTAATAAGGGATCTCGAAATGATGATGTTGAAGTCAGTGGACGACAAGTGGAAGAACTACTTGATGAAATTAGGCTGCTTAAACAGGATGCTGAAGCGAAGAGGATTAGTAATGAGGTTGAGATAACTAGGCTTATAGAGGATGCAGAATCAAAACGGGCTAATTTTGAGAATGAAGTTAAGCGACTTACGGAGGAGTTTACTAAAGAGAGGGATTTTTTTTTAATGGACAGGGGAGTCATGACTCAAACGATCAGGGATCTAGAAAATGAGAATAAGTCGTTGAGAAGAGAGTTGGACGTGAATCGTCTTTCGTCCCAAGTCCATTCAATGGAAGAACAACAATTTGTTGCAGAAGTAGAACAAATTGAGAATGATTTGATTCTTGAATCGTCGGGTAACAAAGTTCATGCATCAAGAGCTGAGCAGGACGTAGTGGCAGTCCATGAAGTTGACAATACGCCGAGTCCAGTTGTTAAAGGGAAAAAGAAGAGTAAGGACTACGCAGATCCTAGTTCCATGATAATACGTGTGAAAACACGAACTGAGGAACATGGAAGAAAACCAGTGCAGCTATCTCCTCAGCTTCTGACCCAAGAGCTTAACTCTGTTCAAGAGCTTAGTGATGATGAACCAGAGGATGTTTTGGGTGGCAAAAAACATGTCAAAGAGAAGAAAGTTGTTAAGAATCCATTCGACAACTCTTTGGATACAGTTAAGAATGCCCCCGTTGAGTTGAAAGATCAAATCTACAAAGAACTCGTGGAATATGGTTCGAAGTAAGTAACAACCTAATGCATATTACCAACACCTTCTACACATAGTCAACACAGAAATTGCAACTTACACATTGTATTCATTATACATTCTTTTGTTTATTGATTGAATAATATTATTGTCTTTTTTGTTTATAAATACAGTCATTCGGTATACGTTGGGAATCGGCCCCTTACTGACGTCACGGTTCGAATGCTTGTTAATTTGCTAAACAACAAAACTGTGGACGATCAGGTAATTATTAGTTGAATTATTTAGAAGTTTGTATGTTTATTAATATTGTAAATTTTTTAATATAATAGTACGGAATACACTGTTATTTAGGTGATTGATGCATGGTCAGACATGGTACAATCGGCCCTCGAACAAAAGTGTCCTACCGCTAAACGTGTAACGATATTCACTTCTGCTTGTTGGGTAATGTACATTAACTCATTATGCAGTTAAATTCTCTATATTAATTTTTAAATAGATTTGATTTATCATTGAATGACATTTTTTTTTTTTTTTTTTTTGACAGAGTATGATAAAGAAACGTGATATATCAAAACAGAAAATCTTTGAATCTCTCATTGAGAAAGTTGTAGATGAAAGTGTCGGACAAGATATGATGTTATTCCCAATTATTATCACTGAGACTGGGTACCGTACGAGATCGAACATCAAAGGGCATTGGACACTGTTGACGCTGGATCTCAAGAGGAAGGAGTGGATGTTTTTCAACTTAATGCAGCCAAGGACAAGTGGGAATGTTGACCATCATCTCAAAGAATGCATATATGTGGTATACTCTTTCACTAAAATGAATAGTAGATTAAATTTATATCTGCATCTTTGACTAGTAGACACATGAAAATATTTGCTGACTATAACACCTTGTTGTGTTTATTATATATTATTCTACCATGTCTATGTGGTATACTGTTTCATTTAACTTATTAGTTGGTTAATTTTTTATTTCTTTAATTTCAATATGTCACAAATGACTTAGCTACTAAGATTGTTGTATTTATTAACTATACTTCCGATGTAATAAATTATAGGTTAACTATGTTGAGGCAAGGTTGCGATACGTGTTTAAAATGTCATCTCCAAATCACCCATTTTTGAAGGGCCCGTGTAAGAAACCTACTGCATCGAGAATTATGCAGCAAGGACATGGCACGCTGGACTGTGGAATTATTTTGTGCAGGCTAATTGAGTGCTTCTTAAGGGGTGAAGACCCTCATACTGTTAATTTTAATATGGAAGAGGCAAGTAAGATGCGTGTGAGGATCGTGGGGACATTCGTCAACCCTTTTAAATATGGAGTTTGATGCACTTGGGTTCTGTATTTTGCTGAGTACTTATTTAACTTTTTTGGAACATATTTGTCAGGTTTGCTTCTACTGGTTTACGTTATTTAGGTTAATGATTCATATGTTATGAATGTAAGGCTTGTGAACATATTATGCGTATTTTGGTTTAAATTCTATTTTGGATGATTATTTCTTTGTTTTTTTGAATGACTTATTTTAATACTTTATAATATTTATTTATGAATTGATGAAAATGACTACAAAGTTGGAGGTGAATAGGGAGACAAGTAAATTATGTGTAAATGGTTTTAAGTGTGTCAAATATTTTGTGTTACTGTATATCTGTTGGTGTTTAGCAAAAATGTGATGACGTGAATAAGTCAACAGAAACGGTAGAGAGTGATTTGAATATATTTTAACGATTCAGATATATTTGATTGATTTGATATTTATAATATGTTGACGTGTTTATAATGTTCATATTTGTAATTGAGATACATAGTGTTACGTTTTTTAGTCAAACAAAATAGGAAACAGGAGTAATTTCATTAATATTATGTTAAATGATTAATGAAAACACAATAATATGAATATGCATATAAATGAAAGACCAACTGCATATGTGATAAAAAAACCGTACTATGTGTGAACATATGCTGGACCATATTTATAAGTTTAAACATATGCTAAAAGAAAAAATATATAATTTTCCAAGTAAAATGAGTACATTCATTCCAGAACACTTCATATTTTTCAACACGGCGACACAAGACTTTCGACGTACTTGTATGTGTGCTGAACACCATGAACCACGTCAACGTCATTCAAATCAAAAAATACATTCTTTCGAACATCGTACGAACAAAAAGTACCATTGGGATCAATTCTAAACATCAATTTTGTACAATCACTGTTTAAGAACTGGATTGGAACAAGGTTGTAATACTTGCTCAACCGCTCTTCCTTTATAATGTTGAACTTGGACCACGAATGACCGGAATTTGTGTAAGAGAGTATATGCATCTCAAAAAAGTATTGACCTGGGCCTTGCTTCGGAACACATAGACGACTTCCGTAAAGAGCCAAATTGTTATCATCCAAATTTTCGAGAGTCAAACACCAAGTGTCGCATAGAGATTTAGGAACTTCAATAACACCATAAGAGTTGTGGCTATAGTCGAAAGTTATAATTGAATAAACACCGTTGCCATGGTTTACATTCCAATGAAAGAGGCCGCCTACAAAACATGCATTCGAAATTGGAGGATATTCACCTGGAAAAGGTTTTATCGTAGACCAAATGTTCGAATTTCTAGAGAATACCTTAACCTGAAGTTGATTGTTCTGAAGAGAACATATATGTGCAACTCGCATTATTATATAGTCATCATTGTTCTTATCATAACCTAATCCAAAGTAAACCCATGCTACACTAAAATTGTGGTGAAAAGTTATAGGGTCATTAGGAATGAATAAAGTCTTTTTGGTAGTTGGGTTAGACAACGAATAGACATCATGTATATCACAGTACAGTACCAATCCGTTTATTGTTCCTAAAACTTCTTCGTCGTCATCGCTATCTGAATTGTCTCTATAAGTCGATGGGTTTCTCTTAGGAAAGTACTCGTATGTTATAGGAGGATCTGCAACACGTTGCTTATGGATATATGAAAAGAAAAAACCCTGTTTCATTTTCATCAGATTTGCTTCAATAAACAAACGTGAAGATATTATAGCATACAAAGATTTAGACAAACCTATCAAATGTTTAAGGACAGATGCCGGCAACCTCTCCAAAATATGAGATGTGATGTCATCTGGAATGGTGGATTTCAACATGGATGACCGTTTTTTCTACGACTTTGAGTATGTATGTAATTATTCAGGTATAGGATAGATATACAATATATATAGAGGAAAAGTTATATATTAAATTACTTTTAATGATATATAAGACCCCTTAGTATTCGCCACCACGTTTGGTATAAATAAAGAGTTTGTGGAGAGGTGGGCGACGTGGGATATATTAAATTACTTTTAATTATATACAAATTTTATTTAAGACTTTTTCAACTCTGTACATCTTTAAAACTTATTATTCAAAAATAAATATATTCAATGCTCTATAAAACCCCTTAAAAAAATACAATAATTCGTTCAATAATTACATATAACAATTTATAATTATATAGAATAAATATTAAAGATTGTCATATTAGTTATAAGTGTAACTTCTCCATTAAATTAAAATGCATTAATGTTATTAATGTTATCTTTAGAAATTGTAATTATCACAAATTATATAGACATAAACGGATTATGAACCACAATAGACAATAAATATTATACAATTTATATGGTAAACCGTTACATACACAAAAAAAAAAAAAAAATACATATGATGTAATTAAGTAAGTAAAGTGGGGAGTATCGAAAGGGAATATATGCGAAAGTATATGCAAAACAACTATGCACATTGTGATATGTGCATTATTGTGTGCAAATTAGACCGTTTGTAATATATTTATAACTACTACGATAATCATATTATTATTACGTGGATATCAATATAAACTGTTCATTTTAGAAATTGTATTAATAATATTATTTATAGAAAAAAATTACATTTGAATATAAGTATGTTTGAAAATGTCAAAAATATATTGTTTGTTTATATTACGTGAGATAATTGTGGAGAGTAGTGGGTATATTCCTATTTTAAATTAATAATATTGTATTAATGATGGTTGACTTTACAATTGTGGATTGTAACTTTCCAAAAGATATTCATTAATATGGTATTTCCGTGATATCATTGGATACCATAAAAAACATTGCATTATTGTTTAAGTTAAGTATATCTGGCCCTATCATAAGTAAACTACGAGTACATATCAAGATACTGCATATTATAAAATATATGCTAACGATTTGATGCACATGTGTGAATATTAGTTGAATATATGCTAAACATGGAAATCATATTTTGCTTAATAATAAAAATTACACTGTGGGTAAAAATAAAAACAATATGGAAAGTATACCGAAATATATATGGAAAAAATCGTGCTAAAATACTATAGACTATTTAATAACAACTTGTTATTACAGAAATTAAATATAGAAGGAACTTGAGAAAATGTATCAAAATAATTAAAAAAATGGTAAAACACCAGTACACAAGCATGATAGTGTATCAAAATAATTAAAAAATATAGACAAGTTACTGCACATGGACTACTCAGCAATATTAGTTTTATCAGTTCCAAAAACTCCGGCACATGTCAATGAATCGTGCCTGCCCTTTTTACCACACCTCTTACAGATAGTAGCTTTTACTTTTGGAAATTCACCATAGGACGTGATCCTCCTCTGCTTAGGTCTACCTGGGGGCTTCGGAAGAATTGGAGGAAGTATTTTATCAGATTCTTCAACAGATTCAGCCTCAAATCTTTCTGTTTGGGGAACAGGGAACAAGTCTACTTCATAACATTGTTTGTATTTAGATGTAAAAAAACATTCTTCAACAACACTATGAATTGATGTGCAGTGCTTCTTAATCACAGCCACTGCATGGGCGCATGGAAACCCTTTGATTTGCCATTCAAAACATGTACATATATTATATTGAAGATCAACAGTGACAGATGTTTTTGAAGATACCTCAAACTGACCGTTGGGATACAACGAGACAGGCCATGATGCACTGATATTTCCCAATTCATGCCAAAGAGTCTCTTTACTAGGAACCAGTAGACCTGTCCACTTATTGCTAGATTCCCGCCTCTCTACGAACATCCCAGAAATTTTTTTCCTTATGGAGTCAATCATATGAGTGATAGGAAGAGATCTAGCTTCACGTATCCAAGAGTTAAATGACTCAGCTGCATTAGATGTCATTTCCCCGTACCTTTTAAGATGCGGAGAGTGTGACACTGCCCATCTTGCATAAGGTAAATCTTCAAGCCATTTCTCAGCAATTCGACCGCCCACTTTCGTAAACAGCTCAAGTTTCTCTTTGAATATAGTGATGGTAGGTGCATATGCACACTCTTTGAACAAACCAGCCATATTTTCACGATGTTGAGTATTCCATCCACCACCGTACCTACCCTTAAGGTTTGACAGCAAGTGATACATGCAATAAAAGTGGGCAGGATCATTCCACACATCGTAAAAGGCCGACATCAAACCTACATTTCTATCAGAAATGTAAATTACCCTTTTGGGGTGAGTGATAAGATCACGAAGTTTAGTTAAGAACCAAGCCCAGTTATTACGATTCTCGGAAGATACAATAGCAAATGCAACAGGAAACAATCCTAAAAAGATACAAAAAAATGTAATAAGCACGCAATATGTTTAAACCATACAAATTCTCAGATAATATACATTCAAAATATGTTTAAGGGTCAACAATATAATATCTGGAATAAATATTAATCCATACAAATTCCAGAAATTATATACAGTCAAAGAATGTTAAGCGCAGCATAATTATCATTTCTGGAATAAATTATTAAACAAGTTGTTTAATATTCACTGGATGCAGAAATATTAAACCATACAAATTCTCAGATAATTCACATTCAAAATATGTTTAAGGGTCAACAATATAATATCTGGAATAAATATTAAACCATACAAATTCCAGAAATTATATACAGTCAAAGAATGTTAAGCGCAGCATAATTATCATTTCTGGAATAAATTATTAAACAAGTTGTTTATAAAATTATTACCATTGTTCCCGTCCTTTGCGGTTGCAGCAAGCAATATCCCTTTTGACCTTCCCTTCATAAATGTACCGTCTATGAAAAGCATTGGTCTACAACTTTTAAAGCCTTCCTTGCAAGCATTGAATGATATGAAAATTCTTTCAAAGTGGTTGGTGATATTGTTGGTCTCTATATCCACTATGCTTACAGGATTGGTACGTTTAATTGCATCACCATACCATCGTAATTGATCGTACGACTCGTCATAGCTTCCAAATATGTCGTTTCTTGCAGCCTCAGCTCCATACCACGCCTTCCAATAAGGGACTTCAAATCCATAATCATCATTAATATGTTCAAGTACCTTTTTTCCAGTAATTGTAGGATTGGATTTCACATTTTGCAGAAGAATATCTTTGATTATTTTTGTGCCAAACCTGTTTTTTTTCTCGTTTAACAGGTTGCCAACACAATTATGTACTAGGTTAGCCTTGGAAACGATAAACCCTGAATTCATAGGTAAGTGTTTTCCTTTTATAAACCACTCACAACCAGCTGACACTTTCTGATTGCACTCAGCATATATGTACCTAGGGCAGTTCTTAACATATCTAAACTTGAAATTGAGCTTGGTCGAGTACTTAATCAACTCGATCCTAAACTCAGGTGCACCACCAAAGACTGCACCCACTTTCATTATATTACCCCAGTTATCAGACAAATAAGCTTTAGTCTTCTCCTTAGGGCATATATCAAAATTTGGTAAACTACCCAATCCAGTAAATTCTGTTGAACAATCATTTGATAGTCTATGATTGAAAGCATTGTCAACACGATTATCAGGTATATTTGACAATTGAGTTTGGGATGCAGAAGCATCGACACGATCATCACTGATTGACACACAAACGCCCAAACTTTGTGAATTATTGGTATCAATTAGTAAATTCTTAGACGGTGTAGAACAAACAGACACTTGAACTAATTTTTCCGATGAAATCTGACAAAATTCAACTAAACTGACCAAATCAGAATCAGATGATAATGAACAATTCTTTATGCAGCCAACAGAATAACACATGACTAGATTATAAGAAGACAATATGGGCCACATACCGATTACTTCATTAACAATGTCTTCGAACTTTGAAGATTGTTGAACACGGATCAACTTGGTTTTCTCCTCGAATTCGAACTTTAAAATCACAGCATAATCCATCTATGATTCTGCAAATTGGCTTCTCCAATTAACACGATCAATATAGCCCTAAATCGCATAAATTAAAACAAGGTACAATTAGAAAAAATCGTAGATCGAATCGGACAGGGTATAAATTGGAATAACAATGAACCAATCGAATTATTGATTATTGAATTAAAACAACACGGAATAAAATTGCATACCTAGATAATATAATGGAATTACGCCTGTTTCATACCTAGATGATTCTGGAATATGTTCGAACAGAATTCATACCTCCAAAATGGAATGATTCTGGTATAGAAGATAGCACAATTGAGATTTGCAGATCGATGTATTGATTATTGAAGATGGTATTTGCAGCAAGCTGGAGTATTGGTGATGATCGAATAGCGATGATGGGTTTTGAAGATATAACAGAATTCGTACCTCCAGGGATTTGAAGTTAGCTGAGTGATTATGCGAAATTGGGATTTATTGATTATGCGAAATGGGTTTTGAAGATATAACAGAATTCGTACCTCCAGGGATTTGAAGATAGCTGAGTGATTATGCGAAATTGGGATTTATTGATTATGCGAAATTGGGATTTATTGAATATTGGTGATGATCGATTATTGAAGATGTTATCTGCAGCAGGGAATGTTTCTTATAATTTTAAAATATGATTTTAATTTGCATTGATTTGAAATTTAAATTAATTTAAATTATTGTTTTAATTTAATATATTGGTGTGATGAAAGAGTAAGGGCATAATTGGTCATTTGGTTAAGAATTTGACCTTAATCCTAATGCTATAATTTATTGTCTTTTTTCCTAGT
Organism: Galeopsis tetrahit; assembly: GCA_963675135.1. Classification (NCBI taxonomy): domain Eukaryota; kingdom Viridiplantae; phylum Streptophyta; class Magnoliopsida; order Lamiales; family Lamiaceae; genus Galeopsis; species Galeopsis tetrahit. Next base: position 61,197,000 of record OY776134.1, on the reverse strand, counting down.
TGTGTCTATAAGATTGTCTCTAATCTTAATTAAACTCCTTACTTTATCTACTTTATCTACCATTTTCTTAAAACTTGTGCCCCATCCCCATGTCCCTACTTTTCATGGATGGAGGGAGTACCTTATAATAATTATTAATAAAAGTAAATAAAATGTGTAAAAAAAACTATCTAAATTAAAAAAAATATATCAATTACAAAACTTACGAACCTAAATAAAATCTGTAAAATTCTAAGAATGTCAACTAAAAAATTAAATTATTTAAAAATCAATTAAACCTCAATAAAATCTTAAAAATATCAAATAATATTTTGAAGATTTATTTCATTTTTTGTAATATTTATTTAGATATTATTTAGTTTTAACTAATTTTAAAAAAATATTTTCTTAATTGATTTTTTAATATATTTGTTTTTGAGAAATTAATTTATTCTTATAATATTTTTTAGATTTGAATTATTGTTATCAGATTTTTTCGATTTTAAATATTTTTAGAATTTAATTTGATCATATCCAGTAAGAGAAGCTATTACAGCGCTGAACTAAAATATATGACAGCGGTTACAAAAGGCCGTTGTCTATCAGCGCACAGATCAAGTTTATAACAGCGGTTCTGAAAAATTATGCTTAAGACAGCGGTTTTTTAAGTTTTAACAGCGTTTCTAAAAATAACTGCCGTTGTTCAACTGCTGTAAAAAACAGAATTTGGCATAGTGGGAGCAAGAAATAAAAATGCCTAGAACATTTCTAAATCTTCAAGAGGAAAGTTACAATTGATCAAGTTGCAACTCCAAATTCTAAACTCCCATAATTCATTTGCTCACTCTTTTAAAGCACATTCTTCACCACCAAAACTTTTTGAACACTTTTGAACTTCAAGCTCTACCAAATTCTTGTGCACAAGAGAGTTTTCTTTTTCAATTTTTCTTTTATTTTCCCATCAACTCAATCTTTTTATGCACAACTCACAATCTTTTTTTTCTTTTTTTCTCTTCACTTTCCAACCAAACAAATCCACCAAATTCATATTTCACCTCAATTCAACCACATTTGCCAACATTCAAGCTCCACTAGTTCATAGGGAAAATTAGGCTCACACAAGATGGACAAATAGGCTAAATTTGTAGGTTGCCAAAAAAATATAGGTCAATAGGCTCAAAGTGGCTAACTACGGAGAAATTTCATTTGGTATGGAAAATTTGGCCAAGTGACTATTCAAAACAAAGATGGCCTTATATCACTTCCAAAGATTTCACACAAAAAGTAGCCTCAAAGAAGACAATTGGCAAGTTCTAGAGCACACAAGCATGAATGATACTCACAAGAAGGAAAATAGACCATAATATATGAAAGTCTAAGGCTCTAAAGCTCACAAGCTTGTCTAATCATGAATTAAGAGCACCAACTCAAGCACAAATCGTCACATAATCAAGTGAACAAGCAAGCATCAATCAATACCAACAAGCTCAACCAAACTTCAATAACCAACAATCACCATCAATTAAGCCTCAAATACCAACCATCCACAATAAATCTCATCCAACAAAACTAGGAACAACGGTGCAATATAAATGAAGGTAAACACACAAAATCTCCCCCAAACTTAAATGAAACTATCTAGTTGAATGCAAAGTTTGAGAATGAGTGTGTTACCTTAGAATTTTACCACCAACCAAGCTCACCAAAGAAGCAAGCTATCGTCACCAATTGTCCAATGGACCTTTAGCACCGAAGCACCACTACCCTTGAGCTCCACCATGCGTATCTCTCATCCTTGACCACCAACACAACACTCAACCTACAAAACAAAAACTAAACAAAAGATCAAACAAGCTACAAATCTAAAAAAATAAAAGAAAGCAATAAAGAATGGGTTGCCTCCCATTTAGCGCTAAGTTTAACGTCTTCAAGCCGGACGGAAATAAAAGAACTCATCGGAAAGGCCATGGATATCGATCCTCCTTCCCATTGTATTTCAACTTTTGAGCTTCAAAATCATGGAGGCTCTCATGAATGTAAGACCAATCCCTTGCGTCTTTCTTGCTTATTTCTCTCAATGGCCGTTCTTCTTGCTCTTCCTCCATCCTCTTTTTCCATTGCTCTCCCTTTTGCTCAAGAATGCCCAAGCACTTCTCAATTTCTTTCTTTGGATCAAAGTGATCAAGAGGCAAAATGAAATCAATAGAAGCATCAATATCAAGTAAAGTGTAAATTGAAGAGTTTAAAGGTTTAGAAATGCTCATTTCGCTCTTCAACTCGTCTTTTTGTGCTTCTAGATCTTCTTGTTCCTTATAGCTCATGTCCATCAAAGGACATTCCTCTTCATCTCCTTTGTCAAAAAGCTTGACATCTTCAACCTCCTCACTTGAATCCTCTTCTTCTTCTTTCATAGCGATGACCAATCCCCTGATTGTTGAGTTCATCCGCTCCATTCCATTCAGAAGTGACTTGAGTTGATTCATTTGTTGTAGTTGGGTGGCCTTGATCTCTTCTAATGCATCTAACCTTTTTTCACTTGCATCCAAATTTTTCAAGGTGAGTGCAATGAGCTCTTTTGTAGTATCACTTTCTTCATTATTTGGTGACCAATGTGCATTGCTTTCCCACTCTTGATATTGATAATGAGAAGGAGCTTGTTGCATTTGATAATCGTACTCAAAGCTGCTCCCACTATCATACCAATTTCCTTCCGAAGCTCCATGGAATTCAAAGCAAGGTTCCTCCATAGGTGGAGGAGGAGGTGGACGATACTGCTCTTCAGGTGGTGGAGGAGGATATGGATATGGTGGATAAGGGCGTTGGGGAGGAGGGTATTGATGTGGATGTGGAGGGTAATATCCTTGAGGAGAAGGTGATGCTTCTTCATTCCTCCAATCTTGATAAGAGGAGGGAACTTGTTGAATATGATAGTGGTGATCAAAGTTCCTCCAATCATCGTAGCTCACATCTCCATGTTGTGGAGGATAAATCATGCCACGTTGATCATAACAATGATTCGACGGGTATTGATTATATCCATCCATCTAGTCAATGAAGTGCACACCTGCAAAAATCAAAGTATCAAATTCAAAGAAAATAAAATAACAAAAATAAAATGCCACTAGTAACACCACTCAACAAGTTTCAAGTCCCACGTAAGACTCTCAACTAGATCCCCGGCAGCGGCGCCATTGACTTGATTCGTATTTTGCACACTTTTTAGCACAACAATAACAATCCCCACAAGCGTATGGGTTCGTTATAGTTGAGTAAGTATACGACCTAGTAGTTATCGTCCAAGGACCTAGAGAGAGCGTGGAGCCCCAAAACTATACGTCAAAATGGTGTTATAGAAGCTAAATGTGAGGAGTAAGCAAATACCAACTAAGAAAATAGAAAACTAATGCAATCAACTAAACTAACTCTCAATAATGAAAGTGCAAGGTGAGAAAGCATTGCCTCGGGTGTTTCCGTTTTGTGAGCAATTAAGTGAACTAGTGAACCAATTACATGATTTTACTACGAATTTGGGTCAAGCTAAAGGCTATCACATAAGTGTGCAAACCCCCTCGAAAGGCATAGGTAAACATCGTGCATTGATTAGCAATTATAGGATCTAACCAAATACCATAATCCCCTAAGATAGTGTTTCATAAGCACTTTCAACACGGTTACTAATGCTTATGAAACGCCCTCTCACCAAACTCCTAGACGACCTCTACTCGTTTAGTGTCTAAGGTTGTCGGTCTAGCCATTAACACCCCTCTCGGGTGAGCTAATTACTAATTAACTTCTATTCAATTGACCAAAGCTCACACTCACACCCCAATCATGCAAACCCAACTCTCGTTGCAATTAACATAATCGAAAATGCTTGCTAATAGGGTTGATCAATCAAATGAATCAATCAAAGTACAACTCTAGAAACATAAAAAACCAAATTCTAAGCTAATCATGCAATTACTCACAATTACACTAAATTCTCATCAAAACATCAACACCCAAGGCAATTGAGGATTAGCCCATGTCTAAATTAACAACTAAAATAAAACTAATAGAAATTAAACTACAAAACATGAATGAAAATGAAATTACCAAATTAAAATTGCAATAATAGAAAAATATCACCTCTTGTCTTCAAATCCTCCAAAGCTAACATTAAATTGAAATACTAAATTAAACACTAGCTAAGAAATGAAAGAACAATTAAAACTAACTAATCTATTGAGTGGAGTGGTGGGGAGAAGAGGAGAGGGTTTTTCTCCCCCAATGGAGAGCTCCCTGTTTCTGCCTCCGCCAATCTCTATGCGTGTGTGTTCCTCCCCAATTAATTAAAATGGACATGGGCGTTTTCTCTCCAAATTGATATTGATGGGCCCAAATGAATTGCATAAGTGGCATGCTGATGGAAATTGTTGTGGGCTTCTTCAATGAATGGCCCAACTTGCCTTTTCTTTCCACTTTGATCACACGTGAATTGAGTATTGGCTTGACATTATTGTGGCATCAATTAATTAAATGGGCCTAATACTCAATACTTTCAACAATTAATTAAATGGGCCATCAATTAAATTGTTGGCCCAAATAATTTTCACTTTCGTTATTTCCTCGTTTCAACTCCATTCTCGATTTATCCCTTCAATTGACTCCAAAATATAATTGAGGCGTGTTTGCTCTAAAAATGCTCTTTTTCCTATAAAAATAGCAAACAACACTCTTTCTCCAAATCAAGAGCAATGAGTCAAATTAGTGTAAATAATGCACAAAATCCTATAAAATTATGCAAATTAAATACATGAATTTCAAGCAATTTTCACACTAATCATTTATTCATTGTGTTTTCTCAACTACACACAGTATTATCTCTCTTCTGTCCAATTTTCTATTCTTTATTTTTCGTTCCTGCATGATAGTAGCTAGAGTTGCTATTGTTGTTATCTAATAAGCTTGATTTAGATTTGGTCAAACTCTTAAATATTTTAGATATCAACTTATTCTTTACAGTTAAATATTTCAATCTAAAGCCAAGAGTATTTGTTTATAAAATATTTTGAATGATTTTTGTTAAAATTGTGTCGATCACTTTTTGATCAATTTACATATGTTACCTTTTATTTCTAATACTTCTATTAGATTGAAAATCTAGTTTCGTGTTCTGTTATTTTAATTCTAAGACAAATACATAAGATTTGGTTTATATGGATTAGTTTTGATAGAATTTTTCAGTTATTATCAGTACCTAGATTAGGAGTATTTGGGTTGTCGTTAGTAATTATAATTTTTATTAAAGTGTAGATCATTTATTATTTAAGAGTTGTCATTTTATTTTCTAGGCAGCAAGAAGATTGGAGATTGAAGGTTTATTATTACAACGAATTTATCTGACAGACTTTGAGGTGGGAATTTTTATCTTAATTATTTGTCATTATTAAATGTGATCTTTGATTTTATTGTTACTCATGTGAATTATGTATGAGAAGTTGAGAAGTACATAAATACAGGTCTTATAAACGAGAAGTTGAGAAGTAGGTCTTCTGACCTTTATAAACGAGAAGTTGAGACAAACAGGTCATTTGACCTTTATAAACGAGAAGTTGAGAAGTAGGTCTTCTGACCTTTATAAACGAGAAGTTGAGAAGTGGCAATACCTTAAATGCATGTTTACCTTAAATGCATGTTTACGTTTGTGATAATTTAATTACTTATTGTATTTAGTTTTGACAAATATGTCCCCACTGAGCTGTGGTTTGCTCACCCTTTATTTAAACATTTCAGATTCAAGGAGCTGGTGGCGAGGAGGAGCGGTGGATGACAGAGTTATTATCATTTAATAAAATCAATCGAACTTCTTCAATTATTTAGTAAACTTTTCAATTGAGACGCTGTGGTTCTACATATATTTTAAAATTATTTTGAGTTGTCATTTAATTCTTTAAGCCTTCGCCGATTGTTAATTATTTTTATTGTAAAATAAAATTGTAAGTATTATTTTTTAAGTAAAAATTGTAGTTCATGCTCTTTAACTTTTTCAATTGTCAATTATTTTGAAAATTTTATTTTAATGAAAATTGGGGTGTGACAATAAGAAAATTACGATAACTGCGACACAGAAAATGATTTTATTTTTGTTTTGTTTTGTTTTCCATGTGGGCATGTCATGAAATGGACTTGGCATTGGATCACCAAAAATCAATATGGGCATAAGATGGAGCATTGCATTGGACGGCCAAAAATGTATATGACAAAAAAAAATACTCCCTTCATAAAATTTTGCTAAACAAATTTTTAGGTTTACAAAATATATGTTTATTTTATTTAAATAGTTAACTTTTAAGTATTTTTTTACTTTATTAAGAAGATTGAATATCTACCAACTATATTTTTTACTCGTTATTTCACATATATGTATTTTTTATAATTAAAATATAATTTTTTTAAAAACATATATAAATTGAAGTGAGCAAAATTTTACTGGACAGAGAGGGTATCATTTTTTACTAGAAAAGTTAATTATCTTAATTATGTGTGTTAAATTAATCTAGGAGTGGGTATTTTTATCTTCTAAACGTTATTTTTACTATAAAATTTAATCATATAAATATTACTCCGAAAGCTATCCAACTTTCCGTTTTCGTCTGTCACAATGAAAGCTACTCATTCCCTTTTTGATAACTATTTTCTCTCACATTTCATTATATTTTTCTCTCTCTGGCTCAATCACATCACCTTTAATACATCTACTTATTATATTAGTATTTTTTAACCTCCGTGCCCGGAGCTCATGGGAAGCTTTCCTCCGGACGGAGGAAGTACTATTTTTTACTAGAAAGTTAATTGTCTCAATTACGTGCATTAAATTATTTAGTATTCGTGCAATAATTCATAAACGTACGAATGTTACGTTGATTTATAATCGACTCATTGAAATTGACAAGATGAATACACTAATCCACAGGCTGAAAAAGTACGAACAAATAGTTTTTATTTTATTTTTTTTAGAATTGAGTTATAATTGCTTAAATTTGAGGGTGGGTGTTAATATTTTTTTAAATATATATATTTTATGTGGGGTGTGTACAGTAATTAGAGTCATGTGTGTATATAGCAGAATCGAAAGTTTGTTTAGCCGTGGCCTTTTTTTTAAAGGTGATTGCATTATTTGAGATTACAATTGGGCCGCGAAGCTACTAGCCCACTGTAATTTGAAATTTTATAATGGCGCTGTATACCCCTCCAGCACCCAGCTTCCAGCTTTGTTAAGTATACTCCCTGGGTCTGACTATATGCACTCCCCCTTTTAATTTATTAATTAAATAATAATGTAAAATATCTAAAATACACTTTCAATAAAATACTACTATTAAATACACCCCTATTACTATCAACACCCCATTTAACATCCTAACATTTACCACCACTTCCGGCCTCCACCTCCGCCTCCGTCGGCACCACCACCACCAACACAAACACAATCTCAGTGAAAAAAAAACCCTAACAACAATTGCTACCATTTCCGACTTCCGCCGGCACCACCACCACCACAGTCTTAGAAAAAAATTGATTATTTCAAAAAAAAATTAAAATTTTCGACACTGGTTTGTCGACTATATATTCTCTCGTCGACAGATGGTTGTCGACGAGAGAGTATATAGTCGACCTACAAAAGTCGAACAAATTAAAAAAATATATTTAAAAAAAATCGACCCTACGTTGTCGACTATATACACTCTCGTCGACGACGATTTGTTGATCGGAGTGTATGTAGTTGACAACACAGGGTCGAATTTTAAAAAAAGAGAGAAAAAAACTTACTGGTGCGGGGCGGAGGGCGCGGCGGCGGGTGCGGGTGCGGCGGCAGTGGGGGCGGGGAAACTGGAGTGGAGTCCTCGCGCCGGCGAACTCGAGGGAGAGGGAGGCTGCCGGCGAAGGGGGCGGGGCAAGGGTTGGTTTGTTTTTTTATTTTTATTTTACGCGAGGGTGAGTGAGAGAGAGTGAGGAAGGAGGGAGGGAGGGGTGGTGGCCGCCGGCAGCTGTGGCGGTAGGGCGGCGGTCGACAGCAATGGCGGCAAGCGACGACTTGGTGGTGGAAGAAGAGGGCGAGGGAGATAGAATTAGGGTTCGGGAGAGTGTGTGTAGTAAATGTGTATTTTATAAATAAAAGGGATAAAGGGGTATTTCGGACAATTTGAGGGGAGGGTGCATTTTTTTTGGCAAATTTTGGGAGTGCATCTATCGGGGGCGTGCATCTCTCCGAAATGGAGGTGATTCAGGTGAATATAGTCAAACCCATACTCCCTCTCTCCATATATTAACTTAATCAATTGGGCCGCGAACCAACTAGCCCACTGTAATTTGAAATTTTATAATGGCGCATGCTATATACCCCTCCAACTTTGTTAGGTATACACCCTTCTCCATTTATTAACTTAATATTAATGTAAAATACTCAATTTACCATTTTAATAAAATATTTTATGATAGATACACCCCCTTGAAATTTAAATTTAAATCCAACTAACCCTAACCCTAATTGAGCAGTCCCTAACCCTGACCCTAATTGAGCAGTCGTCGTCGTCGTTGTACCTCCGGCGGCCACCGCCGCTGTAGATATTAAAAAAATATAGAAATCTAAAAACAATACATTTTTCGACACTGGTTTATCGACGAAAAACACTCTTATCGACACTGGTTTGTCAACTAAAAACATTCTTATCGACACTGATTTGTCGAAAGAAAATTTTAAAAAATCAAAATTTTCGACAACTTGGTTTAAAATATACACTATCGTCGACAAATATTTATCGACGATAGTGTATATTTTCGATAGAGAGATATCGAAAATTAAAAAAAAAATAGGAAGACGAAACTGTTGCGAGAGAGAAAATAAAAAAATAAAAATGGAAAAGGAAGGGTGGCTGACGGCGTCACTGGGGAAGGAGGGGCAGCGACGCCGTGGAAGGGAGTAAGCGGCGACGACAGAGAAAGTAGGGAGGGCCGGCGGCCACTAATGGAGAAGCTGCCGAAAAAAAAAAGGAAAAAGTTGCAGACGGTGGGAGTGAGGGAGGAGAGGGTGGCGACAGTGGTCGTGAAAGGGGGAGGAGGGGTGACAATGGTGGGAAGGAGGAGGGCAGCGAAAAGTTACAGAAGAAGAAGAAGAAGAAAAAAAGGGAAAAAAAAGACGGCACCTAGCGGGCAGAGGCGGGGCATGGAGGGGTGGCGGGTTGCTGGAGGGTAAGAGGAATTAGGGTTTTAGTTTTTTTGGGATTTTGAAAGAATGAGGAAGAAGAAGAGGAGGGAATTAGGGTTTTAATGGGGTGCATTTAACATGACATTTAAGAGAGAAGAGGGTAATTTGGAAAAGTACATCTAACATAAGGGAAATTCTCAAATGCACCATGTGCACCAAAACAGGTTTGGTGCACATGCTTTTGTCCTTATCCTCCTACCCTAATTTATTATCCTTTTTTTTCTACTTATGGTTATAATTCCATTTTTTTTTCTATTTATTAATTAATTAATTTATAATACATTACTTAATTAATTAATTAATTAATTTACCATTATTAATTAATTACTGTTCTCATTTTTATCGACCAATATTTACAATTATTAATTAATTTACAATTCTCATAAGTATGAGGTGTTCAAATCTTTTCAAACTTATTTTTTTTTTTCTTTTTTTTTTTTTCGTTACTCACTTCCACTTTTCAATAATAATAGTCCCTACTTTTCATTAATAAAATTTCCACTTTTCACTAATAACAGTTACCACTATTCAGTAACAAAATTTCCACTTTTCACTAATAATAATTACCACTTTTCAGTAACAAAATTACCACTTTTCACTAATAATAGTTACCACTTTTCAGTAACAAAATTTCCACTTTTCAATAATAATAGTTACCACTTTTCAGTAACAAAATTTCCACTTTTCAATAATAAGAATTACACTTTTCAGTTAAAATATCTACCACTTTTCAATAATAAAAATTACATTTTTCAGTTAAAATATCTACCACTTTTCAGTAACAAAATTTCCATTTTTCAATAATAAGAATTACACTTTTCAGTTAAAATATGTACCACTTTTCAATAATAAGAATTACACTTTTCATTTAAAATATGTACCACTTTTCAATAATAAGAATTACACTTTTCAGTTCAAATATCTACCACTTTTCAATAATAAAAATTACATTTTTAAGTTAAAATATCTACCACTTTTCAGTAACAAAATTTCCACTTTTCAATAATAAGAATTACACTTTTCAGTTAAAATATCTACCACTTTTCAATAATAAGAATTACATTTTTCAGTTAAAATATCTATCACTTTTCAATAATAAAAATTACATTTTTAAGTTAAAATATCTACCACTTTTCAATAATAAGAATTACACTTTTCAATTCAAATATCTACCACTTTTCAATAATAAGAATTACACTTTTCAGTTCAACTATCTACCACTTTCAATAATAAAAACTACATTTTTCAGTTAAAATATCTACCACTTTTCAATAATAATAATTACATTTTTCAATAACAAAATCTACCACTTTTCAATAATAAGAATAACATTTTTTCAATTTTAATAATAATTTTAACGGTACAATTTATAATTAAATAAACTCATTTTAATTAATTAAGTTAACAATGATAACAATAAGCAAAATAAAAATGAAAATTATAGATTAATAATTGTAAATTAATTAATTAAGTGATGAGAATTGTAAGTTAATTAATAATTGTAAATATTGATCGAAAAAAATGAGAACTGAAATTAATTAATTAATTAAGTAATGAAAAGTGGTAGATTTTGTTATTGAAAAATGTAATTATTATTATTGAAAAGTGGTATATATTTTAAATGAAAAATGTAGTTTTTATTATTGAAAGTGGTAGATATTTTAACTGAAAAGTGTAATTCTTATTATTGAAAAGTGGTAGATATTTGAATTGAAAAGTGTAATTCTTATTATTAAAAAGTGGTAGATATTTTAACTTAAAAATGTAATTTTTATTATTGAAAAGTGATAGATATTTTAACTGAAAAGTGTAATTCTTATTATTAAAAAGTGGAAATTTTGTTACTGAAAAGTGGTAGATATTTTAACTGAAAAGTGTAATTCTTATTATTGAAAAGTGGAAATTTTATTACTGAAAAGTGGTAATTATTATTATTGAAAAGTGGAAATTTTGTTTCTGAAAAGTGGTAGCTATTATTAGTGAAAAGTGGTAATTTTATTACTGAAAAGTGGTAATTTTTATTAATGAAAAGTGGAAATTTTATTAATGAAAATTAGAAACGAAAAAAAAAACGAAAAAAAAAAAATTATTAATGAAAAATAGAAACGAAGAAAAGAAAAACGTGAAAAAAAAACGAAAAAAAAAAAACAAAAAAGAAAAAAAAATTAAAAGTAGAAACGAAGAAAAAAAAACGTGAAAAAAAAAATGAAAAAAAAAATTATTAGTAAAAAGTGGAAATTTTATTAATGAAAAGTAGAAACAAAAAAAATAAGTTTGGAAAAAGAAAAACGGAAAAAAAAAAGAAAAAAAAACGGAAAAAAAAATAAGTTTGGAAAAAAAAAACGAAAAAAAAAATTATAAATGAAAAGTAGAAACGAAGAAAAAAAAACGAAAAAAAGAAAAAAAAAACCAAAAAAAAACGTGAAAAAAAAATTATTAGTGAAAAGTAGAAATTTTATTAATGAAAAGTAGAAACAAAAAAAAGGACAAAAAAACGGAAAAAAAAAAAGAAAAAATAATAAGTTTGGAAAAAAAACGGAAAAAAAAATAAGTTTGAAAAAAAAAACGAAAAAAAAAAGTTTGGAAGGATTTGAACCTGTGACCTCATGCTTGTGAAGGATATCTATAACTACTACTGTGCATTAGTGTGCACGTGCACACTGTGCACAGGAGACCAACTCTTAAATCCATCTATCCCACAATTACTTTTCCACTTTTCTTTTTGGGACGTCCCACAATAACTTTCACACTTTTAAAATGGAAAACTTTTTATAATCTCCACCCTTACAATATCCTCAATTTTACACAAATATCATTATTTTATCTCCACACATACACAAATTTAGAGTCAACTCATTTCTTTACTTTATACATAAAATTTTATAAAATTACTTTTAAAAATTTCACTCATTAATACACTTTTTTAATATGTGCGCCCATTTACCTGTGAAAGTAATCTTGAAACAGAGGGAGTATCACTTTAAAAGGGAGTACATGCATGGGGAGTATATTTAACAACTCTGGAGGGTATATAGCCTGGGCCTTTTATAATGCACATATCTTTTTTATTCTATGATTTTAACAAATCCATCTATGACGACACTAGTGTCCAAATTATTGGACAATAAAAGGTAGATCATATAAAAGAAGAAAAGAAACCTAGGACCATAAGTTCACAGGTCGAGCCAGAAGTCGGAGTGCCATTAAAACCTTGCCTGGAAAACCCTCCTTAGGGATAAAACTCAGTTCAAGGAAAAAGGTACACTCCTCTAAAAGTCAATGTCTATAGAAAGTAGTATATAAATCATTATGCAGAAATGAGAGTAAAAAGTCTAGTGGGGTAGCCTCTCCGGATACAATCAAGGCCAGTTTTGGCCACAACATCCGCCGCCTGGTTGTAGGAGTGTTCAAAAAAAAAATCGGACCAGAAAAATGACCGGAACCGGACCGACCGGTTAGATTCCGGTCCGGCAAATTTTGGATTCCGGTCTTTCGGTCCCGACCGGTTTGGCCGGATTTTTTTTTATTTTTTATTTTTTAAATTTAAAATTTTTTTTTTACTAAAGCACTCTCAATTATTTTTCAAAACCAAGTAATTGGTGAAAATGTGTTGAGATCTATTACATTTTTTGCAAATATATAATTTAACAAACATATTTAATTTATTTTAGGGTCAAAAGATCATTAATAATAATGTAAATAAAATTCACATTGGCGTAATGAAGAGCAAACATTTTAATTTTTCATACACAAATTCATCAATTTTGTTCTTGCTTCCATAAACTTAAAAAAAAATTAAAAATTTAAAAAAAAAATCGATCCAACCGGTCCAAACCTGGACCGGAATTTACCGGTCCGGTCCGGTCTCCGGTCCGTAAAATTTTAAAATTCCGGTCCCGGTCCAAACCGGTCCGATCCGGTTCTGGACCGGTGCACACCCTTACATGGTTTACCTCTCTAAAGACGTGTAAGTATTTGATGTGCATGTCCTGTGTAAGAGAATGGATCTGGCTCCAAAGGCCTTGTAGACGGCAAGGACCGAAATAGTGTAACACGAATCTCAATTCATGAGATAAATTTTTCTTTAACCTATTCATTTGTAAAACTGTTACGAGTGCATTAAACCATGTTGCATGATGTCATGAATGTTGAGAAACAAAATGTGCAAATTGAGGATGCTAGTGGAGATGGTTCTAGCATTGTTGGTGGTGATGGTCTTTATGATGAATTGTATGGTGATGTGGCTGCACAAAATGAAGAAGAACAACTTCAAGAGATATCCAACGAAGTGGATAAGTATCTAGCCGATGATATTGAAAAACGATCTAATCAATCTTTCAATCTTTTGGAGTGGTGGAAAGGGGTGTATCTAAGTACCCTATCCTTTCAATTATTGCAAAGGATATTTTTGCAATTCCAAGTTCGACCGTTGCTAGTGAGTCGGCTTTTAGTTTGGGCAAAAGAGTTGTGGATCCTTTTAGGAGTAGTTTAAGTCCTAAAATGGTAGAAGCATTGGTGTGCACTAGTGATTGGCTAAGAGGAGAGGAAATGAACTTTTATAAGGATCCAACCGACGATGACCTTGAATTATATAAGGAAATTGAAGAAATTGAAAGGGGTAAGAGTTTATATTATAAATTTTATTAGCATAGTTTTTAAATTTTATTAGCAGCTGCAGTTCCATGTTTTTAAATTTCTACTGTACAAAATCATGAATTCATACTGTACAAATTTTATTAGAAATTGAATTCATATACTGTACGATATGTGGAGTATATGGAAAAGTAGAAATTGAATTCGTACAGGATTTTGATGCAATTCATTGATGACTACGAATTCCTACTGTACAAATTTTATTAGAAATTGAAAGGGGTCCTGTTTTTAAATTCCTATTTTATGATATTTTTTGTTCACTCTTTTTAATTCCTCTTTTGCAGTTTCAATTACGAATCAAGATTCTGCTCTTACTACCGTCTAATCCTAAGCTTGAAAAGGTAATATATTTATTTTCTACACTTTAATATCTATAAATTGAAATTGATTAAGTTTTATCTTTTGCAGATTTTTGGAGATTATTGAAGTTGAACGAGAATTGTAGTTTGTATTGTTGAATTTGAATGAGAGTTGTATTTTGTATTGTTGAATTTGAAGTACGGTTGTATTCTCTTTTCATTTGTGTTTGATACTTTGATATATTCAGCTATTATGATTTTTATAATTAATTTAGGTATTTCGGTATAATTCGGTATACCGATATTTCGGTATTTTTCGGTATACCGATATTTCGGTATTTTTCGGTATACCGATATTTTCGGTATGATTCGGTATATACCGAAAATTCGATATGGTACGATACCGAAATTTTCGGTATGATAACGGTATCAATATTTTTAATATCGAAATTTTCGGTATGATAACGGTATGGCGCGATATGGTTCGGTATAACGTACCGAACCACCCCTAACCATGCACCCTTCCTCATTAATTCATTTCAGCCCACCCTCCCCAAGCAACAAAAGCCTTGTGGACTTCCAAGTCCACCATTAACTTAATTTGTTTAAATATATATAAAAAAATCAAATTAATTATTAATTTATATTTTTAATAAACAAATTAAAATTTAATAGCATTTTTTTATTAAAATTAAGATTAATAAATATTAATACATACATTATATATGTTAACTTTTTTATTAAGAAAAGATTAAAAAATTACCTGCTACCCAATTTACAACAAATATTTAAGATCAAAATTGGTGTGGACGTGATTATTTATACTAGTTACATTAATTTTTTGAGTTAATTATCATTTTTACTTGATATAATTCACTATTTAAAAAGTGATAGAAGTTTAGTTGAAAAGTGATACTAATATTTTTATCCAAAGTGACTATAACTATTTATTTTAACATTATCACTTTTTAATTCAAATTTAATGAATTATATTATATTTTAGTGGACATGATTATCTTTATTAATTACATCAATTTTTTTAGTTAATTGTCACTTTTAACTTGATAAAATATCATTATTTTAAAAAGGGTAAAAATTTACTCCATAATTATGTTTTTAGTAGAAGTGACTATCATTTTTTAAATAAAAATAATCACTTTTTATTTAAGCATAATCACTTCTAAATTTTTAGTTAATGGATGAGGTTATTTAATACTCCGTAGTAAATATGATTATATTTATTAATTGCATCATTATTTTAGGTTAATTGTCACTTTTTTATTTGATAGTATATTACTATCAAAAATTGATGTATTATTTTTAATTTAAAAGTTTATTATTTTTAAAACAAAAAAATTTGGAAATGTGAGAAGAATCAAAATATTAGTTATACCATTTTGTGGGCCACCGACCTTCTAATTTGTTTGGATTGTTTTTTACATAAGGCCACGGTTACACACAAACGGAGTTATTGAGGACATGAAAAATAAAAAATACCTCTCTCCTCCTGAACCCTATTTTTTTCTCTATCACCCATCCTCCACTCATTTCTACCGCACACCCATCCATTCTCTTGTGTAACCCTCACCGGCCACCCCTCCCCCAAGACTCGTCGTTGCTTAAGCCTCTTCCTCCAAGCCTTTCCGCCCATAATTTGGTGTCCACCGCCCACTCCCCACGCTCGCCGCCCCCATTCCCCAAGTCGACGTTCAGCGCCAACGCCTTCTTGAAGAAGGTGTTCGATCGACGCCGTCATGAAGAAGCGACGCAGCCGCGGTATCCCCTCCTCCAAGCGAGGCCGAGGTCACTGTTGTTGAAGAAGGCGGACGTTCGTGCCTTCTCCTTCGTTGTTCGTTTCGTCGTTCGTTTACCTTTCTCCGTCATTCCCCCTCTCCCATCGACGCTGCTGCCTTTCAGTAAGTTTAGGGTTTTTAATTACAAATCCAAAAATAAATAAAAATTCAATTTTTTTGTGTTTTTTTTAATTTTTGTATTTGTTCGAATATTTTTGCTGAAACCTATTTCTTTTTTCGAAATTTGTGGGTTTGTCTGAAAGTTTTTGCCGAATCCAATTACTTTTTCGATTTTTTGTATTTTTTCTAGAAATTTTGAATTCTTATAATTTTTGTTTGTTGGTATTGTTTTTTTTTTTTTTTTTTTATATATTATGGTGATGGTGGGAATGATTCTTCCGTGAAATGAATAGGTGGGTGCACTCATTTGTCTTTTTTTTTAATAATTGAATGGTATATTGGACATTTCACATACCATTAAACTTTTTTATTTTTTTCAAAGTGGGTGTACTCAAAAAGTCCATGTGTGTGGGTATAACCGTGGCCTTTACATTATCCCAGCTTTTAAATTTCTGCTTGAGGGCGGCCCATTTAGGGTTACATTAAAGGGCGCGGCTAAAGGCACACACAGATCCTATAAGGACACCCACGCGATGAGGACACACACAAAATGGATGAGGACACACACGTGAAAATCCCAAAATTACCCTCTTCTAAATTTAATCCCTTCATTCTCTCTTTCTTCTTCTCAAAATTCAGGACACCCACCGGTGGCGGATTCTCTCCCCTAGCCCCCCGCTTCTCTTCCTCTGCTCCCACGTCGCCGCGCCGTCGCCCCTTCTCCAAGCGACGCGGCCGCGCTGTTGAAGAAGAAGCCAAGCGGCGGGCGACCGTTCGCACCCCTCCTCCCTCGTTCGCTCCTCCTCCCTGTTTCAAGAAGACGGCTACCGACGTCGTACGAGGGTTGTCGCCGCCCACCGACGGCGTTCGAGGGCTCTCCCCCTCCCCTTCGCGGCCGTTCGCGGCCGCAACCCCTCCCCTTCATCGCACCCACGCACGTGGTCGAAGGTAAGTTTTTTTTTTTTACAATTTTTACAGATAAAAAAATTAGGGTTTTGAAAATTTTAGAAAATTTAGGGAAATTAGGGTTTTTAGTAGTTCGGGAATTATTTTCGAACATATTGAGTTTGTTTTGGAAAAAAATTCGAACATATTGTGTTTGTTTTGGAAAAAAATTCGAACAACTTGAGTTTGTTTTGGAAAAAATTTCGAACAAGATGTTCGATCTTTTTTTTTCGGACAAATTTGAGTTGTTTTGGAAATTTTTTCGAACGGTTGGTGTTTTGGATTTATTTTTGTTGCAATTTTGGAGTTTTTTTTTGTTGAAGAATGGTGTTTGTTTTGGTGGTGGTGGTGGAGATAATTCTGTGAAATAGAATGGGTGGGTGTACTCATCTTCGTTTTTTTCATAAATTTTACCCTAGGGGTATATGGGACATTTCACATGTTCTGAAAGATTAAAAAAATGTTTGGTGGGTGTACTCATAGGAAATCCGGGTGCCTTTAGCCGCGCCCTACATTTAAAAGGTTTGTAGGCAGGGACGGAAGGAGGGGGTGCCGGGAGCACTGGGCCCCCTCCCATTTTTCAAAATTTTTTTAATAAATTTTTTACAAATATTATTTAATAAAAAAATTATAGAAAAGATAATTTTAATTAATATTTATGTATATTTAATAAGTATTTAACAAATTTTTAAGTGTATTACTAAAATATTAGTAGTTAATTATTACTTTCTTCGTCTCATAATATATGTTGACAATAAAATGTAGATCATATAAAAAAAAAACTTAGGACCATAAGCTTACAAGTCGAACCAGAGGCCGGAGTGCCATTAAAACCTTGCCTAGGAAAACCCTCATTAGGGATAAAACCCAAGTCAAGGAAAAAGGTACACTCCTTTAAAAGTCAATGTCTATAGAAAACATTAAATAAATCATTATGCAGAAATGAGAGTAAAAAGTCTTGGGGGTAGCCTCTCCAGACACAATCAAGCTCAGTCTTGGCCACAGCATCCGCCGTCTGGTTGACCTCTCTGAAGACGTGTGAGTATCTGATGTGCATATTCTGTGTAAGAGGGTGGATCTGGCTCCAAAGGCCTTGCAGACGCCAAGGAATAGAGGGATTGGTGCTCATAAAAGTGTCAATCGTGAGTGTAGAGTCCGACTCAATCTAAAGGAAGTGTCATCCCCGATCATGTGCATACTTGATGGCCAAAAGTACCACTGCCAACTCAGCCTCAAGAGAGAGGCCCCAACTCACCTTAGTGGCGACCGCAGCCACGAAAAATCCCCTGAAAGTCCTGAAGACCGTCCCCGCATGCAAACTGCCTGAGGAAGAAGAGGCACTACCGTTTGTGTTAACCTTGTACCAACCCGGATCAGGCGGGAGCCAAATCACAGATGAACCGTGTCTCGTTGGCCTGTGTCTACTCGATACACCAAGAGCCCTAGCAATCAAGAGATCCCGAACCGTGACATCCGAATATCCCCTGGCTATGTTGTTGGACTCCCTTATGCTTGAAATGATCTGAGTCATACATCTCCTAGTAGAGGGCGAAACCCCATCGAATATCACCCTGTTCTGCAGAGTCCAAACGGCCCAAATAGCAGTGATGAAGCTCGTCCTCTACAACTCCAGAGACTGCGGACCCAACCGAACTCTAGTGGCCTGAAGGAAGATGTCTAGGAAGCTAACCCCTGTGTGAATCGTGACCCCAAACATGTGAGTCAAGCTGCGCAGAATCTCCAATGTGAACGGACAATGGGCAAGTAGATGGTCCAGCGATTCAGAATCCCCGCGGCACGGCAAACAAATCGACGGACCCTGAATCCCAAAAGACAAAAGCCAATCCGTCGTGGGCAGCTTGCCCCAAATCGCAGTGGAGCGGCACATGGGCATGAAGGTGCCCCAAATCCATGATGCCCAACCAAGCCTGGGTAAGGGTGATCTGAGCAAATCATATGCCATGTTGGAGCATGGAGGAGAGTTCCCCTGTAAGTGAGCCATTCCAAATACGTTTGTCAGGTCCCCTAAGCATCGTGATCTGCAGGATATCCCTGACAATCTCCGTAAATCTCATGATAAAGCACCTCGGGAAGTGCCAACAATCATCATAAAAGATATCCACAACCGTGGAAGTGAGGGTAGAAGCGAACCAATCAGGCAGACCCATCCTCTCAAATATAGTATAACCAAGTCAATTGTCGTGCCAAAAACTGACACGGGATTCTATGCCAATCAGCCACCTCAAGCCATCTCTAAGTCTTGTAACATGTGGATGAAAGCTCGGTCCAATAGAAGAGACTCTACCATAAGGTCGCAGTCTGTGCTCTGAATTAAAGTGCCTTCGATGCAGGAGCTCTGTATCTGGCGATTTGTTTTGAAAAATATCCCAACTCAGCTTACAGAGAAATGAGGCATTCGCTAGTCGGATAGAACGAACCCCAAGTCCTCCTTCCCCCAAAGGGACACAGACCCGCTGCCAAGAAATCGAACAAGCTCCATTTTGGCGGTTCACATCCCCCTTTCAAAGAAAGTTCCTCATAGCCGACTCCACCTGTCGTAGCAAAGAACTAGGTCATTTGTAGACCATCATCGAATGTACCAAAGAGGCCGTAATGACTGAGTTAATCAGACAACGGCGGCCGGCAAGGGACAAAGTGCTACCCTTCCACCTACTAAAGTTAGCTATGACAGAATCTGCAACTGGCTGTAAATGCGTTTTCCTTGGACTGTCGCGAAAGATTGGAACCCCTAGGTATGTGAAGGGGAGTGAACCCTCAACAATGCCAGTAATTTTGAATGTCCTACGACGCAGCCTCCGAGGTACAGCTCTCCCAAAGAACACCCTGTACTTCGGAGGACTGTAGATCTGACCCGATAGTCGCACATACCCTTGCAAGATGGAGTGCAGGTTCCTGACGCTATCATTTGTGGCCCGTAAGAATATAATGATGGCATCCGCATAGAAGAGGTAGCGGGGGAGATTACGAATGGGAGCTGAGTCCAAAACTCCCCGGATCATGGAAATGAAGTCTGCTCTGAACCCCATCCTAGCCAAAACTGCCTCCAAAACCTGCCAGGAGATCGTGTCGAATGTCTTAATCATGTCCACCTTCAGCGTCATATAACCACGGATCCTCGAATAGTCTAGGGTATTAATGGCATTTGAGGCTAGTGCAATACACGTGTGGATTCGCTTACCCGAAACAAACCCAAACTGATAAGTAGAAAGACAATCGCTGATGAAAGTACCCAGTCTCGACGATAAAACCCTAGTTAGGACTTTGAAGATGAAATTACCCATCACAATCGGTCTGAACTCCTCTACCCTATTGGATCCCTCTATCTTAGGAATCAATGTCATGAAGCACGAGTTCAGCTCAGGTGGCAGAAGCCTGTTAGTGAAATAGTGTCTGACAGCAGCTATCACATCATGATCCACAATGTCCCAGCAACTTTGAAAGAAGGATCCCCCAAAACCATCTGGTCTCGAAGCGCTCGAAACATCCATTCCAGAGACGGCATGTCGAATCTCTTCAGTCGAGGGAACACTCAACAGTAATTCGTTCTGGTCAGCGGTCACCACAGTGTTCACAAAACTATCCAGAATGGAGGCATCAAATGACGCAGACGGATCATCAGCGAACAACTGAGAGTAGTAGGCAACCACGTGGGCACTAATGGTGTTCAAGTCCGTGGTGAGGTCCCCATCAACAACCATCGAAGCAATACTGATTAGTGTGAAAATTGCTCGAAATTCATGTGTTTAATTTTTATAATTATATAGGATTTTGTGCATTATTTACACTAAATTGACTAATTGCACTTGATTTTGAGAAGTGGTGTTGTTTACTATTTTTATAGAGAAATGAGAATTTTTGAAACAAAACACGCCTCGATTATATTTTGGAGTCAATCGAAGGAATCCTGGGCCATGAACTGTTGCAACCTAGAAGGCCCATACAATGTCAAGCCCATTTGTCATCAATTGCCCTGAATAAACTAATGGAAAATGAAGAGAGCGGGCCAATGTTTGAGGCCCATTTAGTGGCCTAATTCATTAATTAAATGGAAAAAAAAAAAAAGTTGCAAAAGCTTTAGTTGGGCCCAATTTGCATATGAAGTAGGCCCACCCATTCATTAAATATTCAACTGGCCCATTTTCATAAAGTGTGGGGAGGCAGACAGGTATGAACAATTGAGAGGGAGTTGACCCAATTTTGATGGCCCGCCCCTGACTCAATTAAGAAGCCAATTCGTGAATTTGGGGCAGAGGCTAGAGGGAATTAACATACATACGTCAATACACAGCCGCGAGAAACAGGGGCCGGCGTATCACACTTCACCCTCTACTCCACTCATTAGTTTAATTTTCATTTAATGTTTTAGGTAGATTTCAATTGGGTATTTAATTTTATGCAAGTGTTGGAGATTTGAAGACTATTTAAGGTGATATTTTTCCTTAATTTATATTTTATTGTTGATCTTTCATGAGCTCATTTTCATTTATTAAAATAGCTATTGACTAGGTTTGTTGGTGTTTGGGTGTTTGGATTTATGAGGAATTTTGATTTTTAATTTGATTTGAATTGTTTAATTATATTGGTGGTGTATTGATTAGATATATGTTGAAGCATGATTAGTGTTGATAGATCGTATAATCGAGAGTTGGGGTCGAGTGAATTGAGTTAATATTGGGTTATCTCGCAACGAGAGTTGGGTAATTTCATTAGAACCCCATTAATTTACACTAATTATTTGAATGAGAGTTTGAGTTCTTAATACGTTGGGAGATGTGGAAGAAGCGAGTGTTCCTATCCCCATCAGTCAGTCACTGCAATCTGTTCCTCTGAGTGTAGAATTTATGTCTGACAAAGAGCAGTCTGTTCAGATCGACCTGAGCCTGAATCTCCTCCGCAAAGTTGGCCTCTGAGTCCCCTTCCAACTCGATACGATGTTGAATATCTGCAAGATGTCGAGTGGCCGTCTCAATCTGAGTGAACACATTCCTAAAGACTGTCTTGTTCCAAACCCGCAGAGCAGACTTGAGTCTTTTCAACTTCCACATAATCCGGACCATGGAATTCTGATGATCCAACGTCTGAGCCCAAGAAGTAACCACAACAGTTCTAAAGGAATCGTGCTGGCGCCACATACTGAGAAATCTGAAGGGACGTCTGACCTGAACTCAATCTGATCTGACTGTAAGAAGCAACGGATGATGATTTGACTTTAGGCGAGGAAGAGCCATAACCTCAACATTAGCCCAAAGATCCAAAATCCCTGATTAGCTATAACTATATCCAACCGAGCAGTCGTGTAACCACGAGGACCACTCCGAGTCACCCAAGTGAACTGGGCCCCAGCCGTATCCAAATCAACTAAATTCGACTCATCCAAGAACTCCCTGAAGTCCAAAGAAGCTCTAGGGGTGGCCATTGACCCCTACTCCGCTCATGTGTTCCTGTCACAACATTAAAATCACCCAAAACACATAGACACGTGGCAGGAGACGCTAAAACATCAGCCCAAAGTAAACGACGAGTAATATATGAATTACTAGCATGCGTAAAACCAAAAGACCAAACACGTGTGGAATCCCTAGTCTCAATCAAGATGATCTGCTCCGACATATGACAGACTCTAAAAGTAAGGGCATGCACAGACTTACAAAGAACCCAAATATTAGGTATTAGGGTATCTCTAGAGTTAACAACAAACCCAAATAATATATGTTTTTTTGTGTATAATTAAATAACATTTTTATTTACAAATTTATCCTTCAAGTATTTAACAATTTAAAACGTAAAAAATAAAAGATGTTTGCATATAGACGGTATAAACATTATTTTGTAGCATATTAAAACTTAACTTGATTTATTATTATTAATATATTATATGATTAAAGAATATTTATATGATATTAAAACAGAAGTTTATTATTTATAATTGGGCCTCCCTTTGTTAGTTTTTGGCTCCGTCACTGTTGGCAGGCAGCGTTATTGGTGCACTTTGTGAAGAAGCTAGGGAAAGAGCTAAGGATTTGCTTTTGAGAATGGAAAAAAGTTGCTGATTTGTACAGGGTTTTCTAAAACGGAACAAGCCTCACGATGCAATTCCAGTAGTACTGTTAATTGGAAGAAATGAAGATCGAGGAGGGAATTAATTTTAACTATTAGAATGTTCATGGATCACCTACAAGCGGAAAGTCAAGATGGTATATATATATTCTTTTGATCAGTAATTTGCCTGCTTGGCCGAGAATAATGCATTTTCTCTGCGTATTTATTTGTCAAGAAAACAACAAAAATATATTATAATAAAAATTACTATAAATCAAATCAAAAATTGCAGTAAAATATTTCTTACATAAATTCTGTAACACCCTATTTATTCTTTTTTTATATCCAATATAATTTTATTTAAGTAATAAAAATAAAATATTATGATAATTGGAAAGTACGTAATTAATCAAGGACAGAAGACAACTCTGTAACTAGTTCCCTCCGGGCAAGTAAAAGTGCTGGTCGGATCATCCTGAGGATATGTAAACGCGTCCCTACATCTCGTCTTAAAAAACCGCGATAAATCGGTGGGTCGACACGCCCCGCCCGACTCGCAGCAATACTCGGGCGTTTTGTACACCGTACACGGGTTGTGGCATCCACCGGGTGCCTTTAGTTGGGTCGGGCACTGACCCGTGATATCTGCGGAGCAGCTGGCGGGTCGGGTGCACCCGTTAGTGGTGGGCGTGAACGCTATCGGCACGTTGAACCCTTCCAAAACGGACACGTCGTAGTAGTCTTTATGTGCGAAGGTGTTGAGCCCGTATTCGGCGACGGTATGCGGCGGAGCGCCGTAGGATCGGCACTGGAGCTGCCCGTCGCAGTCGCCGGTCAGGCAGCGGCCCTGACCGGCTGAGTTGAAGCTGCAGTTTGTTCGGGCCCAGATTTTGGCGAGTCTGGGGCCGTCACGGAAGCCTAACGTCCAAGTTTGGCCGCTGTCGAGGCGGCGGCCGCCCCCAGGAACGGCTGCCGCCCAGACGGGGTAGGGGCAGTTGTTCCGGACGGTGAAGAAGATGGCGTGGGTTTGGAGGAAGAGAATGGGGAGGAGAATGAAGATAATTGATTTAATGGAGTTGGCCATTTTTTGTTTTAGTGTTGTTGGTTTGTGAGGATTGTGATTGGGGGAGTTTATAAGGAGAGAAGGGGGAAAGTAGTTACGTGGGGAAATTTAGTTGGAATTTTCAATTAGTTTGAATTTTTTTTGGTTATTTTAATTTTGATAAGTTAAGGGGACTAGGTCAATATTTGGCCATTAAAAATGTCATATGTCAGCTTTTACTTTTCCGTTTATAGGTAAGAATCATCTGATTATTTATTGTCAAACCTAGCTTGTATTCATATGGTGTATTTGTTACCAATTCTTGAATTTTAAGTTAAAATTGTACTTTTGTAAAAAGTATATGTAAATTTATCTCAGGTACGGAAGGAGTATTAGTTTATACTCCCTCGTATTTAAAATGTATCCCTCATATTTAAAATGTATATTTATTTAGACTTATGCATACATATTAAGAAAATTAATAATTTCTTACTATACTTCTAATTATTTTCTCTAGAATTCTACTATATACATTAAAAATTATTACTATATAAGTTAATATTAATTAATGAAAGGTCAAAACATTGTATATTTTGGACAGGAGGAAGTATGTTTAAGTTAATGTTATTAACTTATTATCACGTTGCAATATATATATATAACTAGCATAATTGTTTTATTACATTAGTTTGCCAATTTTATCTAAAACGAAGTATTATATTTCAGTTAAAATTAATGTCATATTTCACGTGGATGTCATGTTTTTACCGTTGCGGTCAATTTGATTTTTGATTAAGGGGCTATGTCAATATTTGGGAAATGTGGACTTATGTATCATATGGTAACGTTTTCAACCTTACCTTTCCGTTTTCGAGGAAAGAAACTCAAATATTTTTATCAAATTTATGACAAGTGCATACGCTCTATTTGTATTTCTTTTTCAAACATAAGAGCCATCTGTCGCTATAAAAAAAATGATGGGAATAGTAACGAGAATTACGTGCGTCCATATTAAGTTACAATTAAAATCTGTCTCTCAAAATCTGAATGAAAATGACCTCAATCAAGCATTTTAAATTTATTCATCAAAATATGTTAAATGCAGCCCAAGTATCCGATTTACTCTGAAGATATTCAATGCTAATATAAATATTACACCCACCGTCGAAACTTAACTTCCCCCACTTTCATCAATGGTCCGTACACAACTGCTAACACCCTATTTTTTTCCTTTCAACTATCTCTTTAAATATTTAAATTATTCTTCACTTATTTATAAATAATAGTTTTGTTTATAAGTGTGTATCATTTTTCTTTAAAATATATGTGTATCAAAATAATTGTAGGACGAACGAATAAGAAAATTGTACAAATAATTGTAAGATGGACGAATAAGAAAATTGTGAGTATAATTTTCTTGCTAGTGTTTTCGCCGACAGTCTTTAGGCCACGATGTTTCGTTTTAGGGACTGACTATTTACACCTCCATTCCGATTGGATGCACTCCCTCAATCACTTTATTAATTTAATAATCGGGTGAAAACTCTAAAATACCCTTTAACTAATATTACACTACTAAGTGCACCCTCACTACTAACTACACCCCTCCTTCAATCTTAAAACCCTAAACCTAATTTATGTTGCCGCCACCACCACCATCACCACAAAAAATTAGAAATTTCAGAAAAACTTAGAAAAAATCCCAATTTTTTTTAATTTTCGATAAACCGGTGTCGACCATATACACTTTGGTCGACAAACTGTTGTCGACGAGAGTGTATATAGTCAACACTAGTTTGTCGGAAAAAAAATGTAATATTTTTTTAAAAATTCGACCATTTTAGGTCGCTCATATACACTCTCATCGACGACAATTTGTCGACGAATGTGTATATGGTCAATCTGCACATGAAGAAATGCAGAAAAAAAAAAGGAGAAGAGAGAGAGAGAGGGCGACGGCACAAAAGAAGAACGGGAAAGAAAGAAAAAACGCAGAAAAAAAGAAGAAAAAAAAGAGAAGAGAGAATGGAGAGGGGCGGCTGTCGTAGGCGGGCGAGCGGTGGACGACGACCATGGGCAGGGGTGGGTAGGAGATGAGGGATGAATTGTGAGAAATTATAATTTAGTGTTTGGGATGGGGATAGTAAAGGTATTTTATAGACAAGGGGGTATTTAGGACAATTGAGGGTACATCTATCCTAGACAAATTTTGGAGGGGATCCATCAATTGGGGTGTGTTCTCCACCGAAATGGAGGTGTAAATAGTCAGCCCCTTCGTTTTAAGATAATTTTGGGCTTTCATTTCTGAGATGTTCGTTATATGGTCAGGCCAGGCCCAATTTTCATATTCATTGGTGAGGAATTACTTTCTTGGGCTTATTTTTGGTTTTTATGATGTACGGAGTATTTTTCTTCTCTTTTATTATAACATTCTACTTAAAAAATATAATTAAGATATTATTATATGGAATTAAAGATTTTTTAGTCCATTAAGTTGGACTAATTTTAAATTTGGTCCAGACAAATTAGACATTTTGATTTTAGTTCAATAAGTATGCTCAAATTTTAAAAATGATCCTTTCATCTATTGTAGTAGGTCACAAACAAGTTAACACACATAAGAATTTTAATTTTTGTTTTTATTTTCTTTTTTCACATAACATGTTTTTTCTTTTTTTTTTATAACTTATTTATATTTATTAATTCAGAAAAATTATGAATATTAATTAAAACACTAAATAATATTTTAAAATTATTGAAAATAAATTAGGAATAGTATTTAAAATACAAAATGATTTTTTTTTAAATTTAAAATATTATAATATGAAAAAATAAAAAATAAAAAAACAAATAGATTTTTCCTAAATCAATTAATTGTTAAAAAAACTCCATTAACCTACCTAATTAGAGAAACACTTAGTATTAGAAATTTATTTATTTATTTAAAAATAATATGATAAATATACAATTTTTTGACCTTAAAATAATAAAACTCCCAAATGAAGAAAATATTAAACCCGCAAAAAATGCTCACTAAAATCTTACTTACATTTTAATATTTAAATAATTTAAATAAATCCAAAAAATTCTCCAAATATTTTAAATCCCAAAATTCTCAAAATAAATTAAAAAAATATTAAATTAATTCAACAAATAAAAGTATATTTATCTAAAAATAATAAAATTAACAAACAATTAAGTAAATCCAGTTCATTCATCACCTTCTTTTTTAGTATTAAAGTGGGGGGGGGGGGAGTTGGATTTAATTGGGTTTTTTTAATTTATTTGAGGATTTTTTAGGATTTAAAATATTTATAATTTTTTTGATTTATTTAAAATATTAAAATAAAAGTAATTTTTTAATAAGGAATTTTGATAGTTTTATTAATTTAAAGATACGTGTATTCATTTAATTATTTTAAACAAATAAAATAATTTTCTAATATCTATTTGTAATTTTTTTTCGAGAAATTTAATTGATCTTTTTAAGATATTGATTTAAGAATGAATTTATTTATTTTTTAAAATTTTATCAATATTATAATTTGCAGATTTTTCAAATTTTTTTTTTGAATTTTAAATATTATTCCCAAGTTATTTTCAGATTTTTTAAAACATTTATTTTATTTTTGTTAATATTAATAATTTTTCCTGAATAAAAAATAAAAATTAATCTTTAATTCATTCAAAAAATTAAAAAATATAAAAAAAATGTCACATAACAAATAAAAATGAAAAATCATTAAATCCATGTGGGCATGACCTGTTACATTACCTGTTATTGCAGGTAAAAGGACCTATTATAAAATTTGAGTATACTTATTGGACTGAATTCAAAATGTGCAATCCGTCTGGACCAAATTCAAAATCAGTCCAACTTACTGGACTAAAAAATCTTTAATCCCTTATTATATTATTGTATAAATTAGTCTTAATTGTATATTCCTTAAATCATGCCTTCAAGTTAGAAAAATTTCTTATATGCATAGTTGACCATCGTGTATATATCAGTTAACAATCTTAATGTAATTATCAATTCCAATCAATATCATTCTATATGGTATCAGTCATTCTCCTCTAACGAGATTACGATCCATTCTTCACACATTTCGTCTTCTCCATTCCTGTGATAACCATTTCTAAAAATTCTTCCACCACACCCACTCAACAAACATCGACAGCCACTCACCACACCCACTCAACAAACATCGACAGCCACTCCGGTAGCGCCTTCCATTGTCACCATCACAGCCTACCACCATATCCCTGTCAAGCTAACCGCCTCCACGTATACTTCGTGGCGTGCGAACCTCCTTGCCGTTCTTAACGACTTCGATCTCATTGGTCACATCGATGGCACAAAACCATCACCCCCGAAAATCGATCCATCCTACCATTCATGGTTCAGGCAGGATCAGTTGATCCTTGCTGCAATTTTTGGTTCTGTGGATATTGATACTTTGCCGAGTACCCGGGTTTTTCAATTAAAATCAGACCTTGCAGATACTTCTCTTGGTGATAAGACCATTACTGTTTACCTGCAGTTAATTAAGTCGAAAGCCGACGAGCTCGGCCTCATTGACACCCCTTATCTCCGATGATGACTTGACGTTATTTGTTATCAAAGGTCTCGGCCACAATTACCGGGAGATCGTTGGTGCAATTCGCTCTCGTGACGCACCATTGAAGTTCGAAGAACTTCATGATATTCTCGTGGCTCATGAACAATATCTTAAAACTTTAGAATCCACTAATGCGTCTATTGTTGCTACCGCCAACAGTGTTCGCTCATCCTCTCATTCCAGACCTGCGTCAACTCAGAACTGTCGCCCGTCTACTTCGCCCCCTACTGGTCGAGGACAGTAGTCGGGTGGTCGTGGCTATTCTCGCCAGGGTGGGTCACAACAGCCACACCAAGGCTATGGAAACCGTGGTCGTGGGCATATTGAACACTCTGACTATTCCCCTGTGGTGTGCCAATGGTGCGGCTACAAGGGACATGTTGCTTCCTCATGTCGTCGTCTCACCGCTTCTACAAATATTGCTAAATCTCCGTCTACCCTCTCGTCTCCTGGTGGCTGGCTTATTGACTTTGGAGCCTCACATAGCCTAACGAATGATCTTTCTCAAATGTTAATCAATTCTAAGTATGACGGAACTGACGAGATCCAGATTGTTGATGGTACAGGCCTTCCTATTTCTCACACGGGTACATCTCATTTAAAATTTCCCTCTCGTGACTTTGTTCTATCAAATGTACTTTGTGTGTCGGCTGTTAAACAGAACTTATTGTCTGTGCATCAATTTACTAAAGCTAATAACGTCTCAATTGATTTTTTTCCATACCATTTTGTTATTAAAGATCATCTCACGGGGGATCCTCTAGCTCGGGGAAAATGTGAAGATGGGGTCTATCACATCAGATCACCTTCGTTTTATCTCCGGTCTCCAGCTCACTTTGCTGCCCTAGGTGTTCGTACTTCAAGAAATACTTGGCATACTCGTTTGGGGCATCCGTCCAACTCACGATGTTTGGATATCATTAGAAATTTTAATTTGCCTGTTTTGAGCACTTCTGTTTTGAACTTTAATTGTGTTTCTTGCGACGTGTGCAAGTCTCACCGAATACCTTTTAAATTTTTTTTTTAATTACATTAAATACCCATCCCTTTTCCCCTCCCCGTGACTCGAACCCAGGATCTAAAGCCTAGGTAGTGGTGCTCTAACCACTTGAGCTATCCAACTTCGTCACCGGATACCTTTTAATGATTCATCTTTTGTTGCTACTCGACCATTAGATTATATTTATGTTGATGTGTGGGGTCCTGCCTCTTGTGTTGCTCATGATGGAGCCCGTTATTTTTTTACTATTGGTTAACTTGCTTAGTCGTTACTGCTGGATTTTTCCTCTTACATCTAAGTCTCATGTGCATTCTATTGTTCATCAGTTTAAAGTCATGGCAGAAAAGCAGTTTGACACTCACATAAAAAATTTATATTCTGATAATGGTGGGGAATTTCTAGCTCTACGTCCCTATTTTGCTTCACATGGCATCTCATGGTTAACTACAGCTCCACACACTCCTCAACAAAATGGCATTTCTAAGAGGCGTAACAGACATATTCTTGAGGTTGCTCGGTCTTTACTTCATCATGCAAACCTCCCTTTTCAATTTTGGTCATTTGATGTACAAACAGCTGTATATTTGATAAATCGTATTATAACGCCTCTCTTACACTCTAAGAGTCAATTTCAGTGTCTTTTTGGCAAGGCTCCGAATTATCTCAAGTTGCGGACTTTTGGTTGCGTATGTTTTCCCTGGCTCCGTCCTTATTTTCCTGGGAAGCTCTCATATCCTTCTAAGCTGTGCATTTTCGTTGGGTACTCCACTTCCCAAAGTGCTTATAAATGTCTTGATCCATCCTCTCGTCGCATGTATTTGTCTCGTCATGTGAAATTTGATAAATCCAGGTTTTGGGCCTCTCTACCCCAAGAAAAGCCGATCGAACCTGCCTTGGGCCGTCTATTTATTGCTCCGTCAGAACCTGCTCCTGCTCCAGTTCTCGATCACACAATCGACGCACCGGCCCCGGCCCCCAGAATACTTCCCTTGCACTACCGCCTACACACACTCATCCCATTCGCACGAGAAGTCAGAATAATATTTTTAAACCAAAGAGGCTTCACTCCGCCACAAAAACATCCTCTTCCTCCTGATACGAAGCCTACCACGGTCTCTGCCGCTCTTGCTGACCCTCGTTAGCGTGTAGCTATGTCAGACAAATTCACGGTCCTTCAACGTCATGGTACCTGGGATCTTGTTTCTCCCCCTCCTAATGCCAACATTATTGGGTGCAAATGGGTCTTCCGAATTAAACGCAAATCTGATGGAACTATTGACAAATTCAAAGCCCGTCTCATTGCTAAAGGATTTCATCAAAGGCCTGGTGTTGACTATCATGACATTTTTAGTCCAGCTGTGAAACCAGTCACTATCCGGACTGTTCTTTCCTTGGCGCACACTCGCCAGTGGCCTCTCCGTCAACTTGATGTTAGCAACGCCTTTCTTCATGGTGCTCTATCCACTCCAGTTTACATGAAACAACCTCCAGGTTTCTCCGATCTAAATCATCCCTCAAGGGTCTGCCTTCTAAAGAAATCTCTCTACGGACTTCGTCAAGCCCCCCTTGCTTGGTACCATGCCTTGAGAGGCCTTAATTAGCTTCGGGTTTACTCAATCTGGTGTTGACCACTCCCTGTTCACCTACTTCAATGGATCTGCTCAGTTGATCGTGTTGGTCTACGTCGACGATCTTATCATCACCGGATCCGACTCTTCCCTTATTCGGTCTCTCACGACTCACCTAGAATCTTCATTTGCAATAAAGGATTTGGGTGACTTGTCCTTCTTCTTGGGTATTGAAGTGGCTCAGTGCAAACAAGGTCTCTTTCTATCTCAGCGTAAGTACGTTGTGGATCTTCTCCATCACCTCCAAATGGATGGTGCTAAACCCATCTTGACTCCTTCATCTGGTAAACCTGGTTCTTCCCCTAGTTCAGTTGATCCGACAACATATCAAAGTGCTATTGGAGGGTTGCAGTATTTGTCATTTACTCGCCCGGATATTGCTTTTACAGTGAACCGCTTGGCTCAGGCCATCTCCTCTCCTACTCTTGATGATTGGGGCGCAGTCAAACGACTCCTTCGTTATTTGAAGGGAACCATGCACTATGGCCTTCTCCTCCGCCCGATTACAGATTTTTCCCTCACTGCCAACTCCGACTCTGACTACGGGGGCGATTCTCGGGACGGCAAATCCACCTCAGCTTACATCTTATTTCTTAGGTGTAATCCAATTTTTTTTGGCGTTCTATGAAGCAGACTGGTGTTGCCCGTTCTTCCACTGAGGCTGAGTATCGTGCTCTTGCCTCAGCTGCCTCTAAAGTTTGCTAGGCTATGCAACTCTTTAAAGATCTCAAACTCTCAATTGGGCGTCATCCTCATATACTTTGTGACAACATGAGTGCCACCCGCCTCGCTCTCCATCCAATTCAACATTCTCGTATGAAGCATATTGCAATCGACGTTCACTTTGTTCGAGATCTTTATGCCAAAGGTCTTATCTCTATCTCGTACGTCAACACACTTGACTAGCTAGCGGACCTCCTAACCAAGTCCCTGCCTCGTCAACGTTTTGAGACTCTTCGTGCCAAAATCTCTGTCACCAACGGGACGTCAATTTTATGGGGACGTATAAAAGATAACTAAGATATTATTATATTTTAAAATATATGAGAATAAATCTAGAATAATATTTAAATAAGTAAATCATTTTTCATAATATCAAAAAAAAAAAAAAAAACTAAGATTTATTCCTAAGTCAATTAATTACTAGAAAAATCAATTAACTTACCTGACTAATTATTTAAAAACTCAATTAACCTAATTTAAAAAATCAATTAACATACTAAAATAAATATAAATTTTATCTTTAAAATAATAAAAATCTCAAATAATTTTTTTTATTAAAATGGTCAAAAAAAATTTATTAAAACTTAACAATTATTTTAATATTTTAAATAAATAAAAAAATTCACAAATATTTAAAATCCCCAAATAAATCAAAAAATACTCAAATATATCCAAAATTCTCATCTCTTACCCACGGTTAAGGGTGTGCACCGGTCCAAAACCGGACCGGGACCAATTTGGACCGGGATCGGAATCGACACTAATGTGTGGACCGAAGACCGGACCGGAATTAACCGGTCCAAACCCGGACTCCGGTCCGGTCCGGGTTTGGACCGGTTCGGACCGGTTTTTATTTTTTTAAGTTTTATTTTTTCATATTTTTTGTAGCGAGAACAAGAATGATGAAGTTGTGTATGAAAATTAGTGTTGGTTCTTCATTTGAGATCAATCTCGACCAATGTGAATTTTAGTTACAATATTATTAATGATATTTTGACACTAAAAGTAAATTGATTATTTTTTTTCAATTCTCAACACGTTTACCTCACACCCTCACCGATTATTGTGTTTCCATTCTTTTTTTTAGAGTTTTAATGAAACTAATATTTTAGAAGTTTTCAAATTAGCAATCCTAATTTTATTTAGTTTATAATAATTATGGTTTTATTATTAAAAAAATATAAAGAATGTGAATATAAAAAAAAAAAAAAATTAAAATTTTTTATTTTTCGGTCCGATCCGGTCCGAAACGGTAAATTCCGGTCTTAGACCGGACCGGAAACCCGGAATCATAAAATTCAATGGACCGGAGACCGGACCGGAATCTAACCGGTCGGTCCGGTTTCGGACTTTTTTCCGGTCCGGTCTTTGTTTGCACACTCTTACCCACGATAATTGAAAGATGATGATGAACATTATATTTTTAACAATTTGTTAATTTTATTGTTTTTCATTTTTATTATATAATTTTTAATTTGATATTAGTTCGTACAAAAATATGTGGACCCACTTTGTGTAATACTTAGATAAAATTTTATATTTATTTGATTACTTTAAAATAAATAAATAATTTAATAATGCTTATATTGTAATTATAATTTTTTTCTAAGTAGGTAAGTTAATAATTTTTCTAATAATTAATTAGGTAAGTTAATTGATTTTTATAATAATTAATTAATTTATGAATAAATGAATTATTTTTTTATATTAAAATAAGTTAATTTATGAATAAATGAATTTTTTTTTATTTGATTGTATAACATAAACTACATTAATTTTATAGTGAATTCTACACATTTGTTGAATTAATATTTTTATCTTTTTCGCATAACGTCCCATTTTAATTAAAAATTTAATTTATGTCTCATAACTTTTTTAATTGCTCAATTTACATTCAATTTTCATAAATTTGGAGATTTTCAGCGAAAATTGAATGTAAATTAAGCAATTAAAAAAGTTATGGGACGTAAATTAAAATTTTAACTATTTTTTGATGTTTTTCAAAAAGGGTAAAAATTACGGGACATAAATAATTTTTTTCTCAACATCCAACTGTTACATATAACTTTTTTTTAGGTCACATTTGAAATGGAATTAAATTTTTGGTATTTATTACCATTAATACCCCGAATTCAGTATGGAAGATTCATCATGATGTGAGAACATATAATTAAAGTTGAAACACTTAATTTTGTTGGATTTTCACCTAAAATTTGCAGAAATAATTTTAAATAAAATTCATATCATTCTTGCATTAGCATATAGAGTGATATTCAATTTTCATGTTTGTTCAGTTCGTCAGAGCTCTTGACGTTGAGGTGTTACTCGTCAACTAGATAAAAGTCGTTTTATCTTTAAAAATGTTACATCAAATTGTGAGCACTAGTCGAGACGTATTCATTTTGCAGGCAAAGGTCTAATCTTGACCCGGCTTTGCCTATTGTTGTTGTTGTTTGTGTTTGAGTGTTCGGATCATTGCTGTTGATTCCGAGCACATGCTTATTTTGAAAAGCTACTAAAGGAGGAAAACTATTAAAAGAGGAAAGTCGAAGACTTTGGTGTAAATTTCATTTTGTTATTTATATTCGTCAATTTTGTATAACCATTGTTGGTGCTCAAAATATCCAACAATTCTAGATTTAGGTGTGTGGATGAAGTCGTGGTTTTGAAATTCTAGGATTCGAAGTCTTTTATGAATAATAAAAATATGTGTTTGTTTTGAGATTTTAATAGAGTGAGATTTTACTTTATGTCAAAATAATTGGTGAGTGAATTATTTTAAAAGTAATTTAGGGGTGTAAAATGGGAAGATTTTAAATTCCTGGCTCATATAAGATGGAGATTGTAAAATTTTGAATTTATCAAAGTACCATAAGAAACATATCATAAAGGTTGAGTGGGGGTCAACCATATGAATTGAAGAAGGGGGTTAGATGATGATATTTAACCTTTTGTTTTTGTGGGTCATTTGTGTAAAATAATTTTAAATATAGGTAATATGGTATTTTCTGGTTAAAATGGGTAAAAAAAATATCTCTTTTTACTTAAAGGTGGGTAAAATATACTCCTTCCGTCCCGGATTAACTTTCATACTTACTGTTCATTCTTTTTTAAAGAATATTATAATAAATAAATTTTTGAGATATAATTTTATAAAAAAATAAATAAGTGAGTTGACTTGTGTGTATATATATACCATAAAAATAATGACATTAAATATAATATTTTAGATATTGTATGAGTGGAGTTTCTAAATGACTTGGAAAAAAAAAGTAGTGTGAAAGTTTCTTTGGTATCAAGGGAATATTTTTTTTTAGATTGAAAGTGAGGATTTCAAGTTTAATACCTGTATTAATAAAAAAGAAAAGATAAGAATTGCTTGCGTGATGTTCAAGAGAGAAATGATTGATAGTTATTGGCATGAGGAAGTGAGGATTTGACTGTGCAACAATGTGATAAGATACAGGGGAACAAACTGTCAGTTGGAATTTGGAAACTAAGGTTTGTTCACAAATTAATTGTATCAAAAAATAAATTGATACGATAACGTCGTTAAAATCGGTTTTTTTTATATAAAAAAAAATATACCAGATACCAAAACCTATAGAACAATAATTTTACAATATTATTTACAATTTTACATTATTTCTGTTAATAATATAATATAAAACGGTATACCAATATTTCAGTATGAAACACTATACCAATATAAAACACTACTTCAATATTTTCAATCGGTAATTACCAAAAAGTTGGTATTGTACGAGTATCAAATTTTGGGTACAGTGTGTGATGTGCAATTGTTTGTGCTGAAATTGATATACTAAACTTTTTGATACAATATTGTTACTGATTTTGAAATACGAGTTTTTTTTTTTTTTTTTTATGGTACAATACCGAAATGTCTCAATATGGTATACCGAACGACCCTATAGAATTAAAAAACACAAAGATTTTTTTTTTAATACTTTTACAATTTAATGATATTTGTTAAATTTTTGTAGTGTCGGTTTGATACCCTCTCGCAATTGCTTTGTACCAAAAACTTGTTTTAGAGAAGATTTTTCAATCTAAAAACATGTATGTAAGTAAAAAGTAATAAGTCATATATATATATATATATATATATATATATATATATTGTTATTTAATAATTTAGTTAAAACTCATATAAAATATACAAATAAAATAGATTAGATCAAAGAGAATACTTATTTTACATTATCACGTAACACTGAAGTCTCACTCCCATTTGGTGGTGGGCTCATTTTAACGAGGATTGTTACTTGCATTTGTCATTTGTGTCTTTCCTCACATGCGTCCGCCCGCCAACCAAATACACACCTCATTATTCATTATTATGTTCCTACCTATAATCTCTAGTATATTTAAAACCTGAAAAGTAATTCTGTCCCATGCCCAATTTGATCAAACACTTAATTTTATAAACATTTATGTATAAAATATATAAATAAGTTGAATTTGATGTATGTGTAGATCTACAAGTTACGATAAAATTATGAATATTGTAAGATGAAGTTTATAAAAAAAATATTTTTTATTAGTGTGAAACTTATTGATGATTTCAAATTTTCAAAAGATAAATGTACGTGAGAGTTTTTAAATATTCTGTACGTATGAAAAAAAAAAATCATGAATTTCATTCTATAATGATCCTAATTCTTTAGGAAAATGATTAAATTGAGAAATTGAAAACACTACACTAATGTGGTGAATTTATCCAGTTTTGGAAATTGAAATAATTTTGAATCAATATATTTCTAGTTCTACATCTATTTCCGAATATTTCAGGTTTCTTTGTTTTAATTAGAATCACAAACTTTTTTTTTTTTTTTTTTTATGGAAGTTAAATACTCATCTCTTTTCCCCCTCCCCATGACTCGAACCCAGGACCGGTCTAGGTAGTGGTGCTCTAACCACTTGAGTTATCCCACTTTGTCTTAGAATCACAAAATTAACTGAGAAATTAATAATATACTCCCTCGGTACATTTAAATGTCATTACCAGGTTTCTTTGTTTTTTAATCATATTTTTTCATTTAAAATTTAATTAATTAAAACTGCAAATTTAATTAATTGAAAATTTAATAATATACTTCCTCATTACAATTTTTATATAATTTTTATTTAAGTTGAATACAAATAATAAAAAAAATGATTATTTATATAAAAAAAAGTTTGAAAATGAAGATGAGGTGAGGTGTGTATATAATATTTTCTTTTTTAAAAATGAAATTATAAAATTGAACGTATAAATATAAAAAAAAAAGAGGTTGAAATTAAAAAGCATAAATATATTCTTCACCAAAATTATGCCCACTTATCTTATTTACGGAGTATTTATTTTCTTTTAAGAAATAATCATTTTACTATTATTTCACAATAAATTCACAACACTTTTATTTTATCTACATTTTTTAAAATTTGTGTCCAAAATTACGAGCATTCTTTTGGATATGGATAATTTTTTCAGCCTAACAAGAAGTTATATTTATACTCTCTGTTTTTCAAGTGTTTGTACCATATGTGAATATTGTGAAGATTGAATTTATGAAAGAGTTTCCATTTAAAACAATTGTGTAATGGACGAATAAAGTATTTTTATTTGGTAAAGTCTAGTATGCACTCAAGTGCATGCTGTGCACCCTAGTCCATGTGTATTTTTCAGTTCACTGACTTACACTTTTTGGTAAATGGTGTTGCACTTTTCAATTATTACTTATACAGTTTAATAATTGAAAAGTTCAACACCATTTACCACAAAAAGTGTAAGTCAGTAACTGAAAAGTGCAACATGGACTAGAGTGCACAACATGCACTCGAATCCATAGCAGACCAACCCTTTTTATTTTGGTTATCCATTTGGAAATATTTCCTTGATTTGCACGACGTATTATTATTATTTATCTACCTATCTCTCTTTCTTCATTTACTGATGTTGACTCATCATCCATCCACACGATACAGATTGATACATACACGCATTTCTAATCCCAGCCTGGCGAAATCAAAGTATGCTACTCCACTATAAAAGCATTGCTTTCTGAATCAGTTTGTGTGATTAAGCGGCAACAAACAATGGTTTCGAAAGGGAGAATTCTGGTGACCGGAGGTGCGGGCTTCATCGGCACTCACACGGCGCTTCAGCTTCTGAAGCAGGGCTTTAAGGTTTCAATCATAGACAACCTCGACAATGCTGTTGAAGAAGCCGTTCACAGGCTTCGCCAGTTAGTTGGCGCCAAACTCTCCGACGATCTCGACTTCCATTTGGTATGTGTGCTACTTTTCGAGAATTACTTTTCTGATCGGTAATCATCCAGCACAGATTCTGGATTTTGTTTGTATCCTTCAATTTACAAAGCTAGATTGTATTTGAAATCAATGTATCTTAGATGTTCTGGATATTTTGCTTTTGGTTGCAGGGCGATATTAGGAATGTGGAGGATTTGGAGAAATTGTTTTCTCAGAGCAAGTAATACGATTTTATTGATGCTTATTTTAAACTCAATTTGGACGAGGAATGTTTTATCCGATAAGATCTAATTTTATTGGAACTCTTCATAGGTTTGATGCAGTTATCCATTTCGCGGGGCTTAAAGCTGTTGGTGAAAGTGTTGCTAATCCCATGAGATACTTCGACAATAATTTGGTTGGGTCGATTAATTTGTACAAAGTTATGGCGAAATATAATTGTAAGAAGGTATGTCCATTTTTTACTCGAGTTACTGCCAATCTCTTGATTCACAGGTGCAAATGATTGGAAAGTATCAAAATAATGATAGAAAATGGATGGATAAGCCTGCTTAACTATAATTTGAAAGAATATGTAAACAAATGATAGTTTCTATTATTACATGATTTACCACCATTTATCATGTATGTTGTTTAGGTAACTATCTATTTAACTCACATGATTGACATAAGGAATGTGATTATTCTTGTTTGTAGTTGGTGTTCTCTTCATCTGCTACGGTTTATGGTCAACCAGATGAAATTCCTTGTCTAGAAGATACTGAATTGAAGGCTATGAATCCATATG
Source organism: Galeopsis tetrahit (assembly GCA_963675135.1). Taxonomy (NCBI): domain Eukaryota; kingdom Viridiplantae; phylum Streptophyta; class Magnoliopsida; order Lamiales; family Lamiaceae; genus Galeopsis; species Galeopsis tetrahit. Next base: position 61,157,829 of record OY776134.1, on the reverse strand, counting down.
GTCGTACAAAGGTGTGTCTCCATAATAGGGAATAGATGGTTTTATTTCATTCTTGATACTAGTTGAAATCTTCTAATATGGGCTTATAGGAACTGTAATTTGAGTTTGTTGTTGTTATAACATTTTCTTGTTCTTGTTCTAATTAGCTCTTTCTAGAAGAAATTGCCCGAGATATTCAGAAGGCCGGCCCAGAGTGGAGAATTATTTTGCTCAGATATTTTAATCCCGTGGGTGCCCACGAGAGTGGGATGCTTGGAGAAGATCCAAAAGGAATTCCCAACAATCTTATGCCTTATATAACACAAGTGGCTGTTGGTAGATTACCTGAGCTAAATGTCTATGGTCATGATTATCCCACACATGATGGTAGTGCGGTATGTAGCCTCTTTGAAACTCCCTATTAATTTGCCTGTTGTATACTGAATTATCCTTTCTCTAGTTGTTCTGATTTTGAATTGGGAGCAGAAACAAGAACAGGGGTATATAGACAATTAGACATTCATATTTGTCACATGGGATTTTGATAATTTTAGGAACAGGTTATCGAAATTTGAAATCTATGCATAGGCTGATGGCCATAACAAGGGAATATGGGGAATAACAAGCTGAAAGTAAATTTTGGACAACTCGTGGAAGTAGTACTTAAATTTAAACATTTTTCTTCTCATTGCAATACTTAATGCTTATGAAAACTGTATGCAATTATTCTGCTCTTTTGAACTCGAGTCTTTCAGTGTAACAGTTTCATGTGCTCTATTACATTCTTTGAGGAGTGCCCAAAATTAAATTCTTGAGAATGTTTTTAGCATTTAGAAAGCACGGTTTTGACATGTACATAAGATTCTCAAAATAAACTTGGTGTCCAGCTTCTCTTACATGCCACCATGGTGTGATGGGAGATTCCATTAGCTTTAATTCCACACTTCAAAGCAAACATACCATGTTAATTGTGAATCATACTATGATACAGACTATATTATTGTCCTAATTATAGTTAGGGACTATATTAGAGTCTTATTTATATTGCGTCGTTTTATGTCGTTAGGACATCCAGAGGGATCATAGAATTTGATAAACTGCGATTGTTGCTTTGGCAGAATTTAATCCTGTAAAACCTTTTATGTTGTATTTTTTTTTTTTTGTCCTGGCCCTTTTACTCCCATCATACTCTACAGTTTGAAGATTAGAATGCTTGGTAATTTCTTCTTCCACAGATTCGAGACTACATCCATGTCATGGATTTAGCAGATGGTCACGTAGTTTCAGTCGAGAAACTTATGGAACGGAAGGACACAGGTGAGTACCTTTTTTAATGGTGAATACTTTTTAGTCATCTTCAATGTCTTTAATCTTTTGATCTCATTAGAAGAAACAGGCTGAGCACTAGGCCTTTGGTCATTAGTTCAAACCTCATTTGGTCTCGCATCTAAATGATTTGATGATGTTATTCATGCATACTAAATAATCTTACAAATGTTTGGTTTAAGGTTGCGTTGCCTACAATTTGGGAACTGGTCGTGGGACATCTGTTCTTGAGATGGTGGCAGCTTTTGAAAAGGCATCAAATAAGGTGACTTTATTTTCTCTTGAGCCTGCAATTTAGGGGATAAGCAATATTAGGACATTATGTTTGCAAGGCTGGCACATTCAAGTTATTACGGAGTATATTTTATTTTATATATTTAGGCTAAATTGGCCCAAAACACCCCACTTTGGGCTAAGATGTCACGTGGTTGGACTAAATATGCGAGAAGTTAAAATATGATGACCTAAATTTGTCAGCCCAAAACATCCAAATTTGGCATAACTGTGTGAAAAATAAAATTTATGAGCCTAAATGTGCCAAATTCAAATTTAATGGCTTGAATGTGTCAGCCCGTAAACATATTGTCATATAATTGTCACCCCATTATTACTGGGCTAAAAAAAATATTCCCACACATGATATATGTCTAGGAGGCTAATAAGTTTGTTTCATATGTCAGAAAATCCCGATTAAACTTTGTCCAAGACGACCAGGAGATGCAACAGCTGTTTATGCATCCACAGACAAAGCTGCAAAAGAGCTTGGTTGGAAGTAAGTATTTTCACTCTTCATTGATAAGATTCATAGCAAATTTTTATATTTTTGGAAGAAAAGGTTGGAATACCAAGAGTGAAGAAAAATTGATTGCAAATGGGATGGTTGTGTTTTTTCAGGGCAAAATACGGTATAGACGAAATGTGCAGGGACCAATGGAAGTGGGCTAGCCAGAATCCATGGGGGTATCAGTCCAAGCCTTGAGCTTCAAAGTCGCACAAAATTTGAAATAATATTTGTGATTTTACAAATTATATATATGTATGTGCAAATGCACCAATGAGTGTGTTTGTTTATTCTTTTTTTGGTTGTCTTCAGCAAATCAACAAGGATGATTTGTAGCTTCTTCATTCTCCCAGTTATCCTTTTCAAATGTCAAGTCTCCCTTATAAAATTGTTGCACGCTTTTCTTGATCTTTTAGAAAGAAAGAAAAAACGTGTTGTGGAAGTGACAACTTTGGATATGCTTCACGTCTCCTAAGTTGATTATTGTACAAGTATAGCAACTGGAGGAATAGTTTATATTTTCTGCAAGGATTTTCAATATCATTCACCTAATAACATTTAAAGAAAGCAAATGGTACTATGTCACATTTAAAGAAAACTTTAAAAATATTTTTTTTAATTATAAAAAAAAGACCAGAACCGTTGTCGTCAACAATTTTAATTCACTCAAGTCTTTCAATTTGGCTTTAAGAACAAACACACAGTATATTTTCTTAAAATTTTAACTGAGAAACAAATATCAACAACCTCTCTTTGGTTGTTTTAAGAAAGAAAATGAAAGAAGAAAGGCATGTTGCAATGGTAGCCCATGGGTCGATGTCTACTGTTACCGTTTCTCCGCTTGCAGCATACTCAGCAGCACAGCTGCCACAGCAAACTCCGTCTCCTTTCTCGTTTTCAGTAGCTTCGACCAGGTGGAGCTCTAGACCTCCAATTCAAACCGCCGATCTCTGCCTTAGGCTTCTCTCTTTCATTTTGTCATTTGGCTCTGCTATCTCACTGGTTGCCTTATCATCAAACAATAAAAAGCTCAAGGAACACCCTGAATTACTGTAAGCATCATCAATGATTTCCCAGAAATACAAAGTTACTAATTATCAATCTATTCAAAAGTTAGGTAAACAGGTATTAACAGAATTTGTGTACGTACAGGTACTTGTTCAGTGTGAACATTGTGATAGTGGTTTATGGTTCGTATCAGCTATTCAAAATTATGTGTGACATGGCCCATAGAGGTATTTTCATCTCAGACATGGTATCTGACTATATCACCTTCATTTTTGATCAGGTAACGACGACAACTGCTTTTCATTCATTTATACAACTCGAGAGAGTAGGATAGCCAAGAAAGAATTGCAGAAATCTTGAAACGTAGCCTCTCGAAAAATCAAGTATATGGATCACCATGGAAATAGTGGCTTGTTGCCTCAAAGATAGATGCAATTATCCTGTTAAATGGTAGTAAATTCAGTTGTAACGTTTTCAAGAAAAGGAATATCCAACACCATCATATCAAAGAAAAACTCAAGTTTCAGGATAGCAGCTTAACATGTATGAACACAACCACAAAACAAGTGTTGATGTGTTATTTTTATTGATATACTGATTCTTACTAAAACTCGTTAGTTTAATCTAAAAATCAACGTAGATGCGACACATAAGAGCTTTTTCCAACATCAGCTTTAATAAACGTAAGTTTTACCTTTATGTTCAAAAAAAAAAAGCTTTAATAAACGTAAGAAAACCAAAAGGTAAAGAATACTGAGAAATGAAAACAGATGAATATGCCCTTTTCAATTACTGTCTACTGCAAGTTAGTCATTTTGTGTGATGATTCATTCCAATTATCTTATCATGTATGATGTAACAGTTTGCAGGATACCTTCTGATTTCAGCATCTTCTGTTGGTATACCAGTCCTTCAACGTATGTATAACGGAAACACATTCCAGAAGGCAACGGTAGTCTCTGTCTGCATGTCTTTTGCTTCATTCCTAGTTATTGCAGCTACTGCAATCCTATCAGGCTACAAGCTTTGCAAGAGAATCATGTGGTGATCACCCAAAAGCCGAGGTTTTTTTTTCTGAGGCTCGGGTATGTGTTTGCAGTTGATATGAAGAATAAGAGTGTTAAAAGTCATATGGTTCTCATAAATACAAAAACAGATGGATAGCTCTTTCTTAGTAGAGACATTTATCTAACATTACAGATGGATAGCTCCTTCATTTACAAAAAAGCACAAATTTGTTACTAATCAAATAAAACTTCTGATCTTGCAGAATATTATAAATACAGTAAATAGATAAATACACATTATAAGAAACATAAATCAATTCATTTTCATATCCCACTTTCTGTTCTTCTCATATTCTCCATTACTTCAACAAAAAAGCAAGCTACAAAACTGTAGAGAATGGATTTAAGATGTCTCACATGCAAGTACCAAAATCTTGAATTGCTTTCAAAAATCATTTGCCTAATAACAAACTATATATAGCACTTCCCAAATAAAGATCTCAAGCTACAATTACACGTGTATATAACGTTTCAAGCCATGAATTTGGGGCCTTCATAACTAGAGTTAGTTTGTTCATGCTGAAATCATAGCTGAAGGAGCCTTAGATTGCAGCCATGATACCAAATCTTCTCTTGTAGCAATGAAAAAACCAGCTTTAACCTCACTCTCCCTAAAGGGAGCTGCTAGCTTCTCCGCATGGGAGGCAAACGCATTCCCCAAACCTTGAGAAAACTTATGAGTTCCCGACCCAGTATTAGCCGAAAACACAGCTGGCAAAGTTTCGTCACGCTGAACAATCTTAGCTAAAGTCCCCATCCATTCTTCCAATGCAGTTTGAGCAGCCCCTACTGATAGAGACCGAACATTCAACCTCCACTCTTCGTCAGTTTTAGTATGCAAACCGGGATATAATCCATAAATAGTTCCCAAATACAGGAGCTCGTGAGCTCTCTCGTGGTGATTCCTATTTCTACATATATCGATCAAACAGTTGCAAAACGGTCTCCGAGCATCAATAGCTGTGTTGCTAAGTATGTTCTTAAACTCCTCTTTCACGATGTCGAAATTGGAGCTCTCATTGCCACAAAGCATCTTCACAAATGAAACCAAACTCGGGTTTGCTCTTGATAAACAAGCGAGGACCTTATCTGCATCATCTCCTTCGTTATACGATATCACAGAGAGCAAACACCCGCATAATCTATCGTCTGTCTTAACACCAGCTTCAATGGAGGTCTCAAACACCCTCACCAAGTCATCAATCTTCTTTGCTCGTCCCAAACATTGAATCAGACAAGTGAGTCCCATTACATTAAGATCCACACCCTTCTCAGACATTTCCTCAAACAAAACCATGGCCTTATCAACATTCCCCCCACTCCCATAAATGTTAAGCATTGCTGTATAGCTCCAACTATCAGGCTTTCGTCTCTCTGATCCCTTCATATCCTCAAACAATCTTTCAGCTTCTTCAACCAACCCCAAATCAGCACACATGCTTAGCAATGTATTGTACAAGATGAAATCAACAGGCCATCCGTTTAACCTCATTCGCTCCCAAAGCTGCAACGCGTCTTTAGCCCACCTAGCCTTCCCGTAAATCTTGATCAATGCTGTCAAAGTTTTCTCATTAGGAGTAACCCCAGAATCCACCATCTCCTCGAATAAACTTCGAGCTAAACCGGGTTTCCCAGCTTTACCCATGGCCTCTAACAAGGTGTTGTAGACTACCAAATTGGGTTGTACCTCAAGAGACCTCATTTCTTGCAAAACAAACCTAATACCATCATAATCCCCTGCTTCACCAAACACCTTTGCCAACACAGCAAAAGCAATAGGATCAGGCTTCCACCCACTAGCCCTCCCTCTCTCATACAAACTCATAACCTCCTCAACTTTACCCAACTTAGCATACACATCTAAAACAGCAGAATAAGTAACCTCATCCGGCATTAACCCTGTTTTATACATCCTTTCAAACCACTCAACCGCCTTATCGAAAAGATTACACCTCTTAGCGCATGTAATAATGGTGGAATACGTAATGTTATCAAGCTCAATACCTTTTTCAATCATCTCACAAGCAAGGTCATCAATGTGCTGAAACTGCCTCCCAAATCTCAGAGACTTCATAGCAACATTGTAAAGGATAGTCTCCATGGGAAATGCGTTCTGGGATTTTACCCAATTGAAGAAAAGAAGGGTTTTCTTCCATGGGCGCAGGCTGTGCAGCACCAAAAGGACATTTTCCCTGGAGGGCGGATTAGGCATTTCCGCAACAAGGGCTGGAAAATCGGATTCGTCACAGTCATTGAGCTTCTTTGCGAATTGTCTGAGGTCCTTGATTTGGGGATTGTAGGAGTAGGAAGAAGAGCGTTTGTGGCGTTGGAGAGAGAGAACGGAGGGTTTAGGCTTTGTGGGGTTTACCCATGTGGATTTAGGTTTGGATAAGAGAGGGGCTTGGTTCGGTTGGTCGGAGAGAATGGTGTTGGATAAGGGTTTGAGCTGCTCCGCCAGAGATGGGTGGTTTTCTTCCTGGGCTAGGGCGGAAGGAGGCGGCGGCGGGGATGAGTTGCAAGAAATGGTGAACCGTTTTCTGATAGGGAGTAAAAGTGGGGTGCGGCGGTGGTGAGTGGTGTGGGAGGGGAGATAGGGGGATACCGGCGTTGAGAGATTTGTTGATGTTGCCATGGAAATGGAAATGGACTCTGGTGAGTTTTTTGTACAACCTTATCTTGAATTGAAATAACGGAGCACACTGCACACTCTTTGATAGAACATAGTAGGACTAATTTATTTTCATGGGCTCTTTGTGGAATTTAACAACACTTAAGGGTGATATAAAAATAAGTACCAAAATTTAGTAGAAATTGAAGTTTATAAAATTAAGTAAATCACATTGGATTTTTTACTATAGAACTTACATAGATCAAAATATCAACTAAGTTGGGTCTTTCTACAGTAAGGTCGTGTCTTGCTCAATGCATTATGCAGGGCGTGCACCTTTTGTAAGGTAGGACGAACTTTCTGTCTTACGATAGAAAAACACAACTTACTTTAATTTGAGTATCGAATTTCTCACACCAAAACTCTCATATGCTGTGATTTTTGCGGATCTAACGGACTAAATTTGGATCGAATCAGGTGAAGAAAACGAAAAACTTAAGAGCATATTATATTAATACGCATCAAGATCGTTGAAATAATCATTTTTAGTCTAGAAAACTATCTAAAGCTTGTTTTTCACCTAGTCAATCTCATTTTGTTAAATATATTAATTCTTCTGTTCTCATTTTTTCATGTGAATTTGTGATGGTTATTTTTTTTTTTTTAAACATATATTTAAATCAGATTGAAAATGCTAGAAAAAATATGGTAAATCGAAGTGGATCATATAACAATAGCTTGTTGATATTGCTTCACAAAAACAGAAGTTTTGGAAGAAGGCTCGATTCTTGTTGATTAAAATGTGAGACCGTAGAAACACTCGTGTTAGTATGTTACCAGAAAATAAATTTATTTTTTTTACTTAAAAAATACAAATTTACTTTCTGAGACAGCGTAATAGAATATCCGCTAATTTATGAGACGAGCTTAAATTAAACACAGTTTACTAGATAACACAATAATTTTGTTTTAATTTTTCATTTTAACTAATTAATGAAATTTGATTGGCTTAAAAGAACGCCTTTATCTAAAGTCTATTTTCTTTAACTTGATCATCCAATGATGGTTTACATTTGGATTGAAGGATTTGAATTTTTTTTCACATCCATTCAAGTTATGTGAATTTTAAATTCACTACAATCCCTAAATTATTCATGGATAGAACTCAAGTGAATATGATGAGTTCACGTGAACTCTTTTTTTTAGTGTCACTGTTAAGTATAATGTGTCATTATTGTGTATACGAATTGTCGCTTTGTAAAAAAATGTTTAATTTTCAAACAATGAAACTTCACATACACAATTTGATACTTGAAAAAAAAAATGCATATCTTCTTGACATACCATAACCAATACAAAGTTCAAATGATTCCAAATGTTTTTCCTCATTGAATTCAAATACATTCTTAAATCTTCAGCTCCAAAGCACCTTACAATTTGAACTTTGTTTGTTGATTTAATAACTGACTTTGAAGCTTCATGTTATGAACCAAGCTAAAGTAAAATTTTGCCAAAATTCTATGTAGCTTCATATAGATACACAACTGGAGAAGTATCTTTATTCATGTGGTTTGTAAAGAGACCAAGCTATAGGTAATTTTACAACAATAATTTCATTGAATAACAATTATTATCTCTCAGAAAAATTATACAGCTTATTGGTCTTCAATGTTGTATGAATTCCAAATTGGGATCAATTAAGAGGGAAATAAAGAGGAAGAAATAAACGTATGAACCATTACCATTTTGCTGCTATTTGCACAACTTGGAGGGGGAATGAATCTTCTCTTGCTCATTTTTCTTCCCTGAAAACAGAGGTTTCACTCGATTTAGCATCTTCAAAATAAAAGAATCAACAGTAATGCATCAAATATACATGTAGCTCTATTGAGTGTTGACGATTTTAGTCTCATACGAATGATGCAATTTTCGTATGAGATTAAAATCGTCAACACTCAATGTAGGACTAAAATTGCATCATTTTAAATGTTATGGGACTTAATTGAAAAAATTGATTTGTATTGGCCTAAAATTGATTAGTGGAATGCAATGGTTCGTACAAACAAAAAAACCTCTTCAAGAAGCAATAATTTACAACTTACAAGACATGATAGTTTTAAGCAATGAACCGATTCTTACCTAGAAGGAAGTGAAGGATCAAGCAACGTTTTAATATGACTCTCGACCTTCTTTCTGATAGAAGCATGGGGGAACCGTTGTATCACCTCAGCTGCGAATGAAAATATGAGAGCTTTTCTTGCAGCTTTTATGTCAATTCCACGTGATTGGAAGTAGAAGAGCTGATTCGCTTCCAAATCACTAATTGCAGCTCCATGGGAGCACTTGACATCATCTGCAATGATTTGGAGGTTAGGTTTCACATTCACACTCGCTCGAGGCTCTAAAAGAAGGCTCCTTGTTAATTGTCCTGCGTCTGTCTGCTGAGCCTCTCTGCGTAACCAATTAAATATATATATGAATCAGTGTAATGTACTAACAACAGTAGTGAGAATAGTCTCGAATATGTACAAGTCAAGAATAAAACAATGAAAATAACGGCCCATTAGACTAAACTTATTCTAAACATCTTATAAGTTCTAAAATCTTATAAGATGTACTCCGTACTAATTTTTAAATAGCTTATAAGTTGCTAAAGTGTTTGGCTAATAAAACGTATGAGTTCTTTGATAATTTGAGGTAAATGTTTTTTTTTTCATTTTTTGTTTTTTTTAGACCGCTGGACCTCCATCGCCATTGTCAAATTTGGAGGTGGAGGGATAGATTTGGTGATTTTTATTTCTTAATTTTTTATCTATAGCTTATAAGATTTTAGAAAAATAAGTTGGGGGTGTCAGGTGTGGATACTCTTTTTGGAGCTTCTCAGTTGTAAAGAGTTTATTTTAAGATCTTATAAGCTATTAAAGTATCTTTATTTACCAAACGCTTTTTGAGAGGTTATAAGCTCATAAACATCTTATAAGCTGTTTTACTGAGCATATCAACTCGGTCAAACACCCTCTAAAACTACTTCAAAAATAGGTATTAATATGAAAAGACAGCAATACATGTTTAACAATGAGACAGTATGCACTTTCAGCAATTAAACTACCTCAGGATTGTGTGATCAAGCATCAGGGTAAAATGACAAAAAAAGGACAAACAAAATTTCACATACTCTATAGGCAATGTATTAGAGGAATGCATACCTATTGACTTGAACATTTCCATCAAAAACAGCTTGTCCAAGCGAATGTGCTACGATACATTTGTGAAGTTGACGAGAATACCCTCGTGGATGGTCCAACACAAGTTTACTATGCAAGTCTTGCAACTGATCACCCATTGATAAGTGAAATGTTGATAACTCTGTTACCGTGTCGGCCCCCACTTGTTGGACATGAACATTGTGCCTGCTCAATTTTCCACCAGTGCTCACTTCGCTTAACTCATAAGTGCTTTTAGATTCCTGCAAATCAGCACAATTTTGAAAATGAAACCACAAGAAAGGTTTGTAATTCATAATGCAAAAAGGGAAAAAAGGAGTTAAAATGTTTTTTGGTCTCATAACTCGTCGACTGTCCAATTTTGGTTCCAAAAAAGTTCACGTTTATTATTTAGTCCCAACATTTTAAAAAAATTGTCAAATTTTGGCTGAAAAACACCGGAAATTTGAAAACATTGTTTTCAATTTCCTGGCAATTTTGGGGCCAAATTGGACGAGTTTCTTAATATTGGGACTAAATCGAAAAGGTGAACTTTTTTTGCCAAAATTGGACAGTAGACAAATCATGAGATCAAAAAACTTTTCAACCCAGAAAAAAAGGGTAGATATGCACAGAATGGTTCAAAATTACTGCATATAGCTATTCTACTAGCTTTGTAACAATAATTGATAGCCACAAATCAGCTTGAATCCATGAAGATGATAAAAATGTTTTCGTATAAAATCTTTCAAAGGTAAAGATTAGTAAAGATCAACCTCAAAGCTTCTAGCAGCCACTAATCAAATATGAAGTTCTTGATGGGGTTATAAGCTTAATAACTTGGTAGATAAAATTGACCAGTTTTTTAATCTTAGTAAACTGGAGCATCAAATGTTCACCATGACAGATATTAGTAATATTCTCTGCAAATTGCGCAGCATATGAGCTCTAGAAACAAATAATTTTATTCATCGACAGAATAAAAACATGAGCAGAAAAGAAAATATATTTGACAGTTTTCTGGGATTAACATGATCATACGATTGGTGTAATTTTTTTATGGCAAATAGTTTATCAGCTTTGTATTGTAACTCCTGAAAATGGTTTTCAGCAGAAAAAATAGTGCCCAGATGTAGAAAAGTTATATGCCCTAACAAAAATGATTTGAAAGTACCAATCATGTTTTAATGAGGCAAGGTTAGTCATAAAAACATTGGGTTATTTCTTTACAGTTTATTTTCCTTAACCAAAAGTTAGCTATATTTCATAAGGCAAGTTGATGTATCTGACAATCCGTCTTTTTGAGAGAACTTATTTTAGAATCCATTCCTCAAACATCAAAAACTACTCCTACATCCCACTTATTGGATAAATGAGGTATTATAGGACTAGTTCTAGATCATGTGTAACACTAGGGGTCAACAAAAAACAAAGCTAAAGAAGTCTGAATTCTGACAAGATATATACAGACAAAAGCATCAGTAACATTCAAAGCAGACAGGTTAATGCATATCTTGCTTTTTCTATCCACATTGAATCAACAGTCGATTTGAAGCAGCTAATTATAATCAGAGTGATCAGACATAATTTTCAAAGTGAGATCATGAATTATTGGCTGTTTACCATTCACAACAATAGCAGAAGATATTAAGTATCTACTTAGGAACTAAAGATAAAGTGATGAACTACTACTTTCATGGCACCTTAAAGAACAAAACACACAAACTGTAAAGTCCAATATTCCACAGATGCAATCCAGTTTATTTTTCATCCAATAACAGTAAAACACAACTACGGCGCAAGTGTACCATAATCATGTGAATCCTTTGTCCTTCAACAAATGGAAGATTGGTCAGCAAACATATAGTTATAGTACAACATTAATTTTCTTGATTTATTCCTAGTATATATCACTCAAATGCTGTTGAAAATTAAAAAACTAACACATACAGGGATCAACAAAGTTAAGGCCTCAAGAAGCAGATCAGAAACAAGAATCTACCTGGAGAACTGAAGTCCACTTAACATGTGCAGCACCTAAGGACTGTGTTTGGATATAAGAGTGTTGGAGCTTTCCTCCATCCCCAATGAAGACTTCCATAACTGAATTCGTCCAATAGCACCTATCATCCCCATCTCCACCTACATACTCCTCAACTACACTAATCTCCCCACCTTTCTCCACCAGAACTAGCACCCTAGGGTTAGAAATTGGCAGAGCTTTCGATTCCTTGTCACTCGAATTCAGTGAAACGAATCTCAAATTCAATGGATTCTCAACCTTGCAACCCTCGGGCACATAGACAAGAAGCAAATCAGGAGCGCCCACACCATTGAGGGACCAAAACAAATCTCCCTGGAAATTGGAAACATATTTGGAAACCCTTTCCATTATAGCCTCCGAATTCAGGCTTGATAAAGCCCCAACAAAAACCCCATCCGGCATTCCAGATATCTGCGACAATGAATCGACTAAATAGCCATCAACTATAGCAAGATTGGGTGAAATTGAGTCCGTTAAAGCGGTCAAGGAGCCAAACGACTGCGTTTTCGAGGGAATCGCCGGTTGAATATCGGAATTCTTAATAAAAGAAGTATCGGTGAATCTGAACGGCTCGTCCTTACGCGACGGCCATGGCGTGGAAAGAAGGGATTGGGAGGAGATGTCCCTCAGCTTTTGGAGAGGCGGCGGAGGAGAAGCCGAGGAGACGGCAATGGAATCTTCGAGAGACTCTGCTAACCGGAGAACGTGTGGGTCTGAGAGGATTGCAAGTGTTTGGGGGTGGGCGAAGACTCTGACTCTGGTGGTTAGTGGCGGTAGTCTGCCGAAGCTGCGCGGGATGCACAGTTTCGGAATATACGAGTCCAAAGCTGAGATGGACATTGAAACGGCGGCCACCGGGAAACTTGCCGGAGAATTGTGGCCTCAACTCCTGGGTTTAGGTTCCTCTTAAAATTGTACTCCAGTATTCATGACTAGACTTTATCGTGTTACCCCATGTCCCATGGTAACATGGAAAGGTTAAATTACAAAAATAACATTAGTTTTCATTTTATTTTATTTTTTTAATCTAAGTTTTGATTTATTATATTGGGTATAAGTAAGAAGCAATAACATTAGTTTTCATTTTATTTTATTTCTAAGGTTTCATTGCAAAAGCAGTCATTTGTGTTTACTCCGATCGATATATTCTTTTTTTTTTAGGTTTGTCGTTGCCGGTAATCTTCCTCATAGTGGTCACCAAGCATGTAGTCGAACTTTTAGTGGTACCATGTTTTTCCATATTGCTGTGAAATCTTCATTTGCATCACTTGTATCATTGTATAGTTGTTGAATTAGGTTGTCGTAGGATAGGACTCTCTAGTTGTGTATTTTCCTTTTGTCCCTTGTAACTTGTTTCCATCTCCATTTATTGTCTTCTCCTTGTTTCGATTTGCACCTGTTCATCAAAAAGATTAGTTCGTTAAAAGTGTTTGTTTCTCTATCAAGTAAGTCTCGTCTCCAACTTCACTTCCCCATCTTCCATACCCTCATATTCTTGTTGGAGTATAAATTGTAGAGCCTAGAATATCTGAATTTTAGAGGCACCTCCCCCTCCCCGTAATCTTCTCCATACCCTCCCGAACCAGTCCCCTTCTCACTTCCATGTAACCTTCCCAATTTCTCCCACCATCCACTCGGTTTCACCCATCACCTTTCACTATCTACCCCTGTCTCAAGCCCCCTAGCTCTCCACACCTTGATTTTATTACCCACACCCACAATCGATTCCTCTCCGTACAAAACCTCCAATCACTTGCCCAGTAGTGCAATTTGTTTAAGCACTTTCAAAATCTAGTGGATTTCAAAATCCTAATGTTTTTTATTTTTTATGTTTTGTGTTTGTTTTGGGATTTATGTAGGGTATGATTTAACTTTATAGTATAGGATTATAGGTTTTATTATAGAGTTGACTTCTATAGGGTTATAGGGTGAGATTTTGAAATCCTGAATCAAAATCTCAAACTGTAACCGGGGTGGAGTTTCGAAATCCCAAATCCGGATTTCCCATCCCAAAACAAACATGCCCTAAATCTTTAACCCCCAAGGTCCCCACTTGAATTAGGTTTACAAATAATGTTCCAGGTATCTTTCCTACTCTCATATTCCCCACGTAAAGTTTCTCTATAGGCTAGTATATCCCTCAAAACCTGTTTTGGCATACGATAGATGAACATAAGGTAAGTTGGAATAGAAGACATAACTGCATTCACCCGTGTAAGTCTCTCCACTCCTCCCCCTCCCCAGGATAATTTTAAGCCTTTCAATTTTTTCAATCTATTTTTTATTTTCCGAACAACATAATCCCAATTCGAGGCCTTTCTATGCGCACATCCCACCTTGACACAAAGATAATCAAATGGAAGTCTTTCGGTACAGCAATCCATAATTTCTACATACTCGTTCAAGCTTTATTTTCTCTTGTTAGTTTAATTTTTGATGAATTTCTTTGTTATTCTTGGTTTTCATTTATCACATTTGATAGATATGTTGAGTTATCTCAATTGACTCATATTGAATCGTGCATGATGTATTTTTTTATCTTTTTTTTAATATAATATTTTTTTAATCATTTGATATATACACAATCGATTGTTTTTTTTTTCTTTTTTCTTACTGATAATTTTTTTATTATAGTCCCGATTACGCGTTTATCTTAGTCTAATTAATAGTCTATCTTGAGTTAATTTATTCTTCCAAATTGAGAATAAACTATTTAATTATGAATAATTATTTAATTACACAAAATTAATATTTGTAATGATAAAAAATCTCAAACGATTTAAATTTGTGTTTTTCATCTCAAATGATTTAGGGATTTTTTTAGAGGGAAGGTTCAAGGTTTTGGATGGGACTATTAACACCCCATATAATGTTATACACTTATACATACCTCATTATTTTAAAGACTAAAATATATATGAATAAAATGACTAAGTAATCTTTATATAAATAAAAAGTAAAATAATTTAAAAAATAATCTGAAAAAATTTAATTAAAATTTAAAAATATTTTGAAAAAGTCAACAAAATATTTAAAATAAAAAATCAATTATTTTTTTAAAATAAAACTGAGAAGATTTAATAAAATCTGAAAATATTCAGAAATAAATAAATAAAAATAATCAAATAAAAAATTTAAAAATCAATTAAAGATAAATAAAACCGTAAAAATATTTAATAAATTTGATAAACTGTAAAAAAAATATTTAAATTAAAAAATCAATTAAAAATTCAAATTAATATAAATAAATAAATAAATAAAATATATTTAAAAAAATCATTTAAATCTTCAAAAATTAATTAATTAAATTAAGTTTTAAAGACTTAGTTGAGTTTTTAATATTTTTATTTTTTTTGTAGGTTTAATTTATTTTTTGAAGATTTTTATTTTATATTTGATTTTTTTAATTTAGTATTTTTTTTAAGATTTAATTGATTTTTCTTTCTCTTATTTATTTAGTTTATCAAAATTTTGGATTCTTAAATTGATGTTTTTAATTTAGTTATTTTTAAATTTAATTTAATTTTGTTCTGATTTAATTAAAAAATTAATTTAATTATTTTGAAAATTTAGTTGATTTTTGTAACGTTCTAAATTTTTAGTTCAAATATTTTTTTAATATTTATTTAATTTTTAAAAATATTTTTCAACTTTTATTTTAAAAAAAATCGGAAGATACTTTTTTTAAAAAAAAATTATATATTTTTAAGATTTAGTTAATTTTAATAATGTTGTTTGGGTTTTTATTTGATATGTATTTTATTTCAAGTGTTAAAAGGGCAAATTGGAGAGAATTGGGGTATGGTTAGTAATAAAAAGTGATTTTTAAATTTTAGTGGTGTGTGTTTAACATTTGGGGTATGTATAACATTGTATGGAGTGTTAAGAGATTTTTTACTAATAGAGTCATTATCACCACACATTCAACTAATTGCAACGCCTACTTAAAAGTTTGTCTATTTGCTTCATTTTGGATATAAAAACCCATAATTACCCTTAAATCATACAAATTGAGATTTAAATTTTCGAAACTGCTATTAATTCCGAAATTTATTCTGCCTCAATTTTCGGATTCATTCAACTCCTCAATGTATTAGGTTATACAATTGGAAAGACTACGACTTTCCAAATTTTGAATTCCCAATTTTTCAGTTCGATCATCTTCAGATTCGACCATTTCAGGATTCGATATTGATCTTCAATTTCGATCATCTGCATCGCTCGTACGTATATTCATTTTCAATTCCATGATTATTAATCCTGCATTTTCTGATATTATCAATTCCATGTATTAATCTCACCCCAATTCTACAGGCATCTTTGAATCGAGAAGAATTGACATGGATTATATTGTTTCCTCATTAGATCCACATAGTTTGCATTCCGTGGAGAAGTTTGTGTTGTAGACACCTCTTCTACGCAGGTTCAAAATCGTAGGGATTTTATCTTGAAGCAATCTCCATGTGAATCCCCCCACTTTCAGAGGAACCCCCTTCGTCCACACGCATCTGAGTGTGTCAAGATCCGGCCTATCCTCCATATCGATCTCCAATAAAAGGTTGTACGCTGATTTCACCGAATACTTCCCGTTCGTTTCCAGCTCCCAGGTCCATGTGTCCTCTTTTCCAGATCCTTTGATGTACCTACTAATCTATTTGCAAATGTTGTTACTATTCTCCACCTCCCTGTCCAGGAGACATATATTCCAATCCCATTTCATGAATATTTTTCCATCTTCCCACCCAACCCTCTCTACTATAGCACACTGCATACATTCTCATCTTTCTTAATTAATATGAACTACTTACTGCACATGTAGTAAACCGCGCATATAGTCCTGCATTTCTAATAGCATATACTATTACGTATAAGTGTTTCATGACGTTTACGACCGCTTCGTTCAACTACAAATGCATCTTTCTTAATTAATAACAACTACTTATGCATTATTAACTACATTTTTTTATGCACTACTCAATTCACCTGCGTATGCATTATTAACTTCATTTGAACATTCATGCGCATCTCCCTAACTTTATGCATACGTTATTGCATATATGGTTATGCATAGTGATCTGCATACAAATATTTTGAAATGGAGTTCGATTTTCAATAACTCAGAACCATTATTGACGCGAAAACCATTAAAATGAAGCATGCAGATGATCGAATTACCTTATGCGGTGAATCGTCGTTCTCGTCGCCGAAAAATACACATAAGGATGAAACAATCGCTGGAAGTAAGTGCAGACCGCAGAAATCTCAAAGCTCAAGCAAGTGAAACGAATTAATTACGATATCTACTTTTTAGGAAATTTTAAAATTTTTGGAAGTTCCTTAAATTTCGCTATTTTCGAAATCCTTTGTTAATAGCTAATTAGGGGATTTAGTTGACTTATTAATTTGAATTCAGAAATTCGAATTGTTTCAAATTAATAAAAGGGTATAATTGTCTTAGATTTTTCAATTTGACTCTATTAGACAAGAAAATATGATGTAGGTTTTATTAGATAAAACTAGTAGTGAAATGACCTTATTAGAAATTTACCCGAGTGCAACAATTTTTTTTCTTTTAATTAAAGCTTATTTTAAATTAAAAAGAATATTTTCATCATTTTATATTTATTAATTGCGGGGGAAAAAGAAAAAGAAAAAAAAGGAACTCCCGCCTCTCCCTTACAAGTTACAACGAGGGTTTTAACGCCCAATTCCACTCGACAATCCTTGCGAATACGAAATCCTTTCGACTGAATCGTCAATGGCGTCGTCATCTTCTTCGGGTGCGGTGGGGCCAGAGATCCCGTGGGTGGAGAAGTATCGGCCCTCTAAGGTGTGCGATATAGTCGGCAATGAGGACGCCGTCGATAGGCTCCAAGTCATCGCCCGCGGTGGCAACATGCCTAACCTTATTCTAGCCGTAACCAACCACTCAACTTTCTCTCTCTTTCCATTAATTTTTTCTTCGTTAACTGTATAAATTTGAATTTCGGTGTCAACTAGAATATGGATATTGAAGTAGTAGCATTTTTATTTGTTTAGTTCGAAACTATGCCGCATTACGGTGTGCGAGGTTTTAGTCAAGGACTCAAGATGCTAGAAAATTGCTACAAGCTGCTGTTTGTCCATGTTGTACTTTGTGCTTCAGTATTTGTACTGATAACCCCTTTTTTGTATCATCTCTTGAATTTGGAGCGAATATCTGAATTCCATTGAAAATATATTGGGTAATGGTGTTGGTAGTTGTTATTGTTGGAAACATAGTGGTGTTTTAGCTCCAGTTCTGTATTTTCAAAAGGTGAAATTGTATTCCCCGCTCTTATGAACTGTGACGCATTAAATCCTTTTGTTATCTTGATATTAGTTTTCAATTAGACAAAGTATTCATAATTGAAGGTGTAGCCTGGTTGCACCTGCTGTTACACATGTTTCCGTGGAAAAGAAATTGCTAGTTATGAAAGTTGATGTTATAGTATAAAGTCAGAGCCGATATATATTTCTTCTGTAATAAGAAATTTGAATTCCTGAAAATGAGGCAAATTAATCTGAAAGTCTAATTTTACTGTGCACTTGTGGAGAAGAAATTGTTATTTCACCTTGTTAGTTATTAAACTTGATGTCATCTTATCATATCTTGCCTACTCACTTTTCATGCAAATAAACAGAGATGATATGCATTTCTTTTGTGATTAGAAATTTAAGTGCAAAGTTATAATCTATAAATAATAAGTGTTGAATGAATTCGGTAGGGCCCACCTGGAACTGGTAAGACTACTAGCATTCTAGCGCTTGCTCATGAGCTCCTAGGACCAAATTACCGAGAGGCAGTTTTGGAGCTAAACGCATCAGATGATAGGTATGTAAAATGTTGACTTTGTTTAATTGATGCCACTTTTTGTTGCTCGCTTATATATTTCTTAATATTTTTAACCAGAGGGATCGATGTTGTGAGAAACAAAATAAAGATGTTTGCCCAGAAGAAAGTTACATTGCCTCCTGGAAGACACAAGATAATAATTTTGGATGAAGCTGACAGGTAAGTGATATGTACGGGCAATAAAAGGCGTTATTGTTTTTAACTCTACATCCATGTTGCTTTTTCTTCACCTGTAGGTAGGGATGTAAATGAGCCGAGTCAAGTCGAGTAGTGTTAAGCTCAAACTCGACTCGGTTAAAAAACTCAAAGCTCGAAAGTTGACTCGAACTCTATCAACCTCAATTCTTTCGAACTCAAGCTGAACTCAGCTCGACTCAATAACATACATAACATTTATAATTAATTAGAGATTTTTATTTTATTATGATTATGGAGTAGTATTTGTAAATAATTATAATATTATTGGTAAAATAGTAAAATTATGTGAGCTCGATTAGGCTCAGGAGCCTGATGAATCCAGTATTACTGGGCTCGAGCTCTACTCACTTACACCCCTACCTGTAGTCCAAGATTGACTGGCTTACTTAGTTACTTTATATAGATGGTTTTGTTGCATTTATTCTTATGTAACTATTGACTTATTCGAGTTCAACCTTATGGATTTGTTGCAAAATTCATATGTAATTTTTGACTTATTCAACCTTAATTACTTACACTTGTTGTGTGCTGTTACCTTTTCTGTTTTTTCCACATTGGATGGAAATAAGCATGACTTCCGGAGCTCAACAAGCCTTGAGGAGGACAATGGAAATATACTCAAATTCTACACGTTTTGGACTAGCCTGTAACACTTCATCAAAGATTATTGAGCCTATTCAGAGTCGATGTGCCCTTGTCCGTTTTTCTAGATTATCTGATAAAGAGATCCTTGGACGTCTCAAGGTGGTGGTTGCAGCCGAAAAGGTAATCACTTTCTTTTCAAGAACTATTTCTTGCTCATCTGCAATCCCATGCATCACATTTATCTCATTGACAAAGTTGTTAATGTTTCAGTTGTAACATTTAATTAAAGATAATTCGTTTCTCCTTTCGTTCATGCAGAAATTCTAGAGTGGAAACAGATTGTTCTGCATGTTTGTGATCTCAAATTAAGTCCTATTGCCTGCAAATTTATTTATTTTCCACTTTGGGTCTATAGAATAATTGAACTACTTTCCTTTGCATGGTGGTTATACATGTGTCAGGCCAATTTATTGAACGGCCAATGACTACATCATCTAAAACCTTCGATTATTTGAGAGAAGGCTAATGAATGTCTTATGATGACTAATGACTGGTAAATGTTGATCTTGGAAATCATGTATGTGGTCTCTTTATAAGAGAAGGAAAGTAGAATAATTTATTTTATGCTTCTTGAGGGAATGAATTTGTTATATCCAGAAAATTGCTGACCAAAATGCTTTCCTAGGATAGATATTGTAGTATTGTACACAGCTTTTAAAGATGTCATGCTAGTAGTTGAATGAAATGAATACTGCACTTGCTTATTGACATAAGAAAAGGCGATTCCTCATTATTCATCTCACAAGGTGGAAATTAACATTGACATGGAGGCATTTTTATTTATTTAGCTATTTATTATTTGCTTTTGTTTTGAATAAAAAATCTTATGCGGAAATACTTCGGTTTTTGGTGACTTGATGCAATATGCATCTCACGTTCCATCCAATGTAGTATATTTTTTACCTAGGCAGCACTACAGAAAAAATTATCATTTATCATCATTTGAGTTTTCACTATCTCTGCATGGTTGTCTCGAATATTAGATAATGGTTCTAGATCAATAAGGTGTAAGTTGCCATAATTTCATCGAAATGGATTGAAGCTTTAATCCAATTTTGAGATGAACCTTCATATATTATCCAATTTGAATACTGATGTAGGTACCTTATGCTCCGGAAGGTCTTGAAGCAATTATTTTCACTGCTGATGGTGATATGCGGCAAGCATTGAATAACTTGCAAGCTACAAACAGTGGATTTGGGTTTGTCAGTCAAGAAAATGTTTTCAAGGTCAGTGCATGAAACTGAACATTGTTTATTTGTTTATATTTGTTGTCACAAGTTTATTTATTTTTCAAGTTATTCTTTCGTGAAACTTTCCATGAGATTCTTTTATTTTGGTAGAATATGTCTTATTAAGTAAAAAAAAAAATTGAGATATTTACAAATCTTTAGGGGCTGTTTGGTTAGGGATTGTGGTGGATGGGATGGGGATGGGGATTGGAAAAATATGGATGGGGGTAATCCATTAATAGTAATTGAATAAAAGTTGTGTTTGGATAGAGATTGAAAAATAGATGTGGATGGAGAACTTTATGTCAAATCAAGTAGGAGAGGGAATAAATGTGTGTAAGAAAGTAGGAGAGAGAATAAATGTGTGGAAGAAAAGTAGGAGAGAGAATAGATGTGTGAAAGAAAAGTAGGAGAGAGAATGAGTGATTAAAAGAAAAAAATGGGTGATGTGATTGTATAAAAATAGGTTTGTAGGTGTATTATAGGAATGGATGTGTATTTGAATGGGTATTTGGATGGAGAGGGATGGGATGGGGGATGGCCCATCCAAATCCGGATGGGCCAATCCCAAACCAAACACACCTAAAGTCTTCTGACATTAATTTTATTACCTTTTAATTGAATACAAAAAATTTACTTGGTTAGTTTATGTCAAAAATTCAGATCACACCTTTTAGTGATATTTTGTCACGTGTTTTTTGTAAAATCTATTATTGTGAAAATTGGAGAGCGGCAGTGTATGTAATAACCAAGGTTTTTGGTTGGTTCCAGGTTTGTGATCAACCCCATCCATTGCATGTGAAAAACTTAGTACGACAAGTAATTGAGGGGAAGTTTGATGATGCTTGTGGTGGATTGAAGCAGCTTTATGATATGGGTTATTCGCCCACTGATATAATCACTACCCTTTTCCGAATCATCAAGAATTATGATATGCCTGAGTATTTGAAGTTGGAATTCATGAAGGTTTGTCATTTATTCCAATGCCTATATATATAAATACAAAATACTAGAGTTTAAAGAGTTATTTGGTCTCATAACGTGTCCGTCTCCTATGATGGTTTTACTTACAGGAAACAGGATTTGGGCACATGAGGATTTGTGAAGGAGTTGGTTCGTATCTTCAGTTGTGTGGTTTGCTTGCCAACCTGTCGTTGGTCAGGGAAACAGCTAAAGCACCTTAAGTTTAATTGCAACTTTTCAGCCCTTTTCAACATTAACTGTTTCACCAACTTAATCTGTTGTAAATCTCCACATACTTTATGCACCATGAGATCATCCTTTTTGTACCCTCCTTAATGAAGTTTTTATGTTTTCAGTTTCTACTGAACAGTGCTATATTTACCTTCTTCAGCTTTTTTGTAAAAAAAATGTGATTCTAGATCTTTGATTGAGTTTGCAGGTGGTAGATTAGAATTAGATGTTTGAGTGTTTGATACTCCGTAATAAATTTGAACAGAGTAAATAAAATATTAATAAGTATTATAATCAGGTAGAAACATACTGTGAATTCTAAATGATTAATTTAAGAATTAACATTTTATTTTGAAACACTTAAATATAATTCACTTCACAAAACCACCCATGTGTACTGAAAAAACATGCAATTGTGTTTTAAGAAAAGGAATCGAAACCTTTTATATTTCTAATTTAAGCACTAACCATCCTTATATTTTCTGAATTGTGCACAAAATCCGTCAATGAGAAGAATCAAAAACTAAATTCTTAAATTATTTATATCTTTAAACAAAAAATCGCCCACCGAGGGGCTCGAACCCTCGACCACAAGGTTAAGAGCCTTGCGCTCTACCAACTGAGCGACGGGCAGTTTGTTTCGATTAACAGTTAGTTGTTTAAATAATAAATAAATTAAATCTAAAAAAACAAAAAAAAGACGCCGCTGCCGGGGATCGAACCCGGGTCACCCGCGTGACAGGCGGGAATACTTACCACTATACTACAACGACCAATTGATTTTAAATTTCAAAGATAGTTGTAAAATATGTATTGAGCACTTGCTTTAGTGTATTTGCTTCCTGCCTACTTGCTTGACAAAAGAGTAGTGAGTCATCCGCGAAAAGCAGGTGAGAAATAATCGGGCTCCTCCTACAGACCTTCACTCCCTGCAAATTCCCTAATTGGTTTGCCCGTCTAATTAACGTTGATAGGCCATATGCGCATAGTATGAATAAGTAAGGGGACAAGGGATCCCCTTGCCTTAATCCTCTCCCAGGAATTATTGGCCCCACCACCTCGTCATTTACGCTGAAACAATACTGCACCATTTTGACACAATTCATCATCCAGTGTACCCATTTATCGCAAAACCCCAATTTAATAAGAATTCCTTCCAGATACCGCCAATCCACCCTATCGTATGCCTTGCTTATATCGATTTTGAAAGCCACGTCTCCCTCACGCCCCTTTTTCTTCAATTTCATCGCATGGATAAGTTATTATGCGATAAGAATATTATCCTGTATCGCTCTCCCCGATACAAAAGCTGACTGGGCCTTATCCACCAACTGTGGCAACACCCCTTTCAATCTATTGCAGAGGACCTTTGAAACAATCTTGTACACCACATTACATAGAGAAATAGGTCGAAGATCCTTCACTGTTTCTGGGTTAACACACTTTGGAATTAATACCGCATGAGTATTATTCAATCCTGGGGAAAACTGAACCGTATCGAGCCACACTTTACACTCCCGAAAGATGTCGTCCCCAATGATGCCCCAAAATTTCTGATAAAACGCTGGGTTAAAGCCGTCAGGCCCCGGGGCATTATCCGGATGCATTTGGAAAATAGCAGCTTTGAACTCCTCCACTGTAAACTCCTCAACCAATTTTTCATTCTCTCCATGCGTGATGATTGGCTGTAGCATATGTAGTTCATGGTTCAAATCAATATTATCTTGATTAGCCTCGAATAATTCCCCAAAGTACCTTAGAGTTTCAGTTGTTACTCCCATTTGTTACAACTAAAAAGCCAAAACGTATTCGAATGGAGCTGATGATTCTCATCTTTATGATCTTCGAAATCACGGTCTCCTCCTCCTAATTCCTCCTCTTCGCTCTCTGCGATGAAGATGGAAACTTTGACTTGATTCGTATTTTGCACACTTTTTCAAACAACAATACGATCCCCACAAGCGTATGGGTTATACAACCTAGTAGTTTTCGTTCCAAGGACCTAGTTGAATGAATGTGGAGCCTCAAATGTTATAGAAGCTAAACAGGAGAGTAAAGCAAATATCAATAAAAAAAAAAAAACACTAACTAAACAACTAAAACTAACTCTCAAAGATGAAAGTGCAAGTAGAAGAATTGTTTCGAGTGTCTTCCTTATGTGGGGTGGGATCACTAATGAATTAACGAACTAATCACAATAATTAAACATAATGTATTGAATTATGCTAAAGGCTATCACATATATGTGTAGACCAATCCCTCGTGAGGCTCGGGTGAACACGTGCACTAATTATCAATTATAGGATCTAATTAGTATCATAAGCTCCTAAGATAGTGTTTCATAAGCACTTTCAACACGGTTACTAATGCTTATGAAACGCCCTCTCACTACTCTCCTAGACGACCTCTAATCGATTAGTGTCTAGTGTTGTCGATCTAAGCAATCAACCCCCGGTCGGTGTAGTCAATTACTATGTGAATTCTAATCAATTAATCCAAGTTCACACCCACACTCTTAATCATGCAACCCAATACGGTCGTTGAAGTCGACAAAACCAACAATGCTAGCTAATAGGGTGAATTAATCAATTGAATCATGAAAATCACAACAATAGAAACAATTAGACCAAAACATAGGTAAATTAAGCAATTAATTCATAAACTCACTAATTACCCACATAATTCTAACACCCAAGCAATCAAAGCTAGCCTATATTTAAATTAATAAAATAAAACAAACACATAGAATATAAATAACAAAACATAAATTGAAATCGAAATCACCAAATTAAACTTGCAAAATTGAAATATATCACCTGTTGGTTTTCAAATCCTCCAATGCCTTGAAATACTAAATTTAAAATCAGCTGAGAAAGTAGAATTAAACTAATCATTGAGTTGAGTGAAGTGTGGGGAGGAGAGGGTTTCCTTCCCAATCTGCTGCGTGCTCTTTTCTCAGTTTTCGCGTATTGCCGCTGTTGTGAAGAATAGCCTTGAAAATATTGAACTGGGGCCCATTAGCTATTAATTTCAATTACTTAGCTTTTTATTTCCACGGCTATGTTGAGAAATGGGTTTAATCTTTTGGGCCCTCAATTGAAATTAGACTGACTGTCCAAATTAAAAGCTTAGCCCAAATAAATTTAATTTCCCATCTTTCTCGTTTCAACTTCTTGATATCTTCCTTCGATTGACTCCACAAAATTATCGAGGTGTGCTTTGCTCTAAAATGCTCATTTTTTCTATAAAAATAGCAAAACACATACCTTTCTCATTTCAAATGTAATTAGTCAAATTAATGTAAATAATGCACGAAATTCTATAAAATTATGCAAATTAAACACAAGAATTTCAAACAATTTTCACACTAATCAAACTTCTCATGCACTTTTTTTAGTACTACTCT
The DNA here is from genome assembly GCA_963675135.1 of Galeopsis tetrahit. Lineage (NCBI taxonomy): Eukaryota > Viridiplantae > Streptophyta > Magnoliopsida > Lamiales > Lamiaceae > Galeopsis > Galeopsis tetrahit. Next base: position 61,132,264 of record OY776134.1, on the reverse strand, counting down.
TGTCTTTTTCTTCTTCTTCTTTGGTCTTGTGGTGAACTGCAACGTCCTCAAGTACGTATTTCTTGAGGGCAGTTTGCAGGGTATCACCAATCCTCTTGTGCATCAAGTCGTCAAGATCGGGCCCTAAAGGAGGGCGAATAAAACGGAGGTTTTGGCTAGAGAAACCAAGAGGGTGTTGCATATGAGAAAGAGAACCACATGATTGGCCAAAATACCTCGTTGTACGATCATGTGCCTGTAGAGGAGTAATCATTCTCGTCCCATGCATGGTATGTGGTGAGATTGCATGAATTTATAGTGTGAATATGCTTTAATTGTCATATTAAGATGGCAAAAGTTATGTAAAAGTAGTTTGTTTATCGAATTATTGATATATGATGGTTTTGCATTGATTTTAGGGAATAATGATGAGTTTTGAAGCAAATCACACGAAGGAATCAATCTGAGGAAAATGTCAGATGAAAGAGGAGAAAGAGAGAGTGTATATACAAGAAGAATCGAGCCAATCGGAGTCACGGATTGGAAATGGTGCACAAAAGAAGAGGCAAGATACAACTCGGCCGAGTTGGACAACTCGGTCGAGCTGGAGACAAAGCTCAGACCTCGGCCGAGCTCCACCACTCGACCGAGTGGAAATGCGACTCCAGAAACTGGAACAATGGACAACTCGGCCGAGCTCCGTAGCTCGGCCGAGTGAAAGATCGAAGGCAGAATCTGGAACGACGGACAACTCGGCCGAGTCGAAAAGTTGGACAATCCAGCCGAGCTCAGCAACTCGGACGAGTGGAAGAGGGAACGCAGATTCTGGAATGATGGGTAACTCGGCCGAGCTACACCATTCGGCCAAGCTCCCTGAAGAGAAGCCACAATTTTTATTAAGACCCGACTCGGCCGAGTTGCTGAATGAGGAAGCGCTTACACGCTTTTAGAAGTGCCCGACTCGGCCGAGCTGCCCGATTCGGCCGTGTGACCTCGAGTTTTCGCCTAAAAACGTGTTTCGACCTAAGGGCACGTACCAAGCACTTTTGGAAGAGTATATAAGGCCAAAGTTCATTTTTGGAAGGGGATTCCACACATTTAGAAGACTCTACACATAGCAACACATAGTAATAGGTTTTGAAGCATTTTTCCTTCTAGTTTTCATAGATTAGTTTAGTATCTAGTTACTTTGTCATTTCAATCAAGTATTGTAGGTGGGTTTTGCTTATTTCATCATATTGTAGCTACAAATCCATCATCAAGGTGATATCTCTCAATTTTAAGTTTCAATTTGGTAATTACTTTCTACCTTGCAATTTTTCTATTAATTAACATGAGCTTTATGTTATTTTGTGTTGTAGCCATGGGATTCTCTTCTAGAACCATGGGCTAATCCCCAATTGCCTTGGGTGTGGATGTTTTGATGGGAATTTAGTGTAATTGTGAAGTAATTGCATGATTCACTTAGAATTTGGGTGTAAATGTTTCTAGAGTTGTATTGTGTTTGATTCATTTGATTGATCAACCCTATTAGCTAGCATTTTCGATTGTGTTGATTGCAACGAGAGTTGGGTTTGCATGATTGGGGTGTGAGTGTGAGCTTTAGTCAATTGAATAGAAGTTAAGTAGTAATTAGCTTAACCGAGAGAGGGTTAATTGCTAGACTGACAACTTTAGACATTAAACGAATAGAGGTCGTCTAGGAGTTTGGTGAGAGGGCGTTTCATAAGCATTAGTAACCGTGTTGAAAGTGCTTATGAAACACTATACTAGGAGCCTATGATATTTGGTTAGATCCTATAATTGCTAATCAATGCACGATGTTCGCCTATGCCTTTCGAGGGGGTTTGCACACTTATGTGATAGCCTTTAGCTTAATCCGAATTCATATCTAATTCATGTAATTGGTTCACTAGTTCATCAATTTCTAACAAAACGGAAACATCCGAGGCAATACACTTCTCTTGCACTTTCCAAAAGAAAGTTAGTTAGTTCACTGTTTCTTGTCACTATTACTTATTACTTTAGTTAAGTTAGTTTAATATCTTTGTTCGTATTCCCGAAAATCCAAACAAACATCATTTAGTTACTACAATAGCATGATAACTTGCAATTTTAGGGACTCATTTTCACTCAATTAAGTCCTTGGACGATAATTACTAGGTCGTATATTTACTCAACTAACGAACCTATACGCTTGTGGGGATTGTTATTGTTGTACTAAAAAGTGTGCAAAAAACGAACCAAGTCAATGCATCATCGCCGCTCTGCTTTAAATGTCTCATGTATAGATTTTTCTGCATGCAACGAATGATACTCTTATTACATCACATCAACGTAATAAAGATGATGGTAAAAAGAAATGACTATTCAAACCCTTTTTTCTGCACACCGTACCCTCTGGCTTGTTAAGTCTAATTCCACAGCTAGTTGTCAATTTCACAGCTATTAATATGAGTAGTTGTCCATTCCACATATTGAAATTATTGAATCCTTTGCAGTACACGCAACATGCAAATTAAATCCCCCTTCCATATCTAATATTACCGTGATTTTTGATACCAACAATGAAGGTAATATCATAATTTTTTTAGTTGATACAAAAGATAAGATTTAGTATCAGAAAATGTATCAAATACTAATTTTTTGATATTAAAACTCACATTTCTTGTAGTGCACCCAATTCCCTTGACCATCTTTGAGTCTAGCAATTTTATTCTTCTTCTTCCGCGCCGTTGCCATTCGATGGAAAAATTTAGAGTTTGTGTCACCCTATCTTAACCAATTTTTATAGTTAGGGTTAGCAATCATCCAGGTTTTATCTTAATGTTAAGTTAATAATAATTTTAGAAAACAAAAATTTCGTAAGAAAAAAGTATATACAAATATGAGATAATACTCACGTTTTACTTAATTGTGATTTTGTAAACTGATCAATTTCAACACACTATTCATCCACCAAAATCTTTTTGCACACTTTATAATTTTAAAGACAAAGGAGACAACATAAAATGATTTAATTATCATTGCTAAAATATGTAATAAAATAATTTATTCATCCTTTAAATTTTGTTTAAATTATCCTTTTAAAAAATCATCAAAATCTTCAATAATAATATTAAAAAATTAGTTAAATATCAGAGAAAATTAAATGAAATCTTATAAGTTTTTTTTTAAAAAAAAAAAAACAGAAAATACCTTTAAAAATATTAAAAATTAATTTAATCTTAAAAAGAATCTTCAAATTCAAATTGCAATTAAGGCTAAATAAAAATAAAATTTTAATTAGTGTTTTAAATAAAGAATTTGATACAATATACAAGTAGTAATTAATTTTAAGGTTTAATTGCAGCTTTCCTCAAAAAAATTCAAGACACATCACTTTTTCATATTATAAAAATTTAAAGATACATCAAATAACTGGATGAAGAAGATATATCATATATACAGAAAATTTAATTCTCAAAATTGAGTGCTTACAGTGATCCTCCTCTATAATCAATAAAACAACAATATATAAATTTATTTTTTGAAGTTTATATAAAAGATTTATTCTCTCACACTGTAAAGAGTGTCTTCTCTTTCAATTCACTTTTCTTAATCTGGCTTCTCAATTTATTTGAATGACAAAAACTTGCAAATTTACTATCTTTCTCCACCTTCCTTTTGTCTTTCTTTTAGTATTTTATAAAAAAATATTGTTTCTTTCTAAAAATAAAAAACGCCCACCGATGGGCTCGAACCCTCGACCACAAGGTTAAGAGCCTTGCGCTCTACCAACTGAGCTAGACGGGCAATTTGTTTTGGTCAATAGTTAGTTTGTAAATAATAAATAAATTTATTCTAAAAAACAAAAAAAAAGACGCCGCTGCCGGGGATCGAACCCGGGTCACCCGCGTGACAGGCGGGAATACTTACCACTATACTACAACGACTTATTGATTTTAGATTTCAAAGATAGTTGAAAAATACGAGTGTGTTCCTTGAAAACAGTGCATGATGCATATAGTCGATCCAAGCAGGAAATAAAGTATCTCACATCATGAGATAAGTATATCTACTATCATCACATGACATAAGTTCGCAGTTATTAGTGTATCGGCCCCAAACCTCGCTAATTAATCTTTACGGTGCTTCTTTTACCAATTAGATTCTTTTTTTTTATCCATAGAAAAAAGTAGCTAGGTATATCTATTTCTTCATATTTCAACTTTTATGAATATGAAGTTTCTTTTTTTTCTACAGCTGATAAAAATCGTTGTTTTAGACGATGCATATGTAGAAAGCCCTTTTTGTTTTTCTTTTTTTTTACTTCTATAGTGAAGATAGTCGCACGTAATGACAGATCACGGCCATATTATTAAAAGCTTGTGGTAAGAACGGATTTCGCGGATACATTCAAGTCAAAACTATTCAAAACAACAGAAAATCAATCCGATCTCCAAAAAATTTCAGGTAATAATGTCATAGATGGCTTCAGAAAAATATAGACTCGACAATTTATATTCTATAAGATCATATCACATTTAAAATTTTCGTACTCCGAAAATTTAAAATTTTGAATTCGTCATTGGGGCACATAATACTCTTATTACAGCACAATAACGTAATAAAAATGATGGTAAAAAGAAAATGACTATTCAAAACCTTTCTTCTGCACACCGTACCCTCTGGCTTGTTAAGTCTAATTCCACAGCTATTAATACGAGTAGTTATCAATTCCACATATTGAAATTATTGAATCATTTGCGGTACACACAACGTGCAAATTAAATCCCCCTTATATATAATTGGAATTGAACTTAAGTCAAATGTTTAGTTAAAAATTAAATTAGATAAATTAAAAATTAAAATTAAAATATATTTACACATCTTATTGAATAAACAAAATTGTCTTATTCTATTCATCACAAAAATTAAGAAAGCGGTAAAATTGAACCAAAAAAAATAAAATTGAAAGCAATAATTATTTCTTCTAAAAAACAAAATGCGACGGATATTTAAAAGTGGAGTAGAAGATTTAGCATGAATCAAAGATTTAGGTATACGCGCTTGATGACAATGATAATTCAACAAATATTTAAAATGATGGTTATATTGTGTTTTTTTTTTTTTTATGGCGTTGTGCAATAACTCATTATTCTTTTTATGTTCTTAACAATATTCTGTAATTTTAAATTTTTCTTTATGAGTTGGTCTCCTGCGCACAGTGTGCACCGTGCACACTATGCCACCAATCAACCCTTATTATTTAGAAAGACAGAAAGTTTACACAAATTAGACATGGGTGAAGTGGTTACTATGGTTCACCTCGGATTGAAAGTTTTGGGTTCGAAACCTGTGGCTTCCATATATATATGCATTTTAAAACTATTATTATTAACACTTTTCAACAATTTTTATTTAAAAAAAAATACCACTTTTCATCAATAAATATTATCACTTTTTACAAAAAAATAAAAAATAAAATCATTAATAAATATTACCACTTTTTACAATTTTTTATTTTTTTTTAACACTTTTCACTAATAATATTTACCACTTTTTAGTATTAAAAATTATCATTTTTCACTCATAATAGTTACCACTTTTCAGTATTAAAGATTACCACTTTTCACTAATAATATGTACCATTTTTCAGTATTAGAGATTACCACTTTTCACTAATAATAGTTACCACTTTTCAGTATAATAGATTACCACTTTTCACTAATAATAGTTACCACTTTTCAGTTTTCACTAATAATAGTTACTACTTTTCACTAATAATAGTTACCACTTTTTCAGTATTAGAGATTACCACTTTTTCCCTAATAATGTTTACCACTTTTCACTAATAATAGTTACCACTTTTCACTAATAATAGTTACCACTTTTCAGTATCAGAGATTACCACTTTTCAGTATAATAGATTACAATTTTTCACTAATAATAGTTACCACTTTTCAGTTTTCACTAATAATAGTTACTACTTTTCACTAATAATAGTTACCACTTTTCAGTATTAGAGATTACCACTTTACACAAATAATGCTTCATCATAAACTGAGGCAACGGTCTTCATGGACGGTCGGAAGAGGAACCTGGAGTGGGAGCAGGTGGCTGGAACTGAGGAAGGCGACGACTACGGTGTGAAGACGAACATAGTGAAAGGTGTATATATTTTTAGGGTTTACATATTCTCTCAAATAAATAATAAAAAGCGGTTAAAAAAAAAAAGCAAGAAAAAAAACGGTTAAAAAAAAGCAGAAAAAAAAAACGGATAAAAAAAAGTAGAAAAAAAAAACGATTAAAAAAAGCAGAAAAAAAAACGGATAAAAAAAAAGCAGAAAAAAACGATTAAAAAAAAAGCAATTAAAAAAAAGAAGTAAAAAAAAAGGAGTTAAAAAAAAGGAAAAAAAAACAGAAAAAAAGCGCTTAAAAAAAAGAAAAAAAAAAGTGAGTGCACCACATCACTTTTGATGTGTATGGTGCATATGAGACTTTTCCTTTCTTTATTGTTAAATATGTAATTCTATAAATATTAATTTTAAGAACATTCTTCATAATGCGTTAGAGATTTTCTAGTATAGGAAAAATATCAACTAATTAAGCCGACGTGGATATTAGACCCAGAGGCTTATATTATTGGGCCTCATAAGCCTGCCTTAAGCCTTATGTAAGAACCGATCAAACTTGACTTAAAGTCATATCTCAATCAGAGGAGCGAGTCTTAGAACGACTAATAACAAATGAGCATCCCTTCTAGAGAGCTAAACCTAGTAAAGAATAGGGCAACTGTGATGATTTTGAAGTTTTAAGTTTGTGATAGGGAAAATATCAATTTTGGTCACCAAGTTTTACCTCTTTTCATATTTGGTCACCCATATTTAGTCACTATTAAAATTGGTCACCCAGTTATTATATTCTATCAAAATTGATTAATCTGTTAGTCAAACGGAGAAAGAGTTTTGAGCCGTGATTTCTCAAAAGTTAAAAAATTCTCATGCATCTTCTAGAACTAATGAAACAAACTCAGAAGCAAGAATAAAACATGTGAAAAAATGATCAATATTTACATTATATTATAACAGGTCAGAAGGAGTTCTGATGCATGTTCTAGAACGTGATTCAATCAACCATGTTGTTGTTGGTTTACTTTTTATTTTATAGATAATGATAATTCTTTCTCATGCATCTTCTAGAACGTGAAACTTGCTGGATTGTCAGAAATTTTCAGTAAGTTTTTAAGAATTCATTTTTTGTTGGTTTACTTTTTATTTTACAGAAAATGAGAAACTCAAGAGATAGAATGTACTCTGTTTTTTTTTAACAATTGTACTCTGTTTTTCAATTCAAATTTCATAAACTTATTTTTCATTCTAAATATTTTTCTATTAAAATCATTATTGCAGATTTCTTGAAATGTTAGTCAAAAAATTGGGCATTTGAAATTAATTGAAATAAACCTGAGTTTCTCATTTCCTAATTATCTATAAAATAAAAAGCCTATTATAAATATAATGTAAATATTGGTAATTTTTGCCCATGTTTCATTCTTGCTTCTGCGTTTGTTTCATTAGTTCTGGAAGATGCATGAAATTTTTTAAACTTAGGTTTTGAGAAATTTGACGGCTCAAAACTCTTTCTCCGTTCCGTTAGTCAATGACAGATTGACTAACGAGTGATCAATTTTGATAGAATATAATAACTGGGTGACTAATTTTGATAGTGACTAAATGTAGGTGACCAAATATGAAAAGAGGTAAAACTGGGTGACCAAAATTGATATTTTCCCTTTGTGATATGTGTCATTCAAAAGTTTTTTGCTTCTACTTAATAAAAATTATATATTTCCAATGCATTTTATTTCAAAAGTATAATTGGGTTCCACTATTAAATTACTACTATATTTTTTATTCTCCATATTTATTTATTTATAATCTTTTTTATAACTTAAATATTATAATTAATATTTAATTTTAAAAAATAAATTAATATTAAAATATAGTGGAAGAATGAAAATGTTGATAAAAAAATGATTCTTATTACCTCAATTTATAGATGAGCATAAAAGTTAAAAAATAATAATAATACTATTTTGAGAAATAAAATGTATTCAAATTAAATATAATTCCTAACTTTTTAAATTGAGAATTTAAAAAAATGCAAAAAATATGTTGGCAGTTAACATGTTTTGATTTTAATATAATTCAGGTAATGAAGCATACTCAATTTAAAATAAAATAAAAATCCCAAAAAAAAACTTTGAACCACATTTAATTTTCACACGCGCAGGGTTTATATACATTTTAATTTTATTCCTTTTTTTTTTTCTTATTTGTTATTCACTCCCTATTTTTCTTCAATTTTTTACTCGTAGAAGTTTCTCTATCCAATATTTCCTCACTCCTCCACATAAGCTTTCTTCCAAATTCCTTCTACCCTTCATTTGAGTTAGAGATAGAAATTAACATAGAACTTCTTACAACACAAGAGCTTCTAAAGATAATTCAATTAATCTTTCAATCGCGCGTGAATACGGGAGAAACTGAAATCAATCACAAATCACAATAGAGTATATTCTTAAGGACACAAGAGTTTTTCAGACAATTTCCTCATTTCATATATTCTAAGAACATTCCAATTGATAATTCAATTTCCATCTCCCTTTGGCAACTAGAACGAGGTTTTATTTTATACTGGACCTCGTAATTATATGTACTAGATCAGCACCCATGTATTACACGCGAAATGTTAATAAAAATAAGAGTAACACTTGTATAAAATATTTTACACATGAAATATTTGTAAAAAAATTACGGGGTCAAGAGACTGAATCCAGATCACACACAAAAAATTCGCAGATCGTAAGCAGATGACTTACTACATAACCAATATATTGTTGCTATAAGGTCAAAATATTATCACTACAAGATCAAAAGTCTACTACTACATGTCAAAATAAATTCACCCAAAAAATTAAGTGTCCAATATATTTTTTGACTTGTAGTAGTACACTTTTGAACTTAATATTCTGAACCATTATTTCATTCTTCACTTGTGTTTTTAAAAATATAATACTCTCTCCATCCGTCTATAAACTTTCCATTTTACCATTTTGGTCCGTCCGTCTATAAGCTTCTCATACCTTTTTTTGGTAAGTATTTTTTCTTACAATTCACTTTATATTTTACTTTTTCTCTCTATCTCTCTCCTCTTTCAATCACATCACTTGTACTATATCTATTATTTAATCACTTTTCGTAATTTATGTGTCAAAAAGTAACGTGAAGCTTATAGGTGCATAAAGGGAGTACTTACAAATTAATAAAATAAAGACACGTATGCATTTCCCTACCACAAAATGACTGAAGTATCTCCGAAGCCAAATTTTTTTTTTATTTTTTTTTAGAATCATCTAAAACCCGATTTTTTTTCTTCTTATAACCTCTGAAGCCCAATTTTCTTTAGGGATGGGGTATATACCCCTCCAACTTTGTTAGATGCACTCCCCCGATACAACTACTCCCCTCAAAACACATCTACGATAGATGCACTCCCTCCAAATTATCTATTATACCCTTTATCTTAAAATTAAGTGTGATAAATGCACAACCCCATAAAAACCCAGTTTTTCTCATTTTCCCCCCCAAAACCCACTCTCCATCACCTTCTTCTTCTTCTTCTTCACGTCGGCACTCCCGCAACGGCAAGCTCCGCCGCCCCCCTCGCCAGCGCCGCCGCCGCTTCCTTTCCCCTCCACCTTGCCCCAATCTTCTCCTTCGACGACCCCTCCCTCCCTTCTCCCAGGACGGCTCCCCCCTCCCGCTTCCTTTCCTGCTTATTTTTTTTTCATTTTTGTAACAAGCGTAACGCCGCCGCGGCGGCCCCTTCGCCATGCCCCAACCTTTTCCCTCGACGGATCCTCCATCCTCCCCGACGTACGGTCCTTCGCGATTTCGCGAAACAGAGGTAGTTTTTTTTTTGTTTTTTTTCATTTTCAACTAGACAATGAGAAATTGTCGACCATAAACCTTATGATCGATAAATTGTTGTCGATCATAACGTTTAGGGTCGATAATTTCTTGTCGAAAATTCTATAATTCAATCGGTAAAATGTTGTCGACGAGAATGTTTTTCGTCGACAAATTATAGTCTATTAGATGCTTTATGATCGACAAACCAGTGTCGATCGACACTGGTTTGTCGAAAAAAATGAAAATTTCATTTTTTTTAGATTTTTAAGTTTTTTTGAATTTTTGGAATGTTCTTGTCGGATTCGGTGGTGCTGGCGGCGTACGAAGGTGGTGGAGGTGTTGACGGCGGCCGGAGTGGCAGTGGTGGTTGCACTAAAATTAGGGTTAATTCAATTAAATTAGGGTTTTGAAAAGGGGAGTGTATGTATCTTTAATATTTTACTAAAATGGTAAATGTGGTATTTTACATGAATATTTAATTAAGAAAAGTGGGAGGGGAGTGTACCTAACAAAGCTGAAGGGGTATATACCCCAACCCTTTTCGTTATTGAGAAGGGATGGGGTATATACCCCTCCAGCTTTGTTTAATACACTCCCCCTTCCTTTTTATTAATTCAAAATATATATGAAATACCAATTTTACCCCCTAGCCATTATTTTTTCTTATCTTCTCCCCATTCTTCCCTTTCTCTCCCATACGGCTTTCTTGCCATCCACCGCCGCCGCTTATCGTCGAGCGTCGGCGGCGTTCGCCGCCGCCCTCCTCCCTCGTCTAGCGTAGCCCCTCACCGCCTCATTTTCTTCTCGTCTCCACCGCCCTCATCTTCTTCCCCAGTGCCTGTGCCGCCCAGCCCCTCACCGCCCCGCCGCCGTACGCAGCAAGACGCCCCCACATCATCTTTTTTTTTTTTTCGTTTCTGCAACTAACCCCCAAATCCGCCGCCGCCGTTGAGTCCTCGCCGCCCACCCGCCGTGCCCCCTCCCCACCCTCTCGTTGGCTGCGCCGCTCATGCGTTTCTCCAGGTTTTTTTTCGATAACATTGAATCGACCAAAAACACTCTCATCGACAAATGGTTGTCGACGAGATTATTTTTGGTCACTCAATATTAACGAAAATTTATTTTTTTTTTAAAACAAAATTGATCAATAAACCAGAGTCGGCTGTATTATTTTTGGTCGACAATCCATTGTCGACGGGAGAATTTTCGGTCGACTCCGGTTTGTCGAAAATAAGTTTTTGTTTTGTTTGAATTTTTAAGTTTTGTGTTTAGGGTTTGTTGTTGAGTTTTGTTAAGTTTTGTGGATTAGTGGAAGTTTATTTTTTAGTTTTGTTGTTGAATTTTTATTTTTTTAAAATTTTTTTTGTGGATTTAAGAGAAGGTGGTTGACTGACGGAGGTGATGGTGGTTGCCGGAGGAGCGGCGGCGGCTGGGTTGCAAAATTAGGGTTAATGCATTAGGGTTAGGGTTTTAGAGAGGAGGGTATGTATCTAACATGATTTAGTAAAAGGGGTAAAATTGGTATTTCATATATATATTTTGAATTAATAAAAATTAGGGGGAGTGTATTAAACAAAGCTGGAGGGGTATATACCCCATCCCTATTGAGAACCTCTAAAAGCCCAATTATATTTTCATTTATTGAGAACCCTCCAAAAGCCCAATATGTTATATATTTCGCATTAGGGTTTTGCACCACAGAGAATACACAAACTGCGAGTCACCCAACCGTGCAGCCATGGTTCTCAAGTAAGATAATCTCTCTTTGATGTTTTTTGTTTTCTGCAATCGAAAATGCACGTTTCGAAGAATCTGTGACCTTCTTTTAGTCGTGGAGACAATTGATTTTTTTTCAATCAAATGTTTTTTTGGGGGAAATTATCGGAGGGCTTTAGATGTTTGCGGGATGTATTACGATGGCTGTGATTTGACCAAGAATATGAATAGTTTATTTGTTATTATTAATTTTTGAGTGTATATATTACATTCTGGGATGTATGCTGCTGTTACATATTTTGAATAGGTGTTTAACCTTCAATTTGATTCTTCTTTAATGTTTGATGAATTATCTTTATATGCCGATATTATATCCTCTCTTTGATTGTTCGTTTGAGTGATGTTCTCATTCTTTATTGAACTTGGCTACCAGGACAGAGCTTTGCCGTTTTAGTGGTCAGAAGATCTATCCTGGAAGAGGAATTAGATTTATCCGATCAGATTCCCAGGTGGGATTCAATAGAGAGACCTCTGTTTTTGTTCTAATCTTTGTAACTCACAAGGCTTATTAAAGTTGTGCTTTTATGGGCTTTTTCAGGTTTTCCTCTTTCTTAACTCAAAATGCAAGAGGTATTTCCACAATCGCCTGAGGCCAGCAAAACTTTGTTGGACTGCTATGTACCGGAAGCAGCATAAGAAGGTCTATATTCACTGCTAATCCCTTCTTTGTTTTTTCATTTTCTTTTTATGAATTCCTTAATTGCATTTTACTGTTGTCCTTCAATGTTTAATCAGGATGCTGCTGCTGAGTCTGTGAAGAGGAGGCGTCGTGCCACCAAGAAGCCCTATTCAAGGTCTATTGTTGGTGCCACTTTGGAAGTTATTCAGAAGCGTAGGAGTGAGAAGTCCGAGGTTCGTGATGCTGCTCGTGAAGCTGCTTTACGGTATGCATCAGACAATTATTTTTTAGGTTGTGTAATCATCATCTTTAAACTGATTATTTAATCACCATCTACTTTGCTAAAGCTAGTTTGAATGTGTTCTAAATTGAGTGCTTTTACTTGAATTAGGCCTATGTTTCTAGCTGATTCTGTTTTTGCTCTAATGTTTTACATTTTACCTAAACTCTCAACTTCTACATCCTACAACTTTTGCAAATACATAGTACCATTTTTACTACTCCCTCCGTCCACCAAAAGTGTGCTCATTTCTTTTTTTGGGTCCACAAAAAACGTGCTTATTTTATTTAAATAGTTAACTTTTAAATATTTTTTCTACTTTACTAACAAGATTGAGTATCTACCAAATATATTTTTTACTCATTATATTAAATATATTCTTTATAATTAAAATATGATTTTTTTAAAAGCATATATAAAAAAAATGAGCACACTTTTAGTGGACAGAGGGTGCATTAGATTATTGTCAATTTTTTTTTGAATCACCCCTTTATTATGTTTGATTAGTGAATTTTCAATTTGTATCATATCAGTGAAATCAAGGAGAGAATCAAGAAAACTAAAGATGAGAAGAAAGCGAAGAAAGCCGAAACCACTTCCAAGCAGAAGACGAAGGGCAACGTACCCAAGAGTGCCGTTTCCAAGGGTCCAAAGATTGGTGGTGGTGGAGGAAAGAGATGAACGGTGATGTTTACCAAATCTTAGATTGCATTTATATTTTAATCACTTTGGAAAACAGATTATCTATCTCCCTTTGCCTTTTGTGTTAAATTGGTTTTTGTACTTGCGAGTTCTTTGTATTGGAGCATTAGCTTGTAATGCTGCTAGACTCAGTTTACTTTATAACTTCTTCAACTGTTGCTTACATTAATTACAAATTTTATCCTAAAAATCAAATTGAGGTTGGAATTTCTTTTTCTCATTTTGTGGGGTGCTGTTTCCCAGAGATGATTGTTGATGTTTTCAAAATCAGTTACTTATATATTTTGAGCACATTAGAACAATGATGCTAATCTTGCATTGCTTCTACATTGTTGGTTTAATTTGTGAATGTCTACTTTTACTTGTGTTTGGTTGCAGATCTTTCTCTCTCTCAGTATTTTAATTTTGTCTCAATGGGAGTGTATCTTTTTTTCCCCTTCCTGTATAAAATGTATTTTGTAAATGTTCAAATCATTTGCTTAAATTTTGTAATCTTTGTACATGTGTGTCTTGTGTTTTTCAAAGCTTTACTGATGAAGATTCTCCCCTCTTTAGCTTTTTATAGGTGAAATAAGTTGATCAATTCACTTGTTTTACTATTTATATTTCATTTGGTATTTCATTGAATCTTTAATACTACGTATGTGTATTTCATGTTGTTAGATTATTAGTTTGATTGAGCCAACAAATGATAGATTATTAGTTTGAGGTGTAGTTCATTTTGTTAGTTATAATTCATTTGTTAGTTGTAATTTTCTCTTTTATAAATCTCCCTCTATATAAGAGGAGAGGTGAAATTCATTTTGATCATGTAATTCAAATGTAATTCATTTTCAATTCATTCACTATATAATTAAGTATTGTGACTCATTATATATCCAATTTTATATGTATAATTTCAATCCCAATAATACGATAGTTAGGGTTCGTGTCACATTATATATCCAATTTTTATGTATAATTTCAATCCCAATATTACGATAGTTAGGGTTCGTTCGTAATCATGAGGTTTTAATATTTAATTTAAATATTGAGCTAATAATATAATTTTAGAAAGCAAAATTTTCTTAAGAAAAAAAGTATATACAAATAGGATAATACTCACGTTTTACTTAATTATGATTTTGTAAACTGATCAATTTCAACACACTATACTTTAAATAATAGAATGCCACTATTCATCCACCAAAAACTTTTTGCACACTTAATAATTTGAAGGGCAGGTCTAGTATGGACTCGAGTGCATGTTGTGCATTCGAGTCCAGATTTTAAGTATATATAAGAATTCGTAAATATCTCTCATAATTCAGTTATAGTCTAATGTTAGAATTTTCTTTATTTTATTGTACTTCAATTACATGACTTACACTTTTTAATAAACAATATTGCACTTTTCTATTGTAGTGTCCTACACTTTACAATAATATTTTTATTTATAAAGACTTACACTTTTTAGTAATATTGTATTGCATTTTTCAATTATAATGACTTACACTTTATACTAATATTGTGTTGCATTTTTCAATTGTAGTGTCTTACAATTACCATAACCTTTTTATTTATAGTGACTTATACTTTTTAGTAATATTATGTTCACGACATAAATAATTCAATTGAGGTAAGCGGTTATTTTTAATTAATTAATAAAAGAAAAAAAAACTAAAACAGAAAAAAAGAAGATGCGATAAATAAATAAATGGAGAGGTAATTGGTTATTTTTAATTAATTAATAAAATAAAAACAAAAACTAAAAAAAAAAAAAAAAAAAAGAACACGCGAATGGGTAAGCACTGAGCAATTACTTTAATTAACTAATTAACTAGTTATTGTTTAATTTATTTATTTGTAATATATAAAAAACTTATAAATAAATTTTGTCCGTATCATAAAATATTTTGAGTTAAATCTCATTTTAAATTTAATTATACTCAACTATATATATAACATATAATTCCAATATCATACTATATTTCGATTTCTTTTGAGCTAAATCTCATTTTAAATTTAATTATACTCAACTATATATATTACATATAATACCAATATCATACTATATTTCGAATTTTTTTTTCTACATCGGTGGACAATAAAGGTATATATAAAAAAGAGAAAAAAAAAAGACCTAAAACTACAAAATTACATTGGAGTGCCCTTAAAAACCTATTCAAGAAAAAATTATTTTGTAGAAAAAGATAAGACAGGATTCCTCTTATGAGAGAACTACCCGCACCAAATAATTGAATGAATGACACAGAGCTTTCTTGATATCAAACACATAGAAGGCCCCAAATAATTAGAAAAGAAAAAAAATATTCTTACATATAACTACAATCTTTGACCATTAGAACTCTTTTTTGTTTGTTGAAAGAAAATAAGATGAGATTCTCAAGTATTTTTTACTGCTATATAACCATATATTTGTAATCGTGATTAAACTTATGTACATCAGACTCAGTACATGATTTATTATGCGCGTGTTATATTATTAACACTATATGCTAGGTCAATTGATTCATCAAGAAACAAAAATAAATTTAATGCAAATTAAACTCTTAGATACTGCACGTTCAATTTTAGAATCGAGTTAATGTACTTATGTACCCCAAAAATAAAATATCTTTATTCTACATTTCTACTCATGCGAAAACACACAACAGAGTAAATTCTAAGTTTTACTTTTAAGAATTTTATCTGAATATTAATGCTGATTTTTTCATTCTGGCTGAATTTCGATTTTTCTACAAAAATACTAAATGTTGATTGTTTCTTTATATCCTAAGGCTTTCGTGCAATGTAAGTTTCGGGGACTATCAGCCTGGCCGGCCCTAACCAGGTTTAAATAGATTACTACAATTTCTTCAAGGCCATCTACACGAGATAAACCCGTAAGTAGTAATTTTTAACACGCAAAACTTTTGATCGAAGCATGTCACACACATAACCAACAAAGTGAAAATGTAACATGAATCTTTTGGATAGAAAAATAAGAATAGCACTCACAAAGGAAATCATACACTATTAGAAAGTTGATCTAAAACCTTGTAATTAATCAGGCATGGAATGGAACAAACAAATTCTGGTAGCAAGTTAACAATACCAATTACCTGTTAAATTCAAGGACATTTAAAATCTCATATGAAACATCCCGCACCTTCCCTATTTTTTGAAACTGTGACCCGCGAATATAAATTATTGTGGGTGCCCGTCTGCTTTCAAAACTCTTTTAACTCTAACTTGCTTTTATAATAGCTTCAAAACAGTGAAAACAACCATAAAATATCTGCACACCTGCAACAATAATCAAAGAAGACTCATTAGGGAATGCAACTTAATATTGAATCTTTTTAGGGGACTTCTATCTTCGGGGAGCACATTATGGCATATTGCTAGGCACATATAGAATTACTGCAAAAGTACAATAATTTTCTAGAGCAATTACTCATTTGCAAAAGGAACAATGAAGATGATAAATAAAGAAAGAAAATTTTGGAGTTGACTTATCACATCCATTTTACATTCTCAGAAGGCACTTATTAAATCTCAAAATTTTATTTTTGTTTTCCAAACAACGAAATGTAATCGAGTATAGTATTTGAGAATATTCTACTCAACCTAGCGACCCTATTGTCAGACAATAATTAAAACAGAAAAAAATGTGTGGTAAATAATGCCTAAAATTCAGATGGCGTTGATATTTCACCATGTAAAGTTTCATGAAGAGACCTAACAAATCCCTTTGCTACTCTCTTAAAACAAACACAAATAAATATAATAGAGTTTTGTAATAAAACTACTAAACTTAAACATTATGCATATAAAAGATAGGAAATGAACTACAACCAGCGTGCGATATCAGAGGTGTTGTCTGTAGTGTTGGCACAGACCAGACAACAATTGAGCAGCGGAAATTAAATCAACACTTTGCAAAGAAGTATTTCAAAATTTGTGTAGATTAAAAATTAATCTACACGAATCACTTATATTAATTGTAATATCAGTGAAACAAATCAACAACCTCGTAAGGTTTTGAACAACTACAACTCAAAAGAGTTTGAAAATATTACTAGAAAATATGCAACTATCTCCCTTATAGATCTAACATAAATTCTAGTAAAAAGACTATGATTAGGTACACAAGTATTCGGGTTTATAAGTGTGCACTAATCTACAAGAAAGAACAAATTATTTTTCTAACTAGAAGCGTTGCGCATTCCATAGACTAGTAATCTTGTTTAGCTTTCTCTCTTGCTTGTCTTGTAATGAAGGCAGTGGTCTCTATTTATAGCCTTTAACACGAACTGTCTTGCAACTCCCTTGATCATCTCAGCCATTGGATCAAGGTAGTTTTTGTAACTTCCCTTCACAACTCCTTATTTGTAGGACTTTGAACAATGATGCTTAGTAACCACTCAATCCCGTGCAACTGCTTGACCTGGGTGTTGCCCACGTCTTCTACCTACATTTGGGACATCACTAAGCAACACAAGTTAAGTTAGAGTTAGTAAAAGAAGAAAGGGCAAATTCTGATGTTGTCTTAGGTGTTGGAACATGTAGTACAACACTTGATTGAAATGTTGGATCATTAGAGACAACACCTATTCCAACATCAACAATCTCCCCCAATTTGACCTTTCTACATCAACATCACTGATGTTCACAACAATCAGAATCTTGATTAAGAAAACAATACATAAGATATTTCAAAGAAGAAACAAGTTCAGTATTTAGTCAAATTTTAAGCACAACATCTAAGTAAAAAAAAAAAACTGTACTTAGATTTAAATCAACAAAGCATAAAGTAAATAGTATCTGAGCGGAATAATAAAAACATCAGTGCGGATTACAGAATGAGGCAAAAAAAATAAAAAATAAAGAGGAGTGTGAAATCAACAACATCTACATGGGTTGGAAAAACTCCCCCATACTTCAATCTCCCCCATTCTTGCAGCCTTTAATCCACTTCAATCCACATTGAGATCTCCATAGAGATCCTCAATGTCTTGTGCATCTTCATCATCTTCTTTGTTGGCAGCCTCTTGCATCTCATCATTGTTTGGAACAGCATCAGAGTTGGAGTTTGGAACAGGAATAGCATTGGGACCTTCTTCTTGAACTGCAACACCAGCTTCAGAGCCTACTGCTGTGTTGTGAACATCACTTACTCCCCCTGTGGAGGTAGAAAGTAACCCCTCCCAGAACTGCTTCTGAATCAGCAGATCCTCAACCGTGCTCTAGAGGTTTGTGATTGTGCCTTGCAGAATGTCAACCTGACTTAAAATGAAATGAGAAGATAAGTAGACAGAGGCAACACAACCTGGGGATGGATGTGTTGTAGAGGTTGAGGGAACATCTGATGCAACATTTCTGGAAGTTGAGGTTGTTGGTATTGGCAGATCCACAATTCTTTTCCCACCACGAAGTTGTGGTGATATTGTGAAGCTCGGAACATAACCACTGACAACCTCAGTTTCCAATCTCTGAAAATCCTTTTCAGCTAGCAATTTATAAATCAAACAGGGATATGGGAGCAGAGCTTTACCAGACATGTTGCAAGTGAAATTCATCATGTTCTGAAAATTAACTTACCCCAAATTTATCATTGTACTCAACATCCTCATCACTAAAGTCATTTTCAGAAGAAATTGGTACCTCGTCCTCATGAGCAGAGGAGTGTGAACTGGAGTCGGAAGATGAAGGCGAGTCTGAGCCATCGGATGGTGCCACCGGAGGGGCAACATCTCGAGTTTTTCGGGGCTTTTTGTGCACTGCCTGAGCCGTGGAGACTTCCTTTTCTGCATGTTCGACTGTAACAACTTCAGTAAAGTTGTCAATAATATCATTGACATCTTGAGGCTCCCCCTCAGATTCTGAGTTCGATACAACAATTGGTTGTGACTTTCCCCCGTCTGTTCTGGGCTTCTTCTTTCCGGTGTAATCCACCCTTTTTCCAAGGGTCCTGTAGGATACGCGGCGACCACCGGACCATTTTCTAGCAGCTGGAACAGGGGCTTTAACCTTCTTAGCCGTGAACTTTCTCTTTTGTCGTAATCGAGCAAGTTTCTTTGCCAAAATCTCCTCATCAGACAAAGAGGCATCATGCATCTGCACATCATCACTCCCCACCGTTGGTAAATCACCTTGGAACATGGCATTGTCGAGAATTTCTCCCTCCAAGATAATTGTTGGGGATGCCGATTTTCGGGCTAGGGCATCGTATGCCTTCTTCAGTTTCTCGAAAGAGGTTCCTAGAGGGAAAGACCTATGAGCAGTATGTGACTTCGGAGTTGAGCGATCAATGTTGGCAGCACTGGTGGGCTCAGGGAGTTTTGCATTCGCCATTTCGCTTCAGATGTCGAGTGGATTGTATACCACCAGTGGTAGGGCAGAGGGTTCGGGTTCGAACGGAACATTCATGGTTCCCACAACGAAGGACGGTGAGCCTGGTGCCAGAAAATCGTCGGTAATTTCAGTGATAATCGCATTTAGAAGAGTGATTTTGAGTGTTGGAGAGAAAATCGCAGAACAGTTGAGTAAGGGCTTGAGTGATTTCGAATTTTGTGAGAAGTGTGAGACTTGTTGAATGGAATTGACGATTACAACCTGCAAAAAGTGGATAATTAGTTGATTTGACCTTTCAAATTCTGGGATTAAGCGTTTGAATTGCAAAAAATTTAAAACCATCAAGTATGTCAAATTGTGAAATAACGAAATAACACGTACGCCAATTAAAATATACCCTATGAATGAGTGTTCCAAAATCTGATCTAAGTTTGAGAGTATAAAATTCAACATGCATACGAGATCAATTTATAGAGGATTTAAGGCGGGAGTTGATACACGATTTTGTAGGAAAAACTGAAACGAATAGAGTGGAAGGATAACTTCTCTCCATTAAATAGGTCGTGTGTTGTGGAGAATAATTTCTGAAAAATAGAATAAATAAATGAAAAGGATTAAATAATAACTGAACAAAAATAAATAGATTCAGATAAATATTTTCAGATAATAAAGATAATAATTATCAGAAATTAATTAATTCTACAAATAATCGAAATCATAAGTCTGAGTCAGGTGTTGAATAGATTGTTGGCATTTTGTACATCTCAACACAGTTTTTTCATGAATTTGCTTCATATGTGTTGCACTTTAATTTTTATCACATTTTCACATTGATCCATCTTTTCAAAAGAGTGCATCGTAGCAGCGAACTCCGTGCCCCATAGTTACTCAATGGATTTGTGATTAATTTGATGCATTATATATCACCTTTAGAAGAGAGAACATCGTAGTAGTGAGCTCCGTGTCCCTAGTTACTCAGTGATTTTCAAAGCATCTAATTTGTGATTTCTTTTGCATTTGAGAGATTGTACAAGTTTTTCTCATATTCCACATGACTCAATTTAAGACTTCTAGACTAAGATTATAGAGAATTATGTTAAATCCGACACTTACGAAATTTATACAAAGAAATAATTAAATGAACTACTCCGGTGTTGTCCCAAATGCTGCCACATTTGGTACAACACTTTTGATACAGTGTTCAGATATTACATAAACCAAGAGATTTCCTTAGAGAGGAGAATCTCTTATCATCTAAAGCTTTGGTAAATATATCAGCAAGTTGTTTTTCTGTAGAAATGTATTCCAACTTGACCACCTCTTTTTCTACCAGATCTCTTATGAAATGATGCCTTATACTAATATGCTTAGTCAAAGAATGTTGCACTGGATTCTTTGATATATTTATGGCACTAGTGTTATCACAATAAACAGTTAAAATATCACAAGGTAAGCCATAATCACAAAACATTTTCTGTAACCAAAGTAGTTGTGTACAGCAGCTCCCTGCTGCAATATACTCAGATTCAGCTGTGGATTGTGATACACAATTCTGTTTTCTGCTATGCCAAGATATGAGATTATTTCCCATGTAAAAACAGCCACCACTGGTGCTCTTTCTATCATCAGCATCTCCTGCCCAGTCAGCATCACTATAGCCAATTAAGGAACAATTTGTGTCCTTGCTGTACCACAAACCTAAGTCACAAGTTCCTGCAACATATCTAATAATTCTTTTTACAGCATGCATGTGAGATTCTTTAGGATCAGACTGGTATCTAGCACATAAACATACACTAAACATGATATCAGGCCTACTGGAGCTCAAATAAAGAAGACTGCCTATCATTGATCTGTATAATGTTGGGTCAACATTCTGGCCAACATTATCTTTACTCAGTTTCTGAGTTGATCCCATAGGAGTTTTCATGTGTTTAACATTCTCTAAACCAAACATTTTCACAAGACTTTTAGCATATTTACTTTGTGAAATAAAAATACCATCATTTTGCTGTTTAATTTGCAGTCCTAGGAAATAGTTTAAATCACCAACCATGGACATTTAAAAAGTAGATGTCATTTCATTCACAAACAATTTGAGCATATCATCACAAGTAGAACCAAATACTATATCATCAACATAAATTTGAGCAATCATGATATCATTTTTCTCATGTTTAATGAATAGTGTTCTATCAGCTTCTCCTCTAGTGAAACCAAATTCAATCAGAAAATCAGTTAATCTTTGATACCATGCTCTAGGTGCTTGTTTCAAGCCATATAAAGCCTTTTTTAATTTGAACACATAATCAGGAAATTCTGGATTTTCAAAGCCTTGTGGTTGTTCAACATAAGCTTCTTCCATTAGGATTCCATTTAGAAAAGCAGCTTTAACATCCATTTGGTATAGTTTTATATTGATAAAGCATGCAATAGCAAGTAAAAGTCTAACGGATTCTATTCTAGCAATTGGAGCAAATGTTTCATCAAAATCTACTCCTTCTACTTGAGTATATCCTTGAGCAACAAGCCTTGCTTTGTTTCTGATAATATTTCCTATTTCATCAGTTTTATTTTTGAAAATCCATTTAGTACCTATAACATTTGTGTGATCTGGCCTAGGTACTAAAGTCCATACATCATTCCTAACAAACTGATTCAATTCTTCATGCATAGCTTCTATCCAATGTTCATCATTTAAAGCCTTTTTTATAGTTTTAGGTTCAATTGCAGAATGATATCACTCATGATTTACCTTATTACACACAGATGACATACAAATAGATCTTACCACATCTTTTGAATTCATACCCATCCTCCTTCTGGTCTGAATTCTAGTAGATTGTTCACCTATTATCAGCTCCTGTGGATGATTCTTTTGGACCCTGATTGAAGGAGTTTTATGAAGATTGTACAGATTTTCTGTATCTTCAGCTGATGTGTCTGTGTGTGTTCCCTCATTCTGTTCATCATTTTGGATCTGATCTGTTCTGTTTGAATGTATTGGACTGTCAGTAAGGTCTGAGACATCTTCTTCAATACTGTTTCCTGTAATACTTGTGTTATCATCAAAAACCACATTTACAGACTCTTGAACAGTATCTGTTCTGAGATTATAGATCCTATAAGCTTTACTGTTCCTTGAATAACCAAGGAAAAAACCTTTGTCACTTTTAGAGTCAACTTTATGCAATTGTTCTCTATCATTTAAGATGTAGCAAACACAGCCAAATATATGAAAATACTTAAGATTAGGTTTTCTATTGTTCAGTATTTCATAAGGAGTTCTATTAGAATCTGTTCTAATCAAGACTCTATTAGAAATATGACAAGCTGTATTTAGAGCTTCAGCCCAAAATCCTTTAGCCAAATTTTTAGAACAAAGCATAACTCTAGCCATCTCTTGAAGAGTTCTATTTTTCCTTTCTGCTATCCCATTATGTTGAGGAGTTTTAGGTGAAGAAAACTCTTGTAGTATGCCTTTAGACTCACAAAACTCAGTAAATGCACCATTATCAAATTCTTTTCCATGGTCTGATCTAATTCTACAAACTTTAGAATTATAGACAGTCTTAAATCTTTTGCACAGAGTTTTAAAGACAGAAAAAGTTTCTGATTTTTCTTTTAAAAATTCTATCCATGTGAATCTAGAATAATCATCAACAATGACAAAAAAATACCTTTTTCCACCTATACTGTCAGTTTCCATAGGACCCATTAGATCAATATGAAGCAATTCAAAACAATGTTTTGTAGAAAAATGACCCAATAGTTTGTGAGACACTCTTACCTGTTTGCCTTTCTGACATGGACCACAGATAGGTTTGTCTGAAAATTTCAGTATTGGTAAACCTGTGACAGCTTTAAGTCTAATTAATCTACCAATTTGTCTATAATTAACATGCCCAAGTCTATGATGCCATAATGTAGTTTCATCATTTTTTACACTATTGCAGCTGACTTTAGACTCAATTAAATAGCAATTATCAGTAGATCTATTACCCATCATAATGCAATCAGAATTTTCATCTAGCACATAGCATGAATTTTTGTCAAACTTTACATGCAAATCATCATCACATAACTGGCTTATACTAATAAGGTTGGCAAGTAATCCATCAACACGTAAAACATTTGGTAATCTAGGAAATTCAGGAACATTTAAGGTTCCTTTACCAATGATCTTTCCTTTAGATCCACCTCCATAAGTAACATTACCACCATTATAAGCTCTGTAATCATATAAGTAATCAATTTGACTTGTCATGTGTTTTGAGCAGCCACTGTCAAAGTACCATAAACCAGGAACACATGTTTTCAAGGACATATGAACAACATTACAGATAGTATTTTTAGAAATCCATTATGTTTTCTGTGAATGATGCTTTGTGTGTGGTGTCATTTTAGACAATCCAGTAGTATTCAAATCCTTTTGTCTTTTTAAACAGTAATGAGCTTTGTGACCCTTTTTAAAGCAATAGTTACACACAAGTTCTTTCATATTGACAAGAGTTTTTGCAGAAATAGTAGCATTGGTTTCAAGTTCAGCTTTGACAAAAACAGTAGATACATTACTTTGAGAACTAAGAGGTGTTTTACTTTTATAGCCAATACCTGCTTTCCTTGTATTGTTGATCAGCAGTGATTCATCCAGTTTTGCTTTTCCTTCAGAGAATTTCTTGAAGCTTAGAGACACTTCCTTCATCTTTTCTTCAAGTTTTTCAATCTCACAATCTTTCTTGGTTAGAATACTCTCAAGTTTTAAAACAGAATTTCTTAAATCATCATTTTTAAAAGTTAATGATTTTATAATACGATTTAATTTTTCAGTTTCAGAATATATAACATGATGTTCTTCATTAGTTAAAGGATTTTCATAAGAATATTTTCTGAAATCAAGTACAGATACTTCTAGTCTATCTTTCAGATTAGAAATTTCTTTATCCTTCTTTGTTAAAAGACTTTCTAGTTTAAGAACAGTGTTAGACAAATCTTGGGTAACAGTATCTCTTCTGGATAAATTTGCTTTACATGGTGTACCTGTCTTTGTAACAACACTTGTGAAACAATTAAATTCTGGAGTATTATTACTCAGTGATTTCCCAAATGATGGCTCATTTGTCCTCACATCGTAGTAATCATCCAGATCATCATCAAGAGTATCATCATATATAGTTCTAGCAGAGAAGGCTTTTTCAATGTCTTTTTCAGGATCATGTTCAACATCAGACTCATCACTTAAAGTTGCACTGAAATTAAGTTTCTTTTTTAGAATAGTGTTAGCACATTCATTAGCATAATGACCATATCCTGAACATGCATCACATTTAACATTCTTCCTATAATCTTGGTCATGTCTAAACCTACTTACTCTTTCTAATTGTCTAGAATGATTAAAAGTGTTCTTCCTAACAGGCAATTGTTGAGTATTAGTAATCTGAACTTTAGGTTGAATATTATCTTTGAATTTCTTATTCTTCATGAATGTCTTAAACTGTCTAGTCATAAAAGCCATGTAATCAAGATCATTAAGATATTCATCAATATTCTCTTCATCAGAATCAATTTCAGTAACATAAGGAGATTTTCCAGAACCTGATGATGCAGGTGATGAGGCATCACCTTTGAAAACAAGTACTTTCTTATCGTAATCAGATTTTTCAGATATGTTCATTTCATAGGTTTTTAAAATACCAATCAATTCATTTTGGCTTAAAACATCTGTATCCTTAGCTTCTTCTATAGCACATATCTTAGGTTCAAAACGCTTAGGAACTGATCTAAGAATTTTATGAACTAACCTTGTATTGGATATTGGATCACCAAGAGAATGAGCTTCATTTGAAATCTCAGTCAGCTTTTCATTGTAAGATGAGATGGTTTCATCTTCTTTCATCCTCAAATTTTTGAACTTGGTTCCAAGCATACGAAGTCTGGTTCTTCGTACACTATCCGATCCTTCACAATGTTCTTGTAATCGATCCCATGCATCCTTGAAGGAAATGCAGCTTGAAATAATTTTGAACATCGAGGCATCAGTTGAGGTGAAGATTGCATTCAACGCCTTTGAATTGTAACTTTCGGATGTGATTTCATCATTTGTCCAGTCGAGCTCTCTCTTGATCTGGGCTTCATTGTCCTCATCCGCAGCTGTTCTTGGTTGAGTCCAACCAGTAAGAACACTCCTCCATGCTCGTTCATCAATGGATTTGATGTACATTCTCATTTTTGGTTTCCAGAAGGCATAATTCGTGCCATCTAGAATCGGAGGTTTTAGTGCGGGTGAAAGTGGATACTCCATTGCAAATAAACACACACTCCAAGCAGAATCTCTACTTAGTGTATCAAGTAGTTGGCTCTGATACCAACTGAAAGTGTGCGTGCGTGCGATATCAGAGGTGTTGTCTGTAGTGTTTGCACAGACCAGACAACAATTGAGCAGCGGAAATTAAATCAACACTTTGCAAAGAAGTATTTCAAAATTTGTGTAGATTAAAAATTAATCTACACGAATCACTTATATTAATTGTAATATCAGTGAAACAAATCAACAACCTCGTAAGGTTTTGAACAACTACAACTCAAAAGAGTTTGAAAATATTACTAGAAAATATGCAACTTCCATATACTAGTAATCTTGTTTAGCTTTCTCTCTTGCTTGTCTTGTAATGAAGGCAGTGGTCTCTATTTATAGCCTTTAACACGAACTGCCTTGCAACTCCCTTGATCATCTCAGCCATTGGATCAAGGTAGTTTTTGTAACTTCCCTTCACAACTCCTTATTTGTAGGACTTTGAACAATGATGCTTAGTAACCACTCAATCCCGTGCAACTGCTTGGCCTGGGTGTTGCCCACGTCTTCTACCTACATTTGGGACATCACTAAGCAACACAAGTTAAGTTAGAGTTAGTAAAAGGAGAAAGGGCAAATTCTGATGTTGTCTTAGGTGTTGGAACATGTAGTACAAAACTTGACTGAAATGTTGGATCATTAGAGACAACACCTATTCCAACATCAACAAGGGGAAAAAGAAATACGTATTATTGCAATAGCGCGCCATTCTTGGCAAGTCATCAATAGCAAGGACGTAGCTAATGGAACATGAAAATAAATGGCTCAAAACATTATAATATTTTTTAGTGTATTAAATAAACCTACTTTAACAACACTCATGATTAATTAGGTTCATCACTCCAACGCACCTCTCATTAGGTGCATCATCCAAATTGTCGTCGTTTTCACATGGTACATCTGACATGTTCTGGACCTGAAGAAATCAAAGGTACCAAATCAAGACATGGCACACCTATGACTACCTTATGAATCTTCACCACAATTACCTCAATTTAAACACTCCCGAATGAAATGAAGATATATACGTCTTGGAATTGAAGAAAAGAAGAAAACCCAAATGACAGGTAGAAAGCGTATAAATTGTAAAACTTGCTCAATAATTGACAACCTTTTCTGAATCATCCCATTTTACTTTTTTCAAACACAATCAATACACAATCAACCATTTATATCCCTCTTTTGAATTATCATTATCTACCCAACACAACACTCTCTATTTTTTACCTTACTCTCTTCCCTAATTTACACACAATTTCTAATACACAATTAATCACTTTCTTCAAAATCCTACGCTATCAAATCCTACAAAATCTACACTCTCAAATATATATAAATTTCAAATCCACATACTGTATTTGAAATCCACTCAAATCCTTAAGCAAATACCCACAAGAATCTTTATGTTGAATAATGCAACAATTCTAAGTTGTTATATAAGTTAGTCAGACAAGCATTCATGATACTTAGCAGCAACCTGGCTGTAAAACCCATAATGAGATTATTGGTGAGAAGGAAAATAAAACAGGGATACCTGTTTCAAGTGGTTTGGGTTCTCCTAAGATTGTTTTGCTTGAGATGAAAAAAGAAACGTACATCAGGGGCCCTTTATATAGATATGAATCTGAATTGAGAAGAAAACCAATCGATACCGATCCTATTAATAAAATAATTTCATCAGTTGAAGATGATGAAAAAAGAGAACTGAAAAGGCACTAATATAAAAATATACTAATAAAAGGAACGATGAGAATTGAGTTTTGAGAGTCTCTATTTCTATAAGATTTGTAACGGGCATGTGTGATCAAATGACACGTGTCAAAGCAGAACACACCTAAAATGACACGTGGTGCACACAGGAGAGTCCAATCTTCCTTTTATAATATAAGTGTCATTTTGCACTAATCTAAAAGAACTGCAAGTGAGGCGATATAATCATGAGTTCGCCCTTTGTTCTGCATCATCAAAACAAATCTTCTAATTAACACACTAAAGATAAGATTTCGCAAAACATAGGTTAACATAAAAAAATCCTTGTACCTCAGCTGATTTGCAATACTTTTAATTTTCTTCCACATATTCAACAACAACCAAGTCATTTATTAACATCTGCAACAACAATGTCCACTATTTGCACCTCTGACTTATTACTCAGCCCATAAACAACCTACAAAATTAAGTATAAATCATAAATATTGGAGTAACATCCACCAAATTCAGACTTAAAGAAGTAATTATAGCAACCTTGCTTCTAGCAGTTAGGGTTGATGTAAGAGTTGGGGCTTTCTTTCTTGACTTTTCTCCAACCTTTTCCTTCAAATTCTTCTGTATCAAAACACACAAGACTAAAACATATCAAACACTTTCAAGAAAGTTGAGAAGTTCAATCTTTTTAGACACATTAAAAGTAAAACTTAGAGACCTTGTTTAGCCATGGTTGAAAATCAGAAACTCTCTTTTACTATTCTCGCATTCCTCTCTTTTCCGGTGTCTCTCTACCTCTCTTTTTCATTAATGCACATCTGCCCAAAAAAATTCCAAACACCCTTTCATTGTGAAATGAGAAACCTGTGCATAAGCGAGTATATCTCCTGTCGTCACTCTAACCCCATTTTTATGCTGCCTCAAAATCCTACTATAAGCTTCTCCTGCAATCAGAAAAAAAATAATTCTTAAACAACCATTTGCAGGAAATTTCCCATAGCCTGAAAAGGAACTAAAAGAAAGAAAAAAATGTTCCTAACTAATCCCATTGAGAAAAATGAATATTGTAAGCATTCATAAAGAATGTATGTGGATGTACAGTTGAGCTAAAACATAACAAAGACAGAGAAAAAATTACTGAGAAGCATAAACTGAATTTTATACATTTACATTCATCTGAGAGAAAAATGATACTTATTAAATTAAACCTGCACGTATGATGTATCATCACTCAATCTCACGCAAACTCAATTGCTCTTGCTCATATCTAAAAATAATAATCAAATGAGAACCTATGAAATCAAGCATGAAATCTCGCAAAAAAACTACGCAAAAAAAATGGAATGAGTAAACTGTAGAAGAAGAATCAATCGAAGAACGTTGAGAAACATAAAAAAATGACGTAATCGCCCACCGAGGGGCTCGAACCCTCGACCACAAGGTTAAGAGCCTTGCGCTCTACCAACTGAGCTAGACGGGCAATCTGTTATAGTTTTTGTTAGTTTCGTAAATAATAAATGAATTAAATCTTAAAAAACAAAAAACAGACGCCGCTGCCGGGGATCGAACCCGGGTCACCCGCGTGACAGGCGGGAATACTTACCACTATACTACAACGACTTTTTATTTAATTATTTTAAAACACATATAAAATCTAATATTATTAGAGATCCGACGGACACAATTTGTTACTGATTAGTATAAAATATAAAAATCAAATCTGATCACGTGCATAATATATGTAGTAAAAGAAAATTAATTAATTATACTACTTAATTAAATTCAATTAAATAAAGTAGGGATTTAGATCGAAGAACAAATTGAGGAATAACAAGTGGGGGAAGAAGTTGAATTTTGTATCAAAGAGTGAAATCACTATTTAATATTAACAATTTTTTTTATAGGTAATGGTGATTTTATATATTACTATAAGTATAAGGAATACTCAAACCCGTGTATTACAGAATTATGGGATACTAAAATTTGGTGTGAGTAGACAAAATATAGTACAATTTAATCGGTACACAATTCGACTGAAAACCTTCACACTCATAGAGAAGCGCACTAAAAACACGAGAAAAATGTTCTCTCAATCATTTTCACGAATAAATTTTAATACCTTCAAAAATCTCATCCAATGATAAGACGGTCTGTTAAATATTAACTTGTTTCTAGCCTTTCAAATTTAATTCACACATTGTCATATCAACCCATAAATCTTCCAAGCCGTCGCACTCTTGTCAAGGCTCAAAAATTTTAAAAAGTAATCCTTCAAATTGGAGTATTAGAGAACAGAATGGGCACCCAACCAAAAACTCACAGTCACAATATTCCATATCAGTAAAGAACATGAAAAATAGATTCTTGGGCTGACCTGCAAAACGGGAAGCAGCTCGGTGTGACTAATATTTACTCCCTCTGCTATAAACTTTCCTTTTCTTTTGGGTGTTAATTAATAAATATGATAAAATATAAGTGATGTGATGGTGAGAGAGAAAATAATAGATGGATATTAGATGAAGTATGATAAAATAATAAATAAAGTAGAAGTGATGTGATTGAGAGAGAGAAAATAATATACAAAAAATGGAATGAAAAACTTATAGTGGGACATCCACAAAAGGAAAGTGGGAAACTTGTAGTAGGAAGGAAGGAGTATCATTTATTCTACTCATCACAAAATATTTAAAAAAAGGGTAAATTTGAATTTTTTTTTTTTTTGAAAGCATTAATATTCCTTTTAAAAAAGACGGAAGGGTTAAAATGGGTCGAGGAGTAGGAGTATTATTTAAGGTGGAGTAGAAGATTTAGCATGAAGCACATGCACTTGAAGATGCAATTGACAATAAAAGTTAGATTATATAAAGAAAAGAAATCTATGATCATAACTATACAAGTTGAGTCAGAGCCAGAGTGAAATTTCAGAATTAACAGGCCATCTAGACCAACAGATTGTCAATTGGGTTTCAATTAAAATTCAACAAATATTTGAAATCTTAAAAATGATGGTTATATTGTGTTTTGTTATGCTAGGGTAATAATTCATTATTTTTTAATGCTCTTAACAATGTCTTGTAGTTTCAAAATTTTAAATTTTACATTTTCCTTTATTGATAAACATGTTGTTGCGTTCAGAATGTACGCGCAACGATAAATAATCAACTAACCTCAGATTAATAATTAAGGGTTGAAAAAGAGTTGCAGTTCTTTCTGCACTAGCTCCATTATGTGCAAAGACACGCCGAAGAGATATTCGGCGCGACGTGGGGACTCCGACGCTCAAATTAGAAAATCAGTGATCTCAAAGATAATATGGTCGGAGAACAGTCGATCAAGGGTGAGACCATTCTCCACAAATGTAATATAATAATCAATATAATATATATGCAAGTTCAACGTGTGCTCTTTATTCAATTCAGTTAAAGCTTTCGTATCTCGAAAGTCAATTCAGGCGTATTTTAAGTTATAGACGTGCACTGGAAAGAGTATAAATGAACTTTCCCGTGAATGTGTATAAAAGTGTGTTAAGTATGTGTTTTTGTAGTTGGTTATCAGAAACGATGCGTGTAAAAGCATATACAACGTACCTTGGGGGGAGGGTTATAGACTTCCCCATTTCTCTCAACTGCACAAGTAGTGAGCTTGGACCAAAGGCTTATCTGCCTCAATCAGGCCCTCCGAGTTTTCTGCAAGAAGGGGGACAAGTGTGATATATTCCCAAATCCCTTATCTACGTTGCAGAGTCAAAGCTTCGTGCGCAAGTTCCGCGGTTTAAATCTCGAGGACCTGGAGGTGCTCGAGCCCCTCCGAGTTTAAACTCCGAAAATTCGGGTTCAGGCCCAACAACCCGCCTATAAAAGTGGAAGGCTTATGACTTATTCATGCTAGGGCCGATCTTCATCATCACCTTGGTCCGTTTATCTCAATTCTTGTGGATTTGGGCCTAAACTTGGCTCAATCCAGTATCACAAAAGCCCATTATCAATACGATAATAAAGATAAGTAAACGAATAATCACATAATTATATTCAAACCTCTTCGAGTATAACTTCATGTGTCATTATCTCATAGGACCACCCATTTTGTCCACACCACCGCATGTAAATCTATAAATATTAATTTTACTAACATTCTGCATATTGCATTAGAGATTATCTAGTGATATATATGAACCATATCAACCAATTGAGCCTATTGAGTGAACATTGACCCATCTCAGATATGACATGGATATTAGGCCCAAAGGCCTTATATTATCAGTGCGTGTAAGCAGTGACGGGCCCAGAAATTTTCGGTTGGGGCCCGATTAACATTACTATAAAGATAAAATAATATTTTCCCTGTTCCGTGATTATTAGCATATTTTTTTTATTGGGACGTCCCAAAATTACTTGCACACTCTTAATATGAAAATACCCTACAAAATTAATACACTTTCAACATCATTTTATTTTGGGTTTTTCTATGGTCAGGAAGGGTGATCGCTATTCCCGACAACAGGAAACCTATAAAAAAACTGACACGTCGTCTATTTTTGCAATAGTGCGATTTAACTTTGCCGTGTAATTAAATAATTATATTTTAAAATAAAATAGGTAAATTACCAAATTATCCTTATAAAATTCAAATTTTACATATTTATAAAAAAATGGAAGTATATATTTTACTCCTCTGCCCCCACCACCAATGTCATCACCCTGCTACCGCCACCGGTCCCCACCCTGACAATCCCGCCGCCACCACGACCCCCACCATCTCTCTCACTGGTTCTTCACGAAAATTTTCGAGTTCTACAAGAAATCTTCAAATCCCCAAATTTAAGTTACACCAAATTGAAAAAAAATCTCAAAATCCTATTACACCAAAATCTTATTTCATAAATCATTAGCAATTGTTTCCTTATTTCAAACTAGTTTTGCAGACCGAGGTAGAGATTAGAGATCGGTGATAAAATACTAAAATCTTGTTTCAAATTTCAATTGATAGCGACTGTTTTCTTGGTGAGGAATTAAATCTTTCATCAAAATCTCTGTTTTTTGTTTTCAATTGCTGCAATAGTTAAACATAAAGGAATTAATTAAATCAATCTTTTTTTAGTGTGCTGTGGAGTGATGACGACATGTGGGAAGAAGAGGAGATGAGGGGGAACTCAGATTTTTTGAGAGTGAATTAGGAGAGGAGACGAGATTGAGTTTATTTAGTACTCAATTAGGGATGGAGGTCCATAAAAATGGCAGAAAATTATGTTTCTGGGACGGCGACTCATTTCTAGAGGAAGAAGAACATTTTTTCTTTTTAGATTGATGACAATTTTATATTGTTAAAATTGTTTTAATTTTTGTTTTAATTAAAAAATGAATGTTTGAATGTATTTGTTATTTAAAAATTATTAATTTTTACTCGTTTAAATTTATAAGAATATTTTTGTCATTTTATATTTACTAATTTAATTTAATTGTGGTGCGAAGAAATGCGATTGCACATTGCATAGTGCAAACACACTATTGCGAAGTGCAATCATATCAAAATAATTTCATACGTATTGATCCGACGATATTTAATACGTCTCCCGTTGTTAGGAAGGGCGAAGCCTTCCTGAACATAGAAAGACCCATTTTATTTTTAAAATTGTCACTTATGTTTTAAGTACATTTTAATTTACACCTCACCAAATCCACTTTACACTTTACCAAATCACCTAAAATACCTCTTATTTATCTTACATCACCAACCACTAAATTCATTTTTCTTAAAAAGGGTGTGGGTCAAACCGTGCAAGTCATCCCAGGATGGAGGGAGTATGTCGTAGTATTAATTGTACTCATTAAAAAAAGTTATGATAAAATTGTCCATACATCTCATTCCATTAAATTAAATTGATGGAACAAGTTGATTTCGTTATGTTTTGATAGAAGTTCATACTCCCTCAATTTTGTGATGACTTGCACATCTTAACCAACTAACTTTTTAAGAAAATTGAATTTAGTAGAGTGTAAGATCATATAAATGAAAAATATTTGGAGTGATTTGGTGATGTGCAAAGGGAATTTTTAGTGAGATGTAGGATAAAATATGGACCCAAAATTAAATTAGTGTCAATTTTTAAAATAAAATAATATTGCAAATGCATTAATTTTGTGAGTTATTTCTATATTACTCAGAAATGGATATTTTAGTAATTTCATACATATATAATTAATTTTTCATTTCATATTTATTTTTACATTTTTTTATTGAAATATTTTAAAATTTAAAATTAGTGGGGCCCTTTTAAAATTAGTGGGGGCCCACGACCCCTGAGCATAGCGTAGGTCCATCCCTGCGTGTAAGCCTACCTTACTCAAGTCATGGCGTATACTAGTCTGCGAGCTGAATGAATAGTTTTGATCCGAACAGTTATTTAGGGGTAGATGGAGTGGAAATACTATTCATATATTATATATACTAATAGTAATAGAGAATTTTTATTGCTTATGTGTCAAATTTTATTGATGTATGGAATTTGAGTGAGTTTTAATGATATGTAATGTGTATATTAATATTTTGAGTAACATAATAAAAAAGAAATAATTAACTCAATCAATTCAATATATTATTATTATTACTTAAAAACCCTGTGAATATATAAGGGTTTTGTTTATAGTTCTTGAATAAATTATAATTTAAATTATCATTAATTAAATCATACAAATTGAAATATAATAAAACTTTAAAGCCACATTTTATATTGACATGAATATAGTATTTTGGTGTGGTCATTTGTGGTTAACAGAAGCATCATTGTATTTTTTGTGTTTTGAGATTTTTTTAGTGATGAATAAATTAATTTATATATACTATACTATACTATGTAATACATAAGGTTATAAAGTTAGTCTTTATAATTTCTCTGTCATTTTTTGTATTTGTTGGGCCATTATTTTATTCTTGACTTGTATGTTTTTAATTATTATAACACAATTAATAAAATAAACACACATAAACCATCTATTTTTTTTTAAATAATATTTTTGATAAGGGCGCGGCTAAAGGCACCCAAGGATCCTACGAGGACACCCACGCGATGAGGACACCCACAAAATGGATGAGGACACCCACGTGGAAAATACAAAAATACCCTTCATTCTATTAAAACCCTAGATCCTCCCCCATTCTCAAAATTAAAAGCGTACACCCACACGATCCATTTCGTCCGCCTCCTCCACTCTCTTGAAGACGACGGCGCCGCCCAGGCCACCGCCGCTCGCACAGTGCCGCCGCCGCCCACGCCACCGCCTTTGCCTCGCTGCGCCGCGCACGCCTCCCTCTCCACTTCGCGGCCGTTCGCGGCCGCAGCCTCTCCCCCTCCACTTCGCGGCCGTTCGCGGCCGCAGTCCCTTCCCTCACCCCTTCACGGCCGCTCGTGGCCGCAACTCCTCCCTCTCCCCTTCGCGGCCGCAGCCCCTTCCCTTTGCGGCCGTTCGCGGCCACAACCCCTCCCACTCCCCTTCATCGCACCCAGCTACCCACGTCGCCGCCGTTCGAAGGTAAGTTTTTTTTTTTCTTTTCAATTTTTACGGTCCCCAAAAATCCCAAAAAATTAGGGTTTTGAAAATTTAGGAAAATTAGGGTTTTTAGTAGTTCGGGAATTAATTTCGAACATATCGAGTTTGTTTGGAAAAAATTTCGAACATATTGCGTTTGTTTTGGAAAATTTTTCGAACAACTTGAGTTTGTTTTGGAAAAAAATTCAAACATCTTGTTCGAATTTTTTTTTCGAACAAATCTAAGTTGTTTTGAATTTTTTTTCGAACATATTGGGTTTGTTTTGTTAAAATTTTCGAACATCTCAACTTTGTTTTGGTAAAATTTTCGAACATGTTAAGATTTTATTTTTGTTGTTGAAATTTTGAATTTTTAGAATTTTTGATGTTTTGGTGTTGATGGTGGGAATCTGGAATGATTCGGATGTGAAATGATGAATCGCGTGTGAACCGGAATAGATGGGTGTACTCATCTGACTTTTTTTTAAAAAAAATACAGGAGGGGTAAAAACGTCTTTTCGCATCACCCTTGAAACAAAAAAAATTCTACGTGGGTGTACTCATAGGAAATCCGGGTGCCTTTAGCCGCGCCCTTTTGATAACCCTCTAAAAGCCCAATTTTTTCTTTTTCTTAGAACTCTCTAAAAAAGCCCAATTGTTTTGATCATTTATGGAAAACTCTCCTAAGCCCAATATTATATATTTCTGTCTTAGTGTTAGGGTTTTGCATTGACACAAAGAATACACAAGCTGCTACCGCACTCGTCACCACCGTGCCGTCGTCATGGTTCTCAAGTAAGAGGATCTCTCTTTATGATGGTTTTGTTTTCTTCAATTCGAAAATGCACGTTTTTTCTTATCTGTGACCTTCCGGTATGGGAGACGATTGATTTTTGTTGAAAATAATTGGAGGCTTTAGATGTTGTTGGATGTATTATGATGTATTAATGTGTCTTTGATTTGACACGGAAATGAATAATTTCTTTGTTATTATTAGTTTGAGTGTATATATTGAATTCTGGGATGTATGCTGTTGACCTTTAATTTGATTTTTCTTTAAAATTTGATGAATTATAACAAGCTCACAAACATTAGAATTTCTAATTGGGTTGAAATCCATAGGTAATCTCCATTTTTTTTTTTTGAGATGTTTAATACTATCAAGTAGGTTTAGAGAAATAGATTTTGATCCCTCTTAACACATGATTTTGTTTAATTTGTCTGACAAAGTGATTCCATTTCTTGAGAAGGTTTGTATATAATGTATTTGTTTGCCAATATTATATCTTCTCTTTGATTGTTCATTTGAGTGATGTCTTATTCTTTATTGATCTTGGCTATCAGGACAGAGCTTTGCCGTTTTAGTGGCCAGAAGATCTATCCTGGAAGAGGGATTAGATTTATCCGATCAGATTCCCAGGTGGGATTCAATAGAGAGACCTCTGTTTTTGTTCTAATCTTTGTAACTCACAAGACTTATTAAAGTTGTGCTTTTATGGGCTTTTTCAGGTTTTCCTCTTTCTTAACTCAAAATGCAAGAGGTATTTCCACAATCGCCTGAAGCCAGCAAAACTTTGTTGGACTGCTATGTACCGGAAGCAGCATAAGAAGGTCTATATTCACTGCTAATCCCTTCTTTGTTTTTTCATTTTCTTTTTATGAATTCCTTAATTGCATTTGACTGTTGTCCTTCAATGTTTAATCAGGATGCTGCTGCTGAGTCTGTGAAGAGGAGGCGTCGTGCCACCAAGAAGCCCTATTCAAGGTCTATTGTTGGTGCCACTTTGGAAGTTATTCAGAAGCGTAGGAGTGAGAAGTCCGAGGTTCGTGATGCTGCTCGCGAAGCTGCTTTACGGTATGCATCAGAAAATTATTTTTTTAACTTATGAAGTGTACTCAATATCTTTTAATCGATTATTTAATCAGAAACCTATTATTGAATCACCATCTACTTTGCAAAAGCCAATTTGATTGTGTTCTAAATTCAGTGCTTTTACATGAATTAAGACTGTGTTTCTAGCTGATTCTGTTTTTGCTCTAATGTTTTACCTTTTACCAAAAACTCAACTTTTATGTCCTTGGATTACAATTATTGCAAACACAAACCATTTTTAGTGTTAATCAAATTTTCTCACAATCAGCTATATTATATTTCTTTCAAAAAATCATATTTTTTTGCTAACACCCCTTTATAAAAGTTGGTTAGTCAGAATTTTGAATTTGGAATTTGTATCATGTCAGTGAGATCAAGGAAAGAATCAAGAAAACTAAAGATGAGAAGAAAGCCAAGAAGGCAGAAACCACTTCCAAGCAGAAGACGAAGAGCAACGTACCCAAGAGTGCCCTTTCCAAGGGTCCAAAGATTGGTGGGGGAGGAGGCAAGAGATGAACGGTGATTTTAAGTAAATCTTAGATTGCATTTACATTCCAAGGGTCCAAAGATTGGTGGGGTAGGAGGCAAGAGATGAACTGTGATTTTAATTAAATCTTAGATTGCATTTACATTTTAATCACCTTGGAACACAGATGATCTATCTCCCTTTGCTTTTTGTGTTAATTTTAGTTTTGTACTTGCGAGTTGTTCTTTGTATTGGAGCATTAGCTTGTAAGTCTGCTAGACTCAGTTTACTTTATAAATGTATTACTTTTTCAACTGTTGCGCACATTAATTACACATTTTATCCTAAAAATCAATTTGAGTTTGGAATTCTTCTGCTCATTTTGTGGGTTGCTGTTTCTAAGGCTAAGATTTGTGGTGGTGGAGGCATGAGATGAATGTTGATGTTTTCAAAATCAGTTACTTCTATATTTTGAGCACATTACAACAGTGGTGCTAATCTGATCAAACTGTTTTGTTTTGGTACATTATCTTGCAACTTGCAATGCTTCTACATTGTTGGTTTAATTTCTAAATCTGTTGCTTTTACTTTTATTTGGTGCCCATCTCTCTCTCTCAGTATTTTAATTTTATCTCTATGTGTTTGCTGTATAAAATGTAGTGGCATGTTTGATAGCTTAGATTAAATCAAGACTAATTATATGTCATCTTTTATAAGTTGTTTGATAATTTAGATTAAAATCTATAAAGTTTAGATATCACCGTAATCTTAATTATTTAGTCTTTGCTATCAAATATCTCTTATAAGTTGTTTGATAACTTAGATTAAAATCTATAAAGTTTAGATATCACTATAATCTTTGATTATTTAGTCTTGCTATTACTAGGATTATTTTGTAAATTTTCAAATCATTTGTTTAAAT
The DNA here is from genome assembly GCA_963675135.1 of Galeopsis tetrahit. Lineage (NCBI taxonomy): Eukaryota > Viridiplantae > Streptophyta > Magnoliopsida > Lamiales > Lamiaceae > Galeopsis > Galeopsis tetrahit. The sequence continues at coordinate 61,093,770 of OY776134.1, read as the reverse complement.
TTTTTAATCTTTGTATATTTGTGTCTTCTGTTTTTCAAAGGCTTTTTGGTGAAGATTCTCAAATCAATTCACTTTTTTTACTTTTCACAAATGTGGCAAAGATGATCTATAGTTGAGGTTAGTAATCATCCAGGTTTTATTTTAATGTTAAGCTAATAATAATTTTAGAAAACAATTTTTTCGTAAGAAAAAAGTATAGGATAATACTCACGTTTTACTTAATTGTGATTTTGTAAACTGATCAATTTCAACACACTATACTTAAAATAATAGAGTACAGTATTCATCCACCAAAATCTTTTTGCACACTTAAAATAATAGAGTACAGTATTCATCCACCAAAATCTTTTTGCACACTTAAAATGATTTAATTTATCCTTTTATTCATCCTTTAAATCAAATCTTCTAAGTATTTAAAAAATAAAACAGAAAAAACCTTTAAAACTTAATTTAATCTTAAAAAAAAAATCTTCAAATTGCAATTAAGGCTGAATAAAGATAAAATTTCAATTAATGTTTTAAATAAAGAATTGGAAACAATATAGAAGTAGTAATTAATTTTAAGGTTTAATTGCAGCTTTCCTCAATTTTTTTAAGTTACATCACTTTTTCATATTATAAAAATTTAAAGATGCATCACTTTGGGATTCACTCTCCTGCAAATTATTGGAAAAAGAGGAAATATACAAAAAAAAATTAACTCTCAAAATTGAGTGCTTACAGTGATCCTCCTCTATAATCAATAAAACAACAAAATGGGTTGGTCTGCTGTGAACTCGAGTGCATGTTATGCACCCTATTTCATGTTGCACATTTCAGTTTTACTGACTTACACTTTTTGGTAAATGGTGTTGCACTTTTTAATTATTAAACTGTATAATAATATTTTTAGTAATAATTGAAAAGTGCAACACCATTTACCAAAAAGTGTAAGTCAGTAAAACTGAAAAGTGCCTTACACTTTTTGGTAAATGGTGTTGCACTTTTTAATTATTAAACTGTATAATAATATTTTTAGTAATAATTGAAAAGTGCAACACCATTTACCAAAAAGTGTAAGTCAATAAAACTGAAAAGTGCAACATGGACTAGGGTGCATAACATGCACTCGAGTGCATACTAATTATTTTTTGAAGTTTTTATAAAAATTATTAACTCTCACATAAAAATTCAATACCTCCTCTATAATGAATAAAACAACAATATATAAATTTATTTTTTGAAGTTTTTATAAAAATTATTAACTCTCACATAAAAATTAAATACGCCCACCGAGGGGCTCGAACCCTCGACCACAAGGTTAAGAGCCTTGCGCTCTACCAACTGAGCTAGACGGGCAATTTGTTTTGGTTAACAGTTAGGTTTTTAAATAATAAATAAATTAAATCTAAAAAAACAAAAAAAATACGCCGCTGCCGGGGATCGAATCCGGGTCACCCGGATGACAGGCGGGAATACTTACCACTATACTACAACGACTTGTTGATTTTAGTTTTCAAGGATAACTTTAAAATACGATTGGGTTTCTTGAAGCAGGAAATAATGTAGGATACATTCAAGTCAAAACAATTCAAAACAACCGAAAATCAATCCGATCTTAAAAAAAATTCAGGTAATAATGTCATAGATTGCTTCAGAAAAATATAGACTCGACAATTTATAGATCATATCATATTAAAAAAAATTTGTACACTAAAATTTAAAAATTTGAATTCGTAGTTGAGTGCACCTAACATTTTCCACATATTAGCAGCAATATTGGATGAACCAATTTAAATGTGTTGCTTCACAAAAAAGTCAAATTATAAACATTCCAAATTAATATTAACAAAAACCATAACAATCCTATAGCTATATATGATAATATGAAGATAATTTAGTATGATGGCATAAACATGTTACATTGTTATATATTGCACCTAAGTTACCATACATGATACATGCATGGTTTGACCATCAATTGCAGCACCCTACCATACCCCGATATGAGCCAACATAGCACATCCTTGAGAATTACAAATAGGTATCAAGTTTTGAGGGTTAATTACGTAAATGGTTAGGTATAAAATAAAGAAAAATATTCAACTTGTTTGTACGTGTGACTTCAAAGTAATGATATTTTATATAAAATTGAAAATATTGTGAGTAGTGATAGACTCAGAAATTTAAGATTGGGGGGCCCGATTTACAAAATAATATTATACCTGTTGATGTAGATAAATATGTCACTCTCTGAGAAGTCGACACGTGGAAACGGGATAAATTATGATAGTTGTGATTAGGTCAATACACCGAAGAAACAGGATTAATACACCCCTGGGCCTAAATAGGGAAATTAGAGAAATCGGGGTGATTGGGCCTTTGGCCCACATTTGGAGAGATTAATAGCACTTGGGCCTGAAAGGATCTGGCCCAAATAGGGAACGAATAGTCAATCTTTCTTAACCAAGTCAAATGAATGGTTCAATCCACGAAGATAGCGGGCTGATACGCTGAAGAACCAAGTCTCCAGGGAGAGAGAGACCGATTCCTTGGGGATTTAGGGCCGGATTTATAGGAATGGGCCGAGAATATAGGGAGAACGAGTCTTTCCCTCTCCGGAGAGAGGGGCCAGGTATATAAGCAGGTTCTTTCCATATTCTTACTTACGTTTTACATAATATATACACTCTCACAAGAAATATACACTGAATTGAGAACACTATTATATTCGCCGGAATTTCCCTAGATATACAGGGGAATTCCCTTTTGATTTCTCCTACGACCGATTCTGACTTGAGCGTCGGAGCTTCTACGCCGGAGCCCCCCTCCGGCGTACTTTTGCAGGTCATTTTCGGATTTCCAAGGAGATTTATTTGAAGCTTGCCAAGGATAAACGAGTGATTTGATTCGTGATTAGCAGTGCTCGTAGAAGAACGACTGATACCTAAAGGTGTTCTTTTTCGACGCATCAACTGGCGCCGTCTGTGGGAACATTTCAAGCTAAAGCGTGAGAAAAGTTCCGTACTTAAATGGGTGGAGGACATGATCTAACGAAGCAGACGAAGGAGAAAGGAGATTCCACTCCTCCTCCTCTTCCTCCGCCTCCTCCAGGATTTCCCTTAAATCGAAATTTAGGGAAACGACCCGTGGATCATACATTAGAAGATATTCCCCCTCCAGGTTTTCCCTTAAATCGAAATCTAGGGAAACAACCTGTAGATCACCCACCAGAGGATATCCCTCCCGCTCAAAAGGGAGATGTACCAGGTACCTCAGGAGCTTCGGGGAGTGGGATCAATAGGGATGACCCTAACGCTCAACCGGAACTCCTGACTGTCTCTCGAGACCAGTTAGATGAGATGATCGCACAATCAGTGAAAAGAATAATTGCTACTCGAGGACTTCGCCCTCCCGAACCTACTCCACCCACCCGTAAGGGCACAAGACCAAATCCCCCAGAACATGTCATCGATTATGTTCCAGTCCCCTCCAGGAATGAGGATCCCCCTCAAAATCCAGAAGAAAAAGTACCTTCCCAGGCTGAAAGAAGCATCCTAGAAAGACCCCCTCGGAGGGATGTGGAGAGGATCCTTGGGGATACCACTCTGGATACAGGGATGGGAGAAAGCACGGACGACACATATCAAGGAGCCGTCAGTGATCAAATACAGGCTTTGCGTAAAGAGATGAGGGATATGCAAAGACATATTACTGACAATGTAAGTAAACCCTCTTACACCACTGGATATCAATTCTCATCTAATATTTTGCAAGATGAACTGGACACTCCGCCTAATTTCAAATCTTTAAACTTTGAATATGATGGCACCACGGACCCGTACGAGCATCCGATGAGGTTTGAGAATGCTGCTCTATTAGTGCAGAGTATGGAGAGGGCGTTAAGTGCAGAGTATTTCTGACCACCCTATCTAAGGCTGCACAACAATGGTTCACACAACTGGGACCAGATACTGTCCACTCATGGTCCGAATTCAGCGAATTATTCCTGCATCAATTCGCCAGCGCTAGGAGACAGCCTAGAGCCACCCTTACTTTATTTAACATGCGCCAGGGAGAGAACGAGAGCTTACGGGCTTTCTTAAAAAGATTTAACCAAGCGGCTCTAGAAGTACCTACAGCCTCCTCAGAGGTCAAAATCAACGCCCTCACCAACGGGTTAAGAGATGGAGATCTATTCACATCTCTAGCCAAGAAGCCAGTTCGGACCTTTGATGAGTTATTGAGGAGAGCAGAAAAATACCTCACCCTGGAAGAGGTAAGGAAGGCTAAGCGCTCGGAGACCAGGATAATAGTGGGTAATGGAGAACGGAGAAAGAAATTCCGCTTAGGAGGCCAAGTCCGGAGAGACACCGAAGCTCCAGGAGGCTGGAAAATGTAAGAAGAGAGGAAGTTGCACCCTGGAGCCCCAGAGGAAGGGCGAAGAGATATACCCCTTTGAGGATAGAGCCAGTCGAAGTCCTAGAGGTGGCAGGGGACCATCCGGATATGAAATTCCCCTACTCAAGAAACAGAGGTCCCCAAAATCCTAAGTCAAACAAATTTTGCAGATTCCACAACGACTATGGCCACGACACCAACCAATGTTGGCATTTGAAGGACGAGATAGGGAGGATGATTCAGGTAGGCCACCTGAAGGAGTTTATTTTCAGAGACCGACAAGGCCCCAGGGGTCAAAAGAGAAAGGACCCCGAGGGGAAGCAGGAAGACGACAGAAGAGATCAGAGGAAGAGCACTGAAGAACAATCACCCCCTCCCCAGAAGAGGGGAACTATTCATATGATTATGGGAGGCCCCGCTGATGGGGATTCCTTCAGGCAGAGAAAGCAGAGCGTTCGGTCGCTGAAGAACGAGAGGAATGTAGAGCACCATGAGGTGGGAAAGATGACAGAGGGTCCGGACATTCATTTCGGGCCAGAAGACGCTGGGGAACCCAGAGAAATTCATAATGACGCATTAGTCATTACCACGGATATAGCGGGATACGATGTAGCAAGAATTTTTGTAGACACTGGAAGCTCTGCCGATATCATGTTCTTGGAGTGCTTCAAGAAGATGGACCTAAATATAAAGCTCAGACCGGTGGAGACAGCCCTTTATGGATTCTCAGGGGGAGCCATTCAACCCCTTGGTTCAGCGTTACTGCAAGTAGGGTTAGGAGTCGTCCCTAATCGTCGTGTGCAAGTAATAGAATTCCTGATCGTAGATGTTCCATCTTCGTATAATGTAGTAATGGGTAGGCCAAGCTTGAATATCTTTCAGGCAGTGATCTCCACCTTCCACATGAAGATGAAATTCCCTGCCTCGGGGGGTGTGGGAGAGATATGTGGCGACCAATACCAAGCAAGGAAGTGTTATGTGGAATCGGTCAAGATAGCAGACAGGGCCGTGTTCCGAGGAATGGAGAGATTTAAGGGTGAAGAATCTGAGTTGAAAAGACAGAAAGTGGGTGAACTAGTGCAAGAGCAACCCAAAGCCAAAGCAGACGAGGAGTTAATGAGCATCGAGCTCTACCCAGGAAAAGAGGGATTCACAACCAGGATAGGTACAAATATGAACCCTGAGCTCCAGGGAAAGATGATACTCACCCTCCAAGAGTATGCATATATCTTCGCATTCACGGCGACGGATATGACGGGTATCCCTCCAGAAATAGCGGTGCACCATCTGAATGTGGATCCCAAAGCTAGGCCCGTGAAACAGAAGTTAAGGAACTTCGGCAAAGAGAAGAACCTCATTGTAAAAGAGGAAATTGATAAATTGTTGAGTGCAGGGCACGTGAAGAAAGTGCAGTTCCCTGAGTGGCTCTCGAACGCAGTGCTGGTGTCCAAGGGAGCCGGCAAATGGAGGATGTGCATTGATTTTAGGGACTTGAACAAAGTATGCCCTAAGGATCACTATCCCCTGCCTAGGATTGATCAACTGGTGGATGCCACGTCCGGGTTTGAATTACTCAGCATGATGGACGCATATCAGGGGTACCATCAAATCCAGTTGAACCCCCTCGATATACCAAAGGTATGATTTATTGCAACGTGTGGTACTTTTGGTTATGTACGTATGCCGTTCGGACTGATAAATGCAGGAGCCACCTATCAAAGGATGGTAGACTCGGTTTTCCGAGGACAGATAGGGAGAAACATGGAGGTTTATGTAGACGATATGCTAGCTAAAAGCATCAAAGCAGAGGAACACATTAACGACCTGAAGGAGATATTTCAGGTAATTAGAGAAAACGGTATCAAACTTAACCCCACTAAATGTTCCTTTGGAGTAGGGTCAGGGAAATTCCTGGGATATATGGTGACTCAGAGAGGAATAGAGGTCAACCCTGTCAAGGTGAAAGCGGTCCTTGACATGCAACCTCCTCGGAACTTGAAGGAATTGCAGACCCTGAACGGCAGAATTGCAGCTCTTAGCAGATTCATAGCAAAATCAGCGGAGAAGAGCCACCACTTCTTCAGAACACTAAGGAAGGGGTCAAGATTCGAATGGGATGAGCAATGCCAAAAGGCTTTTGAAGAACTGAAGCTCCATCTGGAACAACTCCCGAAGCTAACCAAGCCTACTCAGGGAGATGTCTTACTCCTATACCTCTCAGTAGGGGAACATTCCCTGAGTACAGCCCTGATGAAAGAGGAAGGCTCCACACAACAGCCCATATATTATGTGAGCAAGGTCATCCAAGGAGCGGAAACAAGGTATTCAGAGGTAGAGAAGGCAGCCCTGGCAGTGGTGGTAACGGCTAGGCGACTACGCCCTTACTTCCTATCTTATAGAGTGATGGTGCAGACTAATTTCCCGTTGAAGCAGACACTAGGGAGAGCAGATTTATCAGGAAGAATGGTCAGATGGGCAGTAGAATTGCAGGAGTATGATATTGACTATGAACCAAGGAGAGCCATCAAGGCTCAAGCTTTGGCAGACTTTATTCAAGAGTCTACCAGAGTGGAAGAAGAATAGGGATGGAAGGTATACGTGGATGGCTCAGCATCCGCCTTGGGGTGTGGAGCAAGGATAGTGTTGGTTGACCCTGATGGCCAAGAAGTACAGGTGGCTGTCAAATTCCGGTTTTCAACCTCAAACAATGGTGCAGAATATGAGGCCTTGATTAGAGGAGCTAGCATGGCAGCAGAGTTAGGGGCACAGAAAGTCACCCTGTACTCTGATTCGCAGCTGGTTGTACAACAGGTCAGGGGGGAGTACCTCGCCAAAGATGATAGAATGATCGCCTATCTAGAGGAGGTAAAAAAATTAAAGAATAAATTCCATACTTTCGAAGTGATACAGGTACCAAGAGAAGAGAATGTGAAAGCAGATGGACTGTCTAAACTAGCTAGTTCCACTTAATTCGAGGGAGACAGAAAGGTGACCCTGTTGGTAGCAGATCAAGTAGCTACGGAAACCCTGATCGGAGAGATAACAGCAGGAGATGATTGGAGGAAAGAAATATGGGAAGAATTGAACAGGGGTCCAGTAACCCCAATGTCCAGAGAGGCCAAAGCTTGGAGAAGGAAGTATTGCATCCTGGGAGGCCAATTGTACAAGAGGTCCTTCACTCAACCTTATTTGAAATGTCTTTCAAGAAGAGAAGCAAAGCTAGTGATCAAGGACATCCATGAAGGTTGCGCATCCAGCCATGAAAGTTACCAGACCATGGTGAATAAGGTATTTAGGACAGGTTTCTACTGGCCTAACATAATCAGAGATGCTAGAGAATATGTGAAGAAATGTGAGAAGTGTCAGAAGAATGGACCTTCGATACGAGTACCTGCAGAAGAAATGGGGGCTATGTACTCGCCCTGTCCCTTCGCCAAATGGGGAATTGATCTGGTGGGACCCTTCCCCTTGGCACCAGGAGGGAGAAAATTTCTGATCGTGGCCGTGGATTATTTCAGTAAATGGGTAGAGGCTGTGCCCTTGGCCAAAATCGAAGAAGATAATGTAATTCTTTTTCTTGCTAGACATATTTGTTGCAGGTTTGGAGTACCCAGAATTTTGGTTTCCGACAATGGAACACAATTCAATGGAGAGAAAGTAAGGAGATGGTGCGAGAGATGGAATATTACACAGAGGTTTACTTCAGTAGCCCATCCCCAAGCTAACGGACAGGTGGAGGTTACAAACAGAATCCTAGTGGATGGCATTCGAACACGATTGGAAGAGGTAGGAGGAAAATGGGTGAAGGAGTTAGACAACGTCCTCTGGTCCTACAGGACCAGCCCTAAAACAGCTACGGGCGAATCTCCCTTCTACTTGGTATATGGGGCAGCGGCAGTGATACCTCCTGAGGCCAGACTCAAATCGCACCGAATCACCTATTTTGAAGAAAAAAGAAATGAAGAATTGATGAGGGAGGCGCTGGACCTGGTAGATGAAGAGAGGGAGATGGCGAGATTAAAAGCAGAAAGGTACAAGAGTCGGATCAAGGCAGCATATGATCGCAGGGTAATCCCTCGTTCCTTTAAAGTTGGAGATTTAGTCCTTCGAAGAGCAGATGCTTTGAAGAACACTGGGAAGATGGAACCCAATTGGGAAGGTCCTTACAGGGTAATACAGGTATTAAGAGGCGGAGCATACAAGCTCCAGGACATGACAGGAAAAGAAATACTAAGGCCATGGAACGTGTGCCACTTGAAGAAGTTTTATGTTTGAGGAAGGTGTTATTCCCCTACTTCCTTTCTCTTTATGAACAATTTTGAATGTTTACTTCTTATTCGAATAATTGCTTCACCGGCACTCTTTTTCCCTCTACGTGGGTTTCCCTTTGGGGTTTTACCACGGAGAGGTTTTTAATGAGGCCGGCATAGGTTCCCCTTATTTGCCTATGTTGATGAACACTTTTGATCAATGGAGCATCGGTTTTGATAAAATTTCAGCAATTTTCCTAAATGCATGTTAATATTGTGATGAGATGACTCTTGTATGCCGATTTTATGATGAAATGTTTCTCATATGTTAATACCGTGTTAAGATAACTGTTAAAGGCCTGCATAATGAGTGCTGAAATAACGAATATGTTTTGAAAACTAAAACATAACATGATAGAGATATTGCAAGATAGAGAGATTTACACCAACTCATAAAGATTCGAATAGAAAATACCTAGGAAGAATTCCTAAAGTTTCTATCCACGACAGCCTCTAAAGCTAGGGTGAGTAGGGGGTACAGTAGCAGAAGATATAATTAACTTGCCAATAAACCCTATCCCTAGCAACTCTCGCAACTCTCACGAGTATAAACAACTCTTACGAGTATAAACAACTCTTACGAGTATAAACAACCTCTTACGAGTATAAACAAACTCTTACGAGTATAAACAAACTCTCACGAGTATAAACAACTCTTACGAGTATAAACAAACTCTCACGAGTATAAACAACTCTTACGAGTATAAACAAACTCTCACGAGTATAAACAACTTTTGGGAGAGTATAATCCCTAAACATTCTAACTTTTGGGAGAGTATAATCCCTAAACATTTTAACTTTTGGGAGAGTATAATCCCTAAACATTTTTACTTCAGGGAGAGTATAATCCCTAGCAACTCTCACGAGTATAAACAACTCTTACGAGTATAAACAACTCTTACGAGTATAAACAACTCTCACGAGTATAAACAACTCTCACGAGTATAAACAACTCTTACGAGTATAAACAACCTAAGGGAGAGTATAATCCCTAATATTCTAACTTTTGGAGAATATGATCCCTAAAAACTCTAGTGTTAAGAGAGAGACTAGAAGCATTATCAAATCACCAAGTAAGTACAGGGATATAAACCCTATCTTCTCATTAAGGTTCTTCTAGGAGCTTTAGAGCCTTTACGTGTCAGGAAAGCGCTGAAAACATGTTAAATTCATAAGCAGGACAGGTAGTGCATTCTATAGCAGAGATAGAGATATGTATGTATATATGCATACCAAGTGATAAATGTGCAGGTACGATATTAAGCAAAAGAAAAGCAGAAATATTCAAGACCTAAGGCACCATGACTTGTTCGTATTTTTGGATAAGTTTTCCCAAGTATATTTTCGTTCCAAGGATTTAATTAAGTGCCAATGAATCCCTAAAGTTGCAAGTTATCATGCCATTGTAGTAACTAAGCTTGTTTGTTTGATTTTCGGGAATCAAAACATAAGAATTAAACTAAATTATCTAAGAATGATAAGAAATGAACACAAGAAATAGCAAGCTATCTAACTTTCGAGAGAAAGTGCAAGAGAAGGGTATTGCCTCGGGTGCTTCCGTTTTGTGGGTAATTCAATGAGTTAACGAATCAATTGCATGAATGAACCTATAAATATGGGATAAGCTAAAGGCTATCACTCGTGTGTGTAGACCAATCCCTTGTGAGGCTTAGGTGAACACGTGCATCGATTAGCAATTATATAGTCTAATCAATACCATAAGCTCCTAAGATAGTGTCTCATAAACACGTTCAACACGATTACTAATGTTTATGAGACGCCCTCTCACTAATCTAATAGACGACCTCTCATCGACTAGTGTCTAGTGTCGTCGATCTAAGCAATCAACCCCCGGTCGGTGTAGCTAATTACTATGTTAATTCTAATTGATTAATTCAAGCTCATACACACACTCTTAATCATGCAACCCAATACGGTCGTTGAAGTCGACAAAACTAACAATGCTAGCTAATAGGGTGAATTAATCAATTGAATCATGAAAATTACAACACTAGAAACATATACACCCAATTTCTAAGCTAATCATGCAATTAATCCACAATTACACTAAACACCCATCAAAACATCCACACCCAAGGCAATAAGAGCTTAGCCCATGGTTCTAGAAGAGAATCCCATGGCTAAAACAACAATAAACATAGAACTCATAATAGAATAACAATAAATTGAAGAAATTAAGAAAATACTAAATTGAATTGCAAAATAGATTAATATCACCTTGATCATGGAAATGTAGCTACAAAACGATGTAATAGACGATACCCGATGATAATCGTAGCTTGATTCTAAGTAATAACCACTATTCTATCTAATCTAATGAAGAATTTAAGCTAAAAATGAAGAACACCTACAACTATGTGGATGTGTGTGTGGAATTGCTTGTAAAAGGAGTAAGACTCCCTTTTAAAACTCAAATTTGATCTATTTATAGTTGGGGTAGAAGTCTTGAATTAATTTTGCAATTAGGCCCTTGAAATATGGAGAAAATGGGCTAAAAACCCCGAAAATGGGTCCACCCGGCCGGGTGGGTAAGTGGCGTGGCCCGGCGGACCAGTTGGGTGCGCGAAATGGGCTGGAACAGGTGGCCCGGCCGGGCGGGAAAAGTGGCCCGGCCGGGTGGAACTTTCGTAAGTTGAAATTTGCAAAAATATGCAAAGTGGGTGAACTTAACAAAAAGTTGGGTGCAGATAATGTGGCCCGGTCGGGCGGGCTGGTCGGCCCGGGCGGGCGGATGCTTCGGCCCAACTTCCGTCCTCCGTCTTCATCCCTTCATATCTCGAGCTTCCGACCTCCGATTGACTTGATTCTTTTTTTCATTCCACTCCATTTTTCGAGACGAATCCAATGGTGCAATCCTATCTTCAGTCCAGTGAGTGAAAATAATGATTGAACATTCGTTTTTGCGATTTTAATGTCTAATTCACATCGTATTCCTACAAAACGAGCTCAAACACCTTTCTCAATCAAATCAAGCATATTAGTGTGAAAATGCATGAAAACCCATCAAAGTTTATCACTAAAACACATGAAATCTTATGCAATTTACAACCGAATCACACCACGCCTAGGCCCTCCACAGAAAAACCCAGGAGTGTGGAGTCTCCTGAAAATACCAAAAGGGGCCTTAGAGGCCTTAACAAAATAAAAAGTGTTTTAAGAGTACCGAAGTGTTATCAGAGAAATAAAATTATGAAGAGAGGGGAATACCATTCTTCCCCTCGAAACCTTCTCCTGCCTCCTCAACTCGCCCACTGGAATCACCTCCCTCTGTCTTCTCCATTAGAGCACCTGCTGCCACAGTGGCCACCGGAGTTGGGTTGTCCACATGGATAGGGAAAGCCATATCCTTTGCCGGTGCAAGATCATCCAATTTCAGGGCAGCATCTTTCAGCTCCAAGACTGCCTTTCTCATCCCAGGTAACCACCAAGGAGTATTGATGTCTTCCTTAGCATCTCCAGGGAACTTAGGGGGAGTGTCCAGTTCATCCAACCGAAGGGCACGAGTATACTGACCATTAAATCCTGGAGCAGAATGTTCAGCTACGGCGTTGGAAAACCCGTGATCAATGAAATGGGGGATATATGCACCCATTGCCCCCAAAAAGCTGCTACTCTGAAGAAAGGCCTCCAACCACTCCCGATGCAAGGTACCTAGAAATTTATGACCTATGGCAGAGGTAAACAGGGAATCTATGCACAATTTCATACCAGCCAGAGGAAGAGTAACCTCCAGGCGTTCAACCCGTTCACCGAACTCTTTCTTCAGCGAAGAAATCTCCCCCGAAAGCGTCGTTTGAAGTACTTTACACCTCTGATTAGCATCCTGTAATTCTACATCGAGTATCTCCTTCTTCACCTTCTCCAGCTCTACTTGGCTTTGGAGATCATCCACTAGCTGAAGGGATTGGAGAGCTCATTCAGACACATTGGAGAATAGGAGACCAAACTACACAATGAACAATCTAAAGAAGTAAGACAAGTATACTTTTTCTTATCAAATTACCCAGAAGTATATCTGTGCGGAGAGTCTACCTGTGTAAAGCTGTGGGCGGCATGCACAACTCGCTCTTCGGAGGACAGAGCATTAAGGGCCTCGATGGCAGGGGTCGGAGTGTGACGCTCTATGAAAGCCAGGAGATGATCGACATTAATCTCATCAGGAGCGTCGGAAGCGACATTAGGCAGAGAGGATTTGGTCTTGGACTTCTTCTTTTTAGAGGCATCAGAGACAGGAGGCAACGTGGAAACCATGGCCTTCTCAGTAGAGGACCTGGTACGCTTGGCGACTGACCCGGTGGCAGGTTTCACTGGGGAAGGAGGAATTTGAGCCTTTGAGGAGCTTTCAGGGGCTGGAGACTTAGCAACCATCGAGAGTGGGGTGGCATCACGGGAAATTTGAGTTAACCAACTCATGGCTGCACAAAGAAACATGAAAAGATGTTAACAATCACAACAAGGTAAATCTTGAGGACGAGGCTAAAAGGAAGAAATGACATTACCATCGTCGGGACCTAAAGGATAATCGGAGCGACCAAAACCAAAGTGAGAAAGGGCTCTAGGGTTCTTACAAATACTCATCACATCAAAAAAGCCATGGGCAGAGACATTGTCATTTAAAAGGTTCATCACATCCAAGTTTAGAGAGGAACAAACAGAAAGAGGAGGACGGGGCACTCCAGGGTTCTCATAAATCCATTCTTCGTGAGGAAATTCCCAAGAAGAAGGATTCGTGACAAAAAAGTAGTAGTCCTTCCAGTCCTGGACTCCCTCATGGATATTTTCCATGAACTTTTCGGTCCTGGAAGTACGACCACAAGCATAAAAGAACCCATCGGCAAACTTGCACATATATTGAGTTAAAAAGAGTTGGGCTGAAGGCTCACCACCGTTCCCCTTCATCAAGATATAGAAGCCTAACATCGCGCGTATAGCGTTCGGAGTAAATTGATTCAGAGGTATGCGAAGGTAAGTGGAAATTTCGGAGAAATAAGGATGAATTGAAAAACGGAGACCCGCTTTTAGTTGGGCTTCCCAGAAGGCCAAAGTATTCGGACCTGGAAAGTTCGGGCGTTCTTTCCTATGGGCTGCCCTAACTAGGTACTCGGGAGGAAAGATTCCCGAGCGGAGGAAGGCGGCGACCCGCTCAGAAGGAAGTATGGAGGGACCGGAAATCTTATCCTTCAAAGTGAGGTCAGTTATGGGAAATATGGGGAGTGGGTTGGAAGTGGAACTCTCCATAGATATGGAGTCTGATGAAGTATGAGTTGAAGATGACATGAGAATATTGTAAATGAGAAAAGAAAGGAAGGAGTAGATACCTGGAGCAAAGTCGGTTTTTGGAAGAATGACGGAGTGGCCGGAGGACGTGCGTAGAGGAGTTAAAATTGCAGAAATGAAAATGAAGATGAAAAATGGATAAGTTTGAAAGGAAGGAAAAAGGGGTTTTTGGTGGAAAAAATGGGTTTTGAAATAATTAGGCAGAGGAGAGAGAAGGGAGAAGACCGAGGAGAATTAATGTCACCCCAATCAAAAGGCGCGTGAATGAAGAAGGGCGGCCTGATGTTGGCCCTTGAGGGAACGTGTGGCTACGTATTTCGAGGGCAGGGTTGCGTGTGGAAGTGCAAAAGGCCTGAAGCCTTCTGGAGGTTATTATTAAGAAGGAAATTAAATCAGTAATATTTCGAGGAGTATTCTAAGGAATGGATTATCTCTTTACTATTTATCTTAGTGTTATTGTTCTCCTACTCTCCTAAAAATTATTCCTTTTATGAGAGTATGGGGGAGTGGTTGATGTAGATAAATATGTCACTCTCTGAGAAGTCGACACGTGGAAACGGGATAAATTATGATAGTTGTGATTAGGTCAATACACCGAAGAAACAGGATTAATACACCCCTGGGCCTAAATAGGGAAATTAGAGAAATCAGGGTGATTGGGCCTTTGGCCCACATTTGGAGAGATTAATAGCCCTTGGGCCTGAAAGGATCTGGCCCAAATAGGGAACGAATAGTCAATCTTTCTTAACCAAGTCAAATGAATGGTTCAATCCACGAAGATAGGGGCTGATACGCTGAAGAACCAAGTCTCCAGGGAGAGAGAGACCGATTCCTTGGGGATTTAGGGCCGGATTTATAGGAATGGGCCGAGAATATAGGGAGAACGAGTCTTTCCCTCTCCGGAGAGAGGGGCCAGGTATATAAGCAGGTTCTTTCCATATTCTTACTTACGTTTTACATAATATACACACTCTCACAAGAAATATACACTGAATTGAGAACACTATTATATTCGCCGGAATTTCCCTAGATATACAGGGGAATTCCCTTTTGATTTCTCCTACGACCGATTCTGAATTGAGCGTCGGAGCTTCTACGCCGGAGCCCCCCTCCGGCGTACTTTTGCAGGTCATTTTCGGATTTCCAAGGAGATTTATTTGAAGCTTGCCAAGGATAAACGAGTGATTTGATTCGTGATTAGCAGTGCTCGTAGAAGAACGACTGATACCTAAAGGTGTTCTTTTTCGACGCATCACCTGTAAAATTATTTTATTACGAAGTATAAAATTTTCAATATATCTCATTTCATTAAATTTAAATTTAACGACTTTTATTATATTTTGAAGGGAATTAATTTTGATTATTCCGTCTTGTACTAAGCGAAACGGTGTTAAAATCTAACTTGCAACCTTGCATAGACATTAGTTACTAGTATTAGATAAATGTTGAATTTAAATTATACTCCCCCATCTCGTGATGTCTTACTTCACCGGCTCACTTTTAAGAAAAATGAATTTAGTGGGTGTGTGAGGTCAAATAAAAGAGGAGTATTCTTGACGATTTAGTGAGATGTAAAGGAAAATGTGAGTAAAAAATGAATAACAATTTTAAAAATAAAATAATGTAGTGATCAGGGTATTAATTTTGTGAATTATTTTAGTATTAGGAGTATGTAAGTAATCTTAAAACGTCTCAATACAAAAACACATAAATAATTGTGAAATAAAAAATATTTAAAAAAATTAAAAATTGGGGCCCACTGCCCCCGCTTGGCCATAGTAGTTCCGTCTCTGATTGTGAGGATATAGTTTATAAAGAGTTTTTTATTTTAAGAGTGTAAAAATTATTGTTGAACTTTAAAAAAAAAAATATGGAAGTTATTTTAGAATAGATAAAATATTTATCCTTACACTCCAAACCCAAAGTGGTGTATGTTTGAAATTTAGAAATATGCTTTTCTCTATATCTCATGTTTGGAATTCTAGTAAAAACAATTTCTATAGGGGTAAAAATAAAATAAAAATTACTACTCCCTCCGTCCCATACTTGAAGGCTCAAACAAATTGGGCACGGGTTTTAATGAATGAATTGTTTATTAATATTGTGTAAGATAAAGTGGGGGTAGTAAAGACTTTTCAACTTTATAAATAGTAATAAAGTTACTTTTTGATGTAATAAAGTAGTGACATTTGTTGTAATATTGTGATGTTTTAAGAGGAGTGTTTAAAAGTGTTTTTGCT
This sequence comes from Galeopsis tetrahit, assembly GCA_963675135.1. Taxonomy (NCBI): domain Eukaryota; kingdom Viridiplantae; phylum Streptophyta; class Magnoliopsida; order Lamiales; family Lamiaceae; genus Galeopsis; species Galeopsis tetrahit. The sequence goes on along the minus strand of OY776134.1, from coordinate 61,077,542 downwards.
ATTTTAGTTAATGTGCCTTCAAGTATGGAACGCCCAAAATGGTAAAATGTGTCTTTAAATATGGGACGCCCAAAATGGTAAAATGTGCCTTCAAGTATGAGACGAAAGGAGTACTAGGTATTAAGGGCATGTTTGTTTTGGGACTCACCCGTCCAGACGTGGAACGTAACGTCCCCCGTCTTGTTCTAGTTCGGGATTTAACATCCGGATTTCACCATCCAATCACATCCACCCCTAAAAATATTTATATATCCTACTAATACATCTTATCAATATATTATTTTCTTGAAAATCACACCTAACATCATTTTCTATTTTTCTCTTACCTCATAATAAATTTCAAACTCGCACTCAATCGAATAAATTTTAAACTCGACTCCACCGAGCCTAAAATTTCATGATTGAGCTCGACTCGATAAACTCGAGCTCGGCTCGACTCGGTACCTATATAATATTCAAAATTAATTAATAATAAAAAATATATATTTTTAAAATAAATTCGAGCTCGACTCGGGCTCGATTATCTGTATATAAATATAAATTATATATTAATGAAAAAATAGTAAATATTGTTCAAGCTCGATTAGGCTTGCGAGCCTTTCGAGCCGAGTATTTATGAGCTCGAACTCAAACTCGGTAGCTACTCGAGTAGCTCGAAACTTGACTCGACTCGATTAACTTCGAGTCAATTTCGATCTTTTTTCGAGTCAAACACGAGTAGCTCGCGAGTTGGCTCGACTCATTTACACCCCTACTTATGATTGGATGAATAAGGTTATTGAGCTGTATAATTCACACTTTTATGACCCAATTACACACTTTTGTATATATACTTTTTTAGCATGAACTTGCAGAGAACAAATTCTAAATTCACATATACGTAGAAGTCCAAAATTAATTATATTTTTAACGTAAATTTATTTATATTATTTTATTTGTACTCTCGTATAATTTTAATTCATTTTATAATAATTTAATAATCTAATAATTACTCAAATCATTCAATTATTACTATACTTCTCAAACAATTAATATAATAATATAACATCACTCATTTTTACATAATTGATTTGACATAAAGTTACATCCTCTCCTACTCAACATCCCAAAACAAATACACACAATCACTATTCATCAGGATTTCACCATCCAGGATTTCCCCATTCCCATCTCCCACATCCTACATAATCTCAAAACAAACATGTCCTTAGTTATATTTATTGGTTGATAAATTAAATTAAATTAAATAAAAGAAAGAAATGATGCATCCCTACCTATTAGTAGGGACAGACTAGTGACAACACGCTACACAATAGTCGATAATGTGTACAATAAATAAATTCATGCTAATCCCCAAGCTCTCTCCCTCTCTCTATTTCTCCTGTCCTAAAAAATGTTGTCTGTTTCGTGTAGTTAGACAGAAAATGGGAAAAGCTTCGAAATGGTTGAAACGTGTGTTGGGCTTCAACAAACCCGACCCGCATTCCAAGAGGAGATGGAGTTTCGCCAGGGAAAAAGATCGCCGGCCATCTCAAGGGCACGCCATCGCCATTGCAGCTGCTTCCGCCGCCGTGGCCGAGGCAGCGGTGGCCGCAGCTCAAGCAGCCGCCGTCGTAGTCAGCCTAACAACGGGCGGGGGCGGTTACAACTCGGAAAATGTGGGAGGTTACGGGAGAAGGGAGGAGAGGGCAGCCGTTATGATTCAGTCTCATTTTCGTGCTTATCTTGTAAGTACTCTGCTACTTTCATGTACAACAAAGAATAAATATTTGTATAACTCTGTTACTATATAATTAAATGAGCAATATTAATTTTGTCAGATTTGGAGGTTCTCAAAGAATAAAAATATTTGTTGAAAGTCCATATTTGTATTGCACCCAGGCCACATATAAATTATTTGCATAGATGAGATTAAAACAATTGATTAAATACATGCATAGATATAGTGTGGTCCATTGTCAGGTCAGGTGTATGTGATCTAATCTTGGCATGGGGTTGGGGGGAGTATGTGGACCACCAAGATCTAGCAACAGTACTTTATTATTGTTGTTGTCCGTACAAGGTCTGAGGTTGGGTGCAAGTTTTTTCTTCTACTTAAATTATACATCCAATATTCTAATGGACTGTAATAATGAATAGGTATGGATGTATCCATCCAATAACTAGTGTATGTGATTTATTGGTTAGGATAAGGAATTAGCGTGAATTAATATACAGTATTATTATGGCCTAACTTTCCTTCTACAGTACTTCTAAATGCATACCGAATAGAGAATAGAATCTTGTTTACTAAAGCAGAGTTTTAGTTCCAGGAAAGTTACATGCCAACTCAAACTGAAAAAGTATTTTATGGAGTATCTTTTGGGATAATCAGATTGTTGCTTTACTTTTTCTTCACTTCAGTTCAGTCTAATTGGGTCACATATAGGAGTAATATCTTTTCAATAGTAAAGTTTACTAAAAGATGACAATTTAATAAAAAAAATATATATATATATGCAGTCAAGACAAGCTCTAAAGGCTTTGAAAGCATTGGTGATGCTTCAAGCGCTGGTGAGAGGTCAGATTGTGAGGAAACACGTTCAACTCCTACGGCACGTGCGCCCCACCTCTCCTATCTACCATTCTGTAAGTTAGTTATATGGCCTCCGACTATTAACACCCACAAAATTACTAGTTCTCTTGATTGTGCAAATAGCTAAAAATATGTTGTATACATATGGGCATATAGAGCAATTGGATGGGTGCTAATAGTGTTCTATTCTCTCCCAAGGATTCAATTTAAGTTGGTAACTAAGCACAAGTTGAGAAGAAAAATCAAGATTATTGGACCATACATGACTTTTAATTTGTCTTCAAAGTCCTTAATATTCATTGTTAATGAGTTCTTGCACCCTATAACTAAATGCACTTCCTTTTCTAAACTAAAAGCAGGGAAAAGGCTCAAGATCAAACATGGCCTATGATCATTACACAAGAACAGGTGAAAGATCATGGCAACAACCACCTTTCACTAGAATCATATCCCCAGACGACGAAAGAAACGACAAGATTCTCCAAGTCGACACGTGGAAACCTAAACATAACCACTTTTCTCCTCAACTAACTCACAACTCCAACCAATACTTCCAAAACTTTTCTATATCAGGTGAAATTCGTCCTTTAAGCCACGTGAAATTCAGTCTAGAAGATGATCAGAACGATTTCACTACTGCTGAAAACAGCCCACAATACTACTCTGCATCATCATCAATGGGCTCAAGAAGGGCCCTGTTTCATACCCCTACAAAGAGCGACGGCTCGTCTCATGACTACCCGAGTTACATGGCCTATACCGAGTCATCAAAGGCAAAGGTGAGGTCTTTGAGTGCCCCGAAACAAAGGCCTCCTCAATACGAGAGATCAAGCTCGACGAATAGATACTCTTTCCAGAAAGCTTCGACATTGCATGCAAACTTTACGAACAAGGTTTATCCCGGGTCGGGGCGTTTGAACAGGCTCGGGATGCCCGTTCGAGGAGATGTTTCCAGGTTTAGTGGTGGCCATTGGCATAGGTTTTAGTAAACCCTGTCTATGTTATGCTGTTTATTTGGTTGTAACCTTTTTCTTGAATATTTTTGTTTGTGATGTGAATACAAGTTTGGGTGGACACGAACAATATGTGTGAATGGCAATATTTTGGAGCACTTGTCAACATGTCCTTGATTTTACATTCAAAAGGCCCACTTCAAATCCTACTCCCTCTTTTTACACACTTCAAAAAAAGAAACAACTTACATAATGAATTACCAATAATACCCCTCTTTTATTTTACTTTTCCTTTCCTTTAGTCAAATCACTCCACTTTAATCAATGAATTATCAATAATCCCCTCCTTTATTTTACTTTACACATCACTTTATTCTATTTTCTTAATTTTCGTGCCAGTCAAAGTGTGTAAAAAATCTTGGGTCGGAGGGAGTATAAAATATTGTTAAGACTCATATGACTTAGCTATTTTTATTCATCCCACTGATTTTGGTATCAAAATCATTTCATGTTAAAAGTGAGTATAAAATTATAAATAATTGTAGTTGGAATGTATAGAAAATATTTGACCAATATTATTAAATGTAAGTGAATTGATTGCGTGCAATGTTGGTGGCAATGGATCACGTGACAGACAGGGGCAAGTCACATCATCAGGATTTGGTTTCAGGTATTGGTAATTCGCAGTTAAACAGAATCTACACTTTTCCTATCTGCCTGCCTGACCATACTTTTGTTTCCATTCTATTTTTACATTGTCCTTACCAATGTCTAATTTACTCCCTCCGCCGCATATAAGTTTCACGTTATTTTTTTAAGAAAAATAATTAAATAATTGATATAGTACAAGTGATGTGATTGAGAGAGGGAGAAAAAGTAAAATATAAAAACGTAAGAAAAAATATTTACCAAAAAATGTATGAGAAGCTTATAGACGGACGAACCAAAATGGTAAAATGAGAAGTTTATAGGCGGACGGAGGGAGTATTTATTTATTCCCTCCGTCCCAAGATTTTATACACACTTTGATCGGTTCGGTAAGGAGGTTAAGAAAATGGAATAAAATGATGTGTAAGGTAAAATAAATGAGGGATATTATTGATAATTTATTGACTAAAGTGAGAGAGATTTGACTAAAGGAAAAGGAGATTTGACTAAAGTAAAATAAATGAGGGATATTATTGATATTATTGTTTCCTTTTTTGAAGTGTGCAAAAAATGTTGAGACGTCCCGTTAAGAAAATTGTGCATAAAATCCTGGAACTGAGGGAGTATATCAAAGAGATAGTCCAATATATCTATATACACTTTTTACTTTAACTTTGTATAAAAAAACACCGCAAGCTTTTTAGAGACGACAGAGTTAATATATTTCATGTAGTAATATGTTTGTCCATTAATGTTATTTTGAGTTTTAGATGGTTTTGAAAATGAGTTTTTGAAATACTCATAGATAGTAATATACTGTATGTTTTTCTTAAGATAGTGAGATGGTGTTGGATAGTGAAATTCAGATGTAAAATCTCGAATTAGAATAGGACGGAGGATGTTACATTCCCATTCAAACGTGATAGTCTAAAAAAAAAAACATGCCCTTAAGATTTTTGAATAATGAAGAATTGAATTTTATGTTAAATTAATGTGTAAAATTTAATTTTTTGTCAAATTTAATAGAAGTGAATTCTGAAAATAAAATTTTAAATTCCTAAATAAAATTGGTGTAGAATCTTAAAATAAAAAATCTAATTTATTCGAAAGAATGTTCATATTCTCAAGAAATTTGAAATTTATTTGAAGGTGTCAGCATTTTCGTGAAGTGCATAATATATTACATTGATGTGCTACTTTTCTATTAATTTTTATTTGATATGTGACATATTAATAAATAGTCCAATTATAATAACATAGATTTAAACCCTGCAGCCTCTTGCATAATTTTGTTGATAAATTTTAATCTATCGATCCATCCATTCTTACTTAATGTATGTCACTCATCCAAATTAATGATTAATTGTGAACCTACAACATAAGCAGACGCTGAAAAATTAAGCAAACAACGACCATACATTCTATACATGTTAATTTATTGCAGTTACATATATACTCACAAATGTACAACAACAAAGCAAATAGACAAGTAGTAAAAATGATGATCTTTACGAGGGAGAATGCAAATTGTGCTGCAAGTAGATTTCGACAGAATCGAGGCCGCAGAGTTGCTTAACGACTGGCATAGTAGCCGGAACGTCCAGCTGGAACGTTGAATCAGTCCCATGCAGAGCTCCCCATGATTTGAGTTGTGTTCTTGCCTCTTTAATGGCTGCTCTTGTTGCACAATGAACTGATGCAGCCAACAGCAGTGGGGGCTCCCCAGAAGCTGCATGCAAAAACATTTAATTATATCACCCAAAAATTGAAACAATGTCGTTTTATGTCACACGAATGTCCCTCCAAATTTGGCTCACGTGACATTCGCATGACATAAAACGAAAGGTTTTCAATTTTCCCACGAACTTTGGACACTTTTTTAATATTAGGACTAAATTGGACAATAAACATACCCTTAGAGGAGAGAACACGTTTTTGATGATGTCCGGTGTTAACCAATTCGACATTGAAGTGTTTTGGTATAGTGTCATTAGTTGGGATCTTATATGTCCAGGTACCATTTGCAACCACCAATCCTTCTGAATTACTTGGGTATTCTTCTAGCATGAAGAATCCTAGTCCTTGCACAAAAGACCCTTCAATCTGTGTTCACCAGTTACCAAAAATGAAACAAAAAAAGAGTGATGCAGGTTATATAAATTGTGATTTTGAAGGTATAAACAACCTGCCCCAAGTCAACAGCTGGATTCATACTTTGGCCACAATCATACACGATGTCTGTTCTCAATATTCTCGTTTCTCCTGTAAGGATATTTACCTCTACCTGCCAATAATTCGTGGTGTAAAACATAAAGGCCTAAAACTATATAATGCAATTGTAGTGGAAGTGGTATTTACAAGTTACAACAACCAAGGAAAGAATAAAAAAAAAGAAGAAACTTTTACCTCACTTGCTGCGGCACCATAGTTGAGATATTTCGTTGAACTGGCATCAGGGACAAAGAAAGAGTTCGCTGCTAAGTTCACATTTGCATAGTGTGCCTGCATTCACAAGGTGATCAATTCTTGATGAGAAAACGCAAGTACATTTTTACTCCCAAAATTTGTTCCCACCGTTGGTTGACAGACAAAATAAAATGTACTTCAAAGACAAGTTTGATAGTGTGTGAAAGTGAACTTAGGGATCAAGAATGAAATTATCCCTCCCAGAGACATAGAATAACAAAACACAACTCAAATAGGGAAAACACATACCTGGAGAATGAGATCATTCCATTTCAAAGAACCCAACTTCTCCTTAAGAGGGGCTAATCTTTCAACCAAAACATTGCAGCATAGTCTAACAGCTTCGCAACTCGATTCAGAAGTCGTGCTCCCAGCCGTAATTCCTCCTTGTACTAAACTCAACGTGTCTGCTTGTACGACTCGCACTTTCTTCACAAGATCTTCAGTTCCATCGCATCCGATCAAGCTTAGAGCATAAGCAGCTACTTGTTTGACCTTTGTCCAAAGTCCCTGCCCCAGTTCTATGCCTCCAACTTCCACAACGATCGATCCATCCCAAAGTATACTTACTTTCCCCGGGGCCGGCCTCACCGTCACTTCACACACGACCTAGTATTCGAGAAATAGCCCTCTTAAGCCAGATATTAGAGCTATTAAATTGTTGTATCGCCGAGATCCTTTGCTGGAAGCTGGATGCTATTGCAACCTTATCCCATAAAGAAGGCAGAGTAAACTCCAGGGATTCCCCAGAGGCGCTCCCATAGAACAATTTCAGGCTTTCGTACGTGTGGAAATTCCTGTTCCTAACAGAATCGACTTCCATTGATAGCAAGGAAGCTACATGCTCGATTATAGCTTCAGCAATAAAAGATCCCTGGACCTTCCCAGGGGCGCGCATTGCTGATTTGGACGAAAGGTTGGTCTTGCATACTTTTATATCGAAAGAAAGAGCACCCCAATCATACTTTTTCAATGCAGGTATAATGAAATTTGGCATTAAGGGGCTCACATCTACAGTTATCCCTGCATTAACCAATATGTCAAGATGCAAAGCTGTCATCTTCCCATCCGATTTGAATCCAACCGTGTAACTTATTTTCATTGGATGTCTTCCTCCTGCGATTATCATGTCCGTCTTTCGGTCAAGATATATTCTTACTGGACGCCGTAATTTATGAGCTGCAAGAGCACACACCGCAGCAACCTGAAAATCATACACTCTGAAGCCTATAAGATATTAGAGTTTAAAATAAACTTAGCCAAACGAGCTATGACTCACGGGCATTGATCTATATGACTTGCCACCAAAACCTCCACCAACTCTTCGTGTGAGGACTCGGACATTATGGTCGGGAACACCAAGACATCGCGCAATTACTCTTTGTGCAGACTCGGGACGTTGAATTGAACTGTAAACCACCATACAGTTGTCTTCATCTGGAATGGCAAGGGCAGTTTGGGTCTCCATATAAAAGTAGTATTGTGAACCAAGTCTTAACTGAAAATTTTGATTCAAAATAAATAGCCATTACCAGAATTAGGCATTATTCAACAAAATAGTTAGAATTGGAGCATGCATACCTCAGCAGAAAGAATCTTGTGATCAGCTTCAGCCATTCCTTTCTCGAAATCACCAATTTGTTGTGGATAGAGATAAGGAGGAACATCAAAGAAACTTGATTGTTTGACAGCCTCTTCAACAGTTAAAATGGGGGGATCTAAGCCATCTGTATCATAATCTATTTGAGCACTTTTTGCAGCCAAATTTGCATTTTTCTGTGTATCCGCAACCTAGACAGATTTTGTCTAATCCAACAAATCAAGAACAACAAAGTATAATTACCACAAAAGCAACGAGGTCACCAGCAAACTTAGCAACATCTTCTTCAGGAAATAAAGGTTCATTACCAAACACGGCTACACACCCCACGTTTTCCCCTTCTTTCGGGATATCTTTGAGTGATATAACAGCAGTTGGTTGGGGGTCCGACGTGAAAGAAATGCCTTTCACTCGAGCTAACGGCTTTGTGCTATAAACAAACGCTCCATACAAACAACTTGGGGGTGAAGGAATGTCATCTACGAACACAGCTTCACCTGAAGACTGCACATCGCCAGGACAAACAACTAACACTACTTAGAAAATGTGAAATACAAGGTAGAAGTTGGATTCTTAACAATCAAATACACTAATACTTCACTAGCAGCAAGATTAAAGGCACAATATTCTAAATGAAATGACTGATTATAGCAGAATGTTTAGACACAATTTTCAAATGAAATGAGTCAAGTTTAAGCTAAATTCATATAACGAAAAATGAAACGGACGATACAGACCAGAAGCTTGGATTTCAGCACCAAATTTGGACATCGGTTCACCCACAGGATAATAATCCCTACTAGAGTTCACCACCTGTTTTGCAGATGATAGCAACGGCTTGTTTTCACTTGAAGAACCCACACTGGAGAAGCTATTAAGAAACTCAAAGAGAAAACCGGTAGCTAAGCTTGTCCTATAAGCAGCGTACGAAGTGCCTTCTTCAGGCACCACAACACCTTTCACCATTTTGATTGCTTCAGCCACAACTTCGACACTAAGTATTTTTCCCCTCAAATATTCCTCAACTTTCCCTGCCCTTATTGCAACTTTTGTCCCATAAGCACCAAAAGCAAGATATATATTATTAACTAATATTCCATTCTTAACAGAAGAAATATCAGCTAAAAAGGCAGCATTTAAATAGGGCAACGCGTTCCCAAGGGGCCGTGGTGCAGCACGATAGGTTTCAAACAACAATGTTGCTGCTGCATTAGTTGGTTTGAGAAGAGGAATGTGAACACTCAAAAGCACGGTTTTGGGGTCCAAAGGTGGTCTACTCAAGAAATCTTCCAAACTAATCTTTTCGTGTTCATTACGTGAGAGTAGGCTCACACTAGAGCCGACAGCAAGAAGTAAAGTAGCAATATCCGAAGGAAAATAGTTCCTCTGTGCCATAATTAAATTGCCACCAATACTAGCTGAGTTCCTAACAAAGCCTGATGCAATCTTTTCCATATGCTCAGCTATTTTGGTGAAGCATAAGTTGGCTTTACTACTTTTTTCTTTCAAATGCAATACAACTTTTGAAATAGACAGGGCTGCTCCAAATTCAATACCAGACTCGTCCTTTTTAACTACTGAAAGCTCCGGAATGTATCTCAGATCAACGTACATGTTGTACTTCTTAGTTTCTTTGTAATAGCCATTCGAGGTGTTTCCAACAACTAGTTTGACATTTTCAGAGTCAAATAACAATCGTTGAAGCTCCTCAACAGTTACAGGACTAAACCACGAGAACTTTTTAGAATTAAATATCCTTGTTTCATCCCCTGGTTTTTCAGTGTATGAACAGGCATGATCTTTTGGTTGATAGAATGGTAATTTGCGGTCCTTGTTCGTTTCTCCCTTTGTCCAAAAACAATTGATTCCCAAATCCTCCAAGTCGACGTCTGCAGCAAAACTTTTGCAAGCATCGACAATTGGCCTATATCCAGTACATCTGCAAAGATTTCCTGTTATGGATTTCTCAGCTTCGGAAACTGTCAGCTTGGAAAATCCAGTGCGAGCTTCTGATCGATCGGTTTTCTCAGCGTTTACGAGTGCTGAAAAAAAAGACATGCACATTCCAGGGGTGCAGAAGCCACATTGAGAAGCATGGAATCCAGCAAACCTTTGATGGATTGCATGGAATCCATCTTTGCTGTTTCCAAGGCCTTCACTTGTTGTAATTGAACAGCCATTAATGCTGCAAAGAAGCGTAAGACATGAATTGATGTTGTAACTTTCAACCTTGTTGACTGCACTATCATACTTGGATAACAGAACAACGCAAGCTCCACAACCACCTAAAGAAAATCAGATAAATCTTCACAAAATGCAAAATACTGAAAATCAAATTAACTGAACCCAAAATAGATTTCTATTGGTTGTATTAGCTTACACCTTTGTACATACTAGTTTAGTATAGTTGTCCCACATCGTATACTCTCATAAATTGTAAATGTGTAGTATTTATTCTATTTTGATCAATACAATAAATCATCAATTCTGATCATATCAACTCTACAATTTCTACCCACCCAAACACCTAACAAGATATACACGAAGAAACTCTGAATTATCACAAATACAGAGTAAATAAAAATATAAAAAGAAAAAGAGAGAGAAATTGACCTTCACCACAACCAAGCTTAACACTCTTGAAAGGGGTTTGTGAGCGCAAAAAGTGGAGTAAAGTAGTGGAAGGATGAGTATCTGAGACCTCAAATCTCTCCCCATTAACATAAAAAACAAGGCAATCATCCACTGCTGCCGCTTTCTCCATTTCTGCTTTCCTCTTTCAAACGAATTGATTAATACCTTATCTGAAACGGCTGAAATTTCCCAATTTTCCCTTTTTAAAGGATAATACGAATGCATACAATTCATGTGTTTGGTGGGTAATAACCAAACTATCGGACAAATAATCGCGCCACTACGTAACTGTAACTCGTGCCATATAATTTAAAAGAATTTCGTTCGAGTGTCTAATAAATCTTATCAACATAAACAAACAAATTTAAAGTTTAATACTCCCTTGTATCGAATTTTTGAACGATAATTTTGTAAAGTTAAAAGAGTTTCATTTACTTTGGATGAAGGGAGTAATATTCATTTGTTAGCTCAGTAGCATGCTGGAGAACTAGCTCATAAGAAGTTTTGATTTTTATTTATAACTTTTACATTAAATATAATTTTATAATTTTCATTTTAGTTGAATACAAAATTTAAAAAATTATTTATATAAAAAATGTAAGTTTGAAAACAATAAAAAGTACTCCCTCCGTCCGTCTATAAGATTCCCATTTTACCATTTTGGTCCGTCCGTCTATAAGCTTCCCATATCTTTTTTGGTAAATACTTTTTCTTACACTTCACTTTATATCTTACTTTTTCTCTCCATCTCTCTCCTCTCTCAATCATCACTTGTATTATATCTATTATTTAATCACTTTTCTTAATCTGTGTGTCAAAAAGTAACGTGAAACTTATAGGTGGACGGAGGGAGTAAAATATGTCGATAATTGCATTGGAGTAGAGAGTCAGGCGAAGTTGCAGCCTCTCTCCTATTTTTGACAGTTTGGGCTTTCAATTCTTGGGCCCCGATTAATTTTATTAGCACCTCCATCTTTGTTATTTGGACTCTCCCCTTCTATTTATTTAAATATTCAAGTAGAGTATCACTAATAAATGAACTCTCACTACTAAATACATTCTCTTTTTAACATTTAAAATCTAGCTGCAAATCAGCAATCGTCATCAACACCACTTTCTGTCAACTTCATTCAAACAGTGTCAAAATTTCAAAAATTTTAAAAACTTAGAAATGAATTCAATGAGAGTGTTTAGTAAATGAATTATATAAAGAAAAGGTAACTTAGATAATTCAATGAGAGTGCATCTAGAAGTACGGTTAATTCAAATAGCCATACCCATTTTTCGTACTCCCTCTGTCCTGTAAAATTTTGCTCATTTTTTTTTATATGTGTTTTAAAAAAAATCATATTTTAATTATAAAAAATATATGTGGGATAACGAGTAAAGAATATTGTCGGTACATACTCAGTCTTGTTAATAAAATAGAAAAAATAATCAAAAGTTAATTATTTAATTAGAATAAACATATATTTTGTGAATCCAAAAATTTGTCTGAGCAAAATTTTAAGGAAGTATAATTAATTGTTGGTCTCAAATAATTTACACTTCCATTTACCCTTTTATTTTTTACTCAATTCTCGTATTACTTCTTGAATTAACTCAATAATGAAAATATAGCTATATGATAGTATATTATAATAATCTTTAAAATTTTATGTTAAATGTTTAAGATTTTAATAAAATTCAGATCATTTTTTAATTCTTTTACTACATACATCCATAAAATAAAGATGGTAATATTTGTTGCGATAACAATATTTTCATCATTGAATATGGCTAAATCAATTATTTGAGTCGAGTCAAGTCGAGTATTTAAAATTCGAGTTCTTATCTAGTCGAGCTCGACTCGACTTGATAACATCGACGAGTCAAAAATCGAGCTCGGCTTGACTCATTAACGAGCCTAATTGATTTTTTTACAAGAAATTAGATATCGAGTTTAACAAGTCGAGCTCGAACTGACTCGTTAGTAAATTGAGTATCTAACGAGCTCGAGCTCGACTCGTTTAACTAAACGGGTCGAGTTTTCTTGACGAGTCGAATCGAGCCGAGTCTCGTTAAGGCTCGATTCGAACAATAGCACTAAGTATGGGTGTTCATGTAGTTGGTGGCAAAGGTAAGTTTTACTTTTTCAATTACTCCTTGTAAATCAAAACTTTGGTTTGCTCCTGCGAGAGATATATAATTACGTTCTTTAAACTTTGTAGTAGTATATATACTATGTATCTTGTATTTTGAGTGATACATCATCTTTTTCACTTGTCTATTTCTCTAAACTATGTATAAAAACCAAAAATCTAGATGGGATCTCTTCGATTTGCTTCTTGAAATTCTCTGCTTCTCACGCACTAATTCAGCGTCTTAATTTCCCGTATATAAACCATCTTTGCTTCCGTTTGTCTTATCAGATAAATGAATGTGATATCCATTAGGAAATTGCAGACCAGGTGTTCGAAGAATTTCCCCTCCTTTGATAGCTTTCCACCTATCACAAACCAAACACAGATGTTAAGGTTAATCACACATGTATTCTAATATAACCTCTTAATTTGGTTTCATACATCTAAAATAATTGCAAAATCTCCTTACCTGTATTTGGTAACCAAGCAATGGAGAAAAACAGCCATTTGCACCTTAGTGAAATCTGTTCCCACACAGAATCTCATGCCTCCTCCAAAGGCCATGAAGTTTTTTGATGCACCATTTGTGTCTATTCCCTGTACACATTCATACTTGTGTTGTTAATTAATTGTGATTATGAAGATAATATTTGTTAGTTAGTGTGGAAAGAATCAAGAATGTGCTTGCCTCCCATCTCCATGGATTAAAGTCAAGGGGATCTGTATATTTGCTGGGATTTAAGTGCACAGCTGGAGGACACACCATCACCGCCCACCCAGCTGGAATTGTATATTCTGCACCACCAACAATTGTTAGTATTATTATTATTATTCCATTTCAAGAATTACTCTTGTAAAGTTTGAATCTTTCTCACCTTTAAACTTGGTTTCTCTCAAAGTTTTTCTGAAAATCCCAGGAACTATATTTGCCAGCCTCACTGTTTCATTTATAAACTGCAAGAAATCAAACCCTGTTAGATATATACATACACACACAATATACAGTTTTGATATGGAGCCCGATGATGGGTTTTTATGGAGCCCACCATCAGCATAAACTATTTGTACAAGTGTTTTTATACAGATGTTGGGTTCCATTAGAAACTACTTCCGGGCTTTATATCATTACTCTATATATATACACATTGGTGATCACCTGAAATGTGAATTTCATTGATTTGTATTCACTCCATGTTAGTCCAGAGTCTGGATTCTCCCTCCTTTCAATGATCGCCTCGTGTTCTCTCTGCGACATAGTTAGAAGCAAGTTAGAACACCAAAAGGGATGGCATTGGCAAAGTTGTTTGCATAATGGTAAATTATTGGTTTAATTTCACTCACTGTCAATTCTTCTAACACCAGTGGGTGGTCCACAAGAAATTTCATTGCTAAAGTAAGCGCTAGGGAGGTGGTTTCAAAGCTTGCAAAGAGCAGCACAAACATCAAATCCAGAGCAATTGCCTCTGTGAGCAATGTATCCTTTCGTTGAAGCTCTTCCAACACATAATCGAAGAAATCAGTTCGAGTTTTTCTTGGCCTTTCTCGTCTCTCCTGTAGCATGTTTGTCAGCATCTTCATTGCCTTCTTTCTTCCCTGATCAATAGAATTGACGAGTTAAGTTAGCTTCAATAGGAATGATCATAGAGTAATTGTAGTGGTTAATGAAAATAAAAGATGATATAAATTAATCACAGTTTAGAGTGGAGATTGATGATTGAACAGACCTGTAAACATCTATGGTATGCTGTTCCAGGAATGTCCAATGGAAAGGAGATCAATCCCTGTATGAAAGCTACAAAACTTCCCCTTAAATTATCAGAGGATTTTTGTGGATCATAACTGATTAGCTTTTTTGCAGTGAGATCAAATATCATCTGCACAATCAAGAAGATACAAAAATCAGAATCCTCAACATGCCTTTTCATCCCATTAAAAACACAAAATCAATAAAAGTAGCTAGCTACCTGTGCAATGCCATCCTTGACATCAAAACTAGGCTGGAAAGACCAGTTGTTCAAGCTGCAAATGGAGGCCTGTTCAACTTCCGGAAGCATCTTCTTAAGGCTTTCGGGCCCGAACAGATTGAGCACCATGTTCTTAAGATACTTGTACATAAATCCATGCAAAGAACCCACATTCTGCTTCCCAAAAATCTCGGTGAAAGTATCTGGATACCAGCTCTGAAACAGCTGCCCCTCTTGTTGAAATATGTAGTAGTTAAGATCCGCATCCGTCGACACTATCACGGGCCGCCCCACTAAGCTAGTCTTGAAGATAGGCCCGTATCTGCAAAATTAAATAAACACATGAGAATGCATGCACAAAACTATCATAATGCTACAGTGTACAAATGTTTTATGCAGGTGTTTAGTTCCATAACAAACCATGAATCTTCATATCATTAATCTATATTACTATATGTTAAGTAATTACTTTTGCATTCTCTTCTTGATAAAAGGAGGAATGTCAGAAGTGGAAGTTGGAGCAAAGAAATGAAGAGATTCCCCAAGAATAGGCCAGCCCATGGAGCCTGGTGGGAGGACTCCATTGCACTTGGGATTAAACCAATGGTAAACCCAGTTTGTGATTATGATAACTACAAAAGCTGCCAAACACAAAAACATTGTAAACATGATTGCTTAATTATATGTATGTATGTTAGAAAGTAGAGAGTTTGAGGAGGATGGGAGAGAGTTTGGAAGAAAATGGAGCTTAAATAAGAAGTGGGGAGGCAAGAATTTGGAACTCATTAAAGTAACATTATTTTAATTTAAGTTAGCTCAGTTTTGTCTTCTCAAGTTGGTTGCTCTAAAAGCTGTACTTATTACAATTTTATAATTACTAGAATAATTTTTGTCTAGAGCATCTTGTTATCCATGGTCAACGCCTATATAAAATTGGTCCATAAAGCCGAGGATGATGGGTGAAGCTTACACGATACTTCCTATATAAACCTTTCAAGAATTAAAAATAAATAAACTACCCTACAAGTGTATGTATGTATATCCATAAAAATAAATGTTCTTATGCTTTGTAGATGTTATATATTTCATTCTAACTCATTTTTTCTATTTTTTTTATGAGTAGGTTTACCGTGAACCTGGATTCACGTGGTGTTTTTTGAACTCGAATTCTTGTGAACTTATTTTGTTATGTGTTATTGTTGTGTATATAAAGTGATACTCATTAAAAAATATTTAATTTTTAAATAATAATATTATAAACAACAATGACATTTTACATGCACAATAGTAATACTTAAAAAAGTTTAACATGAATTTGCGTTCATTACAAAACAAAATATTCTCATTTTAATAAAATAACGCAACCGACCTTCAACTACCCAAATACAATTGTCATTACAAAATAGGTTTGTTTTTCAATTCCTTAATGGATATTGGAACTTGGAGCTCCAATCCAAACACGATCTCACATTAGAATTTTTAAACATGTTCCTTTTTTTTATAAAAGATTTTGCACATCGGTTGCACAAACAATTGATACAATTTAGACTAATATTTTAACGAGTCATAGCAGAAAACCCTAAAAAAATAAAATACATTAAAAAATATTAGTTTGTACTCCCATTTTTTATCATAATATTTTTCAACAGTACTTTTAACTTCTGTCCGGGCCAAAAAAAATACGAAAAAGTATTAATTATATGGACCATTTTTTAACTATGTTTAACATGAAAATGGATTCATTGTCAGTTTTCTCTTACAACTTTTGGATTGTTTGGATTTTCGGACTTGACACTTCTGTATCCTCCACAAGTGGTATCAGAGTCGGGGCCATGATCGGACGAATGTAATGTGAAGATATTTTCAGTGTCGAAAACAGTAG
The DNA here is from genome assembly GCA_963675135.1 of Galeopsis tetrahit. NCBI lineage: Eukaryota > Viridiplantae > Streptophyta > Magnoliopsida > Lamiales > Lamiaceae > Galeopsis > Galeopsis tetrahit. The sequence goes on along the minus strand of OY776134.1, from coordinate 61,060,697 downwards.
GACGAACTAACCCTTTGGAGAAACGATAAGGTAATCCTCTGTGGATTAAACATGGTGTTGTAGTTAGAGCAGTCGTTTGAGGAGAGGTGTGTACTCTTTGTTTGAAGGGTGGAGATTGTTGAGGGTGAAACAATGTCACACATCGAAAAAACATTGAAGGATCATGTGCTATAAAAAGTGTGGACTGATATCCCCATTTATATGAGGCCTTTTGGAGAAATTCAAAAGCAAAGTTATGAAGGTTTGACAAGTTCAAAACGGACAATATCATACCATGATTGATTCATGGTAAGCTTTTGGTAAATATAGTCTATACCATTTGTGTGTGACATAGAGGTATTACTAGCTCGTCTTTTTTTTATTCTTGCAATCAAATTATTATTATTATTATTATTATTATTATTATTTGAAACATAAAGAAATTATGAGAATCGAAAGGATATCACACAAATATTCCCTATATCTGTGCTAAATACTTTTTGTCATCTAAAAGTATATTAATTGATGGCATAAAACCAGTTCCTTTGGATCTCATCCTAGATCTTCTTTAGCTGTCGTATCCAATTTTGAATCTTAATCACATCATCATCATCATTTTATATGTCTAGCTTCTAGATTTTCTTACAACCACTAAATCCGTAATCAAATTAACCTCATTCAACACATAGAGCACCACCCCTTTGAGCCACGGGCTTAAATTCATTCAACCACTAGCTAATTCATATAGCAGGTAGGTTACTGTGTAAGACCACCCATTATTAGCAGTAATTCTTGCTTTAATCTTCTTTAATTAACTGTGCATTACTAATAATATAATAGGAAGAATCATTTTAAGGGCCTTGAGTTACCTGCACGCACTAATCAAGAAACATTGTCTCCTAACTTTTTTGTCCAAATTCATCCACACTCGTGTGCACAATGGTCAAATGGGGACATAATTAGAATAGATTATCAACTGTGGACGGTAGGGTTGAAGGAATTTTATGTCGGAGGGAGAGTTTTCAGTTTTTACTTGTTTTCTTTTCTTGGCTTTTTCTGCACTTTGTTTTTTTGTTTCTTTATATGGCTGGGCTGAGCTGAGCTGAGCTGAGCAGCACCGATGATTAATTAATATAGGTTGTATTATTGAAAAATGACATGCACTAATTCAATTATTTAAAATGTCATCGAACAAAATATTAATAGTCCAGTTCGAATAGTTTGATATATACATTTAAACAAGTTTTTTTTGTTCTAATTACAATAAAATAAGAGAGTAGACATGTCAATCACTACTCCTAAGTACTAAGTAATCAAGAAAGAGACATGTCAATTAAGATTAAGATGGAGAACAACGACAACGACTCTATACACAAGATAAATAGTACAGTATATAACTATATATGTTATATACTCTATATTACAATGATAGTATAAATGAATCATAAGTTTCCTGTCCTATCTCGTGGAAAAAATAACCCCTCTTTTATTTCCTTTTCACGTATTAATATATATATATATATTATTTAATAAAAAAGTAAAAGAAATTAATTCAATGTTTTGTGTATTAATTTTAATGATTATTTGATGGTATATGAATGTATTTTTAAATATTAACGCTATATAACTATACAATAATAAAAAATTATGAAGAATTAAAGCATAAAAATGAAGATGCTCATATATATAGATAATGTCAAAGGTATTTAGTATGTTAGCATAAAAAAAAAAAATTGACCATTTGAGCGCTGATCAGTTTTTAGCTTCGTCAAGTTTATTAAACATAAAGGTTTTAATTTAGTTCAAATGAACTTTCATCAAATATCAAATTTATCAAATAACTTAGCTTGGTTTTTTCGTTTAAAAAAGAAAAACAATAATTAATTAATATTCCATGTCACAGAAATGTAATTAGCAGTGGCATGCATGTGTTGAATGTGAGGATTGCTTGAGATGAGAGGGAGGAGGATGTGATGGCAGGCAGAATAAAGACAGCTCGATCACTTCATATGTTGAAAGCTACTAGCTACTTGTTGTAACTTGTAATAATAAATCCTGTCAAAAATAAAAAAACTTGTAATAATAAATTAATCAAAAGTGCTGTTCAAGTCAAATTCTCTGGACTAAAAAGGTCCCCCAGCTTTTTTATTACTACTACAAATTAAAGGGTTAAAAAAAGTTAGTATTTCATTTAATTAACAACTTTAAGATCGTTTTGTGTGTGATTAATTAATGTATTGTCTTGTTTTGGTTTATTTTAAGAATTTGTGTTGTTGAAGAGCCAAGAAGTGCCCCACGTGTTAAGATGGTACGGTGCAATTCATGCGTGGACCTGTAAAGCTTGTATGTATAATACAGTAAAACCTCTCAAAAAAAATTACTCTATTAAACTCTCTTTAGGAATAAAAATTCATGGTCCCAACTTGGGACTAGTTATAATTTGGAATAAACTTCATATTGTCATAATTCATATTTTTTCAAGTCCCAACATAAAGAAATACACCTCCATTTAGGAATAAATCATAATAATATATATAATTTTACAATAGATTTAAGTTGATTTAAAATACTTGTTCAAGGTTGAGTGTGACAATGATTTAAAATACTTAAGATTATGAGTATCCTCCAACCACTTGGCAAAATCTTTTTGCTTCCAACCTGGATGTAGTTCTTTCATTTTGCACATCTCCACACGAATTTTTTCACTCATTTGAGTTCTCTTTTCTATTTTTGGTGTCATTATATGCGTGAAGAAAATGTTGATTTGATGTAATTGATAAAAAAAAATGTATTATACATAGTATTTATAGATGAAAAAATTAAAGCAATCAAAAGCAAGTACATGCATCTATGGTGGGTGACTCTTGAGTATTGTCTTTTCATATTACGTGAGTAAATTAGTTCAATTAAGTTCAACACATTACATCGTGTACATGTATCTACTAATTATACCATTATATAATATACATGCATTTAAAAAAAAAAAAAAAAGCCTTATAACTCTATTTAGGAATAACCCCCATTTAGAAATATTTTTTTGTGGTCCCAAGATATGACTATAGAGAGGTTTTACTGTATATGTGTATGTGTGTGTCATTTTTTGTTGGCTAACTGCTTAATTGCTAGCTTATAAGCATGAATTAATACAAAGTCGGTTGTTTTATTAATTCTTTCTTTAATCATCCACATATCTAAACTTTAGCTTAATTAGTGTAATTGATATTTTAAATTAGTCGATTTTAAGATAATTTTAAAAAAATATATATATATTCATATTATATCCGTAAACTAATGATATTCATATAAAATGAAAATTAGAGGACTCGAACATGTGATCCACTATTCAATTTGATATTTAAGTAACATTTGGGTTATCAATTGTATCATCCAAACAATATTTTAATTGTCATTAGGAAAATACTGTAAATACAGTATAAAAATATTATTGGTATACACTTAATCTTATTACTAAAGTAAAAAAAATAAAAAATTAACTATTTAAATAAAATAAATATATTTTTTATGAATTTAAAAATAGAATTGGACAACATGATTCATGAATATGAAAATACTATTTTTCAAGAACCGTAACACAAAATGAATAAAAATGAGATTAATTAATTATGAGTGATAAATAAGATATGTCCCTAGCTCTATAACCCTATAACTCTATAACATATATAGTCGAAACATTCTCAATCAGATTAATCTTGTCCCTTTATTTCTATTAGTCTACATTCTTTTATATTATCATGACTATGGAAGTGTGTATATATATAATTTTTTCTGAGAGCAGGGTATTAATTATACGATTATTTATATTTCTTCTTTCATTGAGATTGTCAATTTAAAACTCTGTTGCAATAATTTTGATTTATTTATGTGTAAATTACGAAAACAAAAATAGTATTGTGGGAAAAGTTGTCTGGTCAATCATAATATTAATTAGGGTTGACATATTTTTACTGCTAAGCACGTTATTAATTAGAGGGTTAGAGGAGAAAGCGAAGGGGTATGTCCTCAAAGGGCACCACATCCAGGGGCCACAAGGCTCCAATCTTAAAATGTAAATTAAATTATTCATTGTTTTTTCTATTACTATATCTCTTACATTTGAGATTTCACATAAATTAAAATAATTATTTTTATAATATGACTATTAATTATACTTTTTTTAAATGAACATATTACATAAAATACAATAAAATTAAGTTGGAAAAATATCAATAATATTTATTGAAAAATTAAAGGTAATAAATATTTTGAAACAATTTGAGTTAGATAGTTGATCAAACTGCATCATTTTAGTAATTTGAACAAACTTCGAGGAGTTTTTTGTAATTTACTACTTCTATTTCATAATAATTGATGTTTCCTACCGATAATTTTTCAAGTAAATATTTTGATCCTACCAACAATTTTTCAAGTGTTTTCTATTTCTAATCCGGAGTACTAACTATTGAGCTTTAGTAAAATATTCATAACCTAGAGATTCCATATCATTGGCTTATGAGGTTAAACTGTAAAGAAAATCTCAACTTAGTTAGAAATTCAAAATCCTATCTTTGATCTTTGAAATATTAATAGATAAATTTCATATATTTATCTATTGACAAGTTTCAAAACATACATTGTCCATGTGATTTCTCAAGTTAAAGTATTTCTTAAGATAAAATGAGTATAATCTTCAACCTACACCTATATAGCACGTGTAGGAGTACAAGTTAAATTTGATAGTAATTCAACTAATCAATTTATCGACATTTTGAAGTATTGTTATGATTCTAAAGCTTAACACATTCACACTAATACTTAGTCGCTTATTTGAAGCTGACCTAATAAGTCAACTGACCCCAACCTTAGCTGATCAACTACGTTTACATGCTTCTTTTGAAAAGGCAAAAAAGACGATTCACCCGCCCCTTGAAAACCTCTTCTACAGATCACTCGTTTTAGGACCTACGAGATTGATAGTAGAATTTTGAGCGATAAATTAAAATTGACTAAAATTACAAGTTTTTGCCGAAATTTTTGGGCAAGAATTCATTTGCATGTTTTTCTTCAACTCTGCCCATGAAGAAGACTATGATTTTCAAGTTTCAATAGTTTTTTTTTTTGGCTGTTTACTTTTATATTTTGTAATTTAATACTCCCTCCATTTTTTAATAAGTGTCACTTTGACTTTTTAACTAATTTTAAAATAAGTATCATTCTGGATTTTTTTCTTTAATTTTGACTACTTTACCCTTATTCATTTATCATATATATTGTTCATAAATAAATTTCATAAATATTATTTATACCATAATTAATTTAGTTTATGAATACTATCTACATTTTTTACCACATCTTTTATAAAACAAAATTTCTATATAAAAATTAGTTATAATTAATGAAGGGTAATATAGACCACAATTTATAATCTTAATTTTATTGGAAAAAAGCTAAAGTGGCCCTTATTAAAAAGTGGAAGGAGTATTAAATATTTATTTGGTGTTGTGAAGTTTAGGGGGTGACATTTTTGTTCTAAATTGGTGAAACAAATGGGAAAAAATTACTCATGGCACCACAGTTGCACAATTATCGGAAACCTTCAATTTTTTATTTCACGTGATAAACACGTGCAAAAACAGTGTCGTTTTTTTATCTTATGGGTAGATTTGGTACCAAATTAATCAATTATTGATAGAGAAATTGAAAAGAAAAATCGATGAGATTAATTTTTAGAGAATAAATCTGTGTTGTCAGAAAATTATAGACCATATATGATTTAAATATTTAAATTCTAAATGATTTACATTGGTCGTCTTATTTATCTATTGGTTCAATTCCTAGTGTTATATTAATCATATTCACACCTCAAAGTTCAAAACAAGGCATTTGGGATGATTTTGGATAATTAAGGAATATGGGCTAGTCTTGGATGAGACCGTCTCACAAAATGAGATCCGTGAGACGGCCTTTATAAATAAAAAGTGATAATGTTTGAGCAAAAAGTGATAGTGTTTAAGTAAAAAGTGATAGTCACTTTTTGTTAAAAATATTATCACTTTTTACTTAAACATTATCACTTTTTTTACAAACCAAAATCTGAAAAAAAATATAGGTTATTCTACCCAAATTTTTGAAATATGAATTAAAAGGATCCGTCTCACAGAAAAAGATCTGTGAGTCGGTCTCACACAAGTTTTTACCTTAAGGAATAGTCCAATTCATATATTTTTCTCTAAAAATATATTCATCTAACAACTCGTCTGAAATTACACTTTTACATTTCGCACACTCGAACTATCAATTACTCCCTCGTTCCATGATTTCTTTCACATATGAAGGGTACGTACACAACTATACATAATAAGAAAAGTAAATTTAGTGAAGATTTTAAGGGGTAATTTTATAAACATTTATGTATAAAATAAAGAAATTAGTTAACTTTTATGTATATGTGAAGAAAAAGAAATGACATTTGTATAAAATTAAAGATATTATATGGGTGGAGTTTATAAAAAGTTTTCCATTTTAAGAGTGTGAAAGTTACTGTAGACGTCTAAAAACAAAAGTGTGAAAGTAATTATGAGACTGATAGGATACTACGAGTACTTTATAACAACAAAACAATATTTTCATAAACATGTAATACATTTAATTAAAAATATTTAAATTGTACTCCCTCCGTCCCGGTATAAGTTTTTCAATTTTTTTTTTTTTTTTTTTTTTGTTTTGATTAAGAAATATAATAAAATAATAGATTTAGTACAAGTGATGTAATGATGAAAGAGAAAATAATAAATGAGTATGAGATGAATATGATAAAATAATGGAATGAGAAACTTATTGTAAAACATCTAAAAAGAGTGGAAAACTTATAATGAAACAGATGGAGTATGATTTATTCTTCTCAGATTGACAAATGAGATCCCGTGTACTCGAATGCACACAATTTTTTTTTTTTTTTAAGATGTATCTGCTCGTGGAAGTTTCCCAAATAAATATAATGATCAATCATCACTAATAAGGTAACTATACATATTTATAATTAAAGAGAATTCTGATACAGAAGCTGCCACGTTTACACTCTCAGAACCATAGGATATTATGCACTTAATTAATTTACGTCTAGTAATGAAACTAATTAATTAATCTATAATTGGTGTGTACATATCTTACGCAATATTAATTATCTTGGATAACTTAAACAATACTCCTCAAGTATCATGGCAGCATAACTGCTTCAAATCGATGATATTAAGTTCTTCAAAGTAATTCTAAATTTTACAGTAATGGACAACCTAGCAAACGTATTACTCTTTCATTCTATGAAAGATTGTTTCCTCGATATACTATAAACTAATCAATATTCATTAAAATTCGTATAACAAAATTAAACATAATAATTTTGAACTGAGAGCGAGTATTACATTACATTTTACGAAAAGGTTACGAATTACTATTGTTATCTGTAACGAAGGCATGTTTTAAGAAGATTATAAATTAAGTTAGCCAATTTAATACCCCCTCCTCGACACTGAGAAATGATGCATGCAGTTAACCAACCTTGTATGTATAATGAGATAAAAGAGTATTTGTTAACTCGCAAATAATTGTGGAGAGTTGGGTGTGGTCATCCATGACATACTGTACACTCTAATTAAATCATGGGAAATTGAACTTTTTGCTTTTATTTTGCAGCTGTTTTAATATAAAAAAAAGTTACCACTAACATGTTGCTCTAACAATACTATAATAATTAATTTTCAAGCAACACAGTGTAACGTTCACATGTTGAGCCCATAATCAAATTTGCTAAGCTTAATTTCCTCACCACAAATTATTGCATAGGGATGTCAACTTCATCCCCATTCTCCGTTTATGTTTTTATTTTCTAGTGTGTTTGTAATTACATGAAAGAATATGAGAGTGCCTAGTCGCGCAAAAAAAAAAAAAAAAAGTGACTATGATAAATACTGAGAGCCGTCTCAAAGGAATTTGCACCCTTGAGATGACACACATTTTAAAAAATGTGTAAGAAAAGGTGTAATGACTAATGAGAGATGATTTGAAGGGTAGTTTTGTAAAATTTTATTAATAAAGTAAAGTAAAAAGTAGATTGAGTATGGAAAAGAAATAATATATGAGTAAATATGAGTATATTTTAAGGGTTATGGTTATTTCCTTTTATGGAAAGCGTACAAATTCTTGTGGGGCGGAAGAAGTATATTACAATAATAGTCTCTCGTCTTTTCGAAAGCTATTCATTTTATCATTTTAGACGTTTCACCGAAAGCTACACATTTATTTTTTCGATAACACTCACTATCTCTATTTTTTTTCTATCGGTCTCTATTTTTTTTCTCTTTTCTACCTTCTTCTACCTTTTTCTTTTTACTATCTCTATCTACCACAATAACTCACTACACATATAATATTATATTTCTTAATCAATGAATAGGTAACTTTTAAAAGGGCATAGGGTGTATAATAAATATATTAGTCATACTTGATCAGGTGCCCGCAGAGAACGGGACGGGGGATACAATCTCTGTGCCTGCGGAGGAGTTTTCCCCACCAATTGACAAGCCTATTGTTGCACGAGATGTTATAATTTGAAATTTTCTTTCGTGTAATTTTGATTGTTATGCCATATGTGAGGCAATTGAGTATCTCTTTCGTATATTACCAAACCAAATCATACCAACATTCGAGAACGATCACTATTTCCTCCTCGTGTAATAGCAACTAGCAAAGTGTATGCCTTGTCCAATTCCAAACACTATCAATTACCTTGACAAACCATCCAGTTTTCTTTTCATCATATATTGACTATTGAGCAACAACGTCAAACACGGATTCAAACAATAGATGAAAAACATCTCGTGAATCACAAATTTCTTTTCAACTCAGTCGTATATTTGCTTTTGCCAACTTCCAGCACCGTAAATCTTCAAATCATTACTCATAGGCAATCAAAAGGCATCTCAAACTTTATTGCATAGTTTTCTAATCTTCCTGTCATAGTTCAGCATACCACTCACACTCTCAACCACCAGAATGATCTGCAACAATACAGAATTTCATAAATATAGCTCTAGGCAGAAATACAAGCATATACAAACTCCAATAGCTATGTTTTTCATGGTCCAATGAATATCGAGTTTGAAACAAATTTCTTTTGCTGAATTGTAGTGAGATCTAAGTCCTCTCTCTAGTGAAATACTCCCTCCGTCCCACAATAACTTTCACACTTTCCTTTTCGGGACGTTCCACAATAACTTTCACACCCTTAAAATGGAAAACCCTTTATAAACTCTACCCTCACAATATCCTCAATTTTACGCAAATGTCATTACTTTATCTCCACACATACACAAAAGTCAACTCATTCTTTACTTTATACATAAAGTTTTACAAAATTACCCCTTAAAACTTCATTCATTATTACACTTTCTTAATTTACGTGTTCACCTACATATGAAAGTTATTTCGGGACGGAGGGAGTATCAATTTCAGCATTAGCAAAAAACAAAACATGTTGATTGTAATCCACAAAACGGTTTCAACCATGGAGCTTCCCATAGATATTCGGAATACACCAATAGCTATTTAAAAAAGCACAGCATTGTATTTTGTTTTCTTGCAGATTGGAAAAAAAATTGCCAGTAGCTTTGCTTAGTTACTGCACCATAGCCCAAATATGAATGAAGATAAGAAACAACACATACGTTTCTTCTCAAGATGCAGATGTACAACAATTAAAAAGTATGTTAATTATTATGGAATAAAGAGTAAAAGGAAAAACCTGGAAACATGCATATCCTATTGCAGTTGCAAAGTAAAAGTTTGCATTTCCAGTCCCCTGCAAGAACACAACAAGTTAGTAAACCAGCAGAGATACTCCATCTGCTATCTCAGATGACGTTCGATTCCCAGGGATACATACCCTCCAAATCCATAGGTTGTGCATTACAGGGCTGAGAAGTGAAACCCCAACATATCCACAAAAGAGGAAGAATGTAAATTGCATTTCTGCATACCAAATCATGAGACGTCAGATATTGTTAAGGAGACAATTTATATGCACGCCAGGCAACTCAAGTGCATTTTAAATAGTATTAGTTGTTTTAATAAAAGGTATTTCCTCCGTCCAATTTTATAATTCCCACTTTCCTTTAGGATGTCCAATTTTATTATTCTCATTTCTATTTTTGGAAATAACTCTCCTCATCTTCACCCTACTTTATCTACTTAATACTCCACTTTATCTACTTTATACCAAAAGAGACAGAGAGAGACAGAGAGAGACGAAGAGAGAGGCTACTGACCTGCTAACTCGTTAACGAATAGCATCAGTAAACTCAAGTATAAAGCTGAGTCCCCAACCTGATAAAAAAACCAGGAGTAAATTAGGACATCCAAAATATTCAGCCATATATAGAAAGCCAGTCTAATGTAAAAATTAGCAAGAGTCATTATCTATACTCATAATATATAATAATACTGTGTTAAATAAAATCAAAGCACTGCAGTTGACAGAGCTATTTAAATGCAATTGCTGCAAATATAGATACTAAATAATCTAATCAATGACAATTACTGCTTAGACCCAGTTCCAATTCCAACATATGTAACTTTGAAAATTCTAGGTGTTTTTGGAGCTTCATGTTGATTGTATCAAGGCCCAATTGAAGGTCCAAATTCCAAAATAATTTCGGCCAATTACACAAATCTACCAACACATTTCCAATGATTTTTCTTTTTTTTTTTACCATAGTTTCAAAAGGTGCAAGAGGGGTCCCAGACTCCCAGCGCCTGAGGCGTCTCTTGTCCTTTTTCTCTAAACATTTTTCTTATATTTATATAACATATTTGACAAATATTGTCCTACACATTAAAGTTCAGTACCACATAAAATCACATAATAAAACCCAAAGTCAACTAATGAACATCAGAGCTAATGTAAACATGAAAAAACATCAAATGTAACAAAGCCAACAACTAATCAATAGTCTAGTTTTCATTCTCATCATAAATAAAATTTGTAACAACAGAGATAAGATCCACAAAGAAAAAGGGGGAAAAGAACCTACATATAGGGGCAACGGTGCTGTTTCTCAATATCTCCTTTCTTTACCAATTTTTTGTTAAACTCTAGGCCTAAATTCAACAAGTTTTCTTGTTTTATGAAATGCCTTTGTTTTCTTTCGAGCTATTTTTTGGCAGAAATGAAATTTTTTTTCAATAATTTTACACAAACCACGTTTTGGGGTGAAGAAAATTTGAAAGGACATGAGGCGCACCTTAGAAACTATACCTGACTAAACACAAAAAACTGCACACCCTATAGCCTCGAGTGCCGAGAGCCTTAGGCGCGCCTTTTAAAACTATGCCATAGACTTATCCAAAATTAGGTTTTGTACCCGATATTCAACTTAACAGGAGCAAATCAGTCAGGTTTCTGCAACTTCCAAATACTAATCCAAGGATATTTTTCAGAACTAGCTTAGATTCAAGTTTCCTTAAGCTGATCAAGTATTTAAAAATGTGTATCTGATGTTCATTATCTTATTCATATGCTTTTTGAGAATTAGTATAAATTTTTTCCAAAATGTAGGTATTGCTGATGGGGATCTACTGTATATGTTGCTCTACAATTAATTATCGAACCGTGTGGCTATCTTATATTAAAGAAGCTAATATTCTAATCATAAGTTTACATGCTTATTTCCTTTTTCAAAAAGGGAGAGTAAAGTTTCTTTGGCAATAGTCACAAAACAGAGTAGTTATTGGTTCCATTTGGCAACATTAACAGATACAATGAATTCTGTGAAGGAATAAGTAAAAACAGCCAGATAAATAGAAAACATGCATATTCATAAATTTTGAGAAGATGAGAGGGCTCACCGAAGGATACGATTTTAGCATCGAGGAGATTGCCAAGTAAACAAATACTAAAAAGCAGGGCCTGTGATTTAGCCGTATAGCTAAAGGCAATATCATGAACACAATGTTCACATGAAAAACTATCAGGAAAAAATCCTTGAAGAAATCAAACACTTCTGCAAAGAAGTACCTGCAATATACAAGCATATATGTTACAGCAGTAGGAAAAGAAACAAACAACTATGCAAAGTAATACACATTTAACTAACAACAAAGTCACTCGACACTTACCATAAGACACCAATATTTGGAGATAAATCTTCAATAGCAAGAATAAACCCATAGGTGCTGCAAAATAATATTAGAAGTAATTAATGAAGCATGAAAAAATGAGAGGTAAACATACCAACTTGGAGATCTTCATCCGACACCAACAATCATACACAACATTTAAAATATGATGAGGTGTAATTAATAAAATCCCACAATAAGTATACATGTAAAATATTTCAAACATAAAACATCAATGTAGCCACCACATATGTGCATCTTTGAATGGAACAGACAAACAGGGTGCTATGACTAAAGTTATAAAACTATTTTGTGGGGATCACTACGTCGGAAATACAAGAAATTATGTATCATGGGCAAATTTCCAAATATATGCCCCGAAGAGGAATGGTAAAAAAGAAGGAAGAAACATCAATACCACAAAACAAAGAACCATTGCAGTAATTCCAGCTTCAATTAGGTGAGAATCTAATGTTCAAGTGTTCAACTAGTTGAGTTGAAAAAAAAATCCAGTTTGAAACAAGTTCAATTCATTTGTTAGGAGGCAAATACCAAAATTAACATGTATCTGAAATGCGTGAATGAAATCACATCCAGCCATTAAGATTGGTGCTATATGAAAGGATATATCTAACTAATACCAATTTGAAAATGGAGAAGTCTTATGCAAACCAGTTTCAAATACAATTAGTTTGCATTTTGTGTGCATTTTTAAACAGTAATACTTTATAGTATAATACTTGTTATACTATAAAGTGATAGTTGCAAACCAATTGTGCGCTAAAATTAGGGGTGGCAATTTTCGACACGACACGATAGCACGATACGAATCCGACACGAAAATTGCGGGTTAGTGTTTGTCCTTATCGGGTTCGTGTCGTTATCGGGTCGACCTGATAACGACACGAAAATTTCGTGTCGGGTTCGTGTCGGGTTCGTGTCAACCCGTTAAGCACGATAAAATTAACAGGTAACCCATTAACCTGTTAACAACCCGTTAACCTGTTATTTACCTGATAAATATTTATATAAATATAATATTTTTATATATTTAATACAATTTTAAATTGATTTATTTTCTTATCGTGTTGTTATCGTGTCGTGTCACGTCGACACAAAAATTATCGTGTCGTTATCGTGTCGTGTCGTGTCGACACGAAAATTATCGTGTTCGTGTCGTGTCGACACAGATCCTTATCGTGTCGTGTTCGTGTTTGGCCTTATCGTGTCGACACGAAACACGACACGATAGCACGATTTGCCAGCCCTAGCTAAAATTGTTTAACATAAGACCAACTCTTTGAAAATTGGTGGTATTGCTACATGATAAATATGCCATACCTCTTAAACATTGCCCCAAGACCACCATACTCTTTCATAGAAATGGCACACAAAATTAATACATATGATGCCCATATAGATGCCCACAAAAAGAATACGATGACTCGCCGCCAAGAGAAAATTGTGGGTTTATCAGTCAGCGACTTGAGTTCAACATGATCGGTTGATGTCTCTAATCCAACTCGTACTTTACTTTGCAAAAACAATTTTCTTGGGGGAGCATCAAGACCATAACCTAACAAAAAGATCACCTGCAAAAAGTTGAACATAAAGTTTTCCTTTAGCACCTGTATGTGCTTAAAAGGACTGTCAAGGTAATAGCATATTTCTCCACCAAGACATACCGGAATGACTAGAACCAAGGGATAAAGAGACAAATGTGATGCAATGACCCACCCAAAAGCTGCCAAAGGTATTATCCCTGTGTATATTGGAATCAATAATTTAGATGCTCATCAGATCAAACATAACTGAGAGTAATACTGTTATAATCTTTCATTCATCTTATACATCTCTGGCTAAAGTACGTTAAAAAATGTTGAAACACATAAAGGGCTATGAAAAAAAAAACCTCGTAAGTCTTTCAGAACACCTACTAGAAACATCAAGTTATCCAATTTTTAACCGAACCCGAACCCAACTATTCTGTTTGGTTAGTTTCGGTTTTGATTCTATCCAGATCGGTTTCGGTTACGAACCATCAAATTTTGGTTTGGATTCGGTTATGTTAATTCAGTTCGGTTACCAAACCGGCCGATGCAATATATATATATACATACATATGAGTAAGGGTATACATGGCTAAAATAACAAGCCTCGCCAAATATAACATGCTTATATTGGTATAAGTCGAGGCAATACAAATTGGAATTTATGAATAGGATTATAGGAAGTATTTATGGGAGACAATTTTGGAAGTTAGGTCGGAAATATAGCTAAAAATTACAACAAGCTGAACCACTTCTTTCACTTCAAAAGCTTATAAGCAATAGGTGAAAAATACGTGGGAAGAAGGTTAAAGACCAATAAGCAAAAATCATGTATGCATGGAGAAAGGTTGCTCATTCATACCTGAAGATGCTCCAAAAAGAGACAAGATGACAAACAGGTTTTCAATAGGCGATGTATTAAAGCCAATGCAAGAGACAATTGTGAAAGGATTCCACAAATACACAAGGGCAGCAATATCACCAGAAGACAGAACCTCTAGAAAAATAGTTCAAGTTATTTATCAGCTTCCTGGATGGATGTATTTGGTCAGAACTTTAAAGACAGATTTAACGACATAAGGACTCAAATGCATTACCTATGTCGTTGAACAGCTTTCCAAGTCCTAATGATTTCAAATTGTGACCATGTGCTGTTACAAGAGTGCGTCCAGTTGCTCGGATAAGAATTGCACTGATAAAATCTGCAACCACAGAAACCAGACTATATCCAAAAGTGTGTTGACATTCTATACAGCTAAATGATGTTTAAATAACAGATTACCAAATAAAGGAAATAGATGATAAAAGCAGCAAACATATTTCTGGATGGCCTTCAAACAAAAAAAAAAAAAGTGCAACATTCCCAAGAACTTATCATAACTGGTGTGGCATAGGAATATCTATAGATAACCAATAAGTTGTTAACTTTGCCAGCTATTAAAAGAGATAAAATTTTCTCAGGATTATGCAGTGGATTGGACAGCAATGCAAACTAATATGCCAATCCAATGGCTAAATTTACCAACTATTTAAATATGAAACCATTCTTCAGTTGTCAGCAGTTTTTATGGTAGTTTCTCCAACAAACAAGAATACACATCAAAACCATTAGTGTACCACTGTCCACTAGTGTGCACTCAATTTAACTTGCAACATGGGTGATGAGCACCACAAAAACAGAGATATTAGGCATTACCTGCATAACAGATGGCTAGGTAGTCCTCCATTTCTGAATCAGTAAACATCAATAGTCAGATAACATTGCTGATCAAGCCTAGCACGAAGTTATTGAAGTTTGTGTATCTTTGTATATGAAAAATTACTTTGTCACAGTAAGAGGGCCGAGAACCGAGAGCAACAAGGGCGATCCATGGTACATTGATCCTGCTCATCACATTCATTAAAATTATCTAACAGCTAAGAATCACCAAGCAAAAACCAGAGATTTTAGCACTAAAATTCAAATTGCGCGAACCTGAATATGGCGACATTGATAATTGCTTTAGCCGGTAGCCCTCTGCCACTGCAGCACAAAATAAACAATAACAATAAAGATAAATTAAACTTTGTAAGCAAGTACAATACATTATATATGAAAGGTAGATAGGTTTTACGGCGGCGCAGGCTGGTAAGCGGAGTGGAGACTTCGGGGCGTGAGGAGAGGTTGAGATTTTTGGAAAAATAACTGAGAATTAGCCTGAAAACCACCGCAGCTATTGTCCATTTCCAAAACCCTATCTTCGTTTTCTTACTTGCAGTTTCGATTTTCTCCTCCATTGATTCGTTTGAAAAATGCTTCGGTAGCTTTCGGATCGGAAATAATTTACGAGGGGAAGTGGCCTGCTGTTATTGGTCTAAGCGGGTCGTACTGTTCAAAACTGCTTCTTTTGGGGGAATTTTTCCCTTTTCCTTTACCCGAACTAAAAAAAAAATCACTTGGTAGTGGAGTAGCAGTATTTTTTAAAAACAAAGACATATAATTAGTGCTGAAAATCAATTATAGCTATTCGCAACTCGATTCGAGATCGTTCGCTAAAAGCTCGGTTCGACATAAATATCAAACAAGTTTGAATATATATTTATGTTTAGTGCGGCCTAAAGTTCGGCTTCAGCTCGATAAGTAAAAAAAAAAATTAGTGTAAAAATGTAAAACTACTCAAGCTCGACTCGTTTAATTATCAAACAAGCTCAAACAATAATTTCGAAATTCGATAATATTTCAAATAAGCTTGAACTACGTCGCGTTCAGCTCAACTCATTTACAGCCCTACGCTACTACGTATAATCAAGCACGAAGGGTCGAATATGAAGAATAAAACTTGAGTGGGCGCAGTGCAAATAAGCGGCCAATTACCGTTTAAAATTTTCAGTTTGTCATTTTGTTGTTACTTGTCACGGACTCGCCACCGGAGTCGAAGTGTTTGGAAATGGAAGTACAACCGCAAGGGCTGTCTGAAAAGGAGATTGGGTCAAACAATGATTTGGGCTGAATTCTAAGTTGAAGGATTGGGCTGAAAAATAGTTGTTAATGGGCCTATTTAAATTGTTGCAGCTGGTTATTTAAATTACCTTAGCTAGTATTTACATTTCAGCATATGAACTCTTTAAAATTACAAAAGTGGACTGTGGTCCCAAGATGATGAGGCCATTTTTGGCAATGGAACACAAGAGAAAATTTAACAATCTCTCTCTCTCTCCAATTCTAATTATATCTCCCATTCATCTTCAAATATTCATATCTTGCAGCTAATATTCAGAAAAATACAAAAATACTCTTCACAATCTACCCATATATATCTAGAACCTAACATTACTATGCTTTTCCTTTAAAACGCCGATGTAAACCAACTTATCAGTTATCATAAATGGGTTGGTCTAGACTCAATTCCTTATAAGGAATTGAGTAAATTTTAAAAAATTGGTAGGATTGATAATAAAAATAAAGTACCCGAAAACATTTATGATAATTTACGTACCTTAAACGGTTGAGAAGAGTCTTTTTTATGTTGAGGTTTCAACTCTTACATCTAACAATTTTAGCATATATTTTTTTTTAATTATAAATGTGTTTCAACTATATTTTTTAGTTATATTGACTTACACTTTTTAGTAATGTTATGTTACACCTTTTAGTCATATTTTGTTGCACTTTTTAGTTGTAGTGACTTACAATTTTCAACAATATGTTCAGTTATAGTGACTTACACTTTTTAGTAATGTTATGTTACACTTTTTACTCGTATTTTGTTACACTTTTCAGTTATAATAACTTACACTTTTCATTAAAATATTGTGTTGCACTTTTTAATAATATTGTGTTGCACTTTCTAGTTATACTAACTTGCATTTTCTAGTTATAATGACTTATACTTTTCATTAAAAGTTGTGTTGCACTTTTCAATTACAGTGACTTACACTTTTTAATAAAAAAATGTGTTACACCTTTTAGTAATATTAACTTACACTTTTCAGCACACACAATTTCGAAAAAAAAAATTATCAATAAAAAAAATTACAAAAATAATAATAATAATAATAATAAAATTAACCAAGTCAAAATTTTTATTCACAATAATTTTGAATATTTAGAGTTCACAATATTTTTGAATATTTAAGATTTAAGTTGACCAAGTCAACTCAATTCCTTATAAGAAATTGATTCTATATAAGACCAATCCATCGTAAATTAATTCAATCTTGGTGCAAACCATTTTTTACCAATTCGTTTCTTGCTAGTCTAAGCTATGGTAACAAAATTTCTATTGCAAGATCGTGATTATCATCATCACATATGATATGTTCAACATGTGCTTATAAGAGAATCGTGTTCAACACGTGTTTCTTGACATGAACTTGATTAGATAGCTTCAACTTTGTTATATAGAAGACATAGACCAAGTTATAAATGTTACTCCCTCCGTTCCATACTTGAAGGCTCAAATTAATTGGACACGAGTTTTAATGAATGAATTATTTATTAATATTGTGTAAAATAAAGTGGGGTAAAAAAGACTTTTTAACTTTATAAATAGTGATAAAGTTACTTTTTAGTGTAATAAAGTAGTGGCATTTGTTGTAATATTGTAATGTTTTAAGGGGAGTGTTTAAAAGTGTTTTTGTTATTTTAGGTAATGTGCCTTCAAGTATGGAACACCCAAAATGGTAAAATGTGGCTTCAAGTATGGGACGAATGGAGTAATTAAAACCATTTACATTTTTTTTAAATAGATATAATAAAGTTATTAATTGTTAACTATTAATATATTATTTTATACAGTATATAATACTATTAGTATATAATTAATTGAGCATTAAAACTATTAAAAATCATATATGCATGCTTACAAAAGGAGGAGGTGGCTCTCCTGATTTCGCCATGTGTCGTTTTATATATGCTAAGGTTTCACCATGTGTTGTTCTACGTGTCACATTCTTCCACGTCTGGCCATGTGTCGTTTCACGTGTCACATGTTATTGTTGTAATTAAGACAACTCATTTACTTAATTTAAAATTTTAGTGTTGTAAATGAAATGAAAGGTCACATGTTGTTCACTTTATGCAGTATTAATTCGTCGTGTTAAGGGTGTGTTTTGAAACTCTACAAACTGCTTCCATAATCACTTTTTTTTTAAAAGCTGTGAGAGACAACTTTAAAAATAAGTGATTTTGGAAGCAGTTTGTAGAGTTTCAAAACACACCCTGAGTGCTAAACCAATTGATTATTATAAACCTTAATTAACATAGCTGAAGTAAGGAGATGAAGAGACTTGACACATGTGCATTAATAGTAGGGAGATGGAGAGACCAAGTCTCGCTCCAATATCAAATACAACTAATACTTATAATGATCTATTATCGGGGTTCAGTGAAGTTCTTCCTGAATTCGAAAAGAAGAAGACTTCAAGAAAATGAATAGGTAGTTTTTTTTAAATTTTAATATATTTGTTAAATTTTCTGTTTCTCTCGAATTATCTCTTAATTTGTTGTTTTTGTTCTTAATTCTCATCATTCCATTTCAATTAATCCGATTGTACATGTACCAGGAGATTGAAAAGAAGAAGAGATGGAAGAAATTTGATTTTCTTTAACCGTAGATGCTACTCTTCTTTGCTATTGTAGTCAACTTTGATGTCATTGAACTCAAAATCCACTTTAATAATCGTAAGAGAAACAGTGCAGGTTCTTGTGAAGTTTCATGTTCTATCTGGTGCAATGGGTAGCATAACTGCTCAATTTTTATTTTCTTAGAATGCAAAAATTAGTCGTTGAATGTTTTTCCATCTCAAGATTGACTTTGTTGTATATATATATTTCGTTTTTTAGAGTTATTTGAATCGGTGTGTTATCAACTTCTTTATTATGGGATGACTTTTAAATGTGCAAATATTGTTATTTTGGTAATAAATTTATTAGATGTGAGTGTGGATGGTGGGAATTCTATTTTTCAGATTTAGTTTGTTGTTTTAAAAAAAATTTAGTTCTCGAATAAAGTTTACAAATAAATTTATCCCTAATTGATCACGTCCTATTTCGTTGTCCAAAGAAATGTGTTGCTCCCAAAGTTCAAAGGAATTTGAGTGAAAAATCGTGATGCCCAAATCATTTATTTTTGTGCCATATTTCTACAACAGCATTCATCTTTACAAAAGCTTGAAAATCGTTTGTACAATGAATCTTATTATATAAAAGGAGAATGAGCCTCTCCTAAAAAAACTATTTTTCCAAGTGTAATTTTGAAGTCATGTGTCATGTTCGTTAGAAGTAGAGATATAGAGAGACTCTCAAACAGTTAGTACTCAATCAATTTCACAATAAATAAGAAAACAATTATTCACCCCTCCTTTCACGGCCACCAAAACCACCCATATAAACATCGATAGAAGGTTGTTCTCCTGTCAACATCAGTCTCAAATTACTGATTCATTGATTTTGTAATTGAATTGTCCAAAGAATAAGATTTTGTGGAAGAAATGAACGGTGTGGATAATGAGTTTATGAATAAGAAGAGCTTAAAAAAAGGGTTTCCATAAAACGAAACCTTTTGATGAAGAACAAGATAAACTTCAAACTCTTTTTGTGTAAGTGGAGTAATATATATAAAAGAACATTCATATATTTTTTTTTCACTAACAACAACAAATAGACTTGTGCATTGCACTGACAAAAACTAGTACCTTAAAATGTGAGACCTTACTTTAGTTTATGAATGACAATCTAACCTAGTATGCCATGACACCATGACACGTATGGTTTGGATCGCCCTGCACCATGCTCCACTTCGGGGCGGGTTTAGGTACTACTTCTGCTTTGTGTCCCATTTTTAATATTAAATTACGAGTTTACTTATGTATGACCAATTACATAATGCAATTAAACAACAATTTTTAATTTATTTTAATTTGGTGTGTAAAAAAATTAATTTGACAGTTAAAATTATATTTAAATAACTTAAAATTTCAATTGCATCTTAAATTATATATGTACACAATATACTCCTATGATGCATATAATTGTAATATATTTTTTATATTTATAAATATATATAAGTATATACATAACAATAATTCAATTCTATAAATATTTTTAGGTGAATATATATAGATATTACTACATAATAAAATAAATGTATGGTATTATTAATGAATCTCACATTATGCTTTGAGAATATATGCAAACATTAGGGTTCTTGAGATTTTCAGCACCTTTGTGCATAATTCCCCTACATTGATATTTTTTTTTAGATTTAATCGTGTTCGTTTTAGAAATAATTTCAGATTTAATATTGACAGGTTTGTGTAGGATTTAGCTTTTTTTTATACTTGTTTTTTTAAGGTAGCAATAAAAGTGTTTCTTCATTTAAAAAAACATTCGCTAGTAGCAAAGAAAATCGGGAAGATAAGTGTGGAACATTATAGAAGGAACCATCACATTTCTTTTACTTCCCAAACTACCCTTCGATCGGTTACGAAAGTACAACTCAGTCCTCACCTCTCGGTATATCTTCTGTTCGACACGACGTCTCTCTTTCCATTTGATTTTCACATTTAGCGCACACGAAATATAACTGGCACACGCAAATACATTTTTCTCTTTTCCGTCTTTACGAAAAAGAAGAAAATGGTGAGAACTGATCAAGACGATATTCAAATGTTCATGAGCATTACCGGCGTCGATGAAGAAGCCGCCGCTGCTAGAAAACTTGAGGTGGTTTTAAGTTTACGATAGTTCTTTTCGAGTGTTATTGTATGTGAAAATTTACTTTATTTTTATTCTTTTCAGTGTTTTCGTTTTTCTATCAAAGTTTTTTTGGTTGAATTTTGATCAGAGATAAGCGGCGTTGTTTGGTTGTAAAATGGGCTGATATTTTGCTTGTTGGAATCTAGAGTTTTCTGTTCTGATTTTCTTTTGTGGAATTGAACACATATCAAATTACCAGAGTTCTAGGAAAATTTATGAGCATTTTTTTTATACTTGTGATTGGAGCTCACAAACTGAATAATTGAATTCAACATAAGCGCGGTGTTTCCTTTAACAAACATCCAAGTATTTGGTGGAATGAAAAACCCTGAATAGGTTTTTTTACTGTTGAGATGAATTAATGGAATAATTCCACTCCATGAGGTTGCATAACCTGATCTGGTTGGCTAGGAATTCGAGTAAGATTTAGAGACTGTAATATGTGCGCTGTGTAACTTATATGAGAACCATTGTCCTACGATTTGTTCTAATTCTTTGTGTCTCCTTTTAGCATTAAGGACTGTTGATCCAACACAACCAGAAAGTGTTTAGATCTGATTCTTCAATTCCTAATTTTGATTCCTTGGGAATTTGGCTGCTGAAAACAGCCTTGTGGCACCTAAAGAAACAACTGGGATTGGGAAGTACAAATATGACGTTAAAAAATAATTAATCGTCCAAGTTTTTTTTTTCTTTCACTAATCACTTGTATGCTTTTACTCATTGGGCTTATAAACTCATAGTGCTTTTGAGTGCTGTCTTTCATTTGTACATACTGAACAAGATTTACCAATTGATTTGTATGTCTAATTAAATTTACAGTTCTTGTTCAAGAAGAAAAAAGTGAGCCGGATGAAATAATATTGCAAAAATGAGTTGCAGGCTTTATACAAATGTTGGTTCCTTATCAAGAAGAAAATGTTGGGCAGATGAAAAACTAGAAGGATATTGCTATTTAGGAATAGTGAAAATGAGTGTGGGTTTGATGTTATAATATTCTAGAAACAACAAACTTGGTATTATTATTTTATATATTACTCAAATGATTCCTCCAACTAACAGGTTTATCCCAGCTTTTACCGTAGTAAATCATTTTTGTTTTCTTATGAGGCTTAAGTATCTATTGGCAATTTAGTTCCCAAAGTCATATCGAGAGTTTACATCTTTCCTAATCTAGCTCCTTGTAAATGTTTGATTAAGCTCATTTATTTTCCTCCATTCTCACTAATTATCGTGCTTCCCCTCTGACCAATGTCATTCAGTAGTCTCGGGGGAGATTAAGATCTTCCTATCCCCGTATTCCATATCTGACCTATTCTCTTTTAAGTTACTCCGATATGACAAAAAGGACTATGTTGGAGCTCATAGCTTTACATATCTCTTTTGTAATCTCCTCCGGAGCTAACATAAATAAGCAAGCTCCGAGTAAGCTTGCCGGTTCCTTGAGAGATATATTTATGGTATTTGATTTGGGAAAATGGTTTGAGATCTTTTTTTCGTCTCCTTGTTGAAGTATGTTTTTGCTGACTAATGAATTCTCTTGCGAGCAATGCTAGCCACTCAAGGATTAACCCTTGAATTATCCTAGTAACCAATAGAATTTACTGTAGAATACTCAGAAATATTTCATTCATAATTCCTAACCCTAAAACAACGATATTAAAAGGAGTCTAAAAAATAGGAAATAAATCAAAAGCATATCGCAAATCTAAATCTAAAAGTATCAAAACAAAATCAAAACAGATATTTCCATATCCTTAAACTTCCGCTGTGCCTTCTTCTTTCTAACGTACACTCTAATTGGGTTTCTATCATATCCCCCCTTCGAAATGAACCTTGTCCTCAAGGTTAAACTCAGGAAAAAAAACTTGCAGCTCCTCGACAGACTCCCATGTTCCAGTGCAGGTAAGCCCACGGACGAACAAGGGGGTAATGTCAAACGAACAATTTCAGCTTCCCCAATCTTCTGTCGCAACAACAAAACATGAAATATTGGGTGAATATTAGATTCTCCAAGCAACTCTAGGCGATAGGCAACCAACCCAATACACTCCTTGACTTGAAAAAGCTCCAAAATATTTGCTTGTGAGCTTCTGATTTGCTCGTTTAAACACCGATATGGCTGCAACATTAAATAGACCCAATCCCCTACCTCAAACTCCTCTGGTCTCCTCTTGGCATCTGCATACTACTTCATGTGGCTCTATGCACTCTCTAGATTGAAGTGCAACTCTCTTGGCAAGACATCTCGTCATGTAACTGTACATCCACCTCATGTGCATCTGTTGACCTGGGTTCATGAGCTGGAATTCATACCGCTGGGCGTCCAAATACTCCAAACACTACCTCAAATGGAGTCATGTCAGTTGTCACCAGTGGATCGTTGATAGGTAGTGTTGTACCAATATTCAGCCCATAACAAGCATCTCTCATTCCTTCGGTTTATTGAAAGAAAAGCAGCAGAGATAATTGCTCAAAACACCTATTCACCACCTCCTTTTGCCCCTCCATCTGAGGATGGGAAGACAAACTCATCCTTAGTTGAGTTCCTTGCAACAATTTTTGCCAAAATGTACTTATAAACACACGATCCCTATCAGAAACAATGGGCTTGGTAACCCCATGCAATTTCATCACATGTCTAACAAATAGATCCGCAACTTCCTTTGCAGAATACGGGTGACTCAAAGCTATATAGAACGAGCATACTTTGATAACCTATCAACCACCACGACAATGGTGGCTTTTCCTTTTGAATGAGGTAAACCCGTAAGAAATCCATCTAAATATATACCCAAACTTGTTCGGGAATCAGTAGTGACACCAATAATCTTGCAGGACTCCTGCTGTCGGCTTTATTACGTTGACACAAATCACAAGCCCGAATGAATTCAGCAACATCCTTTTTTAACCCTGGCCAATTGAATAGCTGTGAAATTATCTTAACTGGTGTTGTCGCTGGTTGGTTGAATCGCGTAAGTCGCGGTGTGTCCTCGGATATGATTTTTCTTCGCCATCTCATCTCTGACTTCTTGGGGTGCGGTAATCATGGCCGCCGTGCCCTCTGTATCCACGATGAGTTTTTCGTTGAACATCTCCAAAATGCGTGTTATCCTTCTCGTGCCGCTGGTTTCATTGAGTTCCTTGGTTTCTCCCCCCTTCATAGTGTCGATGCTGACGCCCATTAGCTTGAGGGTTCGCCTGCTCACAATCCCCAAGTTGCAGGGGTTCAGGGATACCGTCTGCATCATCTCATTTAGCTTCTCATTCGAAATCTCAATCTTTTCGAATCTCTGCCAATTTGAAACCATCATGAAGGGATGTGGTGATTTGATCACAACCTGGCTTTGGTGCCAATTGATGAATTCTCTTGCAAGAAATCCTAGCAACCCAAGGATTAACCCTTATCCTATTAACCAGTAGAAAGTAGAAAATACTCAGAAATACTTCATTCATAATTCTTAACCCTAACAACGATATAAAAAAGAGTCTCTTGCTGTGCCTTCTTCTTTCTAACGTACACTCTAATTGGATTTCCATCAATGACAAACTATCTGCATAATCTGAAGGATTATATGTAATGCAATCCTGTTATAGTTCTTATGGCTGTAAATTATCTATTTTTCTGCAAGATATTTGAGGATTTTTCAAGGAATTTTACACGCTAGAACTAAATGCTGCTATTTATAAGTCAATTTTGTTACATTTTTCTGACCTTGGTTGAGCAGGAGCATCAGGGCAACCTCAATGAAGCTATTAATGCCCATTTCAGTGAAGCGGATAGAAACCTGTTAGTGCTTTACCTTGTCTCTTTATATGTATTCATGTTGAATGATGATAAACAAAATTCTTTGATGTTATAAGATCTTATTTTTTTCTCTCTGTGCTTGCAGAAATCAGCAGGCATCTTTCACCTCTGCTGGAGGTGATGTTATGGACATAGATGATCCATTATCGTTTGTGCCCCATAGACCACCGTCTCCCTTACTACCCTTCTTTGGCCGAGATTTAAATCCTTTCTCGCTCCTTGAGCCCAACTTCCCCAGAAATATATTTGATGTTGGTGATGCTTCAGCTCGGTTACCCTACGTCTCACTTCCAAGAGAGGGGAGAGAGATCCCCATAAATTTATATGATCCTGATGATGCTTCAGCTCGGCCCTTCGTCTCACGTCCAAGAGAGGTGAGAGAGAGA
This sequence comes from Galeopsis tetrahit, assembly GCA_963675135.1. Lineage (NCBI taxonomy): Eukaryota > Viridiplantae > Streptophyta > Magnoliopsida > Lamiales > Lamiaceae > Galeopsis > Galeopsis tetrahit. Next base: position 61,035,068 of record OY776134.1, on the reverse strand, counting down.
AATATGTTTGATGTTGGTGATGCTTCAGCTCGGTTACCCTTTGTCTTACGTCCAAGAGAGGTGAGAGAAAACCCCAGAAATATATATGATGCTTCAGCTCGGTTACCCTTCGTCTCATTTCCAAGAGAGGTGAGAGCGATCCCAATTGAGGTGAGAGACGAACCTGGTGCCCATGGCCATTCTGCTAATGCTCCCATCATTGTGGATGTTACTCAAACCGGACATGAACATGGACCGGAAGTACGTGGAACAGTCGTGATTGATGAGGACGAAGATTCTCCGCGTTCACCAATAGGGCATGGGGCTGGAGGTAGCTCGATGAATTCTGAACCAAGTGCTCCAAATATTGTTGATGTGCCAGACAATGGAAATGATATAGAAGAAGAAATGATACGAGCTGCCATTAAGGCTTCCAAGCAGGATGCTGCAATTTCAAATCAGGTACATAATCTATTGGGTTAATTGCAAATTAAATCACGTCATTTTCATGTTTTCTCAATTACAATATATGTTTGTAAGATTTGCAATGTATACAACCTTTAAAATTGTTGCAATTCTACCACATGACTATTTTCTAGCGAATTTTGCCGATGTGTCAGTGTATGAAATTGCAAAAATAAATAAATTAAAAGGTTGTGATTAAATTAATTTGCGATTTTTTCCAAGATTTTTCAGCTGCCATGTTAGCATACGCTGACGGAAAATAGTGAAATGATATAATTGCAAATTTTAACAGCATATGTTGCAATTGAAAAAAATGGATAGTCTTGGGTGAGACCGTCTCACGGAATGAGATCTGTGAGACGGGTCTCCCTTGACCCTCATGTAAAAAGTGATAATGTTTGATTAAAAAGTGATGATGTTTAAGTAAAAAGTGATAGTCACTTTTGTTAAAAATATTATCACTTTTTGATTAAATATTATCACTTTTTTTACAAACAAAAAATCTGAAGAAAAAAATGGATTATCCTACCCAAAATTTTAAAATATGGGTTAAAAGGGATCCGTCTCACGGATCTTTATCCGTGAGACGGTCTCACACAAGTTTTTGCCTAAAAAAACGTGAAAAGGGTTGTGATATTTTATGCAATTGACCCTAATCTATTACAGAACATGAGTTGCTATTTCCTTTGAATTTTGTGATATTTTTTTCGTCAGCTTTAGAAACCATTTTCATTTCATCTGCTCATCCTAACACAGGATGTCAGGATTCCTGCTCCTGAGTCAGTACAGCCTCACCCAGAAGATGCTGAGCTGGAACATGCCGTTTCCTTGTCATTACAGGTTTGCTCTCCTTATATAATACTTTTAGATTGTAATTGCTTCAGTTAAAAAAATTTGGTTCTAGACCGCAGAACAAGAAAAAGTGCTCAGGGAACTAGAAGGAGGAAAGGTTGGAGCCTCAGAAGTAGCTGCGTCAGATGAGGTTGGGAAATTACCCTCAAATGGAAGGTCAGTATTGGCTGTTGTCAATATGATGGATAAGACTACTGTCTACATTAGAATGCCTCTGTATTAAAATTGTGTCTGCATATTATGTTTGTTCCCTCAAGTTAGATAAATCATTTGGTGTCTGTAGGCAATCTCTGATGGAAGTTGGGAGCTCGTCCCTCCAAGATGAAGCTGTCGATTTAGAAGAGCGACCACTGGTTAGACGTAGGAGGAGTCAAGTGTCTTCAGGTTCTATTGAAACTACGCCACCTTTGGGTCCTCCACCAAGTGATAACGTTCATTACCCAGAGCAAATTGGGAGTGACTTCCTATCTGAGGTGGTGACTTCCTCCTCTCTCTTGATATTCATGAAAAAATTAAAAAAATATTGGCTTGATTGGGGATAAAATCACGACCTTGTAGTTTAATCTAGACCATTGGATAATAGAAAATCAAAAATCTTTTTTTTTTTAAAGTTGCAATTGGAACTTCGGGACATCCCCCTCTTGCCCGATTTTCCGGTGTTATTAAGGCCTAAATCATAGTATACAATTCAACACCACAGTAAATCTCAGTATACTGTGACTTAGGGCCTAATCATGTTGGACTCGGGCAAGAGGGGGCAGTCCAGAAGATTCAATTGCACAAAAAATTTAAATTGGTGTTTTATTTACTATTATCCAATTGTTTAGAATGAACTACAATCATCACAAAGGTCGTGATTTTTTACTCAATTAAGCCAAAAATCTTTTATATGATGTGGCACAATTGAACTTTATTCTTTTTATCTGTGCATACATTAAAGTGGGGGGGCATCTCATCTGAGGAGCATGATGAAGCTGTAATGCTTGAAGCTGCAATGTTTGGAAGGATCCCTGAAGGAGGTTTAGGTGGATATGTGGGTCCTTACCCCGGACATGTACCTCGTCCTCCATCACCTTCTCTTACCGCCCAACGGTTGATAAGAGAACAACAGGTTTCTATTACAAACCTGTAATGCCAGTAAACTTTTCAGCTTGCTTTGATTACCAATATATTATTTTGTATGTAGAACGACGAGTATCTTGCTGCATTGCAAGCTGACCAAGAAAAGGAATTGAAGGTCAAGGAAGAAGCTGAAGCTGCTCTAGCAGAAAACATGCACAGGGAGGAAGTTTTGCGCAGAAATTTGCAAGAGGAACAGGTATCTAAATTTTAAGATGTTGGATATGAGTCTGTTTTTAGTACTTGTAGAGCCCATGTGCTCACCGTATTTTACGTCTTATTCAAGATTTTATATGATACACTAAATGCTTTTATGTTCTACCTTTTATTATTCGCTGCTGGCTATTCCTGCCACAAACACTGAGAAAATTATCTACTTTGTGCTTTTATATGACTTTGGGAACTAAACTTAGCATGTAATCAAGCAGCTAATGCATCACTGTCTCTTTTGGGCACATAATGTGTGCAGTTGCAGTTGCATGAATGTGATGGGATGCATTTCTAATGATTGATTCATTGTGTGCTGTTATGTTCGTATATGTATATATGCTCTTGGGTGCTTGTGCACAGCAGACTGTTCCTAAACTATCTGTGCCTAATTATCATCTGATTTTGCCTCTTATCAACCAATGGAATTATATACAAAATTCCCATTTCATGATATCAATCATTTTGCACCAATTTGGTGCAGACTAAAACCACTGAAAATGGTTTACGCCAAATTTTACTCCTAAAGAATATTTTAGGTTTTTCTTTTGTATTTTTTTAATGGATATCTATTACAAACACATTTTTTTTTTTTGATAAGAAACAATAATTTTATTGCTAAAAATGTTAGGGACGAGAAATCCCTATTGAGTACAGTAAGTTGTGCAGATACAGACACTATCCCTATATGAATTCAGAATTATAGACCCTCATAACCACTCTGACTTAAAGCTCAAAGTCTACAAGCCATAACGCCAATCCCTAGCAAAATCCGATACGGATATCCCCTTGAAGACACTGACTCACTGCCCATAATGCTACTCTGTGTTTAATCTTTTCCCAAATCTCAGTCGTGGACTCACTAATATCCTCAAAAATTCTCTTATTACTTTCTAGCCAAATAGACCATAATAAGACAGCCACCACGATACTCCACAGGACTTTTCCTTTTCTATTAATGGGCGCTCCAAGATTGCAGTGTAGGAATTCAGTGGCAGATTCAGGACAGACCCATTGGACTCCAACTTCTCCAATAGCTCGAACCCATAAACCCTTCGAGAAGGGACATTCCAGGAATAGGTGATTCAAATCCTCCGATGATATCCTGCACAGAACACACCAACTAGGAAAGAGAAACATACTAGGTTTGCGTTTCTGCATAACATCAGAAGTGTTCAGCTTTCCCAATGCTATCAGCCAAAGAAAACCCTGAACTTTCTTCGGAACCGGTGCTTTCCAAACAGATTTGTGCCGAGAGACACAAGATAGGTTATACTCTATTACAAACACATTTTTACATATTTAATATATCCAAAGTAGCGAGAGCACCATTTTCTCTGGAAAGAGAGTCCTTTTTGTAGCTTTCTGGAGATTTAATCTGTGCATCATATATTGCACTTCGTTGTTTGCACTATTTAAATGTGTTGATTCACGTTCAGCTTTGCGAACTTCTTATTAGTGTTTTCAATTCTAAGTTTCATTCTCCATGATGGTTATTGTTTTATTTTTTATGGCTATTCCATACATTGCACTATAATCATGCAGAAGTTGAAGTCCTCAATTGATTGTTTTAACATCATACATATATACACCCAGGCCTTCTTTCTCAAATATTGTACTACACAGATGCAAAGTTGGAAGTTAGAGAAATTTGAAGGGATAGTGTATAGATAGTTTCTCTCTAGATTCTTCTGGGGTCATATTATGAAACTATTGTAGCTCTGCAGAAAATGTGACACAGCCAAATTGTGTATCATTTTGAGCTCTTTTTTTGTTTTGTTGGGGAGTTGTTGACCAGCAGTTGTATAATGTTTTTGTATCTAATTGGATAAGATCATACGCTCCTCCAACTACTTATTACAAATTGTTCAATGGTATTACATACTCTTGTCCTGAATTTGCATGTCATTTCTTTCCAGGAAAATGAAAGACTATTAGCTGCAAAAGAAGCTTCCCTTCCCCAGGAACCAACAGCTGGTGACGAGAATGCTGTTACTCTCCTTGTGCGAATGCCTGATGGAAGTAGGCGAGGAAGACGTTTTCTCATAACAGATAAGCTACAGGTAATCTGTTGCCTGAGAATTACATGATCTCTATTCTCTGGGCTAAAAGTTGCAATGCCAGATGCATATATACTTACCTTTTTCACTACTGAATATGTCGATATCGCACTGGAAATATAGGCACTCATTCTGAAAAATTCTTTTGTGGTCAAAATTAGTTATTTAATTCACTTGACATTATTGTTTGATCAGTTTTTAAATTTAAGATAATTAAGTGCCAACATGTTTAATTGATAATGAAGAATATCCCCAAGCTCCTTCAAAGTTATCCACTCAATGGTGCGTTTTATCTGTGCTCATGAATAATGGAGGTTCATACTAGACGGAGATAGTTTTCTAGTCCTGTAAGTTACCCTTATTTTGCTTTTAGTCATATCAACTTCCATGAATTGAAATTGGTCCTGTAAGTTTCGACATTTTGGTCTGGTGCCTGGCTGTAAGAGGTGAAAATCCAGTTGGCCAATCAGACTTTTGACACATGGAAAACGTCCGGACCAAATTACCAAATATCGGAAGTTACAGGACTATTTTGTATTTGTGCGAGTCGACAGGACTAGAACCAAAATAGGGATAACTTACAAGACTATTTTAAAGAATTATTTTCCCCTATTAGACTATAAAAGAACTATTTTCCCATATCAGACAATCCCCTTCAGCTTTTGTAAACCTTTGTATTCAGCTATTCCTTTTCTTGCCTTTTAGATGACGTTGTCCAGTTGATGACATCAGCTGGTGCGTATTTGAATATATTTCACGACATAAAAGTAGATGCACTTTGATAATATGATCTGATCACTTGGGCTGTGTAGTTTAGTCTTCCACAAATTGTTGTATACTTATTGATGTTCATGTCGTTAGACTTGTATCTTGTATGTCTCCATTGTTCATGCCTAAGAACTTGATCTTCAGCGATTCAGTGTGATCCTGCTCATGCTTTATTCTGGATTTTTGCAGTGCTTATTTGACTTCATTGATGTTGGGAGAGTGGTCAAACCTGGCTGTTACAGATTGGTAAAACTCTTTTATCATACTCCTTGTTAGTGTTGGTCCTTCGTTAAAATTATTCTACCCTTATGTATTTTACAATAATATTAACTGGCAAAAACCCAAATATACCCAGATTCAAGTAACAAAAATGTTTTTTTACCGAGTTGAAAAATTGTTTTATATCCACTTTCACCTTTTTGAACAATTTTGGACATAAATACCCTCAAAAGTTGAGCGGAACAAGTGGGAGAGAGAGAGAGAGAGAGAGAGGATATTTTAGAACTAATACTTGAAACAAATTCATGCTCAAAAAAAAATACTTGAAACAAATTCGTTCCATTCAGTTTTTTTCCCCCTCCAATCCAGATCTTTGAGGGGGATTGGTGGGTTATGTGGGTAGATTTTTTTTTTTACTAGTTTATTGGGGTCATTTCACTTAAAAGTGGGTAGAATTTTTTTTAGATTTGAAGTGTTGGAAAACATTTTTGTTATGGTAGTGGATAGAAAATATTTTCTCCAGTGACATTACCCTTTTTTTTTTTTTTTTGACAACCGACAATGCCCAAATATACCCACATTAAAGTAACAAAAATGTTTTCTCCCTAATATAAATCTCAGGGGGGTGATTTAGTACAGTTCATTTGTAATTTTAAAACATTATATCACAAGGTGTAGCTTTGTAATTTGCCCCTGAAGTTATACAAATCTCTTTTTATGCCTATAGTTGTCGGTCACCACAAGTTGGTTTTGAATGTTTTCTTCTTATATTAGGTTCGGCCTTATCCTCGGCGTGCGTTTAGTGATGAAGAGAGTGGTTCAACTCTAGAAGAATTGGGTCTCACGAGCAAGCAAGAAGCCTTGTATCTGGAGTCGATATAGTATATTCTTATTCTGTAAACTTTCTAATTATGCAGGCTAGACCATATCAAGTGACATGAAGAAGTAAGAATTTTATTGGTTCTGATGATGTCATAACATGGTACTAAATTTCTTTGTTTGTGTCCCCAACGATTCTTGGGCATTTTGCATTCCTAGGAAGGTGATTTCTAGGTTCTGATGAAAGTGAGGTGACAGTTTTTTTGCAGAAATTTGAATTTGGCATCTCCTTAATACTAATACATGCTTGTTTTGGGTGCTACATGATTAGGAAGATGGATATCTTTATGCTGAATCTTTTTATTTTAGATACTTCTGAAGAAATAACAGTTGAATTTTTTTTGGGTAATTGCTCAAAACCTTCTTTGATTTGAAAATGTTGCATGAAACCTCCTTGTAGTTTATAAAATTGCACCAAACTCTCGTGGTTTATTAAAATTTTAAAATAAAAATGAGTTAAGTGGTTTTATTTATTTCACTATTTTCTGTATTATTATTTTTAAATAAAAATTGGTAACTTCTATATGGAAGAATGTGAGAGTTCGTTTAATTTAAAAAATCACATATGAATCTCATGCAATTTTTAAACCACATGTGGATTTGGTGTAGTACATTTTTGTTGATCATGATGTGGATATTTTTTTCAAGAGATTCAAGATGTCAAAAATTGTTTCACAATTATTTTCAGCTATTATTTTTAAGAAAAAAGTGGAAATCGACAATCTAGTTACTCCACAACTTGACTTGGTGATTGTCATACAATCTCACCCATGACACTTGTCTTTGTTTTATTAGGTAGGTTTATTTTATTTAGATAAATTTATAATTTTAGTTTTATAATATTATTAATAAACCTATTATATATATTATTTTTTTATATCAAAATTATTATTTTTGTTTTCCATAAACAGAGACCAATATTAATATATTTTGTATAATAATTTCATGGTTGATCTCTTGTAATTTATATCATCTTTCCTAATTTTTACTCCATTGTTTGTTTTTTTTTTTTTTTTTATCGTGGATCCAAATCATTTTTTAAACTCCCCAAATTATTATTTGAATTCCCCAAATTTTTACATTTTCCGCATTGTTGTATTTTATGCATTTATTTACAATTTTGGATTTCAAATTTTGTAATTTTAATTGTATCATTGAGATTGTACTTAGTTAGTTTATTTTAAGTGTGTGGTAATTTTTTTTTATTATGAATGTTAAATAATTTAACATATTTCTTACATTTTTTAATATAATAAAAATTGATTATAAATAATATGTAATTAATAAATAATGAAAAAATTAAAATATTTTAAAGTTTGAGTTGGATTGTTGATAAAGTAAAAAATGTGAAGTTGAACTGGATAGTAAGTTGTTGGACAACGACACCGTTCGGATTCGTCTTGGTTTAAAGATCTAACCTTCAAAAAAAAAAAAAGTTGTGTAGGTGAAGAATTGAAAAATGAATACTCCGTAATTTGTTAAGTGGTTGGATAATTGAATTCGAAGGAGAGTTAAATTATTATTATTATTATTATTATTTTCAATTCGATTAACACACCTCCCCTCACCTATAATTTTAGGAGCTAGAAGATGAAGTTGATGGTTTATTATTTTGTAATTAAAAAGTAATCGAAATCATGCATATATATATATATATATCAAAACTAAATGTTTCCCTTTAATTAATTTATTGAAGTGAATTGCTACATTGGAACACGACACAACTCACTAGCTAACTCGATCAGCCTCCTCATTCAACACATGAAAATTGGTACGTTGCAATTCAACATGTGGCTGGGATGGCAACGCCACAGCTGATGGCGACCTTTTTGGCATTGGGTGAAGCAATGTATGGCTTCAACGCTGGGTTGTTGACGTAATTGCAAAAGCAAGGTTGTTGCGCCTTTAGTTTGTCGCAACATAGGGACGACGGAGCCTGGCCCCCCGTCATAGCAGCAAGGCAAGGGCTCAACTCCAGCGGGTTGCAATTGCCTGCAGCCGTCGACTGCAGGTATGCTACCAAGCACCACATAATTATTACAACCTTCTTCATCTTCACTCTATAGTTATTTGATTAATTTCTGTGTGAATTAAGTAGGAATGCTCTCTCTCTATATATAGGAGTGAACTATTTAATTATTGATGTGATTCCATGTGTGGTTGGAAGTTGAAACTCTCATTTTTTATTTTTTTTTGATGCATGCATGTATAAAATAGAGCAAGTGTCAAATAGTTGAGTACAAGTGTCAAACAACATACAACAAGTGTCAAATAGTTCATGAGTACAAACAACTATTTTGGTCAAAATTATTCTAACTTCCAAACTTCCAAATATTATTTACTTTTAAGTACATATAATTATTTTCCAATCTTAATTAATTCTCCTCTAACCCTCCCCCCCCCGATGTTTTTCACTACTTTTGAGCACATATAATTTACTTTATTTTTTTTTTTGGTTAACTTTTAGTAATGTTTTTCTTTATAAAAAAAAGAAGATATTTTTAAGAAAAAAAATCATTATATCCATCAAATAATCTATAAATTTAATGAGTAGATGTCTTTTTTTGTCAAAATAAAAATATGAGTAGATGTCTTTTTGGTAGGTAAATACCATAAATTTTGATTTCTGGATGATTGAGATTATATGTTAGACATTATTATAAAATTATTTTTATTAATTGCATCAATTTTTTTGAATTTATTGTCACTTTTTATTTTAAAAAATATCATTATTCAAAAAGTGATAACGTTTTTATTAAAAGTAACTATCATTTTTTACATAAACATTGTCATTTTTTACATCAGACTTAATAAATGCAATTATATGCTATTGGACAATGGGCATGATTACTAATTTTGTGTTAGTTTTTATGGTTAATTGTTGTCTCTTTTTACTTTTTATAATTATTCATATTCAAAAAGTGATAATAATTTTACAAAAAATGACTATCATTTTTTACATAAATATTATCACTTTTTAAATAAGCATTACCAATTTTTAGTTTTGAGTTAATGAATGAAATTACAGGGGAGTGGACACTAGTTTCTTTACTAATTGTTTTCGTTTTTAGAGTTAATTATTGTCACTTTTTCCTTGATAGAATTATTAATATTTTTAAAAAGTAATAATGCACAAAAAAAGTGATAAATATAAGTAAAACGTGATACTCCCCTCCGTTCAATTTCATTATTCTCACTTTCATTTTTTTGTTGTCCAATTTTATTATGCTCATACTTTTTTTTGAAACAATATTATTCATACTACTTTATCTCCACCCTCTTACCATCACTTATTTATCCACTTTGCCATTCACTTTATTCATAAACAATCATTTATTTACAAATGGACCCCACAATACTTCATCATACCCTCAACTTATCTACTTTATGAATAAACTAATCAATATTCATTAAAATTCGTGCCCGAAGAAGTGGGCATAATAAAATTGGACGGAGGGAGTATTTAATTAATAAGATGTCATTTCTATTTTACATTAGTTTAATTAATAAGTACATAAAATATTATTTCTATTTTGTTTTTAATAAATTTATTCACTAATTGAGTTTATTTTTTTAAAAGATTGACAAAAACTTGTGTGAGACTGTCTTACAAATCTTTTTTCGTAAGACGAGTTCCTTTCGACTAATATTTCAAATTTTTAGGTTGAACAACACATTTTTACCCCTAAATTTTATGTTTTTTAAAAAAGTGATAATGTTTAAATAAAAAGTGATAATATTTTTAACAAAAGTGATATACACTTTTATTTACATTTTATACTTTATTTTATTTGATTGATATATCTTTTAATTTATTGAGTAAAGTAAATATATCTTTTATTTTAATGAACAATTTTTTGGTGAATTTGTCATAATGTTTTGACATGTAGTATTAAGTTTTTTTGCCTTGTAGTGGTAATATTTTGGTCTTGTAATAACAATATTTTGGTCATGTAGTAAACCACTTGTTTGCTACCCGCGAATTTTTTGGACAACTCGAATCCAGACTTATGACCCGCGATTTTTTTTAAATTTACTTAATTTAACTTGTCTAATTGAAATAGAATGCATGTATGCAATATTTCATATAAGACTATCCCTTAAAATATGTGTTCTAAAAAATGGAGATAATGAATATAGATGAGAAGGGTATATATATAATCCATGACAGAACCACTGAAGGCCTAAATTTTATTGAGTCGTCTTATTTTCACATTCCTAATATAAAAATGATTCAAAAAATTAATAACATCACTAAATTCTATTTTAGATCTCACTAAATCATTTAAAATATTCATCATTTATTTAACTTCACACTAACTAAATTTTTTTTCTTAAAAAGTGAGCTGATCAATCAAAACAACACAAGACTGGGGGAGTATAGTTTTTTTAATTTTTTTTAACATCTACATTTATCTAATACTAGTAACTAATGTCTCCGCAGGGTTTCAAGTTAAATTTTAACATTGTTTTGCTTATTATGAGTCGAAACAATTAAAATTAATTTTCTTCAAAACATAACAAAAGTTTTTAAATTTATTGAAATGAGATATATTGAAAATTTTATAATAAAATATTTTTGTAGATATAATATTATTTTCTTTTTATAGTATTGTAAATCGGCCTCCAATCAAAAATTAATTTAAGCTCCGTCGCTATATATATAATTCGATCGAAAAGAACACAAAGTCGATAACGATTATAGCCAAACTTTGGAGCATGTCATGCGTGGGTCCCAACTCAAGGGTAATAACCCATTTATAAAGGATTAAACCTAACACTTAATTTTGATACTACTACAGTAAAAAAACAAAACATAGAAAGTTAACAATGATGAATGTCATAAAAGGTAACCAAAGCCGATAATGTTAAAACCCAACGGTCAAGTCACACCCAAAGTTAAAAAAGAAAAGGGTCAGGGGACATGCACGTGCGCCCTTCCTGAATTCTCCACAAAATTATGTCTCACCAACTCCCCCCCTCAACGGTCATATTCCACCGACATCATAACGGTCACATTTCTCCTCCAATATCCACCGTCCGATCTCCACCCAACGTCCACAATCTCCCCTCCCTTTTTACCCACCTATCTTTTTTCTAAGGTAAAAATTGTAGAAACTATATAGAAGAGGCTGCTGCCCTGTTCAGTATTTAAATTTAAAAACTTACTCATATTTTGTATTATGGCTTTTTGGGTGGGTATTGGGCGTTCTTGAATTTATATGATATATACATGCATGCATGCTTGATTTTTGTTTGGTTGAATTGATTACAGAGCATGGACGTTTTTAAGGAAGCAATTGGAAGCTGCTTTGACAAGTCATATTCTGTGTTCTTATTTGAGGGAATTAGATGTGTTTTCTGGGGAAATATGTTTGATGAAAAATTGCGAATGATTAGTCTTTGAAAGTTGAGGAATCCGATTGTCATTTTTTTTTCTTAGTTAGATGTGTTGATATATCAATATATTGCTTCATTCTTTGATTCTTTATTTTGGGGGGTGCTATTGTTTGTTTGATAGTAATTCTTTAAATTCTTTGTTGCACATATAAGTGTTTCATACTTCTTCTATTATACATACAAATATATATCATCATCATAATCATAATAGGACACAAAATAGCATATCTATATCTATAATATATACACTGAGAGAGATAGAGAGGGAGTTGTTGTTTTGACATCGGATTCCAATTTTCTTTTTTCTTGTTTTTTTCATTTCTTGAAACTCACTCACACACTCACTATAGAAAAAAAGCATTGTTCTGTTTCTCTTGATTTCTCCTTACAATATAATTTTCTTGGGGGGTTTAAGTATTCAGTTTGAAACAGTATAAAAACAAAAGAGTGATAGATAGAAAGGATTGAAAAAGGTGGGTTCTTGAAAAAAACAGAGGAAAAAATCAAAATTGGTAAGGTTTGTGAAGAAGAAGTATGTTGGCTGGTTGTTCTTCTACATTGCTGTCATCACCAAGGCACAGGTTAAGGAGTGAAGCTTCTTGTCATATCCCCACAATGAGCACACAAAGGTTAGACATCCCCCCCTGCAGTTTCGCAAGAAAAGACGGTTCTAGGTCTCAGCCTGTTAGGCCTGTTGTTGGCCTTTCAATTGACAACAACAACATTGAACCCAACAACAAGAATTCTCTCAGGCAAAGTATCAAACTTGCCCCTCTTGCAACTGAGAAGAAGAAGAAGAGGTTTGCAGCAGCAGAAGATGATGAGGATAATACTTATTTAAGTAGTAGAGTCAAGAGGAAAAAGGGTAATCTTGGAAATTCAGATGAAGAAGGGCATTTCTGGTTTCATCATCCCCAAGTACCCTTCTCTCTCTCATGTTCTGGAGATGATGAAGAGAGGGAATGTTTCTTGCCTGTGCCTCCCCCTTTACCCCCTTTATCAAATATCCCCTGGTTTGATTCTGTAATTACTGATCTTGGAAAAACTAAGGATGCTGTTGATTCAACAGTCAAAGAGGCATCAGGCTCAGCTTCAAGCACATCTTCCGGTAGCCAAGGGTTGGTTCTCGGGTCACGGGTCAACCAAATAGCGGAGCATGGAGCAGGAAACGGGTCAGGGTCATCTCCAATACCCTACCCGGTTGATGCAGAAGGGCATAATGGGGAACACAATAGCCACGAGTGCATTGAGCTGATCAGCTTAGTAGTGGCTTGTGCTGAACAGATAGCCTCAAAGAACATACCTGCAATCAACCATTGCTTAGCTAGACTAGGGGATCTAGCTTCGCCACGTGGCGGCACCACCATTCACCGCGTCATCGCCTACTTCACTGAGGGTTTATCTTTGCGAGTCTCAAGATTATGGCCTCAAATCTTCCATGTAACATTACCAGCCCCCCGTGAAGTTGACGAAGATTCGGGCTCTGCATTGCGGGCTTTGAATCAAGTCAGTCCAATTCCGAAGTTCATTCACTTCACATCGAATGAGATTCTGTTGAGAGCCTTCCAAGGGAAGGAGAGGATACACATCATTGATTTCGACATCAAGCAGGGCTTGCAATGGCCCGGGTTGTTCCAGAGCTTGGCGACGAGGGCGGGCGGACCGCCCACCCACGTCCGAATCACGGGCGTAGGCGAGTCGAAACAGGAACTAATCGAAACGGGGGATAGGTTGGCGGGATTCGCGGAAGCGTTCGATTTGGCGTTCGAGTTTCATCCAGTGGTCGATAGGCTTGAAGATGTGCGGCTGTGGATGCTTCATGTTAAGGAGAAGGAAACCGTGGCGGTTAACTGCGTGTTCCAGCTGCATAAAATGTTGTACGAGGAGTCAGCAGCGTTGAAGGATTTTCTGGGGTTGATTCGGAGTACGAATACTGAAGTTTTGCTAATGGGGGAGCAGGAAGGGGCACACAATGATGCCACGTTGGATGCCAGGCTGTACAATTCGTTGAGATACTATTCTGCTATATTTGATTCCATTGATTCCAGCCTTCCGATCAATAGTCCAGCGAGGGTGAAGATTGAGGAGGAGATATTCGGGCGGGAGATCAGGAATATTATTGCTTGCGAGGGGCGGGAGAGGCACGAGCGCCACGTGGGGTTCGACACGTGGCGGGAGCTGATGGAAGGAGCCGGTTTTGGATGCAGGGGAGTTACTGAGAGGGAGGTGCTTCAAGGGAGGATGATGCTCAAGATGTACGAGGCAGCGGCCACGGGGGAGGAGAGGTATACGGTGGAGATGCGGGGCGGAGGCGGCGCTATTACTCTGAGTTGGTTGGATCAGCCGTTGTACACGGTGTCAGCTTGGGAGCCGGTTTGAAAAATTGTTTGTTATATTTTGAACACAGATGATACTACTAAGTATAGGATTTGTTTCATTCATTCTTTGATTCATTAAATTTGCAGATATAGGAATTGTTATGTTATGGTTTATATTCTTTGATTCTTTGTGATATGTATGTAATCTGCCATTTTCTTTCTAGGAATTCTTTTGTATTAAGATTATATAGACTACTCATTGTACCTGGTCCAGATGTCTGAATATTATTAAAGTTCTACAATTTTATTATTCTCTGTTTTGTCTTTGATTATTCACTTTTGATTGAATAGAAAACAGAGTGATTATGGTTGTAAATGCATCACTTCTCACCAAAAGCATGTATAACTTTTTTCTTGGTTTATGAAACTATAAATTAATTATGGCTTAAAGAATGGACAAAAATAAACAACAAAAATATAAAATGAAATTTACACTCCTGAAATTTTCAAACGGACAAACTTTCCAAACTTGGTAGGTTCACAAAACTGCAACAATGAACAACAAGTCAACAACAAAAAAGTCGAAATTGAGCCACGGTTAGAAGGCAAGGCCATGTAGCCCGTGGTACCAGAAATTGCTATGAATAACCTAGAAGTCGGAGGTTCGATTCCTAGGGAGAGTCTAAGAACCTGGAATAGGCCCAAGAAAGACCGCGAGTTGATTGGTCACGTCCACAGACCACCATCAACAAAAAAAGGTGAAACATTATCTATATGCATGGGTCGGAAAGGTACTTGTGAAATTTCATAACAAGAAAAAATTGGACCCTCCTCTTATATAGAGGGAAGTTTACAATATGGAACAACTACTATAACTAATACTATCATTTGTTGTCAATAGAGATATCCGGTCCAACTTGGGAGAGATTGATCTGAATACAGAGACAAAATTGTTGTTGCCGCATCATTGCCATAGTATCTTTTTGCTTTTTTTTTTTTTTTCACTTAGGTTGCAATATGTGTTTTCAAAATTTGGTGTTATGTCTTCGCCACTCAAAAATAATACCTTAACTAAATTCACTAATATAGTAGAGTAAGTAAGGTCGATCCCATAAAAAAAGTATAGTTTAATTGAATAAATTTGTGTACGAAAGCAATAAAATGGAGGAGTTGAATGGTTGACTAGCTAACTATTAGAAAACATGATATTAAGAAAGGTCT
Source organism: Galeopsis tetrahit (assembly GCA_963675135.1). Classification (NCBI taxonomy): domain Eukaryota; kingdom Viridiplantae; phylum Streptophyta; class Magnoliopsida; order Lamiales; family Lamiaceae; genus Galeopsis; species Galeopsis tetrahit. Next base: position 61,019,581 of record OY776134.1, on the reverse strand, counting down.
AGCCCTCATATTGCTTAACCAATTTAATTAGTGAATTTGGTAATCTCAATCTATTCTTAAATCTTATCCCTAAACTAATACCTCCAATTAATCTATTCCTACTAATAACCCTAAAATATGTATATAAGGTTCAACTCAACGAACTAAAACAATAGGATAAACTAAAGTATAAAAATGAGACGCTCTGAATATTTCCTAACGTATTCTGCGTTAGTTGCTTCGATATCACAATAATATAACCGAATTATAAATTGTAAATTAACTAGAATTGATAATCAATAAACTAGGATAGCTAATAAATCTATTAATCAATTAAATAATAACGAAATCGAAATAAACCGTGAATCATATCTTTAAAACTACATAACTAAATAAAGGTTTCACATCCTCGAACTCGGACTAGAAAACAGTTTACCAACTAAATATAAGTAAAGGAACAATCAATAAAAACAAAATCAAACTCATTGTTTCCACCGTGACAGCCGCTACTTCCTTCCAATCCCACGCCTCCAATTATCCAGAATGGCGGCTACTTGTTCTCTACGGCTGCTATATTGGCCCATTATATATTGCCCTTAATGGGCCATTAAAACCCAGACACATTAGATGGATTAAGGGTTGAGGTATATACCCTCCTGCTGTGTAAGATACACTCCCCCTTCCATTTTATTAATTAAATATGTATGTAAAATACTATATTTACCCTTTTAATAAAATGTTTTAGATACATACACTCCCTTACTTAAAATCACTAATCCTAATTTTATACAAAATCTTAACCCTAATTTTGCCTTTGCCGTCGCCGCCCAACTTCCGGCAGTCTCCACTAGACATCACCCATCCAAAATATATTCATAAAATTAAAAAAAAAAAAAAAAGATTTTTTTCGACCAACCAGTGTCGATCGACTAATTATAGTCGACGAAAAGCACCCCTGTCCACAACATTGTATCGAAAAAATTAATTTCAGACAAGAAATGTCGACCAAAAATATTATGGTCGACAAATTGCCATCGACCATAATTTTTTTGATCGACAATTCTTGTCTAAAATTATTATTAAAAAAAAAAAAAGGGAAAGAAAGTGTACCTGTACGACAGAGAAAAGGGAAACAACTATGGACGATGGTTTACGGCGGGGAGAGAGGAGGGCGGAGGGGAGGAGGCGGCGACCGCTTGCCGAAAAAAAAATCCTAATTGTTTCGAGTAAAAGGGGAGGAAGGAAGGAGGGAGGAGGAGTCGGGGGAGAAGGTGGATACAGAGGTTTGGGGGGGAGGTGGCGGCGGCGTCGCTGGTTGCAGAAACTGAAAAAAAAAAAAAAAAAAACGGAGGCGGGCGGCTTGGGCAGGCGGCGCTGGAGGTGGGCGGCGCTAGCAGTTGGGCGGAGGAATGAGGAAGAAGACGAGAGCAAGGGTTGGGCCGTTGGGGGAAGTTTAGAGGAAAATTAGTGTTTTTATAGGGGCGTACATTTATCATATTATTTTTTAGGACAAAGGGGTATAATAGGTAATTTGGAGGAGTGCATCTATCTTAGATGTACTTTTAGGGGAGTGTATCTAATAAAGCTGGAGGGGTATATACCCCAACCCATGGATTAATTGGCACCAATTAATCAGCCCACTTGTTTCACAATAGATTTGGCCCAAGACTTCTTCTTTATTTCTTTCTTTGCTGCATGCGTCCAAATACATTAGATCACAAATGGTTGGGCCCATCAATTGGGGTTAATCCCTTAATTAATCTGCCCAACATTGAGTCATTAGTATTAGGCTTTCTCTTTTCGGCTCTTTCGACTTCTAATTGACTCTCCTATAGTCCGTCCATGTATCTTTAAAATATTTTAATTAAACCTGAATTAAATAAAAAATAAAAAAAAAATCAAGGAAATTGAAACCACAAAATAATGAATCGAAAAAGCACACTAAAATAGCAAATTAATTCACATAGAATATCAAATTAAAACAATATAATATGTCATAATCTCAACTCATCAATATGTTTTTTTATTTATTAGGTAAAAATTGAGTAAAATGAGTCAAACTTAGATAGATTGAGTTATGTTTCATACGCGATATTGATACCGTCTCACATAATACTTTATTAGTTTATTTTTAAATGTTTTAGCATTCCATGTCAAAATAAAAATTTAGAAACAATATTTCAAAAAATTGCAGGTCACTATTTTTGTATGAAAAAAAATGATGGGGGGGGGGAGGCCCCTAGGCCCAGCCCGTGGGCTATAAGCGACTTGGTCTCATCAGATTTGAAATTCTAGAAAAATAAACGGCCTGCTAAATCGACATATCTATAAAGAAAAATTACGAGCGACAAAATTCATGAATTTCACTCTTCTTTTTCTATAATTTGATTAATTTCTATCGCGGCTTTTTTATCCCTACAATTTGATAAACGTATCTTTTTTGTTTTTACAATTTTATTGTTGAGGGTGCAGTGTGTCCATCGACCCAAACTCAAAAAAAATCCTAATTTTTTCGGACTTCAAGAAAAAATATCGATGTTATAAAATTTAAACGGTATGATATCAAATACTCATGTATATAGAAATAATTTCACAAAGTTGTACTTAATAGATGTGAGGATCAAGTGGAGGCTTTTTCATATGAATATTATAGTGTTAAAAGTAAATTAACAATATGTAACTGTTTTTAAATTCTTTAACATTTGGACGCCATTAACGCGTCTCAATGCTTTTCTTATTATTGTTATTTGATTGTATTTATGATTAATATCAATTTGCAACGTATATAATTTTGGCATCATTTAAATTTTTTTATGTAGTCTCTAAGTTCATATAATTAAAGTATTATTTACTATTTAATGTCGTATTATTTAAAAATTTATATAGCCCATGAGTTCATTTAATTGAAAATTTATGATGGAATTTATTTTAAACTCAACTCATATTTTATAATTCCTTGGATCTGGCCATGATTAATTATTGTGAGATTATTTTTCGAAAATTTGTTGATGATAAAATAGAATTGAATGGAGTATAAAATTACAATAATTAAAAATTCAAGACTAATAGTAGTACGTGATAAGAAGTTTAAATTTTTTATGCAAGATATTTTAGGATGGAAGTGAATGATTGTACAAGGTAGTAGTAGTATATCAATCGGACATGACAACGTATGAGTATGAGAGTGAGAAAATGATGTCATCATTTATATAAATTCTTCTATTTTCACAATGATTGATTAGTGATAAAGTGATAACGATAAACCACGCAATACAATGCAACTTAATTTGGAATTTTGTGGCCTCTCAATGGCACCTCATACCCATGACTCATCACCCCAAATCAATCGAATTAAGTAGGTGTTCGATTTAATTTAAGAGTTTGAACTTATATAGAGTTGCATTTTCAAACATCCGATAATAATATCGACACCCAATGTGATTGTATATAATATACCCTCCGTCCACGAAAAGTAGTCTCATTTGACCTATATTATTTGTCCACAAAATGTAGTCTCATACCCTTTTTTAAAACTATCACCCTTCAACCATCACTTAATTACTCAAATTGCCATCAACTTTATTTACAAACAATCACTTTATTCACAATGGACCCCACAATACCCTTACTTTATCTACCTTTTCCTTAAAACATGTGCCCCACTCTAATGAGATTATTTTTCATGGATGGAGGGAGTAGCATCTACAATGGAAGAGAAAAGTTCCATGTTGAATTCCTACTTCTAACTCATGAAATTAAGAGTAGAAGGGGTTGAAAGAATATGACGTGACATGGGTACGAGAAATGAGTGAGGAATACTCCTATTCCATTTCAATTTCAAATGATCCCCAACTTTTTTTTTTTTTACTTTTTATTCATTTTGTTTCTTATTTATTTAGTACTTTTTATTAACTTGTGTTTTATTTTACTTTCTTTTCATGCCTTTTCATTTATTTTATTTTAATTTATTAAGCATTTAATTATTATTTTTAATTATATTTACAATTGATGTATTTTTTATCTTGTACTTTTTGTGTTATTTCAATAATATTTTATCAGAAAATATATTAACACTATTTTATTTTTATAACTTAAAAAATATTGAGATGAAAATGGAGTAATTTTTTGTGAAGTAGGAGTGTAAAACTTTTGAGTTGTCACATATATCAAATTTCAACCCCATAATTTCTCAAAAGTGAAAGTGTGATGGTGAGGTCAGCGTCACCAAAAATGTTAGTATCACAAGTCACAACATTGATGCTGGTGTTGAGCTGTATGCCACTCTTTGTCTTAATTATATTCTAACATAAGTAAAAAAGACAACAACTATTTTTAGAAAGAAAATTGAAAATTTTGTTTGTTTCATTTCAAATGTTTTCTTTTTTTATTTATATTAGTTTAAATCTCTCTTATATTTGCTCAATTTCATCAGAAGATATGCTAACAACTGTGTAAAACTGTTTTACTGGAGTCGGGAGATCGTTCTTAAATTAATGCGAATAAAATAAAACAAATTTCAGTAATATACAGTTGAATTTTAAGTTATTGTTCAATTCAATTTCTAATATATACATTATAATCAAATTAAAACTGTGATTTAATGGTACCAATTGCACAACTGAGTGCACCACAGAGCGACTCAATAAATAATCAAATATGCATTTTTTTCAAAATATAAGTATGATGCTTTGAGATTGTAAAGAGTGAGTATATACTGTATATGATTTAGAGTTTGATATGTTGTTTTACTAATTGTAGTTGAACCTCCCAAATCAAAATTATTGTGAATCTGTCATTAATATGCTTGTCTGCATTTCGATTCATTGTATCATATATACATCAACTCTGCAGGTTTGACCATATCATTCTGAAGATATTTTGTCACCTAAAGGATAACATATCACTGTAGAAATGATATGAAATATTCAACATACATATGTCCAAGGATGGAGCCAGAATTAAATTGTAGGACTGAAAAAGTTTAAAATAAATACATTACAAAAAATTAATATTTTTTCAGAAGTTGCATCATGCTATTTTTTATTCGATAAAATTCATCAATAATAAAATCAGGATCAATATTTTCAAACAATTTTCTTTCAATATAGACAAACAATCATAGTACGTGATAGATAATTACTCTTTAAAAATGTTTGTTCAGTCATTGCGGTAGTAAGAGAAAACGTCAAATACAAAATTAATAAAATGACTTAAATAATTGACACTAATAATTATTCATTATCTATTACTCACTCCGTTCACATAAAGTGTATATTTTTTTTAGTTGTTTACATAAGCTGTATTTATTTTCTATTTTAAAAAATATACTTCAATATCATACTTACTTTATTTATTTTATAATTTACTTTTATTTATAAATAAATAATATTATTTTAAAATTATACACAAATAAATAAATATATTATACGTGAATAGAAGAAATGCAAAATTAAATATAAAATATATAAATTAATTTGACACTTGACGGAATCACAGAAATGAATTAAATAAATAAAAATAATTTTTTTAATTTTTTTTTTTATAAAAGCTGAGCCCACCACAGCCATGCATAAGGTCCGCCCTTACATATGTCAATTTAATAGTACGCATTGTTTGATTTCGTATAATTTCTAATCACTTACGTACAGATATTTTTAAGATCATATTTCTTGAAAGACATGACAGATAAACTCTACAAATATGAAAGAAAAGAATTAAACAAACATTAATTTTTTTTAAAGACGTCCTTAATTTAATGATTCCCACGCCTTCATTTCCACGGGAGGTATAAATTAGGTGGTTTACTCTGTACGATTACATATTGTGTAAATGCAATTATGAACAAACTCATCTTTAATAATAAAAAGAATGAGAAGAAGTCTTGCATGAGAACCTACATCTAACACGGAGGAGTATAATTTGAGTATCTTGTTTTAATTTTTTTTTAAAAAAATTAATGTTAATTTGTGTGAACGGATTGACCATGAAACCCTTTTAAAGCAAGTCTTTCTCAAAAAATTATTTCTTATATAAGAGAATATGATCATGTCAATTGCCAATAAAAAAAATTAAAAAGGGTCGACAAAAAATTCATTATTTCATAATTTTAATTCGATACTAATGTAAGTATTAATTATTTGAACAATCACTTAAAATTCAATTATATATATATATATTCAATTACACATAAAAATTTACCCTAAATAAATTAATGGGAAAATATCAATTTTGGCCATCCAGTTTTACCTCTTTTCATATTTGGTCACCCACATTTAGTCACCATCAAAATTGGTCACCCAGTTATTATATTCTATCAAAATTGATCACTCTGTTAGTCAATTTGTCATTGACTAACGGAGAAAGAGTTTTAAGCCGTGAAATTTCTAAAAAACGTAAGTTAAAAAATTCTCATGCATCTTCTAGAACTAATGAAACAAACGCAGAAGCTGAAACATGTGCAAAAATTACAAATATTTACATTATATTTATAACAGGTTCTGATGCATTTTCTAGAACGTGATTCAATCAACCATGTTGTTGGTTTACTTTTTTTTTTATAGATAATGAGAATTCTTTCTCTTGCATCTTCTTTTTTATGAGCAATTCACATGCATATTCTAGAACGTGAAACTTGCTTGTAAAGAATTTTCTAAAATTATTCAATCAAGAAAATTTTATAAACCTATTTTTCATTCTAAATATTTTTCTATTAAGATTTGTAGATTTCTTGAAATGTTAGTCAAACAATTGGGCATTTGAAATTAATTGAAATAAATTTCTATCTCCTGAGTTTCTCATTTCCTAATTATCTATAAAATAAAAAGTAAACCAACGAATCACGTTCTACAAGATGCATTAGAATTCAATTCCTTCTGACCTATTATATCACGTTCTACAAGATGCATCAGAATTCCGATCTATTATAAATAGTAAATATTGATAATTTTTGCACATGTTTCATTCTTGCTTCTGTGTTTGTTTCATTAGTAGATGCATGAAAATATTTTAACGTTTTGAGAAATTTCACGGCTCAAAACTCTTTCTCCGTTAGTCAATGACAGATTGACTAACAGAGTGATCAATTTTGATAGAATATAATAACTGGGTGACCAATTTTGATAGTGACTAAATGTAGGTGACCAAATATGAAAAGAGGTAAAATTGGGTGATCAAAATTGATATTTTCCCTAAATTAATTAATAAGTAAATTAAATTGTAAGTTCACATGAACCTACCCACAAGGGCCACCACTACTATAATAATAAAAAAAAAAAAAATAGACTGCCAAATCAAATTGTTGATCTACCAGACAACCAAATGCGATAATTAAGTTTGCATAGAATCACAATATCGTACCAACAAAACCTATATACAATATTCCATACTTTAAACTATAAAATATATACAAGGGCGGATCTATTCAATGGCAAGCCCGTCCAGCCATTTATATTTTCTTTTTTTTTTCTTTTAATCGTATTAAAAATATTTATTTGACCACTTAATAATTCTGCTTAAAAATAGAATGAAAGTTGCATATGCATTAATCCACTGTGTCCATGTAACATGATCAAATATATAAATTTAAAATAATCATTTGAATTTTATACTAGACTACTTCAGTGAGTCCCATAAATTATACTACACAGAAATATTAAATCCTTTAAACTAATTAAAATATCTAATTAAGAGGAACAACCTTAGGTATATTTGTTTGAAAAATTTTGAAGATTTTGACATAAAATTAAATTAAATCATCCTTAAATTCCAAAATAAATTTATACTATTACAAATATTAGAATTTAAATTTCACTAGATTTTATAATATCTATATACTATATGATTGTTAGATATTTATTAGATTAACTTTAATACGATATATATGGTATATTTTTAAAATTTGAATTCTAGAAATTTCAAAATAGAACTGGGATTAGATTTTAAAATTCCAAATTCGAAACAAACAAAACCTTAAGGTTTTAACTAAAATATAAGCAATTATTTTTTTAGCTTAGCCCACCCTATTTTATAATTCTGGTTCCGCCCTTGTGTACATATATAAATATAAATTATATATTAATGGTAAAAAAGTAAATATTGTTCAAGCTCGATTAGGCTCACGAGCCTTTCAAGTCGAGTATTTATGAGCTCGAACTCGGTAGCTACTCGAGTAGCTCAAAACTCGACTCGATTAACTTCGAGTCGATTTCGATCTTTTTTCGAGTCGAGCACGAGTAGCTCGCGAGTTGGCTCAACTCACTTACACCCCTAGTTAGGACATTTAAAATGACAAAATTGTTTGAAAGTGAGGGAGAAAGTAGTTTTAACTTCTTTTTTTTCGAACCAGAGAAAGTAGTTTGTTAAGCGATAATAAATGGAGTATTTTATACAATTACGGAACTTACATGCTTAAGAGACATGTGCATTATCTCAAATTTGACTTAGTCGTTCTCACGTTGTACAACCTATATATCCATAATTGCATTTTTGTTATAAATTTGATTTGAGGTGAAAATTGGATTATGGATCACTTCGAGAAGCAAGTCTGGTTCACTCGGCTCTGGCTCTTCAGAGATTATGAGTGTGGTCATTCATAAACATTGATCGGATATGTTGAATGACATCGAATGATGGTGTTATATCATGGAACATTTTTAACTCGCTTACCATTTGTTGTATCCATCATTAATTATTGTCTATTTTAGATATTGATGTTTAGAAGAGTGTATTTTTTTCCTTGACCTCGGGTATTGTTTCTAAGTAGAATTTTTTCAGGTAAGATTTTAACGGCACTCCAACCTATGACTCGATTTGTAAACTTATGGTTTCAGCTTTTTTTTTCTTTCTTTTATAAAATGTACCTTTTATTGTCTATAAAATTGATCCGATTATTCTAAGATAAAAATTTTATGTTGAATGGTGTAATATATAATTTTCCTTCTAACTTTGATATGTCACACTTGCGACGATTTTACGGCCAATTTATATATATGGATTGAATTATTAATCATCTTCTCTAATTGTCATATCATGCACATTATAATTATAAATTAATTGTTTAGGAAGTTGATCATAATCGTAGGTGGTATCTGACAAAAACATGCACATGCATAACACATGAATACAATGATATCAAGATTGATAAGTACTCAACATGACAGCTTATCATCTCCTATAAAGTCGTACTATCGTTGTATTATTTTTCTTTTGATAAGAACAAGTGGGTCGACATTGATAACTTGTCTTAATTATAGCACCAATTATTATGTTTTCTTCTTCACATCTACTCCATTAACTAGTAATTAACTAATTATATCAAGAATTAAATATATTAAATTGAGAATAATTAAGGGTAGTTTGTGCATTAGTGCATGTATTCACATTCATTTACGCTAAACCTTTCGTGAGAATGGAGGTGTTGGGAATTAATCATTAAATTAAGGGCTTAAAAAAATCCCCATCAAAAAAAAAAAGGGCTTAAAAAAATCAATATGAAGCATGAAATTAATATAGATAAATTATCAGTTACAATATTTTTATGATGGACTCGTTATGTTGTTTAGCATACAAAAAAAGTTCAAATCGAATTGTATTACACAAAATTGGAACTCCGAAGCAAAATAATTGATTTGGTTCAATCGATAATCCGAATAATCGAATTATAATTATTATAAAAATAAATATTTTATATAACACCAAAAAAAAAAAAAAAGAGTTTAACGAGGAAATTAGTAAGAGGAAGCCTTCGCTAATTAAGTTAACGAGGGCTTTTAGCAAGGCGAGGGATGTCCTCGCTAATGCAATAATAACAGGAGAATTTAAAAAACGTACCCTGGAATAAAAAGTAGGGTTGGCAATGGGACGGGTAAAAATCCGGACCCGCATAAAACCGCCCCGCACGGAGCGGGTAAATACCCGGTCAAACGGGTTCCGGGCCGGGTATTTACCCGGTCAAACAATACCCGCCGGGTATGGAACGGGTAATGGGATTGCATATACCCGACCCGTATATATATATATATATATATATATATATATATATATATTATATAAATAAAAAATATATAATATATACTCTATTAAAATAACATAAGTCTTCTCGGGTTGGCAACAAAAGAACACATTCTGCTTTCTTTCTCTCCCAAAACACACCGTACTCTGCTTTCTTTTCGCTCGCCGAGAGTCGCCGACAGTCCCCTCTCCACTTTTAGTTAAGGTTAGTTTTCTACTTTTTTTCAATTCTTAATTTATTCTTACGTTTTTTCAATCCTTCAATCCCTTAATTTACTGTTCTTAAATAACAAATTTTAAAAAAAAAAAAAAAAAAGTGAAGGCGGGGCGGGTTTATGCGGGTTTTGAGGCGGGGCGGGTAACGGGTCTTAAAAATTTTGGCGGGGCGGGTCCTGGGACAGGCCAAACCCGTCCCATACCCGCCCCGTTGCCAACCCTAATAAAAAGTCATCAAACAATTGATTAAATATATGATAAAAGAATGGAGTGAAGTTACGTTAATTCGAATTCATATTACAATACTTATCATCATTGTAATTTTAAAACAATATATAGCATTAATATTTTTTCTTGAACATATAAGGTTTTGTGGTTTTTTTTTTTTTTAATTATTTTACATTTAGTTAAAACTAAAATCAAATCGAAATTTTAATTTAAAAAAAATCAATAATCGAGTCCAAAAAAAAAAACCCCCCAAATTGATGAATTTAATTTGATTTGACCTGTTTGTTCGATTTTTGGGAATTATGCAACCCATAGTGTGGGTGGGGTTAGGATTTATGATATTTTCCCTAAATTATGTTAGAATATTAATATGCAAAACACAGACAAGTAGAAGAAGGACATAACAGCACCCAATCTAGACTGTTCGGTGCTATCGGCGCTCCTACATATATATTCCAAACATTTACTGTATTATACTCCTGTCCACACGAATATCAAATTTATAACACCACATAATTTTTTTTTATTTTTTTGACGGGTATAACACCACATAATTGATTGGCTTTTATTTTGGTACTTCTTCCAAACTGATCAAATTTATTATTCATGCTTATAATTAAACTAATACAAACTGATGCAACATGCTTCCTGAACAGAACAACAAGAATTATTGATTCATAAAATACTCAAATCTTGATAAAACGAAGATTAATTCTTCAATAATATTATAATCTTCAAAAACTGGTCAACAATGTTTGAAAAACAAAAATAAAATCAAACTCTAGTGTACGAAATTTGAAAATTATAAAAAAATTCCAAAACAATTGAAAATTGCAAAAATAACACCCAAAAAACAGTAAAACACGATTTTAACCCCTCAAATGATGGAATTTGGTCAAAAAACGTCACACGTCGCGGAGAAGCTATGAGTTTGACTCGTAACATCGTTTCCACCCGAAAAAGTGTGCCCGCTTGCCAAAATCAGGTTTCGGCTCCGAAAGGTCAAAACTTCAAAAATTCTTTGAATACTCTCATTTCTCAAAAATTGCAACGCTCCCGAAAGGTCAAAACTTCAAAAAATCTTTGGATGCTCTCATTTCTAAAAAATTGCAACGCCAATCATTGGGGGGTTAATTCTGTATATTCAAAAGTCATACTATTATTTTTAACTAAAACGTTGAAATTAATATAATTAAAATATATTAAAAATTCATACGGAAGCTACACATAACTTTAAACCTTTTTGTAAATTATTTTTTAGGAAATTAGAATTTTTAATTTTATATCATAACTATGTACTTGAGTTTGATTATTTTTTTACTAGCTCCTAGATTTTACACTTTTTGACCCATCAATTTAAACTTTTTTACCAATTTTTTAAAGAAAATATGTAACAATGTAACGCCGTTCATAGAATTTAGACGACTTTTGAACTGAATCCAGATCAATTATGAAACAAAATTAAAAAAATCCTAAGATTTTGGAACCTTTAGTAAAAAAATCTAAAGTTATGTATATCAAATTGAATTTTAAGCTATTGTTTTATAATTAAAAATTTGAAGCTGACAATGAACCACGTGGTCGATTCTGCACGACCGACCGCGTAATTCTGTTTGCCATATTTGGCTGACTCATACACACGTTGTCTTTCACTACCTGCTTTCACATTTTATCATTTTGCATAATATACATTTTAATAGTGGGAAAGATTTATTCAAAAAAATAAAATAATGGCAAAGATGGAAATATAGTATTTTTATAATAGAGGCTTTACTTTGGAGAAAATAATTACGTGCATTAATAATAAACGGATAAACCTCTTCCATGAATGGATAATTTCTTCCTCGAAAAAAGACATTTAACCAATCGAAATTAAATCTTTTGGCAATAATACCTTTTGACTTACAAATTAACGGTAAAATAAAGACCTAAATCTGAGATTTAGTTGAATTCTCGAGGCCTATTATCAGAATACTCATGCCTAATTTATATTTCGGAAATATATTGTGTATATTAGATAGTAAATTTTAGTAGGACCGTATTAATGTTCGTAAAAAGTATGTTGATATTAATTATTAGAGAAATTAAGTGTATGTTCGAATTTGTAGATTGAATTTTTAAAATTTTATGGCAAATTATCCTTAAAAATGTGTTTGGATAGTAAAGGTTAATGAAGGCAAATATTGAATCTCTATTTGATTTGGATAAAACTTTAAAGATAATTTTTTTTTGTGTATATCTACCATTTGGTTTAAGTGATTTAAATATATTTTTAATTGTTCAATTAAAATTTTAATTGAGACATTAAAATCATACTCCCTCCATTTTTTAATAAGTGTCACTTTGGCTTTTTAACTAATTTTAAAATAAGTGTCATTCTAGGGTTTTTTCTTTAATTTTAACTATTTTAACCTTATTCATTTACCATAAATATTTTTCATTAATAAATTGCACAAAAATTGTTTATACCAAAATTAATTTGATTTATGAATACTAGCTACATTCTTAACTACATTTTTTATCAAACAATATTTCTATATTAAAATTATTTATAATTAATGAAGGGTAATATCGACCACAATTTATAATCTTAATTTGTTGAAAAAAGTTAAAATGACACTTATTAAAAAATGGAGGGAGTATTAAAATTGTGACTTGTAGATTTTAGAAATATGCCAATATAAAGAGCGTGTGATTCTTCTTTAAATTGTTTTCTCAAATTAATTCACATTTTTCCATTTCAGATACAACTAAATTAAGTAGCCGAATCTTGCGGCATTTATCATTTTGATACGGAGTACATTTCAAAGTTTATCCTTACAAGATGGGTTATATTTATTTATTGATATGTTTACACAATATATAATACTTTGAAAATTTAATAAAATTTGACATTATCCATTGAGACCTAGGAAATTTAATAAAATTTAGGTGTGCCTAAGTATGTACGAAAACCGATAGTTGGCATTCGGAAGATACAAGGTACGCGGAGTCAAGTTTCACTACTATTAATAAATTAAAGTTAATATTAATAATTTAAACATATTTAATTTGTAGGTGAAACGATGGATAATATGTGCATGTGGTTTCGAATAATTTAGACGGTATGAGACCTGTCAAGTGTCGATGCCATAGCCGAAAGTTGTTTACAAAAAAAGTTGTTTATACTTTATAGTTATACCACCAAGTCACCAACCCCCTTTTTTTTTTAATAATATTTTTGTTATATTTACTGGAGTCAAACCTAAATCGGAGTATTTATTGAGTATGGATTCTACTTTCTAGAGAGTCTAAGATTAGTCAACAAAAATTCAAGAAGGGCCGGGGTCAAAAAAAAAAAAAAAAAGAAAAAAAGAAGAAAAAAATAGTCAACCGTCCTTAGAGGACAAACGCAGTCGAAACCATCAGGCTAGGGTGTTCAATAATAAATCATTATTTTCATCTAATTTAAAAAGACGTGTTACTCCATGACTATTTGCACAATATTTAACACAAAAATAAAGAAATTAAAACGATACTCTAGATTAGAGCCACACCAAAACACGTAACATCAAAACTAATCAACAGAAAAACAACACCATAATATATAAACGAATGCTTCCAACAAAAACAAAAAATCCAAAAAATACGGGAAGGAAAGACGATTCCATTACAAAAATCTCGTCATATTTGGTCCAGATTTGGAAAAATTCAAGAAGAAATAATCCTAGAGAAATCGTAACCTGGAAGTAGTCTCGAATCTATCATGCTTGACTATTTTGGTGGACTCTTTATAACTACTTAGGGGGTTCAAGAAATGAGAAGGTTTTCAATATAATTTCTTGTAATTATATTGTTAGCATGCTATGTATGCATAAAGAACATTTTATATGAGATCGTCCGTGTAAAATGAATAAAAATTTATATATTAATTAAAAAATGTGTGACAATCTCATGTGGGATTGACAAATTAAAGTTCATCAATTAATTAAAAAGAAAATAAACGTGAGACAGACAAATTTAAGATGAATCAATGAGTTAAAATTCATCAATTAAATAAAAGTTCTTGAACATCCCGTTTTAATTTGGACAAAATCCTTCTAAAACCTCTTAACGGTGGTGATGAATATAGTTGTTATTGGTAAATTCATTTTTTTTTTTTAATAGAGAGATGAAAATGTAAAAAAAAAAAAAAAGTAGAAGAAGGAAGCTGAAATTAAGGGTAGAAGTGGAATTTTTGGGCATTGATTTTGATGATTTGTAGAATATGAAAAGTCATTTAAAAGTTACTTATGTCCCTAAAAATATTAATTTTGTGATTACGGTTTTAGATCGTATATTGATTATTTCATTAACATGTTTTTATTTCAGGCAAGTTTATTAATATTATTTATTATACTACTAATTTTACTGGTGATTTTGAAATATTTACATTCTCACCCCAGCGGCAATGTAATTTACTCATTTTCCAATAATAATAATAACAGCTGTGAAGATATTATAGTCAAGTATCATATCCATGAAAATATTGACACTACTTAATATTGTTATTACATGTTAATTATTTTTATAAATATTATAGAAATATCGATTTTTTATCACAAAAATTGAATATAACTGGGTCTAACAAAGATTGTTGTATATTTAGTGAGTCGTCCCCCAAATTTCAATTCAAACCCATAATCGCCCACTGGAAAAAAAGGACAGGACAACTACGCCCCGTACGCGTCCAGCTGTTACCTATATATTCAATCCTCTCTCTCTCTCTATAACTATCCTCAAACCCCCCAATCCATTCTCATTATCTTTCTTTCGTTTCCGATTTCGCATCACTAATTCTACTCTATTGGTTAGATCTTAATCTTATGATATGGGCTCATCGTTTTCATTCTTTTCTGCTAACAAAGCCTCTGTCACCGGCAGCGGGCCGGAGCCGGGGATGGGGGACTTGCCGGAGGGTTGTGTGGCGGCGGTGCTCGTACACCTTGACCCGCCTCAGATCTGCCGCCTGGCAATGTTGAACCGGGCTTTTAGGGGAGCTTCGTCCGCCGATTTTGTTTGGGAGTCCAAGTTGCCTCTCAATTACGGAGATGTTATCGATCGAGTGTTTGAGAAAAATCGATCTCCTGTTAAGGGTTTGTGTAAGAGGGATATTTATTCCACACTTTGTACACCCAATTCCTTTGATGATGGCACCAAGGTTCGATCTCTATACCCTTTTCTTCTTCCTTCCTTTTTTTTGGATTTTCCCTAATTTAAATTGAATTCATAATCTCGAATCCTTATCGAATGAAATTTTGGGGGGTTTTTCATTTTTCTTTTAAAAGTATTCAGAACAGTTTCTTAATGCTTTGCTTTTGTTATTGATTTTGTTGTTATTTGGAATTATGTGCAGAAAGTGTGGTTGGATAAGAGCACTGGAAAGACTTGTATGTCAGTATCATCAAACGGGTTGACAATAACAGGGATTGATGACAGGAGATACTGGACTCGTATTCCAACTGAAGAATCAAGGTGAGGATTGAAGTATTTTTGTTTTCTGTACCTTGTAAAGAAAAAAATCAGGCTCGTTAGTCGTTTTCTGATTTGTGTGTTGTTAGATTTGGCACCCTTTTAATCATTTTACAGGCTCTGATATAAGTTTACGATTTGTTGTCAAGTTTTGTTCTGCAGATTTTGTCTTTAATGTGTCAAATACTCAATGAATCCATGGTATTTAGGAAACATTAGATCAAATCATAACGTTAGGAGAATCTTCACCTATATAGTTAATAAATCCCAAGGTGTAAAGCCATGTCCATGAATATGTTTGTGACTCTAAGTGGGCAGTGTTGAAGTTGTAGGGAAGATATGGTATCATAATCTTATTTTTATCAATAAATAAATATAATAGCCTTAACAAAACTCCTTTCTTGAATCTTGATAAAACAATAGAAGAAGAATCGTCATGTATTTCTCATTTGCTATATCTAGAGCCTTGAGCCAATTTATGTGGGAAAGTGACCAATTTTTATTTTTCATCTGGCCAAAAGCAGGAGACGGAAACCAGCACTGAGCCACATAAATTGGCTGAATTCATAAACAACGAATACCCTACCACCTTAATAACCTTATGCAATTAATTGGACTACTAGTGGTCAATGAATTAAAATCTTCTTTTAACCACAATGATGCTTCTTCTGTATTTTCAAAGAACAAGGGGTTTTTTATGCTATAAACGTACTTGTTCATTGATCTTCTGTTTCATACTAAAATTTGAGTCATTCTTCCATGTAGATTTTGTTCGGTTGCGTATCTCCAGCAAATATGGTGGTTTGAAGTTGATGGGGAGATTGAGTTCCCTTTCCCAGCAGGATCATACAGCCTTTTTTTCAGAGTGCAACTGGGACGAACAAATAAAAGATTTGGGCGTAGAGTTTGTAATACAGAGCATGTTCATGGTTGGGAAAAAAAACCCGTTAGATTCCAGCTTTCAACTTCAGATGGCCAACAAGCAACCAAGGAATGTTACTTGAAAGAACCGGGGAAGTGGATCCATTATCATGCTGGGGATTTTGTTGTGGCCAAAACGTGCAAATCAATGAAAGTCAAGTTTTCGATGACACAAATTGATTGCACACATACGAAAGGTGGCCTTTGTGTAGATACTGTAATTATCTATCCTTCAGAGTATAGAGAGAGGTTGCAGCGTTTTAATTGCAACCAATCTCTTAGAAGCAGTGATCTTTTGAAGTCCTAGTGTATGTAGAAGAATGAGCAGTGAAGAACTGGTGTCCGAGAGTTTAAGGGTTCATGATTTTTGTTTGGCCCATGGTACTCTTTATCTAACTCTCACCCTAGTGCGTGTGTGCTGCACGGTGTTTGTTCTTGCCGTATGTATCTGCGAATGCTACGTGTACAATGCTGATTTTAACGGTTTACACGTAGTCATTTATGTGACTTATGTTATTTTGTAATAGGAACTCGTTTCAAATAGTGACATTTTTCTGAGAAATGTAGGCCAGATTAAGTATTATTTGCCGTAGAAATTCTCTAATGTGAGAATTTTCTAAAAATGACATCTGAATAAGATTCTAAGAAGAAGTCAGGAAATATCACCGAAATTTCAGGCTTTTTGACCTTAACTATTTCGTGGAATGAGATTCTTTATAAAATATCGAAAATATTGGAATGAGATTCTTTATAAAATATCGAAAATATTGGTAATATTGATCGATAGGATTATAGATCAAATCGTGCAGAATATTGTCAAAAAAAAAATAAAAATTTGAGAATTTTTGTTTTTATCTTATCTTTTTTTCACGGCTTGTGCATTACTATTGTCTAATTGAAGTTACAGTACCCACCCATCATTTAAAAACTATAAATTATCTAAATAATTTTATCTAATTTGGCTTATGTTACTTCATACTCTCTGCTTTAGTTGGAAAATTATCTAAATAGATTTTTCATTCTTTTTACATGAACTTGTAATCTTTTTACTCCCAACTTCACATTTTTCAAAACTAAGTGGTCTAGAATTATGTTCAAGTTTGCTATAAATATATGAATTTGATAAACTAACAAGTAACAATCGTGTGCAATTTTTAATATTACGTTACTGTAAAAAGGTGGGCTGATTTAATATAAAAAATAAATTAATTCATAAAAGGTAATACTGATATATACATAAATTCAGAGTTTGTGAAGAGATTGCCCAGTGCAACCTAAATAGATCCACGTTGTATTGCATGTTTATGTGTTTGAGAATGTGGATTTAATAGGAATATGATTTTGAATATAAAGGTGATTGGTTGTGTATTGAAAATTTTGTGTAAAGTAGGGGAGAAAATGGAGAAATGTGTAACTAAAAAGGAAAAGAGGGTATTGAGTTGAGTTGTGGTAATAAAATAATTAAAACGTGTGAAATAAATGATTGGAGGTATGTATTATATAATAAAATTAATGTATTCTTTATATTTTAATCACGACATTTCAAATTTTGAGTTTTAAGTGTGATACGGCATATTTTCTGGCAACTTTTAATTGACGTGACAATAAGTTTTTCTAAATAATTTCACGCATTTTGAACGTTTTTTACATTTTAATTCTTGCACTATCGTATCAGCAATAAATTGTTGGAATTAACCCGTGATATAATTTTGAAAAACTTAAAAAAATAGTATGTGAGAAATTGCTAAAATTAGAAGCAAAAATATACAACAGTAAGTTCACAATTCGTAGGACTCACAAAAATCCCCTTCAATTCAAGCCAAAAACAAATAAAAATGGAAATAGAGAATAAAAAATCGATTTTACTATGTAAAGAGACGATAAATGTTATGACATGGTATTTCTTCGAGGAATGCTTTTGCATCCATCGTAGTAATTGACGAAATAAATTTTTTTAAATGTTTTTTTTATTATTTACAAAATTAAAACATTGAGATATCCATTTACCTAATACAAAAAGTCAAAACATATTCCATCTTACACGATAATTCTCTTGGCTAATAGAACCATTATAAGTTTAATTGGGAATTCAATAATTGATCAATAAAATATAATCTCCTTTTCTTTTTGGCCGAATATTAGAATGAAAAACACCAAAAACGGAAGGATGATAGGTGGAACAAAACAACTAAATTGCTGGAAACGTTACAAGAAACGGTTAATTTAAATGAAAGCAACATGCAATTTTCTCGTTTCATTACACTTCCATCTGAAGATGATGGACCGAAAAGCGACGAATCTCTAATTGTCCTCTTGTTGAGTAGGGCGTCGATATGGAATGTACCTGTGCTCCTTAGCAGCATTCTTCTTTCTCTTTTTCTCAATAAATGACTCCAGTTTGCCAGACTCCTGTTTAGTTACAAGAATAAAATATTTGTCATAAATCTGGCCTCACCAATATTAACAATAAACCATACTAATTCATGTACCTTCAGTTCCTTGTATTTCTCAACAAGCATTTGCTTATTTAGTTCCGCTGCAACCAAATAAAGATATTATTAATTCAACATCGTAATTAATTTATCAATTTTCTCACAACTCCTTACACAAACTTTCCTAGTGCTTCTCATCTTTATCATCTTCAAAGCCATTTTACCAACTTTAAAAACTACTCCTATAAGATTTGTGGAGTGCTTATCATCTAACAGGAATAAACTCCTTATCTTTTTCCTTTCCTAAATTCTCGATTCTTAATCTGATGGCAAAAACTTATGCTACAAAACATAAAGAAAGCATATGTTTTTCTTCCAGCTGCTTCATAAAACCAATAAGTTTATCAGAGAGAGGATAATTACATTTTTTCAGGTAATAAGGTTGTTTTCCTTTCTTTGCAGCTTCTCTCTCTTTCTTCTTATGCTCGGCCAAAATATTCTTCCCTGAATGGTTTGGTGGTGCTGCAGACTTCAATTCTTTATCCTAGAAAGAATGGCAAAAATATTAAAAGTGAGGCATAAGTGGTTGTACAGGAACAGAACAATAAAGCAAAAACTAGAATAAGCACTCACAATGTGAGACATTCGCTCCTTTAGTTCAATTATGGCTTCAGGATCTTTTGTTTTCTTCATCTGTTTCTTAAGTTCCTATAGAACCCAAAAGAGCAAACATGAATACAAGCAGAAGATTAAACAGAAGTGCCTGAGTTAAGAAAGCATCTAAATATTGAATTGTACCTCTTTTTCAGCAGGAAGTGTATTCTCATAAATGAAGTTGTACCTCTTTTTGAACCTGCAGTTCCAGAGTTTAATGTTAGCCATACTGCAAGAAACTGTATCATAAGAAAACAACTCTGTACATCATGAGATATTAGTGATTAGTCACTAATGAACTAACAGAGACCATCTAGTGGGAGAAAGAAAGTTTACCCATCCACATCGAGTTCGCCGCATAACGATTCAAAACGAGGATCCCGTACCATCTAAAGATGAAATATAGAACAACTTTAATCACATTAATCCGAAAAGCAACTACAATGTATTTTAAAGAAAATTTGTCTTTCATGATCCGTAAAATAGTAAGACTCTCAATTAGGGGCTTGAAAAAACATTCTTATCAATTCGAGATCTGCAAAATAAAAAACTATCAATTTGAGGTCTAAAAGATAGAAACTTTACGACTTACAAATTTAAAGACCATGTGTGATATCTTATAGTCCTATTTATTAATATACATAATTATCTTTTTTCTTACACTCTCGTATTTTTTCCCTCGTGTGAAGTTAATACATATTTTCTTTTTTTGGATTCTGATTTATAAAAATATTGTTGGATAACTAGAAACTATAAGATGTCAAACATGGTCTTAAAATGTGTGAGTCCTAAATTGATAGTTTCTATCTTTTAGGTCTCGAATTGATATTTCTTATTTTTTAGGTCCTGAATCAATAGGAAAAAAAATCCCGACCCCTAATTGACAGTTTTCCTATTTTGCAGGCCCTGGATTGATAAAATCCCATTTTTAAGCTATAAAGAGATAATGAGCAAGCAGCAAAAGGCAAGACCAAAATATGGCCAACACTTGACTGAGCAAAAGAGATTTGATTCACAGTAGCAGGGAGCAACTTATTTATTCAGATGGCATAGAAAGGATGTGATGGTATTTTAGGAGGCACAAGCATGTTGAGCGTTCTTGATTCAATATCTAGGTAGAAGGTAGAGGAACTCGAACGAGCTTCAAATGGTTTTTAATTCTCACCTTTATTTTATTTATTACTTTCCACACCTTTTACTCTCACTTTTGAACTTCCAATAAAACACACAATTTTTTATACAATCATTTAATCATTACAATTACAATCAAGAATAATATAAATATTACAAAGTCACACTCTTACACATCGATTTGAAATAAAGTTAAATCCTACTCAATTTAAATTTCAAACAAACACACGCCATTACTATTTATCTGGATTTTAGAATCCACTAGATTTTGAAAACCTATATCCTGTATCAAACATACCCATAGGTAAACATGAGGACTCAATTAGGACCACCCAACGTGCATAAGAAACTCATAACAGCTGAGCCAAATTAATCACAACAATTATCCAGCATTTCTATCCAATAAACATAAGCAAAATGGGCAGATAATCATCCAATCAAATCCGAATAACCAGGCCCCAGGCCTCTTCATTTGGAACCAGGGTATTAATCAATTTTATTTAAAATAGACTCATCACAGAGATAATAAAATTTGTTACTGTAATGATGAAATATATAGTATTTATGATTGGCGCAAGGAAAATTCACTCATGCTAAAGAAGTAGAAGCATCTTTTAAAGTTTTAAGTCTTGAAATAAAAAATAATTGGAATAGTTGAATGAATAAAACCAATACATGATAAGATATAAATATTAGAATATGTGGCTGATTGGCTGAATAACAATGGGGAAGGACGCAAAAGATTGCTTCAATTACTTGTACACAGAATCATAGAAGAAGGCACATATACACACCTTTTTAGGAGCTTGAATAACTTCTCTAAATCTGCTAACAGGCTTCTTGCTAGTCATCTCCATTGGCCTAAACAAATATTATAACAAATAACTAAGTAAAAGATCATCAAAAACACAATATGCAAAAGACTTGCAAGAATAGAAGACCTGTTCTTATTTGCTCGACCCCCTTTTTTCTCCGGATTAGACTTCCTGTAAACCATGTCAGAACCATCAGACCTTGCCCTTTGCAGCTCCTCAAATGTGACATCAGCAAGTTCACGTTCTATTTCGTCCTCCTATATACAATTTTAGATTCTTAAGCTAGCACACAAAAATAGAGACTGCAATGATTCATGCCATTTTTAGACTCATTAATAATCATACAAACAATATTAATCTCAAATTGTCAAAAAGAAATAAATAACTTCATGACATATTTTTGTTGACAAAATAAAAGAAATACTGCAACAGATAGGCAAAAACAGCACTAGAGCAACTCAACATGCAAAATATTTTTGGGGCATGAAAATTCTTACCTCTTCAGAGGAGGATTCATGGTCATCACTGTCTTCGAATCTAATTTTACTTGAAGCTGCAACTGTGGGCTCGGATTTCTTCATCACAATTCTGGGGAGAAAAAAAAAGAACCCTGTAAAAAAATTCTTACCATCGATTAAGTAAATACGCACAGGGATGTAATCGAGCCAAATATCACCAGACTCGAGCTAGGCTCATTTGAATTTACATAGGCTATAGATTTGCTCACAAAAAGCTCGTTAGGCATTAGCAAGTAAAATGAGCTTAACTCAGCTCACATAAAGCTCATTATCAAGTAAAACGAGCTTGATAAAAATATTATCATACCCTAATAATATAAAACAGATAACCTGTCCAGACTTGTTGCAAACATGTTTCATGCTGAATTGATTAATTATAGACCAAAAAAAAACTAAAATGAAAACGTACACAAAAGCATCAACGCTTAGTTGTCTCAGTAAAATCTACAGAAAACAAAGGATCCTCTCTAGGAATGGCAATGGTGCGGGCGGTATCTAAATACCCAGGCCCGGCCGCGCATACAGCCAGCCAGCCACCCCGCCCTGCCCAGCTGTTGGTTCGGTTATTAGCCGAAATACCAAATGTTGTTGGATATTTTATTTGGGCTTTTAAAATTGGGAAACTAAATGCAGAAATCAAACCGAATTCATACATAAACAAGTCGAAACTTACCTATTGGCTCTTACTGACGAGAAAGGGAACGGAGGGAACGTGTGTGCGGCGAAGGGAGGTGGTGTAGGGAGTGACTGGCGAGAGATCGACGAAGGATTAGGAAGGTGAGCCGTGGGTGCGGCGAAGGTTTAGGGAGGTGGGCAGCAGTTTTTAGACCTGTGTTGTGTGCCTGTGCTGGTGTGACAAACTGGGCTAGTAGTGCGGTAGGGTTTAGTTTATTTATCTTTCAAAAGCAAAAAATCAGAGGAGTATAAGTTTTACCCTTTTCATTTAAAAAATATAATAAAATAATTAATGTGATTACAAGAAAAAAAAATAAGAAAAAGAAAAGGTCCCGCTAAACAAACTCCGAATTTACAATACATACTCCAATGATTTTTAAATTAAATATCTACAGTATATTGCCCCTAAATACTTAATCATCAGATATATATATTTTTTCTTTTCTAATCATCTTCTTCTCCATAAATAAATCATAGAAACCGTGAATCATCCTAAAAACTATAAACTCGGTTAGAACTGAAACTTGTTGCAAAAAACTGTGGACGTAAAGATAGTTGATTCGTTTTTAACAAATGATCAAGCAACTGCACAATTCGAATATCATCATCATCACCCAGTCTAAAATTGTAGAAAATTGTATATTGATGATGAATTTTCAGATGATTTTGACAACTTTTCGGAAAAAAAAAACTACCTCCTATTTTTTCTATTAATACTGTGTGAGTAGGATACATATTCTTCTTTAATTTATTTAACTTGTGTGTAGAATAATCTAATTTTACTTTTTTAGATAATAGGTACTCCCTCCGTCACCAAAAGTGTGTTCATTTATTTTTTTGGTCTACAATAGTTAACTTTTGAATATTTTTTTTACTTTACTAAGTGAGCACATTTTTTGTGGACAGAGAGAGTATATTTTAATGTGTATGTATAATAATTGGGATGTGTACAGTAAATTCGAGGGTGGTGTGAAAAATTATACCGAAGAGAGTATTTAATAAGGATAAAATTAAATTATATATATATTTTTAAAAAAGATTATTTAAGATTTTATTAAATTGTATATATATATATATTAAAGATTTTATACCATTTTTAACCATTCAACCTGCAATTTTTTTTTTTTGGAATCCAATAGACCACATAGGCGAGAAAAAACAAAATTGTGCCTCCGTGCTGTCTATCCAATCTACTCCAATTTCAGTTATGAGAAGTGGTAGAGAAATATTCTTGTTGCACCAATAAATGTGCTGATGGTAGCTCGTGATGTATAATTAAAGGGGTGTATTCAATTGAGATTTTGTTGGATTTTTTTGGACTTTAAAAAGTTAGTGGATTTAGAAAATTCATAGACTCTATGTAGAGTTTGACTAACTTTTTTATTGATTTATATGGATTTTCATAGATTTGACAAGATTCTGAAATACACATTTTTTTATTCATTTACATGAATTTCCATAAACTACGCTATATCGAACACACTTGTATATAAAAAAAAATTATCTAAATTATTTAGAAAAAATACCAAAAATATATTAGTTCAAAAAAAAATATTATTCATCATTATTATTCTCATCTTCATTTCCACGGTTATACCTCGACCTTATTTCCCACCTAGCATTAGCAATTCCAAATTTTCCATGTCAAGATCTTTCCGAAAAAAAAAAGTTATGTAATCAGCACAAGTTAATACTAACTCTGCTTGTGTTTGAAATTAGAATGGACACCAAACATTGTGAATAAATGTTCTTGAGATTAAAGTTGTCATTAATGTGAATAAATGTTCTTGAGATTAAAGTTGT
Organism: Galeopsis tetrahit; assembly: GCA_963675135.1. Taxonomy (NCBI): domain Eukaryota; kingdom Viridiplantae; phylum Streptophyta; class Magnoliopsida; order Lamiales; family Lamiaceae; genus Galeopsis; species Galeopsis tetrahit. The sequence goes on along the minus strand of OY776134.1, from coordinate 60,994,711 downwards.
CATTAATGTGAATAAATGTTCTTGAGATCTTAAAGTTGCCATTAATGCTATAAATTATAAATTAGGTGGTGATCGAGAATATATTATTGCTAACCTAATGTCAACTGTGCCGATATATTATATAATTTTTAAAGAAAGAACATAATTTTAAAATACAATGTAATCTTTTTCACGATAATAATGGTGGTGAATAATCTGTGATGCTTATCGAAGAACAAGAATGTTTGTTTTCTATTCTGAGAGAATCCGTTGAAATCTCTTGTTTTTAGAAGAGATTTTGAATATTGAAATATATTTATATTTTTTAAGGAGAATCCAACGAAATCCATATCCGGATAATATCCGATAAAATATGGGAAAACTCGAATACGGTCGGATATTATGTATTCCGAATCCGAAGTCAACTATCCGTATCCGAATCCGTATCCGCCCGGATACTAAATTTTTATACCGAATTCGTATCCGATCGGATACGGTCGGAAAATATCCGATCCGTTTTCACCCCTAGGTACCACCTTGTTCTTTGATAATTCCCCCAACTCCAAACTTTCTTTCTTCCTCATTACAGGCTCCATCCACCTCCACGATCACTATACCATCTTATCTGTTCTTCTCTCCCACATTCATACGATCATTGTTTATATCCCCTTCTTTGAAATCTCTTGAATTGGTTTTTCTAAAAATCTCCAAATATGCCAGGACCTTCACCCTAAGGTACGTATTAAGTGCTTTTCCTAGTTCCCCTACTTCATGTATAATCATATACCTTTCTCTCCATATCCCTCAAGCAATCATCAATACTTCTTCAAAAATCGGAACTCCTAAATTCTCTTTTAAAAGAATCATCAAATCCCAGGTCGAGAACGATAAGCGTTTCTTTAAGTAACCCCAAATTCCATATCTCTTCCAGATCATATAAACATTCGAGCATCCGAATAGAGCATGGATCGTACCTGGTCGTGACACCCCACATAATCCGCAAACTCCTAAACTTGGGATGTGCCTCAATGAAAGGTTTTCTTCTGTTACAATTAAATCCTGACACATTTTCCATCCAAAATTTTTATATTTTGGTGGAATTTTGAGCTTCCACAAGTCATTCCACCATCCCTGCTTAATTTCCGGTCTAGACTCCGAAGCCAGTTCAAGGTTTTTATCCATGCTTTCAAAAATCAATCTATAGCTTGTCTTAACCGTATATTTCCCAGAATTATCATAAGGGCAGAATCGAGAATCTTCATCATATTTTCCTCCAACAGCCGTGCGAAGGATACCTTCCGCTTCAAAAGGGAGGAAGGTCATGCGTACCTAATTCTCGTTCCAATCTCTATCATCATTTAAAAACCTCGACACGTCCGTTCTAGAAGCGATTTAGGATCTGATTCTTCCTTCGTGTAAACTAAGAACCCACGAATGCTTGTGTAATTTGATAACCTTACCATTTCCAAGCACCCACCTAATCCCTTGTTGCAATATACATCGACTCGAGCATATAGAACGCCAGGTGAAGGACGGGTTATTTCCTAAATCTGCCTCCAAAATGTCTGAATGTTTAAAATATCTTGCTTTAAAGACCTTAGCCAGCAAAGAATCCGGATATTCAATCATCCTCCACACTTGTTTGGCCAAAATAGCTTGATTAAATAGATGCATTCTCCTGAAACCCAAACCCCCTTCACACTTTGGTTTACATAAATTATTCCACTTTTGCCAATGCATTTTGGGACGACCGTCTCTCTTGCCCCACCAAAAATCTGTCATCATAGACTCCATTTTATTGCAGATTTGAACTGGTAATTTAAAGCAAGTCATTGCATAAGTTGGAACAGCCTGTAAAACTGCCTTGATTAAGACCTCTTTGCCCCCTCCGAGAACTCTCTATTCTTCCTGATAATATAAAATTGTATTTATTTTTATTGAGTGAATTATGAGGTAATTACATTGTCAATATATATACAAGAGTGGGAAACTACTATGGAAAGTCAGAGAATATAATTACAATCCCTAAATTAGTGGAATAATTAGGACCAAATCATCTTGATTTACTTGACACTATTGTCCCCCCGCAAGCAAGACGAGGGATGAGGTCCAACGCGCAGCTTGTCCCTAAAGAACTCGAACAAAGGTCGAGGCAGTGCCTTGGTGAAAACATCAGCAATCTGGAGGTCCGAAGAGATAAATTTAGTTTGAATGTGACCGGCCGTAACAAGCTCTCGGACGAAGTGATAGTCGATATCTATGTGTTTGGCACGTTTATGAGCACTCGGATTTTGACTGAGAAAGATGGCACTGTTATTGTCCGAGTATAGCGTGGGGCAAGATGGAGGTCGTACATGAAGCTCGCGGAGAAGTTGAAGAATACAGACTAACTCCGAGGCAGTATTGGTCATAGCACGATACTCAGACTCACAGCTGGAGCGTGAGACTGTAGGCTGTTTCTTAGCGCTCCAAGAGACAAGATTTCCACCCAAAAAAATAGAGTATTCATAGGTTGAACGACGTGTTTCCACACAGCGGGCCCAATCAGCATCTGAGAATGCATGAATAGCAGGAGAGGGGCCCCTTGAGAAGGAGAGTCCATAGGAAGGAGTGTGTTTAACATAGCGAAGAATACGCTTTACAGCCTGAAAGTGGGGAACAGTAGGGGCATGTAGATGCTGACTGACGAGGTTGACAACAAAGGAAATGTCTGGTCGTGTGATCGTGAGATACTGAAGTGCCCCCACTAAGGACTGGTAGAGAGTCGGGTCGTCAAATAGGGGACCATCGGTTGGCAACTGACAACCAACAACCAAAGGAGTCGAGACGGGTTTGGCATCCTCAAGAGCGGCTCGTTGAAGAATGTCACGAGCATATTTAGCCTGATTCAAAAATAGACCCGAAGAAGTGTAAGTAACCTCAAGACCTAAGAAATAACTTAGCTTACCCAAATCCTTAATAGCAAACTCTTTACTCAGACGAGCAATAAACGAGGACACCTCTTCCGGAGAGTTCCCTGTAAGGATAAAATCATCAACATATACTAAAAGATAAAGAATTGAAGAATTACGCATAAAAATAAATAAGGAGGAGTCAGAACGACTACAAACAAACCCGATACTCAATAGAAAATCGCTGAGCCGTTGAAACCAAGCACGAGGGGCCTGCTTCAGACCATATAGAGCTTTCTTGAGACGACAGACGTGATTAGGAAACTGGGAATCAAGAAATCCAGGGGGCTGCTCCATAAAAACTGGTTTAGGCAGTACACCATTCAAGAATGCATTTTTGACATCCAGTTGATGAAGGGGCCAATTCTGTAAGACAGCAAGAGTGAGAACAACCCGAACAGTAGAGGCACGAACGACAGGGCTGAACGTGTGAGAGTAGTCAAAGCCAGGGAGCTGAGTGAAGCCTTGAGCAACGAGGCGAGCTTTGTGACGATCGATTGAACCGTCAGCCAAGAATTTGGTGCGGAAGACCCATTTAGAGCCCACAATATTTGTATTAGCAGGACGAGGCACAAGATCCCACGTCTGGTTTTGAGACAAAGCAGAGAGTTCCTCATGCATAGCAGCAACCCATTTAGGGTGTTTCAAAGCAGTCTTAACACCACGGGGTTCGCTAACTGCAATAAGAGAATGAAAAAGAGAAGAATGAGCATAATATGTAACATGCTTAGGTTTAAAAATACCAGACTTGGCACGAGTGCGCATAGGGTGCGTGGCCCGAGGGGGCGAAACAGTAGGCGTCAGATTGGCAGGTGGGATAGCAACATTCTCAGCAGCAGGCACATGATCGTCCAACGCAATAACAGGCGTAGACGATGTAGAATCTAGTGAAGGACACAATGAACAAGGAAGGCTGGGAGAAGCCTCAACAACCGGAGGTGCAAGGGCTGGAACATTGCTGGACGACCTAGGGGGCTCAAAAAATTCTGAAATTAGCAAAGAAGAAGAGTTTGTTAAGCCATGCAATTTAGAGAAAGGAAAAGAAAGTTCATCAAACTTAGCATGTCGAGAAATATAGATGCGGAAGGACGAAGGATCGTAGCAACGAAACCCTTTGTGAGAGCTGCTGTAGCCCAAGAAAATACACGCCTTGCTACGGGGCTCAGATTTAGTTGCTGGTGATTGAAATTTCTGGTATATGGAGAATGATTAAGAAAAAGGTAAAGTTAGAGAAAAATGAGAATTGAGTAGAGTATGGTCGGTGATGAAAGAATAAGCGGTGATGAAGAAAAGAGAATTGAAGAATGGTGTTATGTGAGAGAGAGTGGGCGGCGGAAAAGAAGAGAGGGGTTTCGGTGCCCTAATTAGGCTGATACCATGATAATATAAAATTGTATTTATTTTTATTGATAGAATTATGAGGTAATTACATTGTCAATATATATACAAGAGTGGGAAACTACTATGGAAAGTCAGAGAATATAATTACAATCCCTAAATTAGTGGAATAATTAGGACCAAATCATCTTGATTTACTTGACACTATTACTTCCAGTTGTTAATCTTTTGTTTCATCCTGTCCAGCAGATATGAAAACTGTGCCCTTTTTCCTTTCATGGAGAAAGTTGGTGATCCCAAGTAAATTTGGTGCCCTTGTGTCGAACTTACATTAAGCAGATTTTTTATTTCATTCTTCTGAGTCGATTCAGTGTTTGGGCTGAACATGATTTTTGACTTGTCAAAGTTAATCATTTGTTCTGATGCAATTTCATAATCCATAAGAGTACTCTTCAAGGCCTTGCCATTCTCCTTAGTTGCCTTGAAAAAAATGATACTATCATCCGCAAATAAGAGATGCGTGATCATAGGAGCATTTCTAGCCACTCTAATTCCTTCCAAGCATCCATTCAAAGCTTTGCTCTTAATACTTGAAGATAGACCCTGAGCACACATCACAAATAGAAAGGGTGACAAAGGATCGCCTTGTCGAATCCCTCTTGAGGGTTTAACTCTGCCCAAAGTGACTCCATTAATTTTGAAAGAATAATTGACTGAAGACACACATCTCAAGATGAGGTTCGTCACCTTACTTGAAAACCCCAATTTGGTCATTTGCGAGTGTAAGAAAGACCATTCAATTCTGTCATAAGCTTTGCTCATGTCAAGTTTTAGCGCTGCAAATCCGGTCTTACTTTTATTGTTTCTAAACCAGTGCATACATTCAAAACTAAGGAAGACATTATCATAAAATTTTCGATCTTCAACAAAAACACTTTGGTTTTCGTCCACCACTTGTGGTAGAATGCGCTTGAGTCTGTTTGCTATAACTTTAGCAACAATCCGATAACTCACATTGCTCAAACTAATAGGTCTGAAATCTCCCAAAACAACTCGATTATTAACCTTAGGAATCAATGTAATGACCGTATTATTCCAATCTTCCATGTTACCCTCCTCATTCAGCATATGCAACACACCCTTAATCACACCGGGGCCCACAATAGGTCACAATTCCTGATAAAAGCGAGCATTAAATCCATCTGGTCCCGGAGCTTTATTCGGGTGCAAATCAAAAACTGTCTTCTTGACCTCTTCCTTAGTGTATGGTAACTCCAAAAAGGTTTTCATAGTAAGATCAACATTAGGATCTGTAACCCGAGTAATTTCAGCAATTTGAGAGGTTGTTGGGTTTGTTGAACTGAACAGATTCCCATAGAAAACCTCAAGCAGATTTTTAATCCCCTCCTTCGAAGACACCCATGAACCACGTTCATCCCGAAGTCTTGAGATCCAATTCATGTTACGTCTTGCCGACGCATATCTATGGAAATACGATGTATTTCGATCACCACTCTGTAGCCAATTGAGACGTGATCTTTGATGCCAAAATTCTTCATGTTGAGAGTAAAGTTTTTTTCCAGTTCTATTTCCAATTTGTCAAGACTTTCAAAATCATAGCGAATATCCGAGTTATCATTCAAGTTTTTCAATTGGTTAGATAACAATCGAATTCTCTTATCAAAGTTTCCCACAGATGAAGATGCCCAACATTTTAACTCCTTTCCACACGTTTTTCTTTCCCATGTAGAATTGAGAAAGTGGAATCGAATGAAAGTCAATTATTACATATACATACTAGTGCAAGACCCGCGAATTGCGCGGATTATAAAAAAAAAAAATTTATTACATACAATAAAATTTAAAGAGAAAAAAATAAAAAATAAAATTTGAATTAAAAACGGTTGAAGAAGAGAGAGAAGAAAAGAAAAAAAATTGAAATTGTAGAATTTTAGTAATTTAAGAATGGAGAGATTTGAAGAAACCGCATTAGCAAATAATGATTCAGAATTTTAACCCATATTTCAAAATTTTGGATAGGATAATCCATATTTTTTTTTCCAGATTTTAGTTTGTAAAAAAAGTGATAATATTTTTAACAAAAGTGACCATCACTTTTTGATCAAACATTATCACTTTTTATATATGAGGGCCGTCTCACAAATCTCATTCTGTGAGACGGTGTCACCCAAGACTAGCCCAAGATTTTAATATTTAATTTATTACAGTTTTTTTTTTTTAAACACATTATCTCTGTTTTTGTAACACGGTTAGGGATTGTTTTTTGAGCACCACTTATTCGGTTATTCCAAAGTCTATGTTGACAAGTTGTGGAAGCGGATAAAGTCAAGTGTAGACCATTAAAATTATCGATGAAATTTATATAAGGGGGTTTACTTTGGGCTCTGTTTTCTTATTAGACCGACACATTACATATTCCCCATTTTCAGTTTAATCTGTAAATGGCAGTCACCATATTTAGGCTTCATCTGCTGTCCCACACCAACTGTAAGTTTTTCTTGTACTAAAAAAAACAAGTGTAATACAAAAGAAAACAAATGGAGGAAAACAACAATAGATAAAAAGAAATTAAAGAGAAACCGAAAACACCAGGCTCAGCGCCTAGACTCAAGTGGAACGTCACACGATGCAAGGGAACAACCTCGATACCTTCCTATCTCACCGAATTCTCACTCTTGGTAGCTCTTTCTCTTTTCTCACTCATACAAGAATTGTATTGTAAACCACACTTTTCACCAAAGGACCAATGCCCTTTATATAGTGAAGACCACCCACGATTTCCGGCCATTAGCCATAATTCCCAATGAAGGGAAAGGAAAGTAAATCGTGGAATTGATACAAATTACCGTGATTAAGAGAAAGGGTGCCTAAAGTGTGAGATTTGGTAAGAAAGGAAAAGTAGGGTTTTTCTCATATGGGCCAAAGCCATATAGTGTGGGCCAAGAAACCATTCCACTAAAATAGTGGGGCTAGACAAAGGCCCAACATTTCTCCACCTCTTTGGTCCATTCCCCTTTAAAGCATCATCATCCACTTATATTGAATCTAGGACTTATTCATCATCGCCCGTTAAACCTGCACAAGCAACAAACATGTTAGTAGTATGAGTCCAATCAGACCTGCACACACAACACACTAGTTAGCACAGATTTAAAGTTAAGCACTTTCAAACACATAATCGAGACTATAAGAAGTGCTAAGAAAATACAGTCTCGATCCCAAGCAAGAACATAAAACCCATGCTATTAATCAATCGAATCAAAATTCAAAAGTTTCATGCAAGTCTTAAATTTGTCCAAGTTTAAACATTTAGTTCCCATGTCAGCGGGATTCTTTTCAGTAGGAATCTTCACTAAATCAATTATGCATTTTTCAATGATATCTCGAATAAAATGAAATCTAACATCAATATGTTTAGTCCTATCATGAAACACAGGATTTTTGCATAATTGAATGGCAGATTGACTATCAGAGTAAACAACTACTTTTCCCTTAAGTACACCAATTTCAGTGACAAGCCCTTTAAGCCAAATAGCCTCTTTTACAGCTTCAGTGATAGCAACATACTCAGACTCAGTTGTGGACTGAGCAACGACATGTTGTAATTGAGACTTCCAACTTATACACGAACCACACAAGGTAAAAACATAAGAAGTAGTTGATTTTCTATTATCTCTGTCATTAGCATAATTTGAATCCACATAACCAACTAAATTTACATCATTAACAGCTTTGGAAAATTTAAGACCAACGTTACCTGTACCTTTCAAATACCTGAGAAGCCATTTCATGGTCTCCCAATGAGTTTTACCTGGATTGGACATGTATCGGCTCAAACAACTAATATCATAAGCAATATCAGGTCTAGTAGAGACCATTAAGTACATAACAGAGCCAACAACATTAGAGTAAGGTACATTTTCCATAACATTAATTTCAGAATCAGTCTTGGGGGACTGATCCTTACTTAGCACAAAATGAGCAGCTTGGGGCACATTAACCGATTTAGCAGTAGACATAGAGAATTTTTCTAAAATCTTTTCCACATATGAAGCTTGGTTTAACAACAAAGTATGCCGTTTTCTATCTCTATCAATATGCATGCCTAAAATTTTCCTTGCATCTCCAAGATCTTTCATATCAAAGTTATCACCAAGACATTTTTGCACATGCTCAATAGCTTTTACACTAGGACTTATTAAAAGCATATCATCAACATAAATGAGCAAGTAAAATGGAACATTAACATCATCTTTAAAGTATAGGCAATGATCATACGCACTTCTTTTAAACTTCAAAGAGATCATGCAAGCATCAAACTTTTTGTTCCATTGTCTAGGAGATTGTTTCAAACCATACAAGGATTTTTTAAGCAAGCAAACATGATTAGAATGTTTAGTATCAACAAAACCCTCAGGTTGCTTCATATAAATCGGTTTATCCAAATCACCATGCAAAAAAGCAGTTTTAACATCCAGTTGTTTCAATTCCCAATTGAAATGGGCAACCAAAGCAAGCATAATTCGCACAGTTGTAAATTTCACCACAGGAGTAAATATTTCAGTATAATTTACCCCCTCTTTTTGAGTAAATCCTTTAGCCACAAGCCTAGCTTTGTATCTAACATCATTAAGTTCATTCTTAACCTTAAACAACCCTTTGCAATCAACAATAGAGCAATTAATAGGTTTAGGCACAAGAATCCAAGTGTGATTAACATGCAAAGACTCAATTTCTTCTTTCATAGCATTAATCCACTTTTTAGAATGACCAGATTTTAAAGCTTCCTTGTAGGTTTTAGGTTCATTATCATTTAACTCAAAAACATGAAAAGCATGAGTATCCAAATAATAATCATCAAATCTAAGGGGTCTCTTAACAGTCCTTCTAGGCCTATCATTAGCTCCACCTTGCAAATTATCATCATTCACATTCTCAAGATTATCAGATATATCATCAAACTCATTTTCAGCATTTTCATTATCAACATGAACATCATCAATTTCAAGTTTAGGCATATCATGCTCCACCTCGCTAGAAGTGTCATTAAACTCATGTAAAGGCAATGAAGCAGGTAAACAAGGAAAATCATGCTCATTAAAAGTAACATCTCGACTTATAATAATCTTGTAACCATGCTCATCCATAGACCACAATCTATAACCTTTCACACCATCAGGATAACCAAGAAAAACACACTTTTTTACACGAGGTTCAAGTTTATCAAGTTTTTTATGAACAAAAGCAGCACAACCAAATACTCTTAAGTTAGAATAATCAATTTTCTTACCATAGAAAACATGCTCGGGACATTTACCATTTAAAGGCACAGATGGAGATCTATTAATTAAATATGCAGCAGTACAAACAACTTCACCCCAAAACTTTTTAGAAAGACCCGAAGTAGCAAGCATGCTTCTAACTCTCTCCATTAAAGTACGATTCATTCTTTCCACCACACCATTTTGTTGGGGATTATAAGGAACCGTCTTATGCCTTTTAATACCGAATTTTGTACAAAAATCATTCATTTGAGCATTACAAAATTCCAAGCCATTATCAGTCCTAAGCACTTTGATTTTCTTACCGGTTTGATTTTCAATAAGGGTTTTCCATTCACTGAATTTAGAAAACACATCAGATTTGTTTTTCATCAAAAACACCCAAACTTTTCTAGAGAAATCATCGATAATGGACAAAAAATACATGTTACCACTTTGAGTGGGCTCACTAGCAGGCCCCCATACATCAGCATGTAAATATTCAAGTACATCTTTGCAAGTGGAATTATTGGGGGAGGGAGAAACAAGAAATTTCACTTTATGTTGTTTGCCAAGTACACATGCATCACAGAAAGGAATACTAGAAATTTTATCATCACCAAAAGAACCATCTTTTTGCAAAACTTCCATACCTTTATTACTCATTTGTCCCAACCTGTTATGCCATAAATCAGTTTTGTCACCCTTGGACACATTCACAGCATTTAAAAACTCAGATTTAGCAGAACAAACATACAAATTATTTATTTTCTCAGCTTTGAAAATCACCAAAGTTCCCTTAACAATTTTCATAAAACCCTTACCCCATTTACCTTCCAATCCATCATCTTCCAATGCAGCACATGACATAAGATTATTGCAAAGAGCAGACACATATCTAACATTTTTCAAAGTATAAGTAACACCAGAAGAAAAATTCAAAGTCACATTACCAATACCCATAACATCACATTTCTTGTCATTCGCCATGGAAACAAAACCATTTTGAACTTTATTAAAAGTGGTAAACAACTCCTTAAACGGAGACATGTGATAAGTACAACCAGAATCAATGAGCCATTAATGCTTTTTCATATCAAAAGAATGCACAGAGTTCACACTAGGTTCAATAACCATATAAACATCACCATAATTCTCTTGACTAACAGCCATATTAGCATGCTCATTCTTATCCTGTTTTTCTTGAATTTTCTTAGGGCAATCTTTAATACAATGACCAGATTCATGACAGTGAAAACATTTTCTAGCCTTAGTCCGAGACTTAGATCTACCTCTCTCACCATCATTTTTATCATGTTTCTTAGGCTGATTTTTCGTCTTAGTTCTACCCCTCACATGCATGACCTCACCCTTCACACTACCATGTTGTTTCAAATCCTGTTCTTTGCTTTTTAAGTCATTCACAACAATATCCAAAGTAACATCATCTCTACCATATTTAATAACACATCTCACATCATTGTAAGAATCAGGTATAGCATTCAAAAGAACAATAGCAGTGTAATCATCAATGTGCTTGTCACCCGTTTGCTTTATATCTTGTATAAGTTTAGTGAAATTGTCAAGATTCTCATCAATATCCTTGTTCATGTCAAGTTTATAACGGAAAAACTTTTCCAACAAAAACAATTTACTGGGTAAAGATGTTTCATAGTATAATTCAGACAGTTTATCCCGTAACTCACGAGCACTTTTGAGATGTTTAACTTTACGAATCACACAATCAGACAAGTTCAATATAATGACACTCATAGCAAGTTCGTTCATTTCAGCCTTTTTATCATCAGTGTCAGTGGTAGCATATGAATGATCAGTGGCTTTTACAACTCTATTTTGAATTAAAACACATTTCATTTTATGCTGCCAAATACCAAAATCAGACTTACCATTGAAAGGAACCAACGTGATATTTGTCGTAGTAGTAGCCATTAAGAAAAAACACAAGTAACCAAGCAAACAGAAATCACAAATATCGAGCAAGAATCCTATATTCTAACAGCACGTAATCCCAAACCTATCCGCGATCAGCGGTCTAATTTTACGAAAAAAATTAAAAGAAGGGATAAGCCAATATACCTGAGCGATTGAATAATGGATCCAATATTTGTCTTGGGTAGAATAATGATACATTAAAATTCTCCCACAAGAAGCACTCAATCAAGGTCAATAGAGAAAATAGGGTATAAGATCAAAAAACTATTATCTGCAGAACACGGATTAGTGAACCTCAAAAGCAGAAAATAAAACACATATATTATATATATAATATATAACAACTTTATAAGTATATTATATAATATAAGTATATAAGCAAAGTTAATATATTATAATATATATATATATATATGATATAATATATATATGCAACTAGATAGCAGCGGAAAAAATAGAAACAGAAAATGAAAAGATTGACAAAGTGAGATAGCTCAAGTGGTTAGAGCACCACTACCTAGGCCTTAAATCCTGGGTTCGAGTCATGGGGAGGGGAAAAAAAAGGGATGGATATTTAATATAATTCAAAAAAGAAAATGAAAAGATCAAACCTTTCAACTTATCTGTTGTCGGCGATTACTCCACCGCATAGGCACCCAACTCAGGAAAGCCTTCTCCACAGAACAACAGCGGATCGACGACGACCTTTCGGAGTGCAACAGACCGGCGGTAATGGGCGGCGGCGATTTGCAGCGGCGGCGGTTCACGGCGGCGGCTACTTCTCCAGCGACTCCCAGATCGGACAGCTCTGATACAACTGTAAGTTTTCCTTGTACTAAAAAATAAGTGTAATACAAAAGAAAACAAATGGAGGAAAACAACAATAGAGAAAAAGAAATTAAAGAGAAACCGAAAACACCGGGCTCAGCGCCTAGACTCAAGTGGAACGTCATACGATGCAAGGGAACAACCTCGAGGCCTTCCTATCTCACCGAATTCTCACTCTTGGTAGCTCTTTCTCTTTTCTCACTCATACAAGAATTGTATTGTAAACCACACTTTTCACCAAAGGATCAATGCCCTTTATATAGTGAAGACCACCCACGATTTTCGGCCATTAGCCATAATTCCCAATGAAGGGAAAGGAAAGTAAATCGTGGAATTGATACAAATTAACGTGATTAAGAGAAAGGTTGCCTAAAGTGTGAGATTTGGTAAGAAAGAAAAAGTAGGATTTTTTTTCATATGGGCCAAAGACATATAGTGGGGGCCAAGAAACCATTCCACTAAAATAGTGGGGCTAGACAAAGGCCCAACACCAACAATAATTTGACGTCCTTTCACCTCGATCTTCTGTATCTTTCCCTGCAGACAACGCATTTCTGCAACTTTTTGCACTCTGTTAACCTCCATTTTGCATTTCATGACACTTGTAACATCATCTCTCAATCAAGCAATTTCCTCCACGATTGCTATACTCACAGCTTTCGTTCAACTCCAATATCTGGGAACCAACAAACCATCACCATTCTCATCACATCCCAAAACAAACATTGCCCTGCTGCTCTTTCCTTTTCCTACTACGTCTTTCGTCATTGCTTGCTGCTGTTTGGCAACATGTCCGTTGCGTCTCTCTCGTCTCTTGTGTTGCCTGATTGTGTTAGCCCTTTTCTTTATGCGGCCTTTGTGTTGATATCAGCAACTCAAGTGCTGCAGTTGTTGTACTCTAAACTGGTTAGTACAGAGCTTTGGATTCGCAGGAGGAGCTTTCCCCGGTTTTTAAAAAATATATTGATGCTCAATTCTTCCCCAACACCTCAATTGATCTGCACACATAAATCTGTCTTTTGTCATAATAAAGGATGTAAAATTATACCCCGTATTGAGTTTTAGAATGTTGAATTGTGTCACCACCTCCCAATTGATTTAACTTATGTCTTGCTTTATGATAAGTCTAAGCTCCATCTTATCATTAATTTTTCGGGACTTGTGCGACGTGACCGGGCGAGAGGAAATTTTATTTTTAGTCGGTAAGTTTGATACATTCCAAAATAAATTCTTTAAGTTTCAATTTTACAAAATAAATTCTTTAAGTTTCAATTTTACAAAATACGTCATTTACCTTTCAATTTTTGTCCTTTTTTACATCAATTTTTATCCTTTATGTTTTGTAGGAATTAAAATTGGTAAAGTTGGTGTCACATATATTTAAAAAAACCACATCATCATGCCACATCACATTATATTAAAAAAATAGAGCTAATAACACCCCCAAAATATTATATACACACCCCATAATTTTAAATACAAAAATAGATGTATATAAAATGACTAAATAGCACTTATATAAATAAAGAGAAAAATAATTTTAAAAAATAACATGAAAATCTGAAAAAAAATGTAATTAAAATTTAAAAGTATTTAAAAAAAAAAACTAACAAAATCTTTAAAAATAATTAATTTACATAAATTAATTAATTTTTTTGAAAAAAATCTTAAAAAATTAAATAGAATCTGAAATTAAAAAATAAATCATCAAAAAAAAAAAAATTAAATTAAAATTATTGAAAAATTCAATAAAACATTAAAAAAAAGTAAATTAAAAAAAATCAATAAAAAAGTAAGATTTAATTTTTTTAATATTTATTTTTGATTGAGTTGATTTTTATTTAAAAATTGAATCATTAATTGGTATTTTTAATTTAATTATTTTATAAATTTTATTTGATTTATTTAATATTTTTAGATTTAATTGATTTTTTCATTCAAATATTTTTTAATTAATTTTTAAATTTTATATTTTTAATCATTTAATTGAATTTTAAATTATATTTTTATTTTTTTATTCAATTTGTATTTATTTTGAGGGATAAAGGATAAATTGGAAATAATTAGGGTGTGTTTATTAATAAAAATTGATTTTTAAATTTTAGTGGGGTGTGTATAACATTTGAAGTTTGTATAACATTGTATTGGGTGTTAGTAGCCTCACCCAAAAAATTTATTTGCATCTAGTTATACGTTTCAATTAATAGAGTAAAATAAGATTCACATAATTAACATATGTAACACCCCGTGGTTTTGCTTCTGAAATTTATTTTGTTTCATATTTTTTCAAGTTATTTTTTAAAATTATTTTACTCTTTATTTATGTAAGAGTTACTTAGTTATTTTATACGGAGTATACATTTATTTTTGTATTTAAAATTATGGGGTGTGTATAGAATATTTTGGGGTGTTATTAGCTCTATTTTTTTAATATAATTTGATGTGGCATGATGAATTGATGATGATGTGGCTTTTTTAAATATATGTGCACCAACTTTACCAGTTTTAATTCCTATAAAACATAAAGGATAAAAATTGATGTAAAAAAGGATAAAAATTGAAAGGTAAAGAACCTATTTTTGTAAAGTTGAAACATTTATTTTGAAATGTATACTTAGAACTAAAAATAAAATTTTCTCACCGGGCGACAACAGGTAGAGTCGGTAGCCACGACATATATTATGTAGTTAACTAGCGAACAATCAACTATCTTTTGGATCAAACCTGATAAAAAAATGTAATTTCATGATTACTTTTGATGACGAGTTTAATTTGATGATCGAAAAATTAATTGATCAGCACATCTTATTTAAAATTAGCAATAGCTTTATTACAAGTTTAGCAGGGATCATATAATGTGAGACATGATTATGATATGAATTTAAGGTTGTATTTAGACGGAAGGATTTGATCTATGGATTTTAAATCCACCATTCAAATCCACTCGTTTGGAATATGAATGAATTTCAAATGCTTATATTTTTGTTCACACACCTTTTTAGTTAAAATTGAGTGAATTTTAAATTCTCACTAAAACCATGTCATTTGAAATCCATCTATTTTTAAATCTTTTTATTTGAAATATCTCCTCAAATCAAATCCCACATCCAAACCCAACCTAAATTAATTTTATGTTGTTGTTCAACCCACTAATCTTATTAAATTTATTTACAAATATTTTTTTATTAATATTTGAATTTTCGACATTATATATGTGAGAGTAGTTCACAATTATTTAATTAATTATATACTCATTTTTTTTGTTATGTACCAAATTCACCACGGATATAAAATGATATTGTATTAAAATTCAGTAAAACTCATAATCTTAAATTTAACTCATGTAATAAAAAAACACTGCAAAAACAATACAATTTATATTTATATTTACATGTGTAATATTGATGTCAAAATAAAGACGGTAAGAAGCCGATTAATTTGACTATATGGTACTTATTGTATTGAAATGAAAATATATGGAATTATAATTTTTGGATTAATTATTTTGCAAGGCCATGTCACTCTCCTTTATGTACTTTTGAAAAGAAAAAAAAAATCTAATATACAAATCAATTGACACCACCAAGCAAAGATTAAAGTCCATATGACTCTTTTGAATCGGCCCCCTTCACAAGGTGTGTTAATAAAAAGAGTGGAAATGGCTCATTTGAACCCTTTAACCCTTTTCTGTTTCTGCCTATAAAAAAACACCCCACCCCACTTCACTTCCGATGATTATATTTGGATATGTTTGTTTTGGTGTTTTAAATACGATTTTGAAATCTAACTCGGATTCAATTTTGAAATTTAGAATCAAAATTAAAAAATTTTATACTTTCTTCGTACTTAAAAATTTATGGAAAATCTTGGACATATGATTTAAGAAAAAATTGTAATGATAAGAGTTTTTTGGGAGTAATTTTATAAACTTTTATATATAAAGTAAACAAAGTGGGTGGATTGAGTGTATGGTGGACCTCAATAGTAAATACATGAATTGTAAATATGTGAATATTGTGAGGGTGTGAATTGTGATGATTATTTCTATTTTTTTTTTTTGGGTAGACAAACTTTTGGGGGACGGACTAAAATTGAAAGTATGAAAATGTTGGGGGACGGAGGGAGTAGATATTTACAAACTCTATATAAACACCTATAAATTAAATCATACTCCCTCCGTTTTTTTTAATAAGGTGAGTTTTTGTAAAATTTGTTGAAATTAAGAAAGGGGGTGTATTGACAAATACACTCTTAATTTATAAAGGAGGTCTCTCTCTCTAATCACATTAATTTTTGAAGTTAAAGAGGGGTATAATTGAAACAAACAGTGTAAAAAAAAAAAACATAGAGTTAAATTATAACCTACTTAAATTCCAAAACAAACACAATAATACAAGTCATTGACTGAACAGATACAAAAGGAATTCAAGTACAAATTGCAGAGCGTATCGACGGAAAATAAATTGCAAGTGTCGAATGGATCATAGAGGGTCTGGTTCCCCTACAAACCATTCACGCTAAAATTGATTATTGCTCCTATACAGTCTTGACTATCAATGGGGTATTAGGCATCAAAATTTGAATTTTTATAGACAAAGAAGAGGAATTAGAATCTTAAAAAATTCACTAAATTTTTTTAAATTCCTGATTTGCTCAGTATGGCAAAAACAAACATACTACCATTTAGGAATTGTCATTGACTTTTCATTTAATAAAACATGGATGAAAACATAAGATAAAGATCCATTTGAACCTTTTGAACCTTTTTGTTATTGAAAAAGACAGCATATGCACACAGCCCACAACCCACAACCCACAACCTATATATACTTCTCCTCAATCCCCTACTAGGAAATTTCTTACACACAATAAACGCACACAAAACCTATACTCCATTATATATACTCCTCAATCCCCTGTCCGCAGTTATCAATTTTAATGGCAGAATATGCAAGAAACATCCTACTGTATCTCCACTCCATTTCAACTTTGCTCATTTTCCAAAAACTGAATGCAGTTTTTTCCACTCTGAGAAACTACTTGTTCCATGCAACTCAGCAGCACTACATGATATACTTCAACCAAACCATTGCTCTCATAATTCCGGTCCTAACGGCCTTGTTGCAGTTGAAGTATTCTGGAAGCAATTCCCCTTTCACAACCCACCCCAAAGCAATGGGCCTCGCCGTCGCCAGCTACGTCATCTACTACTTACTACAACTCGCCCTGCTGCGATTTCCTCGCCTCCATCGGTTCGCTTTTCAATGTCTAGTCTTGTCAGGTCACGCTACGGTTGCATCTCTCGCCTCTGTTTTATTGCCGGATTCTTTTAGCCCATTCGTTTATTCCATTTTTGGATTCCTGGAATTGCTATATTGGTTGTACCGTAAACTTGTTAGAGAGGAAGATGAAGCAGGGTTTGGGGTTCGGCGGTTGTGGAACAATATATGGAGGGGCGTGGGCCAGAGACTCCCAGTTTGAATCAAGAAACAGAGTATTTTCATTGTTTCTTCTCTACATTATAGGCAATATATTGAGGGGTGTTGACTGTTGAGCATGTATTGTAGTAAAATTGCATGTCGTTTCTTTAATTGAAATTTGCTTTTTGGCAATGTTTAAAGTTGTCTTTTTTTTTCTTCTTTTTTTTAAGGGAAAATATCACCTTATCAACCAAGTTTACCTCTTTTTCAGGCGTCACAAAATTTGAAAAAAGAAGGTAAATTTGGGTGATCAAAATTGATATTTTTATGTATGAATTTTTGCCATTTTTTTACACTTAATAGTTTTTTTTAACTAAAAATAAAAAAATATTAGTATCAAATAACCACAGGAAAATCTACGTAGTGCCCCTTGGTGCGCCAAAACAAAAGCCACACCCTTGGAATTCAAAAAGACAAAACAAAACCATGGAATTCTCTGATTTCATACTCACATTCATTCAAAAATCCGTTGTCTTTCACAACCGCCGATCATGGAGCTACCAGAGATGGATTTCATGGCCGCCGCCATTGGCGTATCTGTGCCGGTGCTCCGCTTCCTTCTCTGTTTCGTCGCCACCATCCCTGTCAGCTTTTTTCACCGCTTTGTCCCGGGCGGCCCGCCGGTGCGCCATTTCTACGCCGCCGCAACTGGCGCCGCTCTGTCGTACGTTTCCTTTGGATTTTCGTCGAATTTGCATTTTGTTGTGGCCATGCTTTTGGGATACGCGTCCATGGTTGTTTGCAGAAAGCATTGTGGGATCATCACTTTCGCCCTTACCATGGGATACCTCATTGGATGGTGCGTTTTTTTACATTATTTGGATTCTTGATCTGTCGTTGCCTATTTTCAATTGTTCTTCAATGATTTTTATTTATTCTCCTCCAAATTAAATGATCATGGGAATATTGACATAAGTTTTTCTTGTATGATTTACAAGAAATTGGATGCCTTTTCTTAAAAAAATGTATGTGACTTGTAAATGAACAATTTAATACTCCGTATTGATTCTTTATGAGTTAATATATGTGCATTGGTTCTGCATAATAACTAACAAATGGTGTACATGTGTAGCCATGTATACTACATGAGTGGTGATGCATGGAAGGAAGGAGATATAGATGTTACAGGTTTGCACTATCTTAATCACTCTATTAGCTACGAGTTACATTAAATTCTTGATCATCTTCTCTTATTAAGCCACAAACAAGCAAATTCTTTCAATCACAAAGTCAAATAGAGACGTGCAGGCATGTATGTACCAATGTACATATCTTCGCCGAATTGTGTCCCTTTCTTCATTGCTAACTCTTTTCAGAAAGTTAAATATAGGCGAACGAACGAATATAGTATGTTTATTCTCAATAATGGTTGAACAGCAACATTTTTCATTTACAGTTTCTTAAGTTGAGATAGTTTTTCCTTCTCATTTTGCTGTTTTTTTAATTTGAGGCAACTGATCAAGTTGTAAATGCAATTTCTTTTCTTTCTTTCTTTCCTTTTCTGATATATATATTTGTCAAAATTAGATTTTGAAACAGAAACTCGCATGTCTTCTCAATTTTGTCACATATTATGCAGACTATCTTACCTTCTTCCTCTACAGCTAAATATAGCTGAAACTTGGTTCGCATTAATCTCAGTGTTGCCAATTTACAGGAGCTATGATGGTGATAACACTAAAAATTATATCATGTGCCATCAATTACAACGATGGATTGCTAAAAGAGGAAGGTTTACGTGACACTCAAAAGAGAAACCGGTTGCTCAAGTTGCCATCATTACCAGAGTACTTTGGTTACTGTCTTTGTTGTGGAAGTCACTTTGCTGGTCCTGTTTTTGAAGTAAAAGATTATATAGAATGGAGCGAGAGAAAAGGGGTACAATTTTAGTCACTTAATAATGTTTCAGAATGTATCATGTATATACTAACACTTGAGTTCACTACTAATTTAAGGCTTCAGAATGTATTATATATGCTTTGGTATTGTCTGTGACAGATCTGGCAGCCCACAAAGCAAGAATTGTCCCCATCTCCTTATTGTGCAACTTTGCGAGCTGTTGTTCAAGCTGCTATATGTATGGGGTTGTATCTGTATCTCTTACCACATTTTCCACTTTCGCGATTCACAGAACCAGTTTACCATGAATATGGATTTTGGAAACGATTAGGCTACCAGTTTATGTCAAGCTTCACTTCTCGTTGGAAGTATTATTTCATTTGGTCCATCTCAGAGGCTTCTATTATTATTTCTGGCCTTGGATTCAGTGGTTGGACAGATTCTAATCCTCCCAAACCACGATGGGATCGTGCAAAAAATATCGATATATTAGGAGTTGAGTTGGCAAAGAGTTCTGTGCAAATACCACTTTCCTGGAATATTCAAGTCAGCACCTGGCTCAGACACTGTAAGTTCACTATGTATTTGACATCCATCATAGGTATTTTATTTGTAGTAGCCTGGTATTTCTATTTGGTTTCACATAGGCTAATATAGATATTGTTATTTTGTTTAGATGTGTATGAGAGGCTGGTTCAGAAGGGCAAGAAACCAGGCTTCTTCCAGTTGTTGGCAACTCAATCTACGAGCGCAATCTGGCATGTACGTATAAGTTTATTACACGACGAAATTACATACTTATGGGTTCCCAAAAAGAGAAAAGAACCAACCAAGAATTAGTGAAGGTATTCATAGAACTGAGTTGAATGGTTTCATTGTTTTACAGGGTGTATATCCTGGTTACATCATCTTCTTTGTTCACACTGCTATATTGATTGTTGGTTCAAGAGGTAACTATCAATATGTTTCTTTTTTATTGACTTATGGGGTGTTTGGCTGAGCTTATAATCTTCTTAAAACATATTATGAGAACTTTAAGCTTATATGTTTTCAAAAAGTGTGTGAAAAAAAATATTTTTACCTTGTTTGGGTGTGTGTGCAGTTCTTTACGGATGGCAACAAGCTAGCAAGTCTGCTGTAGTTAAGAATCTCTTGGTATTCTCTAACATGGCTTACACTGTTGTTGTTCTTAACTATGCGAGCATTGGTTTCATGGTACGTACATTTGTTCTGATGAATGAGTATAGGTACGTAATTTAGATTTTGGTTTACGATATATTTGAATTATGAAATGCAGGTACTAAACCTACAAGAAACACTAACAGCTTATGGAAGTGTATACTACATTGGCACCATTCTTCCGATAGCCTTAATCCTGCTAGGTAAACTCATCAGGCCATCCAGATCCAAAGCTGGAAAGGATCAGTGAGCTAGGATCAATTCCAATTTTTGTTTAATTCAGATAGAGTTATTAGATTAGTGAAATTAACAGAGTAGAGATTCTGGTTAATCTTCATGTTGTTGCATTGTAACATGTGATTTGAGATTTTAATTAATTGAGGGAAAAATAATCAAATTATCTCAATTTGTAGGAAACTTATGAATGTAATTATGTAAATGAGTAAGGAATTTAATGTTTAAAGGGAAAGATTTGTACATTAGTGCATTTTCCCTTTTTTCCAACTCCTCCGTGTAACTTGAAACCATAAATTCACTTTTTCACGTGGTGCATTAACCATTTGAATTACTCTATTTGTTTAAAGCTAATAAGTATGATTCATTTAACACAAATAAAAAAAAATACAAGAGAATAAATATTTCTATTTATGAAAGTACGATTGTCCGCCAAATGTGTGTAACCGTGTCTTTTTCATTTTACGTAAACAATCACTTTATTTTTCATTTTTCATTTTACGTAAACAATCACTTTATTTTTAACTAACAACAACCCCCGTAATATCATTATTTTTGCACTAGTTGTCACTAAATGCAAACTAAGCCCTGCCTCTTTGTTAGTTGCCTACGGAAGACCCTGCTTCATCAAGGCCAAGAACTCTAAAATCTTTTGCGAATACTATACAAAATTATCCTCCCTATTTTTCTCCTCCTTTTTCGATTACATTTTTGTGTTTAAGAAGAGAAGGATGGCGGCGAGCGGCGGCGGAGCAGCGGGATGGCGGCCGCAGGAGGATGGACTTCGGGAGATCCGTGGGCTGTTAGAGCAGCAGATTGCTCCTACCTCCGATGATAAGTCGATGATTTGGCAGAGGCTTCAGCACTACTCTCAGTACCCCGATTTCAACAATTATCTTGCCATTATTTTCGCGCGCGCTGAGGTCTTTTTTCGTATTGAAAATTCTGGATATTTGACTTAGTTTTAATTTCGAGATGATTAAAGTTCGAATTTTGCTTATGATTGCTTGTAGCTTGGTTGAATATTCTAATTGAATGGAAAGAAAGCCAATTTTGGTTTTAAATGTTGAGCGAGTTTGACTGTTGTCTAACTAATCACGTTCTTGTATTTTGATTTAGTTAGTACTCTACCCGTGTGAATTAGTGATTAGTATATCAACTTCATTTAACTTGATAATAATCTAATGCTGCAGTATTCTGAGCAAGTTGTGTTGCCATGTTATGATGTTAAAAAGTATACCAGAAAGTTGAACTGGGAAGAAATTATGAAGTTAATAAGCATTAATTTGAATAGGTATGGCAATTTAAGAAATGAATGGCAAGTTGTATGACAAGAAACTTGAATACCAATACAAACTGGGGGTTGTGAGTACTATCAAGTAGCATGGGTATAGTTGCAGAAGTCAGAAACTTTGATATGGGAATCAAACACTAACTATTATGACCTTGGTTGCATTTCTTTCTTTGTGGTTAATAGGGTGCATATACTAAAACTTTAAAGTTACGGCCAATGAGCCTTTTGAATGGAAATTTGTGCTATCTTAGTTATTCAACTTCTGTGTTTGGATTTAATATAACAGGGGATTTCGGTGGAGGTTAGGCAAGCAGCAGGTTTGCTACTGAAAAACAACCTCAGAAGTGCTTTGAAAACCATGCCACCTGCAAACCAACAATATATAAAGTTAGAGTTGTTACCCTGTATGGGGGCATTAGATAGGCAAATCAGGTCTACAGCTGGAACCATTATTAGCACGTTTGTGCAGATTAGGGGAGTTGCGGAATGGCCTGAATTGCTGCATGCGCTTGTGAAGTGTTTAGATAGTAATGATGTCAATCACAAGGAAGGTGCAATGGATGCTTTGTCTAAGGTATAATTTAGTGCCTTTCTTGGCTGTATATGAAATACAGTATCACAAAACTCGTCTTTGTTTCACAGTGGTTTTTCACTTGATTTACCGTACATTAAGGGGGTGCTTGGTATGCAATTCTTCAAGGGGATTGAGAATGAAAATAAATATAAGTAATTGTGGTGGTTAAATGGTGATCAATTCACCATCATCCAACTTCTTATGAGGCAACGAGACTAAAAAAATAAGTTAATTATTACCCCCATTTTGATTAGCTACCTAATCATTTCACTATTTCTCAACTAACAATCATTTTTTGTCTCAACTTATTCGAAGATTAGAACAATACAATAACAATGTAACCACATTCTCATTGTAATTTTCTATTACTCTATTAGATGAATCCCATTACCATTCCCATTTAAGAATTTGAACCAAGGCCCCCCTAAGTTCTTCATGCACTATTTTTGATTACCTGAACAAGCATGATGTTATTATATCACGTACATATGTAGCCCTAATAGGGTGGAATGTGGTTGATGAGATCCTAACTGCAATTTTTCATTCTGTTTTTTTTTTTTTGAATGGTAATGACGACATTCAAGAATATTTTTTGAATCATAAAGCTGCTTTTAAATTTCGTTTAGATTTTGTTTATATCCTCTTCACTCTACCAATTCTTACTTATTGAAGTACAAAAGGAAGGAAAAAAAGAAGAGAGAAGCTGCCCATTGTACAATTCCATGTTATTAAGCTTTAATTACTCATACTTCTCATTTTGAACGGAGGCACTAACCCTTTTCACTGACTTATTCTTTTTGAGAAGAGATATGTAAGGCTGAATATTTAGTTTGTGCAGTGGAGGAATGAGGAGTCTAATGTATCTTTTAGTGCAGATTTGTGAAGATGCACCCCAAGTGCTTGACTGCGATATCTCTGGATTGTCTGAACGACCTATTAATGCTTTTCTTCCAAGATTTATTCAGGTACTCATGATGTCCCTTTTTGCCAGCTCTGCCCTGCCCCTCCTTATGTTGTCATAAGGCAAGAGAACTTGATGGATCTATGATTTAAGAAATATCATATTTTCTCTTTAATTTGTGTGGAACAGCTTTTCCAGTCGCCACATGCTACACTAAGAAAGCTTTCCTTGGGTTCGGTGAATCAGTACATTATGCTAATGCCTACGGTGAATGCAGCTCAAAAATTTGTATTGGAATTATTAGCTACTAGTCTCTCACTTGGGCCACTCTCTCATATGTGATAGAATTAATTTGCAGGTCCTGTTTGCATCTGTGGATAAATATTTGCAAGGTTTGTTTGTTCTTGCCAATGACCCAGCACCAGAGGTGCGGAAGCTGGTAAGGAACTCCTGTTGTTTTCTTGAATTGGTGAAAAGTCAATAGCAATGTTGTCTAAATACGTGCCAAAGTTTTTTTCAAACAATCATGCGAGTACGTTTGGCCTAGCTTTTGCTTGTCCTGTAATAGTTTTATTCCTTATACTATGGATATGTGCCAAAGGATTTTCGAACAATCCCTTGTACATTTGAGCTCGCTTTTGTTTGTCCTGTAATAATCTCTGTTTTGTCTGGATTGATTTGTCAGCCTGTGGAATTTTTATTATTCCTTCTCTTAGCATTTAACTTTGAGGGCTTTTCCAATTTTTAATTCAAGTTATTCAACGCTGTATGTTTCTTAATTGTAGTTTGCCTTTGAACTTTCTGGTCAATAGGTATGTGCTGCATTTGTTCAGCTAATTGAAGTTCGTCCTGGTTTCTTGGAGGTGGGTAATTCTTTGCCACTTGACATTTTCAAATTCTTGCTTACTTGTAAAATTCCACCAATCTTCACACTTCTTTTCAGATGCTATTACCTATTGATTTTGACCTAATATATCTACTGATTTTTAATATTCCAAAAGCTTTTCTGTTGATGTTCCTGATGTCATTTCAATTTGACTGCAGCCACATATAAGGAACGTTATTGAATATATGTTGCTAGTCAACAAAGATCCAGATGACGAAGTGGCTCTGGAGGCCTGCGAATTCTGGTACTATAGTTGCTCGCAAGATTTATATCTTTATAAGTAGTCACCTTTAAGGCATTATTATCTTTAGTTCATGGTTAAGAAAACTTTGCTCTGTTCTTTTAATTTTAGCCCAGATATGGCTTTATTAGTGTGAGATTGAGCTAAACTGTTTCCAAAAATAATAAAAATATAATAATATGCTAGAAATTGGAGTATTGTGCAATAGAGTGTAGTGTTAGTTTTTGGGATTCTTCGTCCCGTTATACTTATTTTTATTTTAATCAATAAATTCTTTGTTATCATAAACTAAAAAAGAGTTTCAATGCTTCTCTATTAGAGTAAGATGATCCCTGTGAAGATAATTCTGCAAAAACCAATATAGTGTTAAATGAGCACATAAATAGATTTTCATATTATGGTGGATTATATCTTGTTTATATTTTTATAGCCTTTTAAAATGATAGTTGTGAATAACAAAATGTTCGTTAGTTGAAATGAAGAAACTTTACTGCACTACTGTATCAAAACAAAGATGCATGAGATGATGTTGAACTACACTGGAACTTCCAAAAGTGCTAGATTGATAACATTAAGCACTTTTTTTTTTTTTATGTTAATAGTCACAGTTTGTTTGGTATTTTACTATTTATCTAACTTGATTATTGCTTGTTGAGTTTTAATAGCTTCAGCTATACTGTTAATAGCTATTAGCTTTCTTGCAAATAGATTGAAGGAAGTCGAGTTTATCAGTTTGTTGCCATGTATTTGCTACTTCTGAAATTTTCACTTTATTCCTATATGTTTTTCATTCCTTTTAGTCTTTAATGCCTTATTGTTGAACTCTATTATTGCAATTAAGTAGGTAACTATTGCTTGACAGGTCTTCTTATTGTGAATCTGAATTGCCTTCTGAAAACTTGAGAGAGTTTTTACCACGTCTTATACCGGTATGATTCATGTTATGTTTTACAATATCTTCTATATAATCACTTAAGGTATGTTTGATTTGGAATTTAGAGGATTTTGAAATCTGGTTTTCAAAATCTGGATAAACAGTAATGGTGTGTGTTGTTTTGAGATTTAAATAGTACTCCCTCCGTCCCTCGTTAAGTTTGCCATTTTGGGCGTTGCTAGTTAAGTTACTCATTTCCATTTTTGTCAACACCCCACTGTCTCTCTCTACATTTTCTCTTTCCTATCTCTCTCTACCTCAATACTCCACTACACATTAAATATTACATTTCTTAAAACCTGTGCAAACAGTAAATGAGTAACTTAACGGGGGAAGGGGGGAGTATATGATATTACTTTTTGTCAAATCGATGTGTAAAAGTGTGTGATGTTGAATTTTTATACTATTGTGAATTGTAATTGTAATAATTGAATGATTGTGTAATAATCAGTGTGTTTTATTGGAAGCTGCAAAAGTGAGAATGAAAGGTATGAAGAGTGATGATTAGAATAAGAGCGTGAATAGAAAAAACCACATTTGCATAATGAGTCATTGAAGAGAGTGCGGTATAGACAAAATATTATTTATAGGGTTTATAGGTATTTGTAGCTGTAGAGATGGATCTAAAAACTGGATTCTAAAATCCCAAAGTAGAATCGGATTTAGATTTCGAAATCCCGAATCGGGTTTTCAAATCCCAAATCAAACATACCCTTACTATGCTAGTTCTCTATTCATTAATTTATTTGTGCATTTCAATAGATCTTACTCTCAAACATGGTGTATGCTGACGATGATGAATCTCTTGTGGAAGCTGAGGTTTGTTCCTGATTCATTTTCTAAACCTTCTTATTTCAGTGTTTGTTAAATTAGGCTGGTTTTTATTGTGCAATATGTCACTTTTTGTAGGAGGATGGATCTCTTCCAGACCGAGATCAGGTTCTATTGCTATTTCTAGTGTTTGCTTTGGATATCACATGATGATTTTGATATATCTTGCTCATAACATTAATTGTAGGATATGAAGCCTCATTTTCATTCATCACGTTTTCATGGTTCGGAGGATGCAGTAGATGAGGTACATATAAGGCTCATTGATCATTAGATCAATTGGACTAGAATGGATGATCTCGTGCTTGTGGCCTCACGGTGATTGCTTTTTTTTTTTTTGCCAATTATGCAATTTTAGGAAAAATATGGCTTTTTTTTTTTAAATGTAGAAAATTCTGTATGCCATTGTTTATCATTTAACTATTTTTCTTCACATCTCTTTTCCACTTTTGAAGAAAAATGACAAATTTGGACTAGATAATAAAATAAGCTCGAATTTTGATTGAGTACACATTCTCAAAATGCTTTAAGAACTAAATTAGACTCCATTTTACCTTTTTTTTGTTGGAGAAATTGATGGAAGATGAGATGCCACTAATGGAACTAATTAGACTAGATACACCCCCCGAAATAAAATCAAACAGAAATTTTCAAATCCATATACCATCTCTACGGAAAAAGACATGTCACTTAAACTATTATTACTACACCTTTTTTCATCTCTCTACGGAAAAAGACATGTCACTTAAACTATTATTACTACATCTGTTTTCATAAATTCAAAACACCATGGAAGAAATCCTTCCGCCCAAGCCTCACGACCGAATCCAATATTCCAAGTGATCAAAAGATACGCTAGTCTATGAAACAAAACATACTTATAGTAAACCTAAAGCCCACGAAAGAAAAAACAGACTCTAACGAAAACAAACATATTAGAATAAAAGACAATTAAATTAACGGGCCTGGCCTTCTTCTCTCTACGCCAATACACATGTGTATGAATCACACTCAGAAACTTCATTTCAAGCCCAGAAGTGAAAAATACATAACACAACCAATTGCATTTTGTTTCTTGCTTAGTCAGTATCTGTGTCTAGTCTTTTGCATGGTATTTTTATGTTGGTTCTTTGTTTTCTGTGATTTCAGGATGATGACATTGTAAATGTTTGGAACTTACGTAAATGCAGTGCAGCTGCATTAGACAACCTTTCCAATGTGTTTGGGGTCGGGATCTTGCCCACCTTGATGCCTATTGTTCAGGTAATTAACTAAATTAAGTTGTATGGTCATTGTCTCATTGAAGCTTTGTAGTTTTTTTGCTTTTACCTTCCTAATTTATATATCCATTTTCATCCTGATTAGAATCTCCAGGTTAAAGGCTTGTTGATAAGTTGCTTGGTCTTTAATTTTTTATTATTTATAATAATCTTTGAATTTTTTGGGAGTTACTAGAAATAATCCTAGTTGAGAGTTCGGGCATATATTGGAAGCTAAGGGTAGAGTAGCATCACCCTGATTTTGTAGACACTCATCTGTGGACCTTGATTTTGAATTCTTTGTTTGACATACGTTTGAATTGAAAGTGGTAGTAATTGCATTGCACGTATAAAGAACTTTTAATAAACTATTGTGTAGGGTAAATGTGTTTGACTAATTTGATTTGAGTATACAACTTGCTTAATTACACTCTGCTAACTTGCATTTTAGATAGTGGCTGTTGCAGTTTAAGGCAGCTTACTTATATACTATATGGCATTATTGAATAGTATAGAATGCCTCAGTTTGTGTGAGTTAATGAAGATCTTAATTACAATAGTTACTTATTTTTGTTTTTGAATGGGAAAAATGTTCCAAATACAGCAATTACTCATATGTTTTGAACAGTACACATAGGTGGACTCTCACAATGACTTTTGTAATTCGGTGAGCCCTTGGAAGCAGTGAATCCTATATGAACAAAATGGGTAAGGAAACATCTGTAGCAATTATTGGCACATCAGATGAAGAACATTTTATGGCATGAAAAACATGGAAAGATAGATACTTCTGCTTTGTTCTAGGCTGAATGATGTTTAACCAATCCTTGATTTCCTTGAGAAAACTTTCTTAAACTAGTAGGACTTGTGTTTGATTTTTTGCAGGCAAAGTTGTCCGCTACTGGTGATGAGGCTTGGAAAGATAAGGAAGCTGCTGTTTTAGCGCTTGGTGCCATAGGTGAGGGATGCATTAGCGGCCTCTATCCACACTTGTCTGAGGTAAGTTTTAATACAACATATAAAACATATCACACGTCAAAAGGCCCCTAAGCTATCAACTTTTGTTTTGATAGGTCCTTAGGCGAAAGTCCTTCAAATATTGCAATTTTATTTCACAAGCTCCCTCAACGCGACAATTGCCGAACTTATCAATTATCTTAATGATTCTATTAATATACGTTTCAGCTTTATTTAATCTTAATTATATAAACAATTATTTTTCGTAAGCCATTTTCGGTACCCATCACCTGAAGAAATATGGTTAAAATGACTTGCACAAAATACATCGAGATATTAGTAAAAGTAACGTAAGGACCATTAAGATTAATCAAAAAATTATGTCAATATTCGTCCCGCGAGAGCGCGTGAAATAAAATTTCATTATTTAAAGTGCTTTTTAAAACAAAAAATAATTTAGGGACCTGTTGAAACAAAAGTTGATAGTATAGGGATCTGTTGATGCATTGTCCCTATATAAAAAGATACTGTTTTGTAAAGGTTAAGCTCTTTATTTCACACCAATTCCATCACTTGCCGTCTATTCTTAGAGATGTGACAATTTTTTCTCGCTTAATGTTTCTCATGGATCTTGACTGCGTAATTTGATGCTTACTTCATTCTAGTTGGAAAAAATCCCTTAAATGTGGTCTCTGTTTGTCATTATGTTGTATTTTCAACCTACGGCTACGACAACTTGTGTAGTCTTGTTTTTTCCCTTACTCTGATATTTCTGGATGATTTTCTTATGCAGATTATTGCATTTCTTATTCCCCTCTTAGATGACAAGTTTCCTCTGATACGAAGCATCTCTTGTTGGACATTGTCGCGTTTCAGCAAATATATTGTTCAGGTAATACATACTATTACTGGTTTTCTATTTGTAAACAATCTTGCTCCTTGTTGGGTGTCATTTTGTTAGAAGAAGTGATAAACCTACCCTTTCTCTCCCCTACTTCTAAATTTGTAAAAGGATTCAAAATTTTATTTTCATTTTTTTTCTTAAAATAAATAGGATGCATTTTTATTGTCCAAATATACTTACTAATCATTACTTCAGTTAAATAATCATTATACTACTGTATCGCCAATTACCACAAAAAAGCAACATTGATTATGTGTTTACATCAAAACAACAACATTGATTAAGCTTAAGAAATAATATTAACATGACTTCTGAAGGAGAAAGTGCCTTTAACAATATGCCGTATTTCCCGATAAATATCTGAATACATTCTCATTTTCCACTTGTTCTCCAATCTCATAATTAATTCTCCCAAATAGTTGGAAATAACCCCAAACGATTGAAGAAGTATGACAAGACTGCTCAGCGTAAGTTTTTAACCTGATAGATACTTATTACTGTAACTTCTAGACAAAATCTAAGGGCACCTGATAGTCCCGCAATGAGGATGCAATACTTATTAACTTCTAGACAAAATCTTAAAGTGTTTGATTGGGGATATTAGCAAATTACAGAAAAGCCCTTGCAGACATAGGATTTTATAGCCACCAATCTTGCAATTCAGTCCCATCGGACAACATAACTTCATTTAACTTGGAACTTTTTGTTCTCTCTTTAGTCATTCCATTTTAGATCTTATAATAACCAACTTTGCAATGTTCATTTCTTAGCCCTTCTTTTACAGTTGGAAGAAAAAGGATTCTTAGACTGAAACTACTGTTGGTTTTCTTATAAATTGTTGTGTTCTTCACTTATTTTTATTCTTGCTTAGTTATCATGATGAATAGGACTTTTTCTGAATTGTTAGCACTTTCTTTGCATGTTCTAGGGTAATGTTCATCGAGATGGTCATGACCAATTTGACAAAGTTCTGATGGGGTTGCTGCGAAGACTATTGGATGATAATAAGAGGGTGCAAGAATCTGCTTGTTCAGCCTTTGCGACACTTGAAGAAGTCTCTCTCTCTCTCTTTCCACCACTCCACCCCACCCCTCCCCCTTTCTAGGAAGCTCTTGTGTTCATCATAACTTCACATTGCAATTACTAATTTACTATTAATTCACATATATTTGTGCATACTTTCAGGAAGCTGCAGAAGATTTGGTACCACGATTAGATATCATTTTGAAACACTTGATGTGGGCCTTTGGGAAGTATCAGGTTAAGTCGTGCTCCCATTCCTGACTGTAATCTATTCTTGTTATGTGGGTTGGAGCAACAGAACCTTCAATAAGTATTTAAAAGCATCTATAAGTTCAGTGTATCTTGCTCTCGTTTCTTCTTTCTCTCATTTTTAAAAGTTCCATTTTTTTCAGAGACGAAACCTCAGAATTGTATATGATGCTCTTGGAACATTAGCAGATGCTGTTGGAGGGGAACTCAACCAGGTATACTAATATGCATAATAGCACATTATAGTTGTTCTTTTTGTTCTATTCTGAACATATGTTTTATTCATAACATGGTGCAGAAGAGTTCCAACATCTTTTTGATCATAAAGATTAGTGCTATTCTAAAAAATTGTTTTATCTGATCATTGTTTTATTTGCTTAATGTAGCTTCTTTTGTTTCCATTTAAACACGTCTTATCCTTGTTGAGCATTATATACACAGTCAAAATTGCTAATGGCATTTTATTGACAATTGCAGCCTACATATCTTGAAATCCTGATGCCCCCATTAATTACAAAGTGGCAGCAGCTTTCGAACTCTGACAAAGATCTTTTACCACTGCTGGAATGCTTTACGTTAATAGTACAGGTATCTAGCAACCCTTCTGCTAAATTCAGTTGAATCCGATGGAAGGCAACTGTATATGTCAGTTGACAATTATTAGTTTCTAGCGTGGAACTTCTGTTTGAGTAATTGGTATATAAATATGACGGGAACATAGTTTTTTAGTCCTATAAGTTATTCCTATTTTGGTTCCAGTCCTGTTGACTTTCACGAATTGAAAATAGTCCTGTAACTTCCAATTTTTGACATTTTGGTCCGGTAACCAGCTGTAGTAGAGGTGAACCATTAGGTGTAAACGCTGATGTGGCATAGTCTGATTTGTCAACCGGATGTTTCACCTTCTAGTCCTACAGCCGATTACCAGACCAAAATGCCAAAAAATTGGAAGTTACAGGACTATTTTCAATTCGTGAAAGTCAAAAAGACTAAAACAATGGTAACTTACAGGACTAGAAAAACTATTTTCCCTAAATATGACAACAAGATAGTGGAGGACTAAATAACATGATTTTTATTCAGGCACTGGGTACCGGATTTTCACAGTTTGCACAGCCAGTGTTGCAGAGGTGCATAAACATAATTCAGACTCAACAACTGGCCAAGGTTTCAATTGACATGATTGCTGTTTACTGAATCGTTACTTCAAGTGTCTTGCTACTCTGGTATTACTTGAATGGTAGCTTCTGACCCTGTAGTTATGGCTCCAGTAGCATTTATTGCTTCTTTCCACATCGTTGTTGCCTATAGCGCCTCAGGTTATGTTTTGGTTTGGAGTTAAAGAATCCGGATTTGGGATTTCAAAATCCTAATCCTCTTCTGTTTGGGGATCTTGAAATCGGATTTCAAAATCGAATATTCCTGATGCAGTTCAGTTTGTGAAATATGGTCCTATTAACACAACTGGGCTTTGATACATTCAATTTGTCCATGCTCTTTTGTTAATTTAGGAATCTGACAAGACATACATTTACATGTGTGTACGTTTTAATCACTCTGGTGACAAACTGTACTTCTGTTTGTAGGTTGATCCTGTTTCAGCTGGCGCACAGTATGATAAGGAGTTCATTGTTTGCTGTTTGGATCTTCTCTCTGGACTTGCTGAGGGTCTTGGCCCTGGCATTGAGAGTCTGGTAATCAGTTTTTCCATAATGCCTTGTAATTTGTATAACACTACTGCACTATAATCTCATATCTGCTTTTATCTTGCTTGTTCTTCAAAATTATAGTTCTTGAGAAGTTATCATGATTATCAGTGTCAGTCTGCTTTAGTGTATTCCTGCTCAGTTGTGTTGTAAATTATGCAAATTTACATACTTGCAATGGGTCAATTTCGTATAATATAGGTTGCAATTGGATGAAAGAAATTATACAGGTAGCAAATTGATAAAATGGTCATAGTACAGGTTGCAAATTAATATTATTAACCCAATTTATATAGTACGGTAGGAGGAAGCCTGAAATTAGAAATGGAGATGAAAAGAAGAGAGAGGCTGATTCCCATTGAAGTTCTTTCCTCTTTTGAATCATTATGTTGTACAGTGGATACTTTTTGTAGCAGTTTCTTTGTTGAAATCTGTGACCGTATTGGTAAACTTGCTCTGCCTTTAATACTTACTCAATTCATAAGTTTTTAACAATTAATTAGGAAACAACATACCCATATTTCTTGAGAGCAGGGTTCACAGTTTCATAATTGCTTTTCCTTGTTTGTCCTTTTAGGTTTCACAAAGCAATTTACGTGACTTGCTGCTTCAATGTTGTGTGGATGATGCATATGACATCCGTCAAAGTGCTTTTGCACTGCTGGGAGACCTTGCTAGGGTAATTTGAGGATGAATTTATTTGGCTTAATGCATCAAAAGGTTCCTAAACTATTATAAACTTTTGTTTCAATAGGTCCCTGAACTATTTTTTGTTTTAAAATGTCCTAAGTATCAAAATTTTATTTCACGAGCTCCCTCAGTATGAAAATTGACAGAATTTCTCGATTCACCTTAATTGCCCCCTCAAATAATATACATGGTGGCTTTATTTAGTTTTAATTATATACACGAGTAATTTCCTCAAGCCATTTAAGATACCCATCACATGAAGAATTAGGGTTGAAATAACTTGCACAAAACACATCTGGATATTTATTAAATTAACATATGTACTATTTAATTGGAAAATTGAGATGAATAAAAAAAATTCCGTGAGTCCCTTGGAGCTCGTGAAATAATTTCAATACTGGAAGGGCTTTTTAACACAAAAAATAGTTTAGGGACCTGTTGATGCCTTATCCAATTTATTTCAGTGTCGATCCAAATTATTTATTTAAGCTTGCTTATTAGAGCTATTCATTCCTCCTCCCCTATAGCATTTCCAATAAGACACTTCAAAATAAGAGCCTCCTTCCTTTTGTCCTCAAGTGATATCCTAATTTACTCTTGAAGCAATGTGATGCCCAGGCTTATGATTTATTTTTAATGTTGACTTTAGGTTTGCCCAGCCCATTTGCATGGACGTGTAGCTGAGTTTCTTGATGTTGCTACTAAGCAATTGGTAAGTATAACATTAATCTGAAGTATTAGGAAATAACTCTGCACCTTCATTTCTGTCATTTAATTAACATTTGTCTCATCAGAACACTCCAAAACTGAAGGAAACACTATCTGTTGCCAACAATGCATGCTGGGCTATTGGAGAACTAGCTGTAAAGGTGTGGTCCTTTTCACACAGAATTATGGAATGCATTTTCTCTGTGTCAAACCTGATATCAGTTTCATTGGCATGAGCATCTGGCTTAAGTTATTTTATGTTCTATTTGTAATGTTGGAAAATTGATTTATTTGGGCATAGAGTTACCTATTATATTCTTTTGTATGTGATGCTGACAATATATACACTCCATAAAAGGGGGTCTAGTTCTGTTTGAAATCAACATGCGTTTTAAATCTCTGAAACATGAGATGTCATAGCATTCATGCTAATGGCTGTGATTTTTTTTGAATGCAAAATATTGCAACATAATATCACAGGAGGTAACCTGATAGGTAATCTAGAGGACATAATCCCACAAGCACATATTTGTGCATATTCTTTTGCACTGAGGAAACTTTTATGCGGTTAGATGTATACTCTTCATATGACAACATTCCTGTTGTAATTGGACATTTGGTACTATTTCATTTTGCGCTTTACATTCCTTATGGATAGTATGATGAGCATTTATTGCCTTCTGATTTCTACTCCAAATGTTTGGTAGAAAAACTTTCTTTGCATTTTGTTTAATATTTTACTCCAATATGTTCTTTAATATTGCACTTTTTTTTTTTTTTGCCTGCATGCCTGTTCTTTTTCTTGTTCTCTACATAATTTTATTTTGATTTTGATGATTCCTTATGGATAGTATGTTGAGCATTTATTATCTTCTGGTTTCTACTCCAAATGTTTGGTAGAAAAACTTTCTTTGCATTTTGTTTGTTAAATGAGGTTTAACTTATATCTCTAAATGTTTTAAACTTCAGGTTCACAAGGAGATGTCTCCTATAGTTCTTTCTGTAGTATCATGCTTGGTCCCCATTCTTCTACGTCCAGAGGTAATTACT
The DNA here is from genome assembly GCA_963675135.1 of Galeopsis tetrahit. Classification (NCBI taxonomy): domain Eukaryota; kingdom Viridiplantae; phylum Streptophyta; class Magnoliopsida; order Lamiales; family Lamiaceae; genus Galeopsis; species Galeopsis tetrahit. The sequence continues at coordinate 60,959,441 of OY776134.1, read as the reverse complement.
AATTACCCATCTTTTTTTTTTTAAATATTATTTTTGTATTTATCTTCTGCCATCTGCTCATGAGTTACTTCTCATTCTAATTCCGAGTTCTCTAGATTGGTACTATTATCTTTCTATGAATGAAAGTTGATGTAATTGCCTATTTCAATTGTATATCAATAGTTATTTTGGAGTTGATCTGCTGGAAAATCTGCTGACTTTGTTTTTCCCCCCATAAATGTATTGCTGATGGTCAAATTCAAACTTTGAAGATATTGTAGTTGTTAAGCTTGTGTGAATGCTCTTCTCTTATTGCTGATTTTGATTGTTTAGGGCCTGAATAAATCACTCGTAGAAAATAGCGCTATTACTCTCGGAAGACTTGGATGGGTTTGCCCAGAACTTGTCTCACCACATATGGAGCATTTTATGCAGTCATGGTGTATTGCTTTGTCCATGTAAGTTTTTGCTACATTAGTGCTCATGATAAATGACTTTTTGATAACAACCAATCTTGAATCCAATTGCATCTGATGTATCATTTGAGGTGGAAAGAGTGAAGTTGGCATGTAAAGGTTCTATAATCCAGCTGATTTTGCAGTAGTTCCATATATTTGTCTTTTTTTTTTTAACACATCTGCTTTCAGACGATATTACTAGTTGCTTCTTTAAATATTGCATTTTCATTTTCCGTGCACACCACTAAAGTACGGAGGAAAATAATTGATTCCTCTGAATCTTTTTCCCTACATTTTGTGACTTATCAAATTATCCTTCTTAGCATCAATGTGCCCCTTTTCTAAATGATAAAAAATCAACTTGTGCGTCAGCTAATTGTTTAACTTGAGACAGGATACGTGATGATGTTGAGAAGGAGGATGCATTCAGAGGTTTATGCGCAATGGTAAGAATTTTGTATTCTCATACACCGATGGAATTTAAGACTATCAACTTGTGTCATTTCTGATTTCACTATATTGTCGATTTGCAGGTTAGAGCAAACCCATCTGGGGCTTTAAATTCTCTTGTTTTCGTATGCAAGGCTATTGCAAGTTGGCATGTAAGTGATGCATTATCAATCGCTTGCAAGTTTTCTTTGTGCGAAAGATGTTACAGTTTGTTTTTCTTGTATTGTGTTCCCTTTACAGCAAATCAAGAGTGAAGATTTACACAATGAAGTTTGCCAGGTGTTGCATGGCTATAAACAAGTAAGCAGCTCTGTTTTGACTTTTGAAGTTCCTTGCTTAGAATATTTGCTCGTACCCAACCACACACCAGGGTTGGGTCTAGAAGGAGACGTGGGGGACTACGATTGCTTTTGATTTTCTTTTCTTTGGTATTTGTTCAATAAACGAGTTGAAACATTTCCAGATGCTTAAGGAGGGAGCATGGGAGCAATGCATGTCTGCTTTGGAGCCACATGTGAAGGACAAGCTACTCAAGTATCAAGTGGAGTGATCCTTTGTTCTTGCATCATTTGCTGAGTCAGAATCTTTTTTTAAATTCCCATTATTTGATTTGTTGGGCATGTTATGGAGTTGTGAAATTATTGTTAGCAGGAAGAAGAATTGGAGTCCACAAGATTTGTTAGGTTGTGGAGATTGTAATTTTGTACAGAAAATGTTCATTTTGCTTCCCATAGATAGAGGGATCTGATCTGATAGGGAAAATGAATAAAATGTGTCATTTAGCTCTGAGTGGTTTTTTTTTTTTTTTTGTTTGGAACTTATATGCTACATGTTGTACTATCGTGGTCGTGGTATAAGAGAAAATGAATATTGCACAATTGTAAAATTCACTCTCAATCCTCATTTTTTTTTATTAAGATTATTAATAAATTATTCAAATTGTATTTTATTATTTGAAAGTTGGTTCGAGTTTTTAATAGTTTTGAATTTCGTCATATAAAATGGATCGTCATTGCGGTTTTATGCAAAAAAAATATATATATATTAAGAAAGAAAAAGGTGGTTTGCGAGGATCGTGATTGTGGCCTGTATTTGAAATTTTTATATTTGATGCAAATAAATAATTTTCCTCTTAAAATTAATTAAAGGCATTTTTATGAATAAAAAATAAAAAATAAAAATAAATTTTCTTATTTGTATTCAACTAAATTTGACATTAGTTTTTTGTTTTTAAATTTTAGTTTAGGGTTTTTATTTCTCTATTTTTGTATTATTTTTTTTTTAGAAAAATATGGTTTTGTATTTGTTATTTATGAATTTTTTGGAAAATATCATTTTGGTCAACCGAAGTTTACCTCTTCTCAGATTTGGTCACCCACATCCAATTACTGTAAAATCCGTCATTGACTAACGGAGGAGAAAGGTTTTGAATGCAAACTTTTTTTTAACATTATTTTCCCTTTCGGGTGGTTTCTAACATTGTTGATAATGGTATTGGGTTTGATAATCAGTATGCTTTGGACTTTCATGAGTGACAAGCGTTGATCCCAGCATTTGAGAGTCTATTTTATGACGCACATAACATATTTTGTGTACAACACCTTTCTTTTTATATAGTAACATGTACAACACCTTTCTTTTATATAGGAACATGAAAAAAGATGGTTTTTCAGGGCGGGAAAATATCACAAACAGTAACTTTTGTCGAATCCGCGTTTGGTCCTTTATCTTTTTAAATTATCGCCTGTAGTCCTTTTATTATCGCAATAGGTCCTTTTCGATTTTTTTTTTTAGAAAAATGACCTGAATTCACATGTGCCGGTCACGTGAGTGTCAAATTCCGGCGAATTTGCTTGCGTGTCATTCCACATCACTAACTATTGAGAAAAAAAATCACAAATGGTCCTGTAACTTTTATTTAATTCACATTTGATCCTTTATCTTTTTAAATTCTCACTTGTAGTCCTTTTATCTTTATTTTCAACAAAAAAAAAAAAAAAAAAAAGCTTAAACCACATATTAATTAGACACCACATATAATTCTAAATTATATTTTTAATTAAAAAAATGGTTGTCCCCACATTTTTTAAATGAACTACTACTAATTCCTTTTTTAAAATTTGTACTCAGAGAAAAGTAAATATTATGTGTGAATTGAAGGAGTAATTATTTTACTCTACAATACCCACCCTCCTTAGCAATAGTATTAGAAATTGTTTAACTAATTATTTCCACATATATGGGTGTGACTCCAGAGAACTAAGTATATACATGGCCACCCCATCCCACCCTCTTTTTTTTTATATATATATATATATATATATATATATATATATATATATATTTATATATTAAAATTAAAATATAATATTTTAATTTAACAATTATTGTTAGATTAATTTAATAAATTATTATTGATAAAAAATGATCCTATTGTATTGATAAATGTATTTTAGAAACTTAATTATTAATACTCCCTTCATCTATGTATAATGTGTATGAAAATTAAAATAGATATATAGAGGAGATAAAATAAGTGTGGTTGGATATATATATATTAGTGTTTGAATTATTAAAAAAATTTGCCCTCCTTAACCACGAGTTCTGGGTCTGTCCCTGGCCCAATCAATGCTCATGTGTATCATGACAACAATTTGAAGGTAATTGATCAGAGAGTAAGGATTATATGTGGTGTCTAATTAATATGTGGTTTAAGCCTTTTTTTTTTTTTGTTGTTGAAAATAAAGATAAAAGGACTACATGTGAGAATTTAAAAAGATAAAGAACCAAATGTGGATTAAATAAAAGTTACAGGACTATTTGTGATTTTTTTCTCAATAGTTAGTGACGTGGAATAACACGCCAGCAAATTCGCCGGAATTTGACACTCACGTAACCGGCACATGTGAATTCAGGTCATTTTTTAATTTTTTTGGCCGAAAAGGACATGTTGCGATAATAAAAGGACTACAGACGATAATTTAAAAAGATAAAGGACCAAACGCGGATTCGACAAAAGTTACAGGACTGTTTGTTTGTGATATTTTCCCTTTCAGGGCTTGCAGATAAGAACGCATTGTGGACAGCGGCTAGAGCAACTAGAATTGAAAGCTTCAATGGTAGTATGAAGTAGATGAAAAGTATTGTACAGAGAAATCATTCCCAATGGTCAAGAGCATATTTCATGTGCTGCAGAAAAATGGATGAAAAATATGAAAAAAGCAGCTTAATGCATTCCTATGAAATCAGATTATTGACATTGTTATACCTAGTCAAAGAAGTCAATCTTTGACAAGTCAATCCTAGTCACCAGCTTACGTGGCGAGGACCAGTCAACAAAGTCGTGCGACGACTAGTCAACAAGACCAAGAAAATGTAATAGAGTAGATGTATTTAATATGTTTAAGTGCTCGCTCAAAGATGGAAGTCATATTTATAGGCAAAATCGACCAGGGACCTATTAGCAAAAAACGGGGTCAAAAACGCAAATTCCCCAAAAATTTGGGGTCATTTCCGAAAATGAGTTCGGAAAGTGGCCCCCACGCGTGACCTTTGAGGTCGGCACGCGCCCCACGCGCCAAATTCAAATTCCTTGCGCCGCCCACGCGCCTGACACATGTCAGATACGTCATTATGAAAAGTTGCTTCGATAATCGTGCTCGGCGCTGGAGACGAGGCGACCGCCTCCATCACACGTCATCAAAATCTCAAATTTGATTGTGTTGTCGAGAACAATTTTTACCATCCAAGGAGACGACCATACTGCTCGCCTTACCATTCTACGAATACGAAGAAAGGCGACCAGGGGGCAAATGTTATACCTAGTCAAAGAAGTCAATCTTTGACAAGTCAATCCTAGTCACCAGCTTACGTGGCGAGGACCAGTCAACAAAGTCGTGCGACGACTAGTCAACAAGACCAAGAAAATGTAATAGAGTAGATGTATTTAATATGTTTAAGTGCTCGCTCAAAGATGTTAACGAGCACCTATTTTAGTTAGCTGCTCGCCCAAGTGTGTGGGCGAGCACATGTCTATCTTAGCTAGAATAGTCTAAGTATTGAAGCCTTGGGAGACAACATGGAGCGTGGCGACCACACTCCTCGACATGGTCCTCCGGCGACCACCGCAGCTCAGCTCCTCGGCATTTCGGCGAGGACGAGCACCAGAGGCGGTTTAGCATTAAATGCGCCATCAAATCACCTTTTCGGGCAGAAGTCAGGTCCAATAAGGGCGTGCCACGTGTAAAGGGCGGGCAGCCCCTAGAAACCACTATATAATGCCTAAAAGAGGCTCATTTGTACACAAGTTACACAATTCCACAAAAACCACCCCAACCCAAGCAATAAACACTCCCAAAGCTCTCAAGCTTTTAGCTTCTCCAAGAAGCTATATCATTGTTCTTGATCTTTCTTGCTTTGTTCTTCTTTAAGATCATCAAGATCATCATAAATACATCCTAAACACGTAATAAACCCCGATCATAATACATGTTTGTCTCGTGCTAATAAACAGTCCACATCCGATTCAACCATCAAAAGCACGTACAACATTTGGCGCTAGAAGGAGGGGTCCTTTTACGTGTTCATCACTCTCAGTTTCGACCGATCATCGAGCGATCGGTTTGCAAACTCCGTTTTCAGGTTTTTAATCGGTAGTTCCACCTTTTAAAGCTTTGTTTACGTATTTCCGTGTTCTTCGTGTTCTTGAATATTTGCAATATTCAAGACATATTTTGGAGTTTGATCTCCGTGTAACTTGTTTTTAAGCTTTAGTTGTTGTTACTTTGCTTATAAGTAGTTGTAATAGCACGTTCTTCTGCGTAAGAACTTTAATCTTTCGTTTTTAAGCGTCGAAAGCTTAAGAACAGTCATATCTTTGTAATAATCTCCAGGAGACACTCTTTAAACGATATCTCATCACACTCCTCAAGACGGATTTGTTGCTCCCGGAGGGAACGAGCATCCTCCGGCGCCGCCGGTGAATCCATTTGCAAACTTGAACGTAGGGAACATTTTGAAAGATCCCCAACATTTGAAAGACTTTTCTGACTTCCTCATGGAGAAGAGGAGGCAGAATGAGAAAGAAGAGCTTGAGAAGGCCAAGGATCAGGCCTTCGACAAGGCTCGCAAAGCCAAGGGGAACGAAGAAGACAACCGTTCCTATCACTCTAACTCTGTTCACCCCCAAGACAGAGGAAAAAACAAAGTCGACAAGCACTCCCACAATAGCCACACGGGAGAATCGCGACACAGAAATTCGGTTTTGAACCGGATGGATGACAAAGATAGAAGGGCTCCTCGCCGAGTGCCCTTCAATGTGGATGGCCGACCAGGCAGAGCCGACCACCACCGAGATCACGCTGATAGGAGAGATTAGGGTGACAGAGTCTCAGCTCTTGATCGAGTGGGACCAGGGAAAGATTAGCGAGCTCCGGCGAAGAGCTATCGCAGCCACCATTCTGGCAGGCATTCTCCCAGGCGATCACGTCATAATGATCGCCCGGCCGCATCCCAGGGGAGCCGACGCGACGAGGACGTCGTCCCCAAGCCACAAACCGCCGAGGAGGGGCAGATCGCCCGGTTCCTCGAGACCCAAAAATTAATGAAGTTAGAGATGGAGACTCTGCGAGCAGAGGTGGTCGCCTCGAAGCTAGGGACCACCCCACCAATCACTCTGCCCGCACCTCCTCTGAGTGTTGCAATCCTTACAGCCCCCATTCAAAGAAAGATTCAAATGCCCTCCATGGCGGCATAAGATGGTGCATCCGACCCCAGAGTACACTTGTCCAAGTACTCCAACTACATGGCCTCAATCGGGGCAACGGACGCCACCCAATGCAGAAACTTCTCCCTAACTTTGGGAGACCGGGCTCATCGATGGTACACAACGTTGAGTCCCGGATCGGTCACCTCATTCCTTGAGCTGGGACAACTCTTTCTGACCTACTACGGGTCTATTGCTGCTCGCCCAGCCTCAAAGCAACGTTTGGCAAACGTTCGCCAATCTATAAATGAGTCAGGCAAGGACTTCATCGAGCGCTTCGATAGGCTGGTGATCGATGGGGAGGCCGTGAACGACGAGATGAAGCTGATCTCAGCTGTTTCCGGTCTGAGGATAGGTACCAAGCTTTGGGAATCTATCCATCTTACTTTTCCCAGTTCTTATGCGGACTTCCGCACGAGGGCTGGGAACTTCATCCAAATGGTGGAAATCATGGACGCCGCCAAGGCTAACGAGCAGCCTGAGGCGTCCAAGAGGGTCTGGCCCAAGAAGAATGCAAACACTGGGGAGTCGTCCCAGCCCAAGAAGGCGACCACTCAAGCTGGCAGTGCTCGCCCAGCGAACTTCAGGCCTTTCGAGGAGTCTCCTGAGATCATCCAGTTCAGAGAATCTCTCTCTCTGGATCCAAGGGGCATTTTCAATGCAGTTAGGGGAAAGAATCTGCTCCCCCAGGCAAAGCCAATGCATACAAGCGATGAAAACCTAGATGGTAGCAAATTCTGCGACTACCACAACTCCATCGGCCACCACACCAATGGGTGCCGAGACTTGGTGAGAAACCTTTTCAAGCTGTACAATGAGGGCAAGCTCGCCCAGTTCATCAAGCCTCTCGGAAATGGCGACAACAGGGGGAAGAAACGTCGCGACGACAGCGACGACCTGCGCCAACAACTGAATCGTCCCAAGCTGACTCCTCCCACGCCACAGAACCCTGGCAACGACATTGATAACGTGGGAGCCTGTCTGGTTATAGAAGGCCCTTTGGGAGGAACCCAATTTGGGAAGGAGCTATCTGTTCGCCGGGCTCAGAGCGAGCAGCGAGCACTGAACAATGTCCATCAGGTGTGCGTCGCTCCGACTGCCGAGAAGCCTCTATCTCACCAAATCCTTTTCTCGGACGACGACCTGAACGGCGTGGTGCACCATAACAATGACGCTTTGGTCATCACGGGGAAGATTATGGGAACAAACGTCCATCGCCTGATGGTCGACACCGGGGCATACACCAACATCATTTTCAAGCATACTTTGGATGCTCTCGGTGGATATCCGGAATACATTGAGCCTTGCGATGATATAATCGTAGGTTTTGGGGATACGCGCAGCCATCCCATTGGGAAAATCAGACTTTCCCTGGAGCTGGTATCATCAAAAGAGCCAGCAATACATCACACTCGGCAGCTCGACTTTATGATCGTAGACATGCCATCATCCTACAATGCTTTCCTCGGCCGTCCTTTCTTCAACGAGTTCAAGGCGGCCGTTTCAACCTTTTATTACTGTGTAAAGTTTCCGACCCCGGCGGGAGTTATAACCGTCAAGGGCGATCAGACGCGGGCGAGGGAGTGTCTCGTCCGTTTTGCAAAGCGTCATTCTAAGGAAAGTACTATGATTGGCCAGTATATTGAGTGTCAAACACAAAATCAACAAATGAACTACTTGGAGGGTCTTCCTAGCAAGTACAGAAAGATTGAAGTTGGGGAGTGTAGTCGTAGTTCCGACGACCACCAAGTGGAGGCGAACGAGCACGCCTCCATGGAAGTGGACGACCACACCCCAATGGAGATCGACGAGCAGACAGATTCGGGCGACCAGCTCCCCGACGACCAGGTTCCAGAAAACTTTCCAGATCTGGAGCCTAGGTTAGGCTTTGAGCCAGAGTTCGGAATCGAGGATCCTCGTTGGAAGGAGCCTAAAGAGCGGGCAACTTCAGCGGAGGACCTTGAAACCATCCATTTAAGCGAAGCTCGTCCAGAACTCGAGGTATTCATCGGTTCGAATTTACCAGAACATTTGCGATCAGACATGGTCGCATTTTTGAAAGAAAACATCGGTGCATTCGCCTGGTCGCACGAGGATATTGTGGGTATTCCCACGGATCATGCCTGCCACAGATTGAATATTGATCCAGCGAGGAGACCTATCACCCAAAAACGAAGGAAATTTGGGCCTGATAAATATGCGGCTTTGGCGGTCGAAGTCAAGAAATTGTTCGACAATAAATTAATCGAGAAAACTGGAACTGATCCCGAGTGGTTGGCCAATCCAGTGCTCGTCAAAAAGACGACCGGGTCGTGGAGATTGTGTATAGACTTCACAGATCTAAACGATGCCTGTCCAAAAGATCACTTTCCGATGCCCCACATTGATCACCTAGTAGACAATACAGCGGGGCACGAGATGTTAACTTTCATGGATGCTTTCGCGGGCTACCATCAGATCCCGATGCATCCTGACGACCAGCGACATACGGCCTTCATGATGGCCACCGATATGTATAGCTGGAAGAGAATGCCTTTCGATTTGAAAAACGCGGGGGCAACATACCAAAGACTGGTAAATAAGATGTTTGAGAAACACATCGGCGAGATGGTGGAGGTCTATATCGACGACATCGTTGTTAAAAGCTTGCGGAAAGAGGATCACCTACACCACCTCGCCATGACATTCGATATACTGAAAGAATACAACATGAAGTTAAATCCGAAAAAATGCAGTTTTGGTGTTAGCTCAGGAAAATTTCTGGGGCACTTGGTTAGCCAGCGGGGCATCGAGGCGAATCCGAGTAAAATTCAAGCAGTCATTAACATGCAAAGCCCAAGGAACGTGAAAGAAGTACATAGGTTGACAGGATGCCTTGCATCACTGAACAGATTTATTGCACGAACGGGCGATCGCTGCAAACCTTTTTTCGACGCTTTGAAAAAAAGGGGAAGGTTCGAATGGACCGATGAGTGTGAGAAAGCTTTCGAGAAATTAAAGGAATATCTATCGGATCCGAAGATCCTATCTAAGCCAGTCCCCGGCGAAATTTTATATCTATACTTGGAGGCCACTGACTGTGCGATCAGTTCAGTGCTCGTCCGAGCTGAGGGGAGCACACATCTGCCTATCTACTACGTAAGTCAAACATTGAGAGATGCGGAGTTGAGGTACACTCCAATGGAAAAATTGGCATACGCACTGGTCATGAGTGTCAGAAAGTTAAGACAGTACCTGTTCGACCACTAGGTGGTCGTCCTCACAACCTTTCCACTCCGACGAGCACTGCATCGTCCGGATACCACTGGAAGACTTTTGAAATGGTCGGTGGAAATAGGGCAATTTGGGCTCACCTATGCACCTAGAACGGCAATCAAGGGACAAGTGCTGGCAGAATTCATTGTAGAGCTCACTTTCCCGGAAAAAGTGGACGAGGGAATCGAACTTCCTTGGACACTGTTCGTCGATGGCTCGTCGACGAGCACCAAAGCTGGGGCAGGAATCGTCCTCACCAGCCCAACCCGACAGACGTTTGCTTCGGCGATCGAGTTCGAGTATCGGGCGACCAACAACGAAGCAGAGTACGAGGCTCTGGTTGCAGGAATCAAGATGGCTATGGCCGTGGGCGCCAGAAAACTAAAAATTTTTTCTAACTCTCAGCTGGTTGTATGTCAAATAACGGGCGACTACGAGGCTCGCGGCGATCAAATGATAAAGTACCAAGAGCTAGTGAAAGGATTACTCGAGCAATTTGATCAATTCCACATCGAGCAAATCCCTAGGGAGGACAATACGCAAGCAGATGCGTTAGCTCGGCTGGCCACTTCAGAGGGGGAGGCAATATTTTCAGAAGCGACCATCACTAAAATTTCTTCCCCATCGGTGAACAGAGGTTAGATTTTGCAGGTTGAAACGACCAGCGACGAGGACTGGAGATCGTCGATCATCAAGTACATCAAGACCGGCGAGCTCCCGGGGGACAAAGTGAAAGCAACCAGATTGCAGCTCAGGTCCGCAAGGTACACTGTTATTGGCGACCAGCTGTACAAACGGGGTTTTTCAATGCCTTTATTGAAATGCCTCGGGGAAGACGAGGCGAAGATCGTCATGTACGAAATCCACGATGGATCGTGTGGAAATCATACAGGGGGGCAAGCGCTCGCTTTAAAGATCATGAGGCAAGGCTACTTTTGGCCAACACTGAAGAAGGATGCAATTCATTACGCCCAGGCGTGCAAGAGATGTCAAGCTTTTGCACCAGCTATTCACTCACCTCCAGACGAGCTCATCTCCGTCTACAGTTCTTAGCCCTTCGCGAAGTGGGGCATCGACATCATTGGACCTTTCCCGCCTGGCGTCGGGGGGTAACTTTCGTAGTCGTAGCAGTTGATTACTTCACCAAGTGGACCGAAGCGAAGGCATTGAAGACCATCACAACGGCCCAGATGACAAGTTTCATATGGAAAAATATAATTTGCAGGTTCGGCCTACCACGAGCGATAGTGACGGACAACGGACGTCAATTCACAAGTCAAGACATGCTGGATTTCTGCTCAGAGTGGAACATCAAGAAAAATTTTTCAACACCCTATCATCCACAATCGAATGGTCAAGTAGAGGCAATCAACAAAATCATCAAGCACACCTTGAAAGCTAAGCTAGATGGATTGAAGGGCAAATGGGCGGACGAGCTGCACATGGTTCTGTGGGCATATCGGACGACCACGAGGAATTCTACTGGTGAAACTCCGTTCGCGCTCGCGTTCGGAACCGAAGCTGTCATACCAGCAGAGGGGCAAGTCCCCACTTTTCGAGTAGCAAATTATGACGAGCAGTTAAATAACGATGCACAGCTCTCCGACTTGGACTTTCTAGAAGAGCGAAGGCTAACAGCGGACGAGAAGAACGTGGTCTACAAGCAAAGGTCAAAACGCTACTACAACACCAAAGTACGTGCTCGCCAATTCTCTATCGGCCAGCTCGTACTTCGGAGGGCGACGGAGCAGTCCATCGGCATACTTGGCCCGACTTGGGAGGGTCCGTACCGAATAACGCGCACACTCCTGAACGGATCGTACGAGCTAGAAGATCTGGAGGGCAAGCCGAGCAAGTACCCATGGAACGCGGTCAAGCTGAAGAAGTATTACCGGTAAGTTTTTAATTTTTTCATATTTGTATAGTTTGTATCTAGCCATCATTTCAATACAAGTACAAGTTTTAAATTTCCATCAAGTGTTAGATAAGTTTGAATTTTTAGACAAGGCTCTGCGTAGCCTTCTAGGAAACAAAAGACGAGCACTCTTTCTTAACGATGCTCGCAAGGTAGTGGCGACGACGACCACTACCTATCAAACAAAAAAGAGTTCAAACCGACGAATGGTTAACTCTAAAAGACGAGCACTCTTTCTTAACGATGCTCGCAAAACAAAGACGAGCACTCTTTCTTAACGATGCTCGCAAGGTAGTGGCGACGACGATCACTAACTACCAAACAAAAAAGAGTTCAACCGACGAATGGTTAACTCTAAAAGACGAGCACTCTTTCTTAAAGATGCTCGAAAAGATAAAGACGAGCACTCTTTCTTAAAGATGCTCGCAAGGCAAAGACGAGCACTCTCCCGCAAAGATGCTCGCAATAAAAGGAGTTTCAAAAAGACAAGTACTTATTAAAAAATGCTTGCAGAAATTAATCATAACATAAATCGAAAAGCAAACACATCATAAGCAAAAAGTTCCATTCATTGAAAAGCCTTGAAGGCTGAAATTACAAAAGAGGCCCTAAGTGGCCGAACAGTCCTAAGAAAAACAGAAATAAAATACAAGTAAACTAAGCTACCGGAGCGTTCTCCTCGGCAGGAGCATCCTGCTCGCCGGCAACTTCCTCCTCGTTCACAACCTCCTCGGCAGGAGCTTCCTGTTCGCCTTGTTGAGGTGGGGAGCCTTGTGGAGGGTTCGAGAAGAGTACCGGAACACCCAAAAGACGAGGGAACAGGAGTCCCAATTCCATCAAAGGAAGCAGAGGGAGTTCTGTTTCCGGCTGAGGATTCTCCTTCATAAGGAGGTCGTCCAAAAATCCGCCGAGCGGAGTCACATCCACTTCCGGATGAACTTCCAATAATCGATGAATGAGCCCGTGGGCAGTAAGCGCCACCGATAACATGGCCACGCCCCCAGCGAGCTCATTGGTCTCATCTCGCTCATTGGTCAGGTCGACCAGCTCTTGCCGAAGAGTAGCCAGCTCTTCCTCATCAGTTTCAGATTTATGTTGAAGAGTGTTTACCTCGGCGCATTTCATTTTCAGCTCGTCCTCGGCAGCCTGGAGGCGAGCACGGAGACGTTCGATCTCTTGAAGATCTTCTTGATCTTTCTTTCGAACCATCTCAAGTTGGGCCTCAGAATCAGCCAACTTTGCCTCGAGGTCGACCACCTTCCTCTCAACAACAGCTTTAGCCTTAGCCATTTGGGTGAGTCTCGCGCTCCTCTCCTCGCTGACCTTGCGGCTCTCGGCGATCTGGACCGCAAGCCTCTCGATGGTGTATGTGGCACGGGTCATATCGATGGCGGCCAGTCGAGCATTCTCCAGAGAGCTCTGGTTGTTCACCTCGTCGAGCAGCGTGGTCGTCAGCGATCGGGGCACATTCCTCATGACCCTTGCGACGATCGGGTCCAGAGATTCTTGAGGGGCCGCATCCCGCGACCGAAAGAAGCCGAGGAGGTTGTCGTTGTAAGGCTCAACGATCGAGTTCTCGGAAACCCTAAAGAAAAAAGAGAAGAGTTAGAAAAAAGTACTTGAAAATATTCTAAAGCTTTATTGATAATAAGCTTACCTGGCAACCCTTGCGGCATCCCAGCCGAGAAGTGTGTTGTCTCCCTGAGCCCTCTCCCCGGCCGACGAGCTCGCTGCGGTCTCTCGCGACCGAGTGCTTCGGGGAGGGGGGGATACGACCTGAGTGGGGGGAGGCGAGCTACCCCTCGGCGGAGGAGATCTCCTCGGCGAGACCCTCTGCTCGACATTAGGTGGGCGAGAAGAACCCCCTCGAGTTGTTCTAGCAACTCTCTTAGGTGGAGCCCCCGAGGTCTCCGCCCCTTTCCTTTTCTTGCCGGTACCGTCAACTACCTTGCGCTCGCGCAGCATCCTCGCTTGTTGCATCATCCTGCTAGATGTTATGCGATCAACTTCGACGGATGGAGGAAGGTAAGTTACAACTCTCTCTGGAACCACTACTAAGAAAGAAAGACGAGAAGTTAATATTTACGAGGAGTAATGTCACAAAAACTTAGCAAATTCACAAAAATTTTAGAAATATGTTGATACCTGGAGGGAACTCTCGGGTGAAGTGATGAGGAGGTACTCTGAGACCTGCTCGCTCACGCATACACTCCCTGTTCAGAAAGCGGCAGGACCTCTCCAAGTAGCGACGGTTGAGAACGCAGCAAATGTGATATTGGAAGAGAGGCGTAAGACGGTGCTCGGCAGTCTTCTTGCGAACAAGTTCACCTACAAAAACGAGGAGTTAGTCAGTATAGACAAGAACGAGCAGAAATAAAAAAACTTACCACGAATTCTTTGATATTCAGTGTCAAGGGGAATGCGATCAGAGGAGCCATCCGGCCTCACTGGACTTTTCCAGTCCCCGGCTACCCACCACCAGTTGGTTTTCCAATCTCTGATCTTGTTGGGAACCCCTTCAACCAACTTAAAATTATCACGACCCCTCAAATAATAGTATCCATGTCCGACCTTCTCTCCGGTCTCGGCCGCCTGAAGGAGATAGTTAATCTCCTTAGGACTGAGCCATGTGTTGCGACATCCGTTCTCGACCGCCACCAGGCCGAACAGTGTAAGAATGCCGATCAGGTTCGACCAACCGTTCGGCAAAATTTGAGAAGGGGCCACCTTCAAGAAATGTAGAAAGTTTGAGATACTAGGGTGCAGGGGGAACCTCAGCCCTGCCTCCATCATACCAATGTTGACGGCGACCATCCCCTCTGGCGGCTGGTCGGCCCTCTCATCCGGGCGAGGAATAAAAAAGCAAACATCGGCCGGCAGCTGATACTTTTTTCGAGAATTCTCTAGCTGGGCCAAGGAGACATTGCTCGCATATTTGCTCGCCTCGTATATCGTTCGGGAAGCTGCTCGATGCGGGCGAGGAGCCTCTCGAGGAGGGTATTCGCAGAAATATTTATAATAGGCCTCCCTCGAGACCTCGTCGCCATCCAAATTCTCCCTACCACTCAAAATGTCCTTTATGCTCTCTGCATACTGAACAACCTCCTCGAAGTCCTCGCGGAGACTCCTCGTCAAGGTCTCCTCGACTTGGGCAGTTTCTATCTGTTCGCCCACCCCTCGATTCAAATCCGGATCACGCAGATCTGAGTCAGTCTCCTCGACATCACCCTCCTCGGCATCATTGCCGGCATCCTCCCTGTCGGACTCGTCGACATCGACGACCACTGCCTTTCCAAGATTTCAGACTCCAACATTTATAGGTTCGGGGGAGTGGATCCTAGAGTCCGAAGAGGATGCCCTCTCCATTAAAGCCAAGGCCAAACGGTATCGACGACCACTGCCTTTCCAAGATTTCGGACTCCAACATTTATAGGTTCGGGGGAGTGGATCCTAGAGTCCGAAGAGGATGCCCTCTCCATTAAAGCCAAGGCCAAACGGTCTCCGCCGTCTGAATTTTCAGAACCACCCACCAACGGCGGCGGACCACCGTCGGAACCACCACCGGAGCCACCACCAACCTCCATTTTTTCTATAGAAATGGGGGAGAGAGAAGTTTTAAAGAAGAAAATGTGAGTTGTTTACCTTTTTATCGATCGAAAACCACCCAAACGCGCCGGAAAAGCTTGAAGTAGAAAGCTCGAGAGGATTCAAAGTTTGCAGAAGTGAAAAGTGTTTTGAGGAAGATGGAAGTCATATTTATAGGCAAAATCGACCAGGGACCTATTAGCAAAAAACGGGGTCAAAAACGCAAATTCCCCAAAAATTTGGGGTCATTTCCGAAAATGAGTTCGGAAAGTGGCCCCCACGCGTGACCTTTGAGGTCGGCACGCGCCCCACGCGCCAAATTCAAATTCCTTGCGCCGCCCACGCGCCTGACACATGTCAGATACGTCATTATGAAAAGTTGCTTCGATAATCGTGCTCGGCGCTGGAGACGAGGCGACCGCCTCCATCACACGTCATCAAAATCTCAAATTTGATTGTGTTGTCGAGAACAATTTTTACCATCCAAGGAGACGACCATACTGCTCGCCTTACCATTCTACGAATACGAAGAAAGGCGACCAGGGGGCAAATGTTATACCTAGTCAAAGAAGTCAATCTTTGACAAGTCAATCCTAGTCACCAGCTTACGTGGCGAGGACCAGTCAACAAAGTCGTGCGACGACTAGTCAACAAGACCAAGAAAATGTAATAGAGTAGATGTATTTAATATGTTTAAGTGCTCGCTCAAAGATGTTAACGAGCACCTATTTTAGTTAGCTGCTCGCCCAAGTGTGTGGGCGAGCACATGTCTATCTTAGCTAGAATAGTCTAAGTATTGAAGCCTTGGGAGACAGCATGGAGCGTGGCGACCACACTCCTCGACATGGTCCTCCGGCGACCACCGCAGCTCAGCTCCTCGGCATTTCGGCGAGGACGAGCACCAGAGGCGGTTTAGCATTAAATGCGCCATCAAATCACCTTTTCGGGCAGAAGTCAGGTC
Source organism: Galeopsis tetrahit (assembly GCA_963675135.1). Classification (NCBI taxonomy): domain Eukaryota; kingdom Viridiplantae; phylum Streptophyta; class Magnoliopsida; order Lamiales; family Lamiaceae; genus Galeopsis; species Galeopsis tetrahit. Next base: position 60,943,074 of record OY776134.1, on the reverse strand, counting down.
CAATAAGGGCGTGCCACGTGTAAAGGGCGGGCAGCCCCTAGAAACCACTATATAATGCCTAAAAGAGGCTCATTTGTACACAAGTTACACAATTCCACAAAAACCACCCCAACCCAAGCAATAAACACTCCCAAAGCTCTCAAGCTTTTAGCTTCTATAAAGAAGCTATATCATTGTTCTTGATCTTTCTTGCTTTGTTCTTCTTTAAGATCATCAAGATCATCATAAATACATCCTAAACACGTAATAAACCCCGATCATAATACATGTTTGTCTCGTGCTAATAAACAGTCTACATCCGATTCAACCATCAAAAGCACGTACAACAGACATTTTCAAATCATGGACCATTCGACCACCGCACTGTAGACATATCACAAATGAGATTTAATATGTAAACATATATTATTTCAGCCACCATGCATGTAAGCATATGTACTCTGTTTTTATAATTATTTTAAGGAAGCATAGCCATATGTGTTTTTATAATTATTTTAAGGAAGCATAGCCATATGTAGTCTGTTTTTATAATTATGGTGTGTAGTTAGATGGTTTATAATTATTGTATTTACTATGTTGGTTGAAAATTATTTAGACTTGCTTTTGTACTCTGTTTTTCATCAGATTTTTTTGAACAATATTTCAATTACTGATTATTTCAAATACATAATCATTATAATTCATTTTCCCATTTATAATTATTTGCATGATCATCTACTAATATTTGTGGTGAAAATTAATGGTAAAGAATCTCTAAAATTATCAATTCATATTTAGAATATTTTAGAAACTTCTTTTTCTTCTTTCTTCTATATTCTAGATATTTTTCTGTTATCATGGTTGCAGATTTTTCGTACATACTCAACATCACTATATTTGTGAATTTTGTATTTTTAGCACACACCAATAATATTAATTGAATATAAATTCAGTAAAAATGAAAAAAAAAATGGGGTTGGGAGTTGAGGAATTAAAATAGGAAAATGGTTAGGTGACCAAATCTGAAAAGTGGTAAAGTTCAGTGACAAAAAATAATATTTTCCCGAATTTTTTTATGTTAGATATTTTGAACCAAGGTTTGTGAGTAGCTTGTGATATGTATAGAGAATAATAAAAAGGATAGATGATATTCCAATTGTTTTTACTATATAAACTTAAGAGTTCATATTTCAACACTTTTTTTTTTAACTCATGTCACTAAATGAAAATTTTGTTTAAGAATTGGTATTTCGTAAGTTTAAGAATTATATATGATGACTTCTTTTTTACTAATGCTCCTAAATGTTCCTTTTATATAAATATCAGTTTTAAATTGAAAAAAATTGAACTTCACTTTGAGCATTAAAATTCGATTGGTACTGTCCATTTTTTTACTCTTGTCCCTTTTTTGACTTGCGGACCAATGACGGAGGCACCAAGGGCCCGGGGCCAGTGGGCCCCCCACCAATTTTGTAAAAAAATCAAGGGTATTTTAGTAATTTTACACATATATATATTTAAATAATAAAAAATTAAATATATGGTAATATGTGCCCTATTTTCTCTGGCCCAATACTGTACACGCAATTTTCGTTATAAAATTCTCAACCTATTTCCCTTCTTTCATTCACGGCGTTTATATATTATAATCCTCAACTCCTCAACTTCTCCACTCCTCCACTCCTCCAAGGTAATAATTTTTTATATTATTAATTTAATTATATATATTCTTTATTGTTTTAATTAGTTTATAATTAAATTTATTTCTAGTCTTTTGTCTCCTTGTTGAATTTTAAATTTGTAGGATTCTTCATATTTAAAGAACAAGAATATATATACACCTTGTTGTTACTCTATTTTCTATAATTATAGAGCAAAAATTTATTGGATTGTGAATTTTGTGACATCATGTGATAGGAGAAATAATTATTTATTTATGTAACTTAAATTATAGTTATTAATTAATGTTCATGCTTTATGTTATTTTAATTTGCTAATTATCTTTAAAAAATTAGATAATGGAGCGATATTACAAGAAATCTTCGATAATTATTGAGGATATATCTTCCTCACCACTCGATCTGTCTACTCCTAATACCCAACTTCAAGAATCATCAAGTCAGGATGCTATTGAAATTGATTTAGAAAATCTTCCAAGTGATCCGGGACTTCGACCTAAGATAATGAGCTATCCACCAAACTTGATTGAACAAGTTCGTAGAGCTTATTAAAACTTGATGAATTTTATCCTTCAGATTTTTCTCAAGTTGCTCTCATTGAGCTTGACAATCAACTAGAGAATTTTATTGTTGACATGCGTTTGGATGAAAACTTCTCAACAATTGTTGGATTAGGAGGGCTTGCTCAGAAGATGGTTTCTACAAGAAAGCACATTGTTTTTCCATTAGTGTATTTGCTCGTTAAGTTATCATTGATCTTACCCGTTGCCACAGCTACTGTAGAAAGAGCATTTTCGGCCATGAAATTCATCAAGAGTTCACTCCATAATCGAATGGGAGATCGATTATTGAATGATTGTTTGGTTACATACATTGAAAAGGATGTCTTTCAGAAAGTCAGTAACGAAGCTATCATGCAACACGCTTCCAAAATATGAAGAATCGAAGAGGAATGTTATAATTTAATTATATTTGATTTTTATTTTTAGATGTTAATGTAATTAAATTTATCATTTTTATTATATAAATATTAGTAGTACTTCATGAGCTTATTTTAAATTTTCACTTTTTAATTTTTTTTTAGTGTTATTTTTTGGGCCCCCGACTTAAAAATCCTGGCTCCGTCACTGTTGCGGACTATATAATCAATACTCGTTTTGGGTTAATATTGATTTAACCGTATTTTATATGTGTCTCTCAATGAAATTTTAATTTGAAAATTGGAATTATATTGATTTAAAAATATGTTATGTTCCTTGTTATACTCAACTCTCTTTCCATTTTATATAAATATCAATTTTATTGTTAGAAAAAAAATATTGTAGTTCAAAATTGATATTCCATCAATTTAGGAAATATTAACATCCCCCAATACTGTTTTTAATATCTCATGTTCCTAAATGGTGTGGGAGCGTGATGGTGACTTGTATTTTAATCTTTTATATTCGGTTTAAATAAATAATTTTCATCTTAAAATTAATTAAAAATATATATTGTCTTATTTGTGTACCACTAAATTTGACATTAGTTTTTTGTTTTTAAATTTTAATTTCTCTATTTTTGTATATTTTTTACTTTTTTTTTTATATAGAAAAATACTGTACGAATTTGTATTTACTGGAGTACTATTATTTATGATTGTTTTATGTTGACATGATTTTTTGAATTTTTTTTATAATATTTTATCTTTTTAAGATTAAAAAATTGTCAATAAACCACATTAGTTGAAATAAACGTACATTTAATTTATACTAACAAGTGTATTTTTGTTCAATTTTAAAAAGATCAATGATACTACTATATTTAACCAAAATATATTATAAGAAACCTGCAAAAATACTTGAGAAAAAACATTTCATTTCGATTTATTATGCCTTAAAAGTTAAAAGGCATTTGCTATAGATAACTTTATTTTTCTTTAAAAAAATATTTTCACATAATACAGTGTAAAAGCGTTTGACATAATAAAGGAACGAAGTTCAAGGGTTAATATATAATATCCCACTCACATATACTTCCTCCGTACCCTTATAATTAACATGTTTAATTTTTACACATATTTTAAAAAATAAAATATTAAAATAATATTGAGTTGATAAAAATAAAAAAATAATAAAAAAGATAAATATAAAATAATAGAAAAGAAAAGATAAAAGATAGTAAAATGTTTACATTTAAAAAAAAAATGCCAATTAAATTGAGTTGAAACGATCAAAATTACAAAATGTATCAGTTAGGGAGTTGCACATAAATGGAAGGGGTATAGTAATATACTAATACGTTCGACGTGAGAGACGTGTGCAAAATGGGGTAATTAATCATAATAATAATAATAATATATAGTCGCATAAGCTTGATTAGAAGGGGCAGGTGAGGGACAACTGTAAATGGATTGTAGTAATTTAATGAGTGTGGGGTACACAATAACTATAATTATAAAAAATTCAGTAAGAGTGTGTGAATTCAGTGTCCCATTATTCACCATCATGCTAGCTGCTTGCTTCTTAACCACCACACTATTAATCCCTAATTATCATTAATTATATTATAATGTAGGGGAATATAAATTTATTAAAGCAATATTCTGATTTTTTTTTATAATTAATATACTAACAACACAAAATATAATTTTGTTTGATGTATAGATGTACTTAGGATTGGAAAGAAGATCGGAAATTTTGATATACTGCACTAATTGTACGTACTTGATAATTAACGAATTCATCGAAAATATTTGGTATGATACCATGCCAAAAAAATTCTACACGGTAACGATATAATAATTGATTTTTTTTTTGTGTATACCAATATATGAATTTTTTTTTTTGATATTTCAATTTCAATCTACCTCACTTTAATTTCGATTTTAATTTTGATATGCATTTGTTCCCTGTACTCAAGGTTGATTTCGTAGCCACACCTAATTCTTTCTTTGAATATCTTCGTTAATAACTAGATTTATAACCTTATCGAGTAAGAGATTCACATTTCTTGTCGAAACACTTATAGTTGTAACCGTCTTACAACAAGATTAGGGTCTGTACCTTAACATTTAAATCAATCTCAAGAGCTCAATTGGATGATGATCATATGAACTCGTTTAGATGATTGACCACCACAATACTCTCCGCCATTAGTAGGTTAAATAGTTTGTTGCATTAGATGCGGAACTTATAAGTGGACGGTGAGATTGATCTCTTCAAATTAGTCGGTCTTTGAACTAAATACTACTCTCTCCGTCCCGTGATTTCTTTCACGTGTGAAGAGGCACACAAAATAAGAAAAGTGAATTTAGTGGGAGATTTTGAGGGGTAATTTTGTAAACTTTTATGTATAAAGTAAAGAAATGAGTTGACTTTTGGGTATGTGTGGAGAAAAAGTAATGACATTTGTGTAAAATTGAGAATATTGTGAGGGTGGAGTTTATAAAGGGTTTTCCATTTTAAGGGTGTGAAAGTTATTGTGGGACGTCCCGAAAAGGAAAGTGTGAAAGTAATTGCGGAACGGAGGGAGTATATCATAAAAAAAAAAAAAAAAAACGCTGCACACCTTGTTAGCGGATGATGACTTATTGTATACCTCCTTGTGATTTTTGTCTATGAAGCCGCATGAATGTACACACTCATCCGCCTCTAATTAAAATAGGCAAATACTTGTATACACGCGAGTGTAGGTGCCTCCAATTTCAATTTTCAATTTTCTTCTCTACCTCTTCCCCTTCCCAGGCCATCGCCGCGGCGCCGCCCGCCAACCAATCGGTCGACCTCCTCCTTTCCCTCTCCCGTTCACGCACAACGCCGCCTTCTCCTTCCTTTTTTTTTTTAATTTCTGCTCCCGTCAGCCATGGAGGTCGGCTGCCACAGTTGTCTCTCTCCCTCCCCCGTTCACGTACAGCGTCGGCCATGGAGGTCGGCCGCCACGGTTGCCTCTTCTTTTTCCATTTTATTTATTTATTTCTGCTGTGCACAACGTCGGCCAAGGAGGTCACGGTCGGCCCCCCACCTGCACCCCGTCGCCTTCCCGTCGGCAATGGAGGTCACGGCGGTCCCCCACCTGCACAACCTAAGGGTGTCCTCGCATTGGGTTAGGGTTCCCCTTCAATTGGGCCTGTTAATGTGTTCCTCCTATTTTCTTCTTCAATACACCCAAATCTGCTTATTAATTGTGGTATTATTGATTATTAATTGTGGTATTATTGGATATTGTTTGTGGTATTACCAATTATGTGAAATTTTATTGTTGGTTAAGGCATTACTGATAAATGTGGTAAAAAAAAATTAGGAGTGTGTGGTATTATTGATTATTAATTATGGTATTATTGGTTATTGTATGTGGTATTATCAATTATGTGAAATTTTATTATTGGTTAAGGCATTATGGATAAATTGTGTCTTAAAAAATAATTTGAGAGTAAACTCATTAAATGAGTGGGTGCAGATAACTATGGCAAACATAAATGATTTGGAGGGTGAACTAATTAAATGAGTGAGTGCAGATAAAATATGAATTAAAAATTGAAATTGTATGTATGGTACATCCAAATGTACACAAGTGTTACCCATTAAAATATATTTGAGTGCCACTATTGTCATTGTTATGTATAGGGGTGTAAACGAGTTTAAAACTTTAAAGATTGAGCTCGACTCGATAACAAACTCAATAAAACTTGAGATCGACTCGACTCGATTCAATTACCTATCTATATAATTTTCAAAACTAATAATAAAACATATTTTTTCTAAAATAAACTTGAGTTCGGCTCGACTCGACTCAATTACTTATCTATATAATTTTCAAAATTAATAATAAAATATATTTTTTTTAAAATAAACTCGAGCTCGACTTGATTACCTGTATATAAATATAAATAATATATTAATGACAAAATAGTAAATATTGTTCAAGCTCGATTAGGCTTGCGAACCTTTTAAGTCGAGTATTTATGAGCCAGCTCACTTATCCATATTACTTATGCATACCAAATATTGTTTAAAGTACAGCAATAATATTTTATATGCATTAAGCTAGGAAAGTTGGGTGACAGAATATTTTTGATATATAAAAGCATTTGAGTATTAAATTGCGACAATCGCACGTTTTAGTTTGACAGGACCCCCACCATAAAATAATAAAAATAAAAATTGTGTAACTGTTCTCCGTGTGTAGCTCGTATTCCCACCAAAATTTGAATATAAATTTGCCACTCTCCAACTGCAAAATGAAATACTCACTCATCAACAATTATACTTTTTTTTTGATCAAATTAAATCATCAACAAACAATTATACTACTACTCATGGATTCGGAGCACATTCAGCTGGCGTCCAGCAACCCCAAAAAGCCTGCCGGGAGGAAGAAGGTCAACGAAACCCGCCACCCGGTTTACCGCGGCATCAGGCAGCGCAACTCCGACAGGTGGGTTTGCGAGATCCGGGAGCCCACCCAGCAGAAGAGGGTCTGGCTCGGAACCTATCCAACGGCGGAGATGGCTGCCAGAGCTCACGACGTCGGCGCCTTGGCCCTTCGGGGCCACACGGCTTGCCTCAACTTTGCCGACTCCGTGCACTTGCCGCTTCCGCCCTCCAATGACCCCAAAGACATTCGGAAAGCCGCCATGGAGGCCGCCGAGGCGTTTCGTCGCCAGGAGGTACTTCCCCGAAGTACTAATTTTAATGAGAATGTGGCGGCGGGCGGCGGCGTTTTTAGCACGAATGAAGGATCGTCAGGAGGGGCTTTGATGTCGCCGTCGGTTGGAGGGGATTTCGGTTGGGATGATGACGTGGAAAGTGATGCTGAGGTGGCGCTCTGGAGTTACTAGTAACTCCTTTTCATTTTGATTTCATGGGCCCCCGCGCGTGTACTACTACTACTAATAATAAGGCCAAATTCCCATCCCATGATTTTGGCTTCCAAAATCCTACTCCATACCTATTAATTAAGAAATATAAATGGTAAACTGGTGTGTATCACTCCATATATAATCTATTGTTTTATGGATTAAGCTGGTTTTGAGGAGGCCTATTTTCATCTTAGAAAGCTGGGTTGTAGCTTTCACCTAATTTGCTTTCATTCTCTTTATATAATTACACTTCTTGTTTGCTACAATATGTATATATATATGTTCAATCCCGCCCAACCTAATGGGTCAAGCGATGTTGTGGATTAGGCCAGGTTGGCCCATGAACTGGTCGGACATACACAATTGGAGTGCAGCCTAGCAGACCAGCTCAATTCATTACATTATTTTTTTAAAAATACTTTTTGTAAAAATTATATAATAACGCAATAATGTTTAAGTATATACTAGTACTTTACTAATTTTAATTGTTTATTTACCTAAAAGAATTGATTGAGTCAAACGGGCCATCTAAATCCCGTCGAGCCAAAATCAGTATAGTCAATTGGACCCGTCGGGTCGGGCCAAATAGGCACTGTTCTATATGATCTTGTAATTTTAGAATTTAGTTCATATTGTGTTTAGGGTTGACCCAAAATCGGGCCCAAATTACTGGAATCTAGACTTGTAGTATTATAAATAAAAACGAAAAATCAGAACCAAAAAAGTTAAATATTAATGACAAACTCTCTCAATCCTATTCCTAATGACAAACTCTTTCAATACTAATGACACACTTTAATTTAATATTTTTTTTTAACGGAAGTGAATAGTGAGTATTTAGTGTGTGCTTTATGCAATTAATAAAATATACAGTAAGTAAGGTTTTTATGCAAATTTTATCAACAATGAGATTTTTACCCCCGAAAATATAGGAATATAAAACCAAGGAAAATAAAATCGAAGATTCTGGGTGTGAGGCTATTTCCATTAATGGCCATGCAGCTGTAGCGCTCCTTCTCACTCTTACTCAACACTCAAGTTCCCTAAACCTAACACAGGCTTCTCCTTTCTACTTTTTACTCTCGAAAGGTAGTTTATCGTCGTCGATTGTTTGAATTCCGGTTCTTGTGATCTTATGCTTCGACGGTGCTCTGTTTTGGTTGCTTAGTAAGAAATTTTATTCTCATTCTTCCCTCTTTTGATTTTTTTTTTTTTTTTTGAATACCCTAGTTTAGAATTTCGACCCTCGTATTATGTGCTGCTTTGATTTTGGTCAATTTATGTTTCTACTGTTGGACATTATTTCCCCCTTTTCGTCTTTGGTGAGAATTGGCTGATTTCCAAATGAAATTGATGAATTGTGGTTGCTTTTGGATAATTACGGTAGGGCTAGTTTGCCTTTTGATTCTACTTCCGTTTTGTTATCAAATGTTTGGGGCATTCAAACTGAAGAAATTCAAGTCAATTCATTATCTAATTTATGGAAGTCTGAATCTTCTGAGCTTCCTTATTGTTATTCTGTTTTAGTGTTTTTCCTTGTTTTCAGGTTTAATTTTAGGTCTAAACTGATGCTCTGTTATTAAGCCGAAAGATTTCAGTATGAACTGAAAAATGACTTCTCTTAACTTAGCTATTGCCATTGACTTAACGAGATAAATGTTTGTTTATCGTTTGGGTTTGGCTTTATGTTTTAGCTCTCTCCATGTTGTTAATGCTCACAAAATTCAAAAGAAATGACAGCCCTTTCCCTTTATGAAGCTTAACAAATCTACTACTTGGTATGTAAACTAGTCATTTCTACAATTTGACTTTTTTCGCCTTATAGCTGCTGCTTTGTGTGTCAGTGCTAGTGCCATCAAATTTCATTATTAACAAACTCCTTTACATTATTTATCGAGTTAAAAGGTTTTTTGTTCGATTACAAAATATTGTCAAATTTTGAGCCATTATCGACGGAAATTTGAAAACGGTGTCATTTTTTATCACATGAATGTCCAATTTTGGCCTCACGTGACATGAAAAGATGTCTTTCTCAGTTTTCCGGAGACTTTGGGGCTAAAATTGAACAATTTTTTTTAACATTGGATCTAAATCAAGAAAGTTAACATTTTTTGGATCAAAATTGGACAATAGAAAAGTTATGAGACCATTTTTTTAAAACTCTTATTTATCTACTACAGGTGGTTTTGAAGATGTCTGACTCAGAAGAGGATACAGATATCAGTGAATCTGAGTTAGAATCATATGCAGAATCATGCTATGATCAGCTGAAGCTAGGGAGTCAGATGGTCAAAGCTTCAGAAGATGCATACCGTTGCCCCTTCTGTTGTGGAAAAAAGAAGCAGGCCTTCAGCTTCAATGCTCTTTTGCAACACGCAGCTGGGGTAAGCCAGGGATCAAGTAAAAGAAGGACAAAAGATAGGGCAAACCATTTAGGTTTGGAGAAATATATGCGAAAAGAAATGAATGGAGAGAGTTCATCTGAAATTATAGAAGACGACGATGAGTATGAGCTAGATGAGATTTTTGTGTGGCCTTGGGTGGGAGTTATTGCAAATGTTAGTAAGAGTGGTTCGAAACTTAGAGATGAACTGACCAAGAAGGGTTTTAATCCAGTGAGGGTGCACCCATTGTGGAACTCTAAGGGTCACTCTGGGTATGCAATAGTAGAATTTAGGAATGAGTTTCTTGGACTCTTTGATGCCTTAAGGTTTGAGAAGGCTTATGAGGCTCTCCATCAAGGAAAGAAAGACTATTTTGGAATTACAGAAAAGGGAGATAAGATATATTGCTGGGTGGCTCGTGATGTTGATTTCCACTCAGAAAATATAATTGGTGATTATCTACAGAAGAATGGAAATCTGAAGACAATAGCACAATATCACAATGGAGAGAAGATTAAAAATGGCAGTCTCACCTCCAAGTTGACAAATACAATTGAAGTTCAAGATATGCATATCAGAGAAATTGAGACTAGATACAAAGAAACTTGCATATCCATGTGCAGTTTGATGAGCGAAAAAGATGAAATGGCTCGAGTTTTTGATAAAGGTCTGTATGATTTTCACCATTGGCTATAGTAATATATAACATAAATTGTTTCCATTAATTGTTTTCTAGAATGTTATTTTTTGTACTTTTCCTTTTTAATAAAGCTGATATGGATCATTCTTTTGCAATGATATCTATTAGAAAGACAAGAACTGAAGCTGGAAGTACAGAAGTATATGCTCGAGAAGCTCGAGCAAGAATCGAAGGTTCTTAAGGTTCGGAATGAATATTGGAGACTAAGGCTCTCTTCTGAGAGGGAACAGGTAATTTAATTAAACGATTTGTGATTCCCATTTGAGGATTAGATAATTGTTGATTTTGATTTGTCTATTAAATAATTACATGACTCACCCAATCAGGTATTGTACTTAATCCATATCTTACCTGAGCTCAGGCAGAGTATGAAATTATCAGGGGAATGCTGATTTTGACTAAGTGCTTTAGTTGTAGCTTATTTATTATATACTGGTCTTTCAAAAACAATTCTGAAGTATATAGTAGTATTTTTATTATGTTTTCGACCTAGCCTCAATTGATGCAGAGATTGCATTTAGAATTAGAGCAATCTTGAAGCAAAAGAGAGCTGAGGATCATTAGGGGCTATTTTATTTTTATTTCTAAATTTTTTGGGTTAGAATAAATCACGAATTTTCAATTATAACATATGTTTTTAAAATTTGCAATTCGAAACACGACCATTCAAATTATTGCAATTCTATCAAATGACTATTCCAACAAGTCTTGCTGACATGGCAGTGTACGAAATTGCAGAAAAATAAGTTTGTGACGATACTAAAAGGTCTTGAATTTATTTGCAATTTTTCAACGATTTTCTGCAGCTAAGTCAGCATAAATTGCCGGAAAATAGTCATATGATATAATTGCAAATTTTAAAAAGTTTGTGTATTGAATTATAAATCTTAAAAAAGTTATGTTGTAATTGAAAACATTTGAAAAATTCGTGATTTAATATGTAACTAATCCCTTTTTCGTAATAATTGAGCAATCAAAATAAGATTTCTATCAATACCTAAGAAATTTCATAAACCAAAACTATCTTGTAGGGAGAAAAAGAAGAACTTCAGAGGAAAATAATCAACTTAGAAAAGGAACTAGATGCAAAGCAAGCATTAGATCTGGAGATGCAACGTCTCAGGGGAAATTTGCAAGTTGTAAAGCACATGGCAGATGATGGGGATGACGATAAGGAAGAAAAGTTCCATACCAATCAACAAGAACTACAAGGGAAGAAAGAAGAACTTGAACATCTCGAAGAAATCAGTGAACCTCTTGTTGTTAAAGAATGCAAGAGAAATGATGAATTACAAGAAGCTCACAATAAATTTAGACAAGTAAGCACTCAACATTTGGATTCATATTTGAAAGGTTCATATTAACTTATAATGAATGTGAGTCGAGCATTGTGTTCCTTTTTACGTGTGTGCATTCACATATATTTGTGTTTCTAATGTTGATAGAATTTTTATACTGGAAAACTCGAGCATCATCAAAATGTTAAGGCTATTCTCTCTAAATTTGAGTGATGGAGTTTGTTTTAATAAATAGTGTCAAATTTACATATTGCATGATTTTTTTTTTTTTTGCTTCTATCATGAGGTGTGGCTGCATAATAGGGTGGCATAATTACGGCTAAAATTGCAATCTTTGCATTAATTGCAGTCTAATTTAGACAATTGAATAACAGAAAATCAATCACCAATTTTAATTTTGTTTGCAATTGAGTGTTTCGAGCAGCCCCCTCTTGCCTGAAGCTGATGTGTCAAGTAAATTACACAGCTGTCATCCCAAATTTGTTCACCTGTTCACTAAATTCCTTTCAAAAGCATGCAAATTATCTACAGTAACTTGCATACTATTCTCCTATACTCTTTTTGGCCCTTTGTTAAAAAGTGCAAGAAAAAATTGTTCTAGGTGTTGACAGAAAAGTCATCCCGAGCGTTAATTGGAGTCGAGAGAAAAGGGGAGTCAAATGATAAAGCCTTGACAGCAGGCAAAAGGAAGTATTTGGAGGAAGGCACAGAGGTCAAAGTTGGCAATTGTGACAACAAGCCATGGTTGGTTTATGAGCGAAGGAAGAAGGCCGCGGGCCTGGACTTGTTGTAGTTAAATGATTAGTTTATTACTTACTGTTTATATAGTAGCAGGCTTTGTTCATGGGAAGTATATGAATGAGTAGAATCCAAGTAGAGGTATGCAGTTACTGTTAGTGAGTTGTGGAGTAACAGAGAGCAACGAAAGAGATGTTAATTCCTCTCATTTAATTTAATGGAAGAAGTAACTTCATAGTGAATAATATTCAGACACCAGTTGTAACTTTATATGTATGTCTTGGTGCATTCGTTATTACTTTTTTATTAAATAGTTAGTTAGCTCCCTTATTTATTTGCACTTATGTATAGTTCATCTTCTTGGTTAAATTACTAGACTTTCTTTCATTCTATAGTAGATATTTTGTACATATTTTTAAAATTACACTAGTAGCATTATTAATGGTTAATTGCATAAAAGAAAATCACTGTTTTTTCTCACATTTTTTCAATGATCATACTGTAATGTATTTCTTTTTCTCCCCATCCTAGATACATTTTTTCAAAGACCACAATTCCACTACAATGTTTGTTTCTCTATTGATCCCCTAATAAGCACGGAGCTGGACAAAATTATTTGGAGGGGCTTTAAATAAAATTAAGTTTATCGATTATAATTCATACTCTATATTTAATATATATAAGTTGTATAGTAATGCATGATCTATAAATATTTATTACAAGACCTTTATATAATTAAAAATGAAGTAGAAATTATGCACAACACAGAGCCGAAGATGTAAAATACAAAAATACAGTAATTTATTTTAGTCATATAATTTAATTGGTTGGAGACCACCAAAAACAATTATTACCAAATTACAAGACTACCCAATGAATTCCAATCGTTGCCAAAATAAAAAATAATTCCTCTGTCCAGTAAAATTTTGCTCACTTCTTTTTATACATGTTTTTCAAAAATTATATTTTAATTATAAAAAAATATATTTGGGATAACGAGTAAACAATATTGTTGGTACATACTCAATCTTGTTAATAAAGTAGAAAAAATACTCAAAAATTAATTATTTTAAATAGAATAAACATATATTTTGTGGACCCAAAAATCTGTTACAAAATTTTACAGGACGGAGGGAGTAAAAAAAAATACAAGTAGCAATTTTATTTATTAGTAAATTGTTTGAAAATATTACTAATGCACTATCAAATTAAAATCATACAATTTGTCAAGAAATAAGAAAAAAAATACGACCCGGCATTAGTGCAAAAGATAGTAGAATTACTTTTTTTTTTTAATTAATTACAGTTACATGATATTAATAAATGAAAGTATATACTCCCTCTGTCCACGTGCTCACTTTTTTTTATATATGCTTTTAAAAAAATAATATTTTAATTATAAAGAATATATTTAATATAATGAGTAAAAAATATATTTGGTAGGTACTCAATTTTGTTAGTAAAGTAGAAAAAACATTCAAAAGTTAACTATTTAGATAGAATAAACACGTTTTTTGTGGACCCAAAAAAAGAAATGAGCACACTTTTGATGGACAGAGGAGTATTTAAAATCCAATCAAAAGAAAAACAAACTAAAGAGTAACTTTTTGTCTAGTAGTGAATTAGGTCGAATCTGGTAACTGACTTGATTTGATGGACGACAATAATTGATGGTTCATTTTTGCCTACACACTAACTATAGTAATTGTTTTTAGTGTTTAGAAGTTGAAAGAAAAGGATGGATAAGGTGTTAGGTATTGTGTGTCATTTTGTATAATTAAATGTGTTTTGTTTCTTAGATGACAGTAGAACGTATTATGTTATCTTCTATGTCGTTTATAAGGAATGTAATTGATAAGTAGCAACAATCTAGACTGTATTCAATTTCACAATAGTAACACTTTGCATTCACAACATTGCAAATAGAAGAAATTAATATTGTTCTTGCACTCCAACTAATCATGTTTCTGCATATAAAAGACAATAGTTGAATATGAAAAATAAACAAAATAACATGATTTAAATTGTAGTGTAACTTACTGCAGGTAGAGATACAAAACCATACAACTAATTACGTGTGCAAACCAAATATTAAAAATTCTCAAGAAACATATATAGAATATGAGGTTTTACACGTTTTTACTCATTAGTATGAAAAAAATGTGTGCCACCCTACACAGTCTAATACGTGTAGGCCTGCTCATTAACGAACTTACTTGCAAATACTCAATCCAACCCTTTACATTAGTAGATGGACGTGAATAGTCCATGGTTTCAAGAACTTACACTACAAGAAAATTTACTTTTAGTGACAGAAATCCTCTAATTATTGCTTCCCTAACTAAAAATCTTTAATGACAGGAATTGACTTTTAGTGACAGGTCCTCTCATTAATTCTCAATTTTCCGTCACTATAGACTTTTAGCTAGAGAAGCAATAATGAGAGGATTTTGTCACTAAAAAACAGTTTTCTTGTAGTGTTATAAACTCTTTAAAATAATTTAAGATAATTCGACAGTAGTATATATATTAAAATTAAAATAAACATTTCTTTTAAAAATGCCAAGAAATTTATACACCTTAACAGCCAACCACTTGCAAATTATAAGTTTATGAAAAATAATTGAAATATCAGCTAAAATAATTGAAATAAGCTAGATTTAATAGTACATTATGCACTTAATTACCAGATAAGTTTGTATTTTATTCTATGATTATTTAAATGAATTTAATACAATAGCTGATGAGAGTTTAGATAAATACGGGGCTTTTTTAATTAAGTATTATTGTTTAGATTTTGAATTAATAGAGTATGCTTGATTGAAAGTTGTTTAACAAAATAAAGAGGAGCGCCCATTCTACTGGCGTTCAAGGAGACAATTTCTGAAAATGGTGCTGGTTTGTGTAAGAGGAAAGAGGAGCGCCTCTACAATTGTCGCACATAGAATATTTGTTGGGGGTTAGGGAGAGAGCAATGGCCTGCATGTGGATGGAGAATTGGGGTCAACTTGTTTTTTTATTTTTAATAAAATAATATTTTCTTAATCATTATTTGTACACTTTTTTTATTGAAACGTCTCAAAAATATTTTCACACTATTAATATGAAAATACTCCACAAAATTAATACCCTATTAACATCATTTTATTTTTAAAATTGTCACTCCCTTTTTACATACATTTTACTTTACAACTCATCAATATAAATAAATAATTATAGATTTAGTATTAGTGATGTGATATGAGAAGAGCTGTCAAAACGAGCTAACGGGGCGGACCGATCCATAACCCACCTCAACCCATAATTTTACAGGTTTTGGCGGGCCAGTCCACCACATGAATTATTGTAATAAATTTTAAACAATACATAAATAATTACTAAAAGTATTAAAAAAATAAAGTACGAATAATTTTGAATAATCTTTAATTAAATCCACCACGTGAATAATTTTAATCTCTTATAATTAAAAAGTAAATCTCAAATAAGATTTTTTATTTAATTGACAAATCAATCATTCAGCGAAAGTTTAATGAGCAAATCAATCTAACTATCAGTAACAAAAGTATATAGTATTAATTATCAAGTCTCTCTTTGAGTCATGTGAATAAATGAACGAAATTCTCATTCTCAAATCTCATTTTTGTTTAGTACTATAATATTTTGTAATATTATATCTTAATTTAAAATTGAATTGAATCCATAAATTTTTAATATTATATTTTTATTCACAGTAACCGTTAAACTTAATAAAAATGTGTTATTACTTCATTTATCCATAAAAAATAAAATAATAAAAAGTACACGGGCCAACTTGCCCCGTCCGTGATCCAATGAGTCAAAATCCACAATTCATACGGTCTAGCCCATACGAGCCCGCATTTTAAATGGGCTTGTATTATTCAATCCAATCCATTTTTTTAGAGGGGGGGGCGGCCTGACTTGATGAGATGTAAAGTAGATTTGATGAAGTGTAAAGTAAAATGTATAAAAAAAAGAAGTGACAATTTTAAAAATAAAATGATATTTAGAGGTTATTAATTTTGTGAGGTATTTTTATATTAAGAGTGTGCAAATAATTTTGGAACGTTTTAAAAAAAAGTGTGTACAAATAATTATGGGAGGGAGTATTATTTTACTATTAAAAAAAAAAAAAAAAGTTGACCCCTATTCCCCATCCACGCACGCCCTTGCTCTCTCTAACCCTACAAATATTCTATGTGCGCCAATTGTAGTGGCGCTTCTCTTTCTTCTTATACAAATTTGCACCATTTTCAGATATTGTCCCCTTGAGCGCCAGTAGAATGGACATTCCTCTTTATTTTGTTAAACTACTTTCAATCAAGCATACTCTATTAATTCAAAATCTAAACAATAATATTTAATTATAAAAGCCTAAATACGGAGTATAAATAAATTTAATACTAATACATTGTATATATACATCTACCAGGCAAGTTTGTATTTTAATTTATCTGTGGAAAGATCATTTTACAGCAGAATGTCTGTCCTGTAGCCAACTATCCATGTGCACATTAAATATTATAAGATCCAAGTGAGTTACTGTACATCTTTGAAAAGAAGCTACTCAGATTTTCTTTTCTTTTTTCTGCATTTTGCAGTCAGGTCAGCCGCAGATGAACCTTTGTGTTGTCAAGCTGAAGCTTCCTCTAT
This sequence comes from Galeopsis tetrahit, assembly GCA_963675135.1. Taxonomy (NCBI): domain Eukaryota; kingdom Viridiplantae; phylum Streptophyta; class Magnoliopsida; order Lamiales; family Lamiaceae; genus Galeopsis; species Galeopsis tetrahit. The sequence continues at coordinate 60,925,786 of OY776134.1, read as the reverse complement.
ACAATAAAAAAATTGTACTCCGTATGTGATTAAATTTCATTTATATACCATGAGCTTACTAATGAACTCATTCGTTAGATCTCTTATGGGCAACAACATTTTAAATAAATCATTTCACCATCCAACTACATATATCTTAAAAAAAATATAGAAATTCTACATTACTCGCTCTTACACCGTTATTTTAACATATGTACATTTATAGGAACATGAATTTTAATAAACATTTACTAATTTATGTATAAAATAGATTTGTTGTCAGTATTTTTGAATATTGTAAAATTCAATTATATATAAAATAAATGACAATTTAAATCAATTATAATTTCATTAATTAATAATCATAAAATAATATATATAAAATTACACTTCTAACTAAACGTGTACTTATTTTTTAGTTTACTACTCCCTCCGTCCCGTATTAACTTTCATAGGTAGGTGGGCACGTAAATTAAGAAAGTGTAATAATGAGTGGAGTTTTGAGGGGTAATTTTGTAAAAAATTATGTATAAAGTAAAGAATGAGTTGACTTTTGTGTATGTGTGGAGAAAAAGTAATGGCATTTGTGTAAAATTGAGGATATTCTAAGGATGGAGTTTATAAAGGATTTTCCATTTTAAGGGTGTGAAAGTTATTGTGGGACGTCCCGAAAAGGAAAGTGTGAAAGTTATTGTGAGACGGAGGGAGTACATGTTTCCATTTCTACTATCATCCCATCTACATCATCTTTTTCCAAACATGACGATAATGAATTAAATTTGCATGTTTTGTTTCTTAGGATTGGACTAAAAGTCTAAAAGTCTTAGCTAACCCAAAAAGTCAATTCACTTTATTATCACTTAGGATTGGACTAAATCTGCATTCTTTTCTTGGGTCAGTTCCGTAAACTTAAAACCAAGCATATATAGGCCTAATGCTACAACTTACAATGATTTGATATTGTTGAGGGTTAAATTTTTTTTCAACATTTAAGGATAATGTGTTATATAAGGGTGAACTAGTATTTTCATGGGTATGAGGCATTTTGGGAAAAATTAAAAATAAAGTTGTGAGAGTTTGACAAGTTTAAAATTGACAATATTATACCAAGTGAGGAATACAGAAGTGTCTAGCCGGGGAGAACCCTAACAAGTGGCGCCGTCTTTGAGAAATTAAGAGCCATGGTTCTAGACGAATGTGATGTGAAGATGTCCCCGATGTCAAAAGCAGTCGGATGGACTAACCCTTTCATTACAATTTAAAAGTATTAGAGGAATGTATAAAAATAAATAAATGAATTTGAAAGGTAGAAATAAAATAATACTATGAATAATATTTAAAACCAATAATAAAATAGATTGTATTTCTTGAAAATTATTATACAGTTTAAATTGTATAATCACGGGTTTGTTATACGGGTTAACAACAAAAACGTCGTGTCTCGTGCCCGCTCTGTATGGAAACACTTGTCAATTATCATTCTCGTCTCTTCTTATCTTTTCTCTCTCCCTCCACATATATATATATATATTTATTGTATAAAATATCTATATGCCATTATGTCCTCAACCGTGGTTCTCGCTCTCTCGCTTCTAAACTGGCGCCAGTAATTTTTGGCTGACAGCCTTTGGAAGTACATAAAGGTAGTTTGATTCTGAGCTAATCTTTGTTTTTACAGCTAGTAAATTCCAGTAATCCAAAATTGGGGAACTGTGACTATAGCAATATCCCGGCGGGAGGTAGCGGAGTATTTTTTAGTTCGTGCTAATCGAAATCGAGTTCTAGCTGCTCTGAATTCCGGCGGCCTCTCCGGTTGTGCTTTCTCTCTCCATCTCTTCTTTTTTTGCATGTTCACATAGTCATATGTGCACATTTTGTGGTTGGAAAATCTTATACGAAACAACACTATATATATATATATATAGTTCTCTTCTAGGTTTATGTTTTGATTATATGTAATGAATAAATTAGTGATTTATGTGATGCGATCGTGTGATGGCACATCTTGTTCGACGAATTGTAGTTCATAACTTGTGCAATTGACTGATCTGGAAGCTGAGTCAGTAGAAACTAGAAACAGAGCTTGATCATATTTACCTGATTTACTTCTACTAATTTATTTGTCTTTGATATAGAAAAAACGGGTGGCATGAAACTGTGGCAATCCATTTGAAATGAGTATTCTACTGTTTTAATTATGCAATTTTGAAACTATTTGAGAGGAAAATTGAAAGTTGTAGGAAGAGTACCAGATATAGTCAGGATCTGATTAGTCCCCTTTAATGATCTCATTTTGTCTGAGGTGGAGATAAAGTTCAAAAGGTAATCATTTTAATATTATATTTAATACATTGGGAAACTATACAACATTTGATTTGGTCGAGTAAGAATCTATTCTGCATACTTCAACGCGTTTTTCTTTATTTCTCATTGGTATTATTTCCCTATTAAGAAAATTTTGTTTGAAAGATGCTTGTATAGTAGTAGTATATTAAGTAGAGACGAACATAGTGGTAGTGAGAGTGTGCCAAAACTTGACTTCTTTTTTGGTCTAAAGCTTTAAACGACCACTACGAATTAGAAATTAAGTTCAACTGTTGAAAACTTATCTGAATCTGATTCATTTTATTGCAGATAGAGATGGTTGAATTTGGGAAAAAGTTGAAGCAAAGGCAAATACAAGAATGGCAAGGGTATGAAAAAACGAATCAGTTTGATAAAATGAGAAATAACTTTTTCTGCATGATTTTTGTATCTTGTCATTTATTTTGTTAAGGTTTACAATCTTTTTAAATGTTAAAGTGTTTGAGGTCATTATGTTATTCAGCTTATTCATACTATCACTTGTTTTATGATAAGATTACCAGTTGATATAAATAGGAAGAAATGGTATTTCAGTGCTTATTTGTACGATCTTTGACATCTTTTATTGCAATGAAAATCCATCATAATGCGGTATAGTGTGAAGTAAGAGTGGATCATTTTAAAATGGCTTTACAGATCCATAACTTGAAACATTTTGATATCAAACAGATACTACATCAACTACAAACTAATGAAGAAAAAAGTGAAGCAATACTCTAATCAAATTCAAGCTGGAGTACTGGATCGCCGGCATGTTCTCAAAGATTTCTCGAGAATTCTGGATAATCAGGTAATAAATCACATATAGCAGTATATATAGTTTGGAAACTGATATTCTCTATGTAAATACTGCGATCTCATCTATTCTGCAAGCATAGTCAAGTTGATGTTCTGGAAGATCTCAACGTTTTTCCATGGAGATGTTACATTATTCAGCATCTCTTCTTATTCAGCTTGTAATTGTTTTTGAGGTGGGTACAAAGCCTACAGGGAATTTTTCCTGAAAAGAGCAGAACTTTCACAATGCTGGGTACCCAGTGATAGAGTTTTCTATTTACATGGAAATAATAGAGTTTTGAAAAGAAAACTGATAGAGAAAAGCGATCTGTATCTTTTGTTGTGCATATATCTCTTTCACAAAATTTTCAATTCTTCCTTTCTTGGTGGTATTGGTTAATGCTGTATATCTTTCTGTTCCTTGAGAAATTCTGCATCTGGATTAGTGAAGCTGCACATTTGTTGCCACAAATGCTCGAGAAAAAGACTAATATGATATTGCATTGTTCTTCATACATTAGTTTAAGAAAAAAAATCATGTTTACAAATAAGTTTCAGTATCTGCTTACTCATCATAGCTAGTGAAGTTCTTCTGTCCCTTTCCAGATTGAAAGGACTGTTCTGTTCATCTTAGAACAACAAGGCCTTCTGGCAAAAAGGATTGCTCAGCACAGTAAGCAACAAGAATATCTTCAAGAGCAGCCTGATATATCCAAAATGTCTGAGCTACGAGAAGCTTATATAGATCTTGGGCATGACCTCTTAAAGCTTCTCTCTTTTGTTGAAATGAATGCCATTGGTTTGAGGAAGATCCTTAAGAAGTTTGATAAGCGATTTGGTTACAAGTTCACTGATTACTACGTAAAAACTCGTGCTAATCATCCTTATTCCCAACTTCAGCAAGTTTTCAAGCATGTGGTAATATGCTTAAATCGGGATATCCCTGCTTTCCATTTTCCTCTAGGAAAAGAAAACAAGAGACCTTTACTGACCTAATTGATGATTGCAGGGACTTGGAGCTGTTTTTGGAGCCATATCTCGAAATCTTGTAGATCTTCAGGACCGCCAAGGAAGCTACTTATCGATATATGACCAGACCGCCCTTCCACTTCAGGTATCTACAGAGTTAAAAAGTTTTTTTTGGTCTCATAAGTTCCCTATTACCCAATTTTGATCCCAAAAAAGTTACATATTTTTCGATTTAGTCTCAATATTAGAAAATGTGTCCAATTTTGGCCCCAAATTAAATCCTCATGTGACATCTGTGTGATATAAAACGATGCCATTTTCAATTTCCCGGTGATTTTAGTGTCAAATTGGGCAAAATTTTGAATATTGGAGTTTAACATTTTTGGACCAAAATTCGGTAGTAGATAAGTTATGAGACCAAAAAACCTTTTAACTCAGTATGTACATGTCCAACAGTCGGTTATCTCGTTGTGTACTGTAGCTATCATGGAAGTACTTATCTAGTCCTTATACTAAGCACAATTAATCTGCAGGATCCTATTATTGACTCTATAAAATCAGCTATTGACAGATTAAACCACTCAACAAATTCCCTCAACTTTTTGGCCCAATCTGCCCTGATCATGAATGAAGATGAAGAGTTTCCTTCTCCTGCTGAGGACGAACTTGTTGATGACCAAAGATACCATTTCATGTCACTTATTCTGAACTTGGCAAATACATTTTTGTACATGGTCAATACATACATTATTGTTCCAACAGCAGATGACTATGCGACTAGACTTGGAGCAGCAGCAACAGTTTGTGGTATTGTAATTGGAGCGATGGCAGTTGCACAGATATTTTCTTCTGTGTATTTCAGTGCATGGTCCAATAAGTCGTACTTTTGGCCCCTGATATTTAGCAGCATAGTCCTTTGTGTGGGAAATTGTATGTATGCACTAGCTTACGATCTCAATTCGATATCAGTACTTCTGATTGGTAGACTCTTTTGCGGGTATGTATCTCCCTTGTATTGCTCTCTCTCAGTGTGTGTGGTTTGATAGACTATATCCTGTTGACCTCTCTTTTTGGATGTCTTTTACTTCCACTTATTAATTTACTTTTGCCAAATATACCTGACTTTTCAGCTAGATTGTGTACATAAATACTGGCCAGTAACTTGGGGGGGGGGGGGGGGGGGTTAGCAATTATAGGAGATTATGTTTGCGGGTTAGCAAGTTTAGACCATATATTTAAATTTTTCGCACATTTTGGCCAAATTGGCCCAAACACCCAATTTGGGCTAAAATGTCATGTGCTGCTGGGGATTTATTTTTAGTTTTTAGGCCCGCGACTATGGGGTAGCAATTGAAGGAAAATATGTTTTTGGTTTGGCAAATGCAGGCCATTAAATTATTTTTCCGCACATTTAGGCCAGATTGGCCCGACACCCCCACACTTACTGGCCTAAATGTTTGAAAATTAAATTTTACGGGCCTAAATGTGCGGAAAAAAAAAATGTACGGCCTACATTTGCCAAATTGAAAACATATTGTCCTTCAGTTGCTACTCCCATAGTTACGGTCCTAGAAAAAATTATTCCCCATGCTGCTCACGTGTTTGACCCTAAATGTGCGAAAATTAATAAATAATGGCCTAAGTTTGCCAGCCTGAAACACTTTGGCCTAGATGTGCCAAATTAAAATTTAATGTCCTAAATGTGCCAACCTTACATATTGTCCTACAATTGCCGCTCCCGTAGTTACGGTCCTAAAAAATATATTGTTCCCAAATAAACACAGATGCTATAAATATTTATTAATATTGACTATCTATTTGACCTATCATGCTATCAATCAGATTCATCATATCAATTAAAGTCAGGAATTTTCCAAGATGATCATATTTTTTGAGAAATTACAACAAATCTTGGAATTTTAGGTCCCACTAATTTTCTGGATTAGAATAGGGGAGCACATGATTGCCTATCATGTACTAAAATTATTTTTTTGTTATTAAAATTAACGGGGAACTAGTTTCTGCGTAGGAGACCAACTATGTGTAGGAGACCAATCCACCAGATTGTATAGTTTTGTTTTAAAAAATTTGTTCTCTAGGCCATACAGTTGTATCAACTATGTGTAGGAGACCAATCCACCAGATTGAACCGTCCAATTATGATGATGATAATGAGTCATTATAATAATAATGGCAGAATAAACACATATTGGTTGTTGTTACAGCGATTCTAAAAACTTATCCCTTTGAATGCACTTGTAGGTTGGGTTCTGCTAGAGCAGTCAACCGACGTTACATTAGCGACTGTGTGCCACTTAAAGTTCGTATGCAGGCTTCAGCAGGTTTCGTTAGTGCTAGTGCTCTAGGAATGGCGTGCGGTCCGGCACTAGCTGGATTACTTCAAACCAAATTCAAAATCTATAATATCACTTTCAATCAAGAAACTCTACCCGGTTGGGTGATGGCTCTTGCTTGGTTAGTCTATTTAGTATGGTGTTGGATCTCGTTCAGAGAACCTGCCCGTGAGACTGAGGTCAACCATTCCGCGGAGGCAACCTCGGCTGGTATGTGTGTCTTATCAGTCATTACTGTCGTTGCATATTAGTTGGATACAGGTGGTATAATTTGTTATAACTGGCTTTGCAGTCCTCTAAACTATCCGGTCATAATTATGCAATATTATATTCATAACATTATATAGATAAATTTTCTTTTAACTTTGTCTGTCAATTATAGCTGAACCCAGATGTAATATCTGATTAACATGGCGTGGATGTAATTTATCCAAATATTTCTAATAGACACATTCGAATTACACACTTGTAAATTGTTCTCTTTACTCTCTTTTTCCACAATTCACATTATTATGACTATTCCATGTAATAAAATGAACTGCCGCTTCTTCTAGCCTTTTACAGGAGGGACATTATATGCATATGTTATTGCTAAGCAAACTCTTCTGTGGACTTTATATCTTTCTATTTCTTGTCTCCTGAAGAAACTCTGCCATGATTTTTAGTAGTGATTTTGTTCAAAATATACACACACATATACATAATACATGTATAGGGATAATATACATATAGAGGAATTCCTAAATAGCATCATTTTAAACGCACACAGTTGTTCTAGAGAACTATGCTGACTTGCTTAACTATTACAGTATATTAGAATTTCAAAAGTTTTCAAAAGAAGTTCTCTAGACTGTAACCTCTCAAGATTTGGTACTTTAGAGTATGCAAATGCTAAATAAACCTACTAACTGGTTTCCAGTTGCAGGATGGCCGAAAATATTGGAGACCTGATATCTTGATTGCTTTTTCTCTTTTTTCAGCAGAACATGATAAGCTTGAACAAGGTCTTGAACAAACATTACTTCTGAAGTCAACTGAAAATGAACAAGATGAAGTTGGGGATGAAGTTGGGGATGAAGAACATGATGTGAGTGAAGAGGCCCCAGAGGAATCTCGTCGACCAGCCAACTCACTAGGATCAGCCTATAGGTTACTTACGCCTTCAGTGAAGGTAATGCATAGTAGATTGCAATTTTTATAATTTTTCCAAAATATGAGATAACTATTTCAAATTTCCATATGATTCATGCATACATCTGTTTTATTACTATATTTTCTATATGGTAAACTTTCAAGTAAAGCTTTTGGCATTTTAAGTAGTAAAACACGTTCTATTAAACTCAATATGATTGATCTAATATCACAAATTTGTGGGACTAATTATTGATTAGAATCAATAGGACTTGGCTGTGCTAAAAAAATAGTTGAAAATATGTGACTTATAATGCGAGTATTACTGTAGTTTTTTAACGAGAAAGTAAATGTTTTGTGTTTAAACTATAATTTGGAGGATTTCAACGTTAGTTGAAAAGTGAATAGAGAACAGTTGAGTGAGTGCTTTAATCCAATCTACTGAAAAGAAAGATTGGAACAAATTTTATATCGTTGTAAAAGAATTGGTTAACAAGGTTAACAACTATAACTCTACACTGAAACTACTAATTTTGTCAGATCTTGAACAATACTTGGTGATGATGGACTCCAAGTATAAATTGAAACAAAAGTAGAAGCCTAGCATGTGACGGATTCTAATTCTTTATATTTGGAAAAATAAATGAAAAAGTTTCCAAATTTAATTATAAATTTTAGAAACAAAAGTTTATTTTCAATTGAAGCAAGCATTACTCTGAAATTATTTTGTGCCATATTTTTCTATCTCCCTTATGTAATGTCATGTTTATGTGGTCCGATGAAGCTGTATTCAAGCTATTTTGCAGGTTCAATTGCTGATTTACTTTATGCTTAAATATGCAATGGAGATCCTACTTTCAGAATCAAGTGTTGTTACGACATACTATTTTGGTTGGACCACTAGTACCGTGTCAATTTTTCTTGCTTGCCTAGGCCTTACGGTTCTTCCAGTAAATATCGTTGTTGGAAGCTACATAAGCAATATGTTTGAGGACAGGTATTTTTTTACCAAGTTAGACCTTAAATTTGTGTTATGTCAAACAGAGTATTAGCCTTTTTTTCAATGTTTCTAAACTTATTACCCGTATATCTTTGCCGATTCTTGGTTTCAAATTTGTAAATTCACAACCTTTTGACATCGTTAACAAGTTAATCACGACTTTTAATTTTAGCAACATCATACACCACCTCTTATTTTTGGCTTAATTGCAGATTTTTCAAAAATTGCAATCTAATATAAACTTTTGAATCTTGGTAAACAATTTTTTTTGGCAATTCAAACCAACGGGCAGATTCACTCTTGCCCGGAAATGACCTATCACCATTTAACATGTTTAGATTGGTTCGGATGGCAACGAATAAATAATCGCCATTTTCAGGCAAGAGCGAATATGCCTTTTGGTTTGAATTGCAAAAATGTAATTAATTGAAGTTTTGCTTACCAAGATTCAAAAGTTCAGATTATATTGCAATTTGCGAAATGGTTGTGATTTTATCTGCAATTAAGCCTTAATTTTTTTTGCAATTATAGCACGTGACTATTTTTGGGCAACTTATTGATGATGTGGCTGTGTGTTACAGCGCCAAAAATTAAAATTTTGTGATTAAATGCATCAAAATGTTGTGATTAATTTACGTCATCCACTTACTATTATCATTGATCTCTTTGCAGGCAAATATTAGTGGCATCTGAAATTGTGGTCTTCTTGGGTATACTTTTCAGCTTCGACTTCATTATCCCATATTCTGTGCCACAATATGTGTGTTCAGGTCTTGTCATGTTTGTATCTGCTGAAGTATTGGAAGGTAATATTCTCTTTTTAGTTTTTCTACTGCAACTTAGCTGTCAAAGTATTTTCAGACTAATAAATACTCTGATGATCTTGTTATCTGAAACCGTTTTATTTGGTATTTACAAACATTTTAGTATGGCTTTGCCTTGCCTCATTACTGGTGTTTTGCATTATAAAGCATGTCCATAGTTTCTACAGTGACTTGATTATCCTTTGATTGTCTTATATGAGCTTCTCAAGCTTGAGCCACTTTCTTGTGTTCTCTTTTCCCAAGTCTAATGGTCATTAAGGGCATCTTAGTCGTTTCATGTTTTCTGAATAATTGGGTGGTGTTTCCCATTTTGCTATATATAAAGTGGCTCAAAATTCCGGGCTCTTTTCAATTATTGAGGAAGAAGCATATCCGCATCCATGTGGCAGAAATATGCGGCTTGAATTGATTTCTTGGTATTTTGATTAATACCACACATTAATAACATGTACTTGTCTAAAAAGTACTATTGATCCCTCGATATAAAATTGATTAATCATCCATGTGAAGTGATGCATGACTTTAAAGAGTTCTGCAGCTATTTTGCTTTAAACGAGACTGTTTAAATTAATCACTATTAATTTGACTCATCCACATCCTAACGCTCATGATAATGTTTATGGGCCCAGATACTAATCCCACCTATAAGCTTTTCTCTCTTGCTTGGTAATTGGGGGTTGCAGTCAAAGGTTAGTATATATTAACAGTGGGCTATGGTTTGTATTATTGCAGGGGTAAATTTGTCTCTCCTCTCAAGAGTAATGTCGTCACGGCTTTCCCGTGGGACCTACAACGGTGGCCTTCTGTCGACAGAAGCTGGGACACTAGCACGAGTTGTTGCTGATGCAACAATCACCCTGGCAGGGTTTCTGGGCGAGAGTAGGCTCTTAAACATCACCCTTCTTCCTTCCCTTGTGATTTGCGTCGCCTCAATCGTTGCTACTTGTTGTACATACAATTCCTTGTACTAGAGACATTTTGTATTATTTAGACAAGCGCCTCAATTTATCTTCATATTGTCACAACAAGTGGCATTATGTGACTCTATAAAAATATTAATAATGGGGACAATTGCACGACTTTTAATTTCGCAAAAACTCTTTTGTAATGTACTCCCTATGTAATTGGGGTCCATTTAAAAATATAAATTAAATTATTCGTATGGTTCCATTTCGGGGTGGACATTCGATTGGTTCGGTTCTGACCTTTTTTCAATCGAACCAAACCGAAATTATATAAAAACCGAATCGAATTACAATTCGGTTGGTTCGATTCGAACCGAATTTTTTCTGCCTAAAATTAAAAAAAAAAAAATTATTTAAACAAATAAACATTTTAAAAATTAAATTCTACATCATAATAGAAGTTCAGCCACATAAACTCCTAAATGCATCAGGCACCGCAGTAGATCTCCAATTTATATTCAATTAAATCAAATATCTAAAAACATAATCTAAAAATCTCAAAACAAAACTAGTATATATAACTTAAATAAAAGGGCATTCAAGCAAAGCAGGACATACTGCGGTGGTGGAAGAGTCGAAGACGACGAAGAGAGGCAGACGGCGCTGGTGGCAGCAGAAATAGAAATGAATGTTTAATTGTTTACTGTTAACAGAAATAGAAATCAGAAATAGAAATTAATGTTTAATTGTTTACTGTTAAATTAGATTTAGGGTTATATATATATATATATATATATATATATTTTTTTTTTATTTATAGTTCGATCAGTTCGATTTATTCGGTTTTCAAAAAATATAAACCGAACCGAACCGAAAAAACCAAAATTTAAAAAAAATTCAACCGAATCGAACAACCAAATAAACCGAAAATCGTCGGTTCGGTTCGATTTTTCGGTTTTATGCCCACCCCTAGTTCCATCTATAAACATATACACATGAGATCGCTAAATTTTATATAATTGCAAATCAATATCCCACCTTAAGTTTAGTTGCATCCCAAGTCCTAGCCCACAAATTGAAATAGTAGTGGAGAAAGAGAAATGAAAAGTTTCCACTTAATTATTCTTTGAATTGGAGAGTCTCTCAATTAGTCCTCATAAAGATTAATAAAATTGAAAGTTAATTGGAAGAGAAGTCCAGAATATGACTTTCAATTTTTTCAAAAATTTTTTAAATTTTATTAGTATTTCAGCGACCAGGGAGGGAGGGGGTGCATTTTACAATTTTTTTTTTTTAATATTTAAAAAAAATATATTATTTAATAAAAAATAAAAGAAAAAATAATTATAATTAATCTTTATATATATTTAATAATTATATATATATTTTTTAAATGTATAAGTAAAATTTTAGTAGTGCAATTATTACTTTCTCTGTCTTATAATAATGTACTCCCTCTGTCCACAAACCATTTTATTCAATTTATTCAATTTTGTAAAAAAGTACACAAACCATTTTTGCATAAAAAAAAAATATTAAAAGTACCAAATTTATTCAATTTGTTTGTTAGAAAACTTTAAATGTCAAATATGTACTGTTGAAGTTCTTATTTTTAAGCTTGAGTTCACTTTATTCTTCTTCTTATTTCACGGTGTCTCTTCTCTTTCGTAAAAAAATAGATTTTTTTTTTTTTTACATCTGGTGATTTTTTTAAGGGTATAATTGTCTAAAATTGGAGTGGGCAGTAATTTAAAAATATATTACATTTTATATAAAGTATGTATAGTAATTTTTTTTTTTTTTCTGACAAATAGTATGTATAGTAATTGAGGTGTGTACAGTTGAGATTCAGAGGTTTGTTTAGCCGGAAACATGTTTTAATAAATAAAAAAAAATCCACTTTTAAAAAAAATAAAATTGTGTCAAAAAATAAATAAAAAATCAAGAGATTATTAATCCCAGAGTACAAAATCTGCCCCCTAAGTGTGTGTTGATACATCCGCATTTTTAAAAAAAATTATTCCACTTGTCAATACAAAATCCAAGATAAAAGGTCTCTTCTACCCTTGATTTTTCTTTTTACAAACATTAATATTTCATTTGTCTTCTCTCTCTTCCCTCACTCATTAATTTCCTCTCTCTTCTCTCTTCTCTCTCTTCTCCCCTCCAGAAATTGGAGTGGTCTATCAACACGCCTCTTCATTTCCGGCAGCCCTCCAACGACGACGGCGACACGGGTGGTGGGTTCACGGTCTCCATCTTCCTCGGCCCGCTCCCGGCTTCGTCTTCTAATAGCGGCGACCATAGCGATGTGGCTTCGTAACGTTTGTTCGAAACCCTCCTCCACGCCGTTGCAGAGCCTGAATGCTCCGTCAAGGGGCTCGTCTTCTACGATCGCGTGGTGGCGGCGTAGATCTAGGGTTTTGTGGGTGGTGTTGACACACTGAGTTGACTCGGTAAATTTTTTTTTGGTGCCTCTCTCTAAAAATCCATCTACTTTCTTTACTTTAGAAAATATTGTTAAAATTCAGCTTCTGATTTGGGGCTTTTGTTTTAGTTACTCTTCTTTTTGTTTATTTTTAGGTAAAATTGTGTTCCTGGGTGGATGTGTATATCGATGACGAAACACCTGTTCTTGGGTGGATGTGTATATCGATGACGAAAATTGTTTATATCGATGTGTAAAACAGGTATTTCGACCACGTTATTGGGTGGATGAAGAAATCTGTAAACCCTCTCATCAATGGCGTTTTGGGATCTGATTGTTGTTTTGTTTCTGTAGTTTTTGAATCAGATTTGTGGTTTTTTTTGGGATTGTTTTCTTGATTTATTTCTTTAGTTTGTGAATCAAATTTTGTTTCTTTAGTTTTTGAATAAAATTTGTAAACCCTTTCGACATTTTTCCAGATCCTCTGATCTGCTTCCAAGGGTATTAAACCTCCCAAGGGTGTTATACTCTATGGGGAGCCTGGAACTGGAAAAACTTTACTTGCAAAGGTGTGTACTTATTGTTGTTTTGTTTCTGTAGTTTTTGAATCAGATTTGTGATTTTTTTTGGGAGTGTTTTCTTGATTTATTTCTTTAGTTTGTGAATCAAATTTTGTTTCTTTAGTTTTTGAATAAAATTTGTAAACCCTTTCGACAATTGTGTTATCGTTGATTTTGTATATCAAGTGAGTGTGATGGAAAAATTGTGTTATCGTTGCTAGCTTATATTCATAAACAAGTTAAAGAAGTTTTTCCTATCAACATGAACAAAATAGAGGAGGATTCATAATTTTTACTGCACCTTATCAGGGCTGTCCTCAATATTTGGTTCTTCAGATGAATGCTTCTAAGGAGAAAGAACGAGGGAAATGAACTCTGTTTAAATTAACAGAGTTCACAGCATTACCTAGCAACTAATGATTTGGCAGCTGTTTGTATAATTGGATGACCATATCTTTAGGAGCTGCAAAATCATCTTATATAGTCTAGCCACTAAAAGATAAATTTAAGAAAGGAACAAATAGAATATTTGAGGAATTGAAGGTAGTTTTGTATCAGTACACCAGAAAAAGCTGAAGCAGCAAATTGCGAACTATGTTGTCACTTGTCAGATGGTCATGTTTTTTATTGTGACCACTTGATGGCTGGACCACAAGTTTCAATCAACATCCTCCCTTTTGAACGATATATGAGGCATCTGTTGAGATGCAACTGTATTTATGCCATATATTATTTGGAAAAGTATTGTGTCACTACTCACTGATAAGTTGTTTTTGGTTGCTTCCAAGGGTATTAAACCTCCCAAGGGTGTTATACTCTATGGGAAGTCTGGAACTGGAAAAACTTTACTTGCAAAGGTGTGTACTGATTGTTGTTTTGTTTCTGTAGTTTTTGAATCAGATTTGTGGTTTTTTTTGGGAGTGTTTTCTTGATTTATTTCTTTAGTTTGTGAATCAAATTTTGTTTCTTTAGTTTTTGAATAAAATTTGTAAACCCTTTCGACATTTTTCCAGATCCTTTGATCTGCTTCCAAGGGTATTAAACCTCCCAAGGGTGTTATACTCTATGGGGAGCCTGGAACTGGAAAAACTTTACTTGCAAAGGTGTGTATTCGTGTATATTTGTATATACATTTCATATGTCAAAAGTTAATGTACTCAAATCAATTAGCATGGGGTGTCTCGTGTCTGTTTGTTGTCATTGGCAATGCTTTGTTTACTTAACAAAAAAAGTTTGAATTTTTAACTGCTTCAGTGCTTTGTTGGCTGCTAGTTATGACTTCTCCTCAGATAGTAATGTGAAGTATGAGGATAGATTAGCTTTTACAATGTTTATAGAGTTGACTTTTCATCTTTGTAAATCTTTTACAATGTTTATAGAGTTGACTTTTACAAAGTTAATGTCATCAAATCAATTAGCATGGGGTGTCTCGTGTCTGTTTGTTGTCATTGACAATGCTTTGTTTACTTAACAGAAAAAGTTTGAATTTTTAACTGCTTCAGTACTTTGTTGGCTGCTAGTTATGACTTCTCCTCAGATAGTAATGTGAAGTATGAGGATAGATAAGCTTTTACAATGTTTATAGAGTTGACTTTTCATCTTTGTAAATCTTGGTTTTGGATCAACTCTTCACCCCCGAGTTTTTGGATCAACTCTTCACCCCCGTGTTCAATATATATGTCGATATTCAATTTATATATATACATATATATTTTGATGTTCAATAAAAAAAAATATATATATATTTATTGAATATATATTGATATTCAATATTTAATTATATTCAATGTATATATCGATGTTCAATATAATTTGACATACTGATTATGTATGAGTTATACATATTATTTTCTAAATCAAATAAATATTTTTATATAAAAAAATTGAATAAAGAAAATTGAACTAAATATTTTTTACTTAAAATTAAAAAAAAAAAATCAATAAAAATCAGAATTAAAAAAAATTGAATAAATTTTTTAAGTAAAAACTGAATAAAATATAAATAAAAAATTGAATAAAAATAATTCGTCAAGTGAGAGAGAAACAAAATTTAAAATCAATTTTGATTAATAAAATTTAATAAAATATAAATTAAAAACTAAATTTAAAAAACTTGGTAACAGTGGAAATTGATAATGTGGAAAATGAATTGGAATTGAAAGGGTGGAGTGAGAGGGATCTAGTTGCAGATTGATGTGACTGATTTTTTTACAGATTATGCGGAAGGAAATTTAAGGGCCCAATGGTCTTTTCCCCCCTTAAGAATTGTATCTCCTCACACTTTATTAATTACATGTATCAGCACACACTTAACCTCTCCCAATTGTACTAGAGAAAACTTTGCCCAAAAATCAATCATTCATCTTAATCCGGCTAATAAACAACAGTTTGTTTGTTCAGGATTTCAATTTAGAAGCTGCATCAAATTGTGTCAAGAAATCTAGTCGATTAGACGTCTCCATGTAAGTAGAAAACTTGAAGATATAAAAAATAACTCAACTAAAATTACTATTCAAAAAAGTAATCAACGAGATAAACAACACACAAATGATTTAAGTGACTCGAATAATGTGATCTACATCCACTGGACCAGACGAGTACTTCTTTGATTGATAAAAAATGTTTAGTTGTTTACACAGTGACGGAGCCAGAAATTTTAGATTGGGGGGCCCGATTTACATTACTATAAAGATAAAATAATATTATATTTAATTCATTATAAATTTTGATTGTTTCGACTCATAATAGGTGAAACGGTGTTAAAATTATTAGACAAATGTATAACTTAAAATATATTCCCTCCATCCCGTAATGACTTGAATACGTTGATAAGTTCACTTTTTAAGAAATGTGAATTTAGTGAGGTGTGGGGTCAAATAAATAAATGAGGAGTATTTTTGGTGATTTAGTGAAGTATAAAAGAAATTTAATGAGGTGTTAAAAAAAATTAGTGAGATGTAGGAAAGAATGTAGATAAAAATGAGTGACAATTTTAAAAATAAAATAATGTAGTGAGAATATTAATTTTGTAGATTATTTACCTATTATGAGTGTACAAATAATTTTGAAACGTCTCAAATAAAAAAAAGGTATAGAAATAATTATAAAACGAAAGAAATATACATAATAAAAAAAAAAAGTGGTGGGGGCCCACTGCCCCCGCTGGGCCCTATGTGGCTCCGTCCTTGTGTTTACACACTCATTCACTCGAAATAGGATATTTCCTCAATTCACTCGTGAACTCACACAACTTAAAAATTACAATTGTACTTGCATCCAAAATCAACCTTTACAATGAACAATTACATGAGAGTATATAAAGACCAAGGTAGTTGCTGCTGTTAGGAGTCGTTGAGTAGTTAACAACCGTTTGTAATAACTCATGTGCTCTGTTAATGCCCAACTGAAATGGTAGTTATGCCCTCAAGTAGTTGAAACTGTAATACAGTTAGTTAAACTAACTAACTTCCATATCAGAAGACTTGCCCGTAGAGATCTGATGACTTCTACTCATCTGATACCCAACTCTTCTGATCTTGACCAAAAACTGACTCTGCTGATCTTACTCTACTCTACTGAAATGACCAACTATACTAAACTCTAAGCATCTCCTCCTCAATTAACTGAACACATTCAACTCGTCAGCGATTATAAGATTATGAAATACTTGTATTTCCCTCCATTAATTGCCACTACTATTACACAGCTACCCTGGCCTCTATACCGTCATCTCTTCATTAAATATACAATTAATCAATTCATTAATTAGTTGGGAGTATAAATTAATAACCTCTCCAACTAAATAGTGAGGACATATTTCTTGAGTTATTCCCTACCCTTTAGCCTCTTATTTCTTACATGCATTTCAAACTATCTTTCCATTCTCATCAACTTTAGCCGCCTCAATCGTTCCCCTCTTCAACCATTCAATTATATAGTATATAACTCATCCACTCATCACTTTAATTTTCACATCACATCATATTCCATTTTATTTTCTAATTTAACAAAAGAAGAAATTCAATTTTTTGTTCATAAAGTTGATACATACATACATACATGGGTTCTTGGATGTGGATCTTTCTTGTATTTTCTGCAAATTTGCTCTCTCATGGCTTATCACAACATCAAGGTACTTTCAAACTCTCTTTTTCTGCTTTCTCAGTTGTTACCGCTAATTACTCTTTTTCTGCATTCATCAATTCTTTAACTTATTACCACCTTCTTGTTTGGCCTATAGCTAAAATTAATTCACATTAAATGAACTTCATTTTTCAAGGAGAATAGGTTAAGTAATTTTCATCTGGAAAATTGCACCATAATATTCATTACAAATGTCGTTTTCATTACCAGGTTTCACCACATTTGTTACTCTACTCATTGCTGTGAAAAAGAACTTATCATGATTCATGATTTTCTTTCTCGCCAATTTTCCATTTTTTTTTATTCATGGCGTAATATATAAATGGACAAGATAGAAAGAGGATAAATTAATAATTCAACCATCTAATTTTATAATTTTTATTTAAGAACACGGGTTTTAAGAAAAATGAATTGTTTATGTAAAAGAAAAGAGAAATTATAAAATTGATTGGACAAAACAAAAAGAAAAGTGAGAATTATAAAATTGAATAGAGGAATACTATATATGAGTTTTTATGAAATCAAACTCCACACATACATACAAGTTATTATAAATTAAAATATATAGTATTTTATGTTGAACTTGACTTGACCCATCACAAAATTCTAATACATCACTCAATATCATCATTACTATTTATTACCCATGGTTTTTTTAACATATATATATATATTAAAAATAATAGATGTAGTACAAATAATTTTATCGATAGAGAATTAATAGATAGAGTATAATAAAATAGTAATAAATAGTGTTTAAAGAGTAGATTAAGTAATATATAATGTAACAATCTAACATGAAAAAATTAATTTCTTATAAAACTAAGATGATACATGTGTATAAAATACTAATGTTAATTAGACGTACAAACTAGGCTGCATTGGTGAAGAAATCCTTTAAACCAAATCGGTCCCTCTACCTATTTATTGTGCGTAGTTGGTGGATAACAACTTCAATGCGAAAAGAAGTGCCACAAAAATTGGTTAGGCAATTAACTGCCGGAAAATTAAAAAGGATGTCATACTAGAAAATACTATAAAATTTTCAATTTTTAGCTCATAACTTGTGTACGGTTTAAATTTGACCCAAAAATAATTTTTCACATAACATAATTAGATGATGTTGTTTTCAAAATTTCGACCATTTTGAAGTCAATTTTTTGTTTATGAAAATAAATTAAAAATGTGAGTTTTATGAACTTGTTGATCAGATGACACGAGGGATAATTGACTTATATCATATTAAAAAATTGTAGTGTAATTTTTAATGTTACTGTAATAAAGTAAATTTATGAATTAATAATATGATGAGTGTAATTTCCTAATTTTATTTTAAAATTTCAGCTTCAAATTACACTTTCATGCACCAAGCAACCTCCGCCCCATCTATCTCGTACTATGACTACATCATAATCGGCGGCGGCACCGCCGGCTGCCCACTCGCCGCCACGCTCTCCCAAAACTCCACCGTGCTCCTCCTCGAACGCGGCAGCTCGCCGTACGGCAACCCCAACATCACTAATCTCTCCGCCTTCGGAAGAGCCCTCTCCGATCCATTACACACCTCGCCTTCCCAGCGCTTCATATCGGAAGACGGCGTCATCAACGCGCGCGCGCGTGTGTTGGGCGGCGGAAGCTGCATCAACGCCGGATTTTACTCACGCGCCGACGCCGACTACGTACGCGCCGCCGGATGGAACCAGAGCCTTGTGGAAGAGTCGTACCGGTGGGTGGAGGACGTGGTGGCGTTTAGGCCGGAGCTAAAGGAGTGGCAAACGGCGGTGAGAGATGGATTGCTGGAAGCTGGTGTGAATCCGTACAACGGTTTCACGTATGATCATTTGATTGGGACCAAGATCGGCGGCACCATTTTTGACGGCGAGGGGCGGCGCCACACGGCGGCGGATCTCTTGAAATATGCCAATCCCAAGGGCCTAACTGTCTTGTTGCATGCTTCTGTCCATAAAATTTTGTTCAGAATCAAAGGTACGTAACTGTTTTTCGGTTCTGTTTCAGCTAACAAACAAATGTGATAACAATATTTAAATGTGGTGATTTTATTTGTAATTATTTAAAAATTTAAATTATTAAATTGTAAATCAGGAAAAGAGAGTTAACCTGTAAACTATTATGAAACGTTGATTATTTTTTAAAAATAACACGTAATGTGGAATACAAGTGGAACATCGAAACAAGTGTTTCATATGTTCTCAAGCCATTATATGCATTTGAATTGATCAGGGAAAAAGAGGCCATTAGCTCACGGAGTGACGTTTAGAGATAGTTTAGGGAATAAGCACAAGGCATACTTGAAGCATGGGCCGAAAAACGAGGTGATATTATCAGCTGGGGCATTAGGAAGCCCACAAATGTTAATGCTGAGTGGGGTAGGCCCAATGGACCACCTCAAGGCCCATAACATAACCGTAGTCTTGGACCAGCCTTTAGTGGGCCAAGGCATGTCAGATAACCCAATGAACGCAATCTTCGTACCATCGCCAATTCCGGTGGAGGTTTCGCTGATTCAGGTGGTCGGCATCACCCCCGTCGGAAGTTACATCGAAGCTGCCTCCGGTGAAAACTTCGCCGGTGGCCCTACCCAAAGAGACTTAGACTACGGCATGTTCTCTCCTAAGGTATATATATCTCATTATTACTTACACGCTTTTCATTTGAACGTTTCAAAATTACTTATACCCTCCCAACATCATTTTATTTTTAAAATTGTCACTATCTTTTTACATACATTTAATCATATCCACTTTACACCTAATCAAATCATCTAAAATACCCCTCCTTTATTCTACATCACCGACCACTAAATTCACTTTACTTAAACAACGTGTTGATCAAACCGTGCAAGTAATTTTGAGACGGAGGGAGTATATATATGTTCACTTTCCTTATTTGTGTCTAATTGTATAATATGTATGCAGATAGGGCAGCTATCCACATTGCCACCAAAGCAAAGAACCGAAAAGGCTCTTTCCCAAGCAATTAAGGGCATGGAAGCCCTGGACCCTTCAGTTTTCAGAGGCGGATTCCTTCTTGAAAAAATCAGGGCCCCTATATCCAGAGGGCATCTCCACCTCAATAATAGCAACCCTAACGACAACCCCTCGGTTACATTCAACTACTTCGAGGACCCTCAGGATTTGCAAACATGTGTCGATGGCCTTAAACTCATTGAATCCGTGATTGAATCGAAGCCATTTTCGGCCTTCAGATACGACTCTCTCTCACTCCCTCTCCTCCTCAACATGACAGCCAATGCGCCCGTGAATCTGCTGCCACGTCACGCCAACGTGTCGACCTCGTTGGAGCAGTTCTGTAAGGACACTGTGATGACGATATGGCATTATCATGGAGGGTGCCAACTTGGGAGGGTGGTCAACTCTACAGATTATAGGGTTCTTGGTGTTGATGCTTTGCGTGTTATCGACGGCTCAACGTTTCTTGACTCTCCGGGCACTAATCCTCAGGCCACCGTTATGATGCTTGGCAGGTAATATATGAAACTGTAGTTTTTCAAGCTAAAAGTCTTTAATAACAAAAAAATGACTTTTAATAACGGATTTGTGTCATTAAAGGTATATGTTATTTAGTATAATAACTTGATGATTTTTTACTCGTATTTTATTAATTTGGTTGTGCATGGATACTGCAGGTATATGGGAGTGAAGATTCTGAAGGAGAGATTTGAAGCTTGAAAATATTTAAATTACAGATAATTTGTTTTTTTTCTAATAAATGTGAAAGGATTTTTTTCTTGCAATGTTGTGTAAATTATTGGCAGTTGTTGAATGTGAGGGTGTATGTATTTGGATTGAGTGGTTCGGATGTTGTAAAACATAATTATATATCCGTCGACAGACAATTTTATGTGATGTTTGCCTTGTTAATTAGCTAGATAAATACTTAACCCGATTGGTAAAATTACGCTAGGTAAATATATATTTGTCTCGTTAGATATATAATATATACAACAAAATCTGCAAAATATTTTGTTTCACAAGAATACTACAAATCAAAAGCTGCAAAATTTAAAACAAAATCTGCAAAATATACAAATCCATGGGGGAGAAAGAGATTCCAGTGCTGCAGCTGTGCAGTTCCAGATCCGATGTCATCGCCGCCACGTTCGCCCAGAGCCTCTACCAATGTCATCGCCGCCACGTTCGCCCAGAGCCTCTATGTGTCCGCCGCTCACAGGCCCCAGTTGAAATTGCTCCGACGGAAGTGAGGAAAACAAGTAGAGGGATAACTTCCTGAAATTGGGTGTGCGTATTTGTGGGAGTATATTTAATTTGAAGGGTATTTGGATTTTTTATACATAAAATTTGGTAAAAAATCATGTTCCTTATAACCCCATGTAAAAAACTTTTTATGATATGAAGATTGGATAAAAAGACCAATTCCTCTCTTTTTTTCCGAAGGTATGGTATTTACGAAAAGTTAAAAAAGAAATTTAAAATATATAATGATAGCATAACAACCCTGGCTCATAATAAATTTGCTTCTCATACGCAGAGGGCATAATATTGATTCACTCCCCAAATGTAACTAGGAAATTGCACACATTTTGTCCTAAAAGCACGATTGGGATTTCCTGTTACACAGCTACAATGGTGTATCGTCTTCTATTAAACATATAAGAATGAAACGTAAATAATGTAATAAACCAATGTCATCATCTTTCTGCTGCTCTTCTCTTTCTCGTCTTACACGTCATTTAAAAAATGTATATAATTTATTACAGTACCATTGCATAACATGAAATCTCAACGGTCGAACACAATGTATAAAAAGCCTCTTTTACAAATGTAACCACCACAACCTAATCATATGTGGAGTATAATCTAGTTTCAGAAACTAGGAAAATATCTGGCTTTAAAATTAAGGAATGACTAGCAAAAAAAAGGGTGCTGTGATCAAATAGTGAGATTCTCTTGAATACCTGTAAATGTGCCTATTATCTTGCCACCCATGTCTGGAAAAGTTTCACAGCCCGGGAGAGGCCTGACTTTTCCGGTTCTGTCAACTTCAACGGGATACTTGAGAAGGTGACCAGTAATGTCAGATATTTCATCAGCCGCAAACTGTTTCCAGTTGAGCTCGCTCATCCATCTCACACGTCTCACGCATTCTAAGCTCTCTGGTTGTTCAAAGCATTTCTCTAATGTACCCGTGTGCTCTGCCCACAATGACATTCGGTATCCATATATCTGTACAGTTCGTCACAAAAAGGATAATTGAATTAATAACTGCAGATAAAATCTTCTCAGTATACTAAGAATCATCCCATTTTTCAGACACAGGCAAAATGAGAAACATGATGATGTGATATGATTTAGTGGATTTTGAGATTTATGTCAAACCAAAGCATAAGATTGTGTGATGTTGTATTGTTATATTATTATTATTGTTGGTTGTAAATTGTAATAGTAATGATTGAATTGTTATGTAGGAGTAATAATTATTGTGTTTTATTAGAAGTTGCAAAGTGAAAATAAAAGGTGTAAAAAGTAGAACTAAAATTAGAATTCGCCAAATCTGATTTTTTAATCCCAAATCATTCTCAAATCTCGGATTTGAAATAACTATTGAAGATACAACTATACAAGTTACGACTATCTATACATCCTCAAAGAGTCAAAACTTGATGCAGCATGATCAATAGCTATATGAAGAGCAAAGTTGAAATGCAATTTTTGAATCAAGTTATCCATATGTGATGAAGAAAGAATATGAATGTACCTCTCCATGTGGATTAGCATGCTTGCTAGCCCAAGTATAATGAGGCTGATACGCGCCCATAGCAATTTCAGTATCCCTGGTACCTTCTAGAGATCGTTGATTGATGTTTGCAGAACCCATTAACACAAATTCATCATCCACTATCATTCCCTTTGAATGGACATAGATCATAAAGCGCCTGTTTTTCCTTGCGAGTGCCTACACCAGATGAGACGTTCAAAATTAAGTCAACGAAGCATGAATGTGAATCATTAAAAATAGTTAGGGGTCATGAGAAAATACAAACCTGTGGAGTATTTCCATTAGAGCTTTTCTTTGGCGTACTGGCTTCGGTCTCACGATTCCCAAGGCAAAAGAAGTTGAGATAATCTTGAGGTTCATACTCTTTCTCGAGCCCCATCTCTTCTAAAGCCTTGTAGATGGTTTCATACATCATTTGCATTGTATTATACTGCAGATACGCAGAATAATATTATTAGTGTTTATAAGGTAACAAGTAAAGTACATCCATAAGAGAAATTCATTAACCTTTTGCATCTCCTGAACTGAACAAAAACCACTGATTCCTTTCAAGAAAATGAATCGACTCCTCAACATATTGAATCTATGAAGGTATGTCGTTTCTAGCTTACAGAACACAAGATTTTACGTCCAAAATCCTAATGCAAGTTTGTTTGTAGCATTATGTAAGCTAGATTTCAACATTCTCTCACATGCCTTTTCTTTTCCCAATAACACACACCTTTATTTTTCACAATATAATAATCCCACTATCACTTACTTTTTCACTATTTTTTTCTCAATCCTACCTCACTACGTGGGTGTTTTCAAACACTAGAAGTTGCTTAAAAGCACTTATTTTTCAAATAAAATCACTTTTGGAGTGTTTTCAAACACAACTAAGTGATTAAGTTAATTTATTAAAAGTGATTTTGGTGAAGCACCCCTCCACCTACTTCTAATAGTTTCTATATGTTTCTCATCATTATAATAATAAATTTTACAATTTTACCCTCACAATTTAAATAATATTTCATCTTTACACATTACCTATCCAAATGTAATAAGGGTGTTTTTTGTAAATTTATAAAAAAAAGTGGTTTGTTTTGTAAACACCACAACATATACACAATTGATTTAAAGTGCTTAATTTTAAAACACTATCAACTTTCAATTTTATTGCAAAAATCAATTTTAATCACTTTGAATCCATTACTATAGTTTGCAAACACACCCTACATCTATCAATCAAGCATACACAAAAGTTAAATTCACCTTTTTACTATTTCAGGATTTTAGGTGATGAACGTGTAAAAATATCGCAAGACCGCTTTATAAAAACATTTATTCAAGGCGTAGTATGCATTTCCTTAAGTTACTACCCTTTACCACCTTCTAAATAGTTAATAACTCTGCTGCTTTCATTTAGTCTTATCGACTGCGGTACAAACAAAAAGACCGTTCCTTTTTATTAAAAGGAATTCCTAGAGATCCAACAAAATCAATTTCTCATAATATATGCAATGAGTTGAATTAAAACTTTGTAATAGGCTAAAATAAATGTTGTCAACAATCTTTAACCGAGGGTCTGAAGAACGTACCTGCCAAAAAAGAATTCTTTGAGTGGGAGTACTGGTAGGAACTCCCTCCGGCCACATTGGGATAATAATATACACAGAAAACCTCTCCCTTGCTCTGATTTTATTGGCAACTTTGAGAGCTATTTCCATAGGAATTAAGTTATTTGCACCTGAAAATTAAAAGCATTATTTGCTTCTTTCTAAAATAAGACGCAAAAAGAATACTTTATAACGAAATATTCTGCAACTACATTAACTACTAATTTGATTGGGTATGATGAGTTCTACAAAGAAATTGGGTTCCTTACCTAAATCCTTATAATTAGCCCAGTTAAATGATGATCCAAGGAAGTACTGGTTCTCAATATAGATAAAATGCTGTGCTGCTCGAATTGCTTTTACATAAGCAGTATGTATACTCATATCTATAAGTAGATTCTTCCCACATACCAGGTTCTGTTCAATGCACAAAAGTTCCTAAATCAATACCATCATCATGAAATTGAAACTCATCTAAAAGTAAAAAGCAAGATGGTTTTCTTACCTTGCTTGTAGCCTCCTGTGGCTCCTTGGGGAAGCCTTTAACTGAGTTCGAGTCAATTGAACGAAAAATCTAAATCATGTAGTAAATTTTAGCCCCTCCAAATAAAGTAAACAGTAATATAATTAAAGAAAGGGTTAATTGCAAAAAAATCATGACCTTTTCACTTTTTCAATTACAACATATGTTTTCAAAATTTGCATTTCGAAAC
Source organism: Galeopsis tetrahit (assembly GCA_963675135.1). NCBI lineage: Eukaryota > Viridiplantae > Streptophyta > Magnoliopsida > Lamiales > Lamiaceae > Galeopsis > Galeopsis tetrahit. The sequence goes on along the minus strand of OY776134.1, from coordinate 60,900,263 downwards.
ATGAACTTTCAAATTGCTGCAATTCTATCACATGACTATTTTTCGGCAAGTCCTTCTGATGTGGCAGCGTATAAAATTGCAAAAAATTGATCTGATTCCGTCACATGACCACATAAGGTCCAAAGCAGAAAACCCATTTTTTCCCTTAATATTATGGTTAAATGGAGCTTTGTCTCACAGACTCATTCTGTAAGTCTGTCAAAAATTAAAAGGTTGTAATTAAATTAAACTGAAATAATAACAAAAATTCGTGAATTTATTTGCAATATTTCAAAAAACCTCTGGCTGCTGAAAATGGTCATATGATATAATTGCAAAGTTTAAAAAGTCAATGTACTGAATTGCAAATGTTTAAAATATACGTTGTAATTGAAAAAAACGTGATATTTAATGCAATTAAACCTATATATTTTTCTAAAAAAAGTTCAAACCTGGACATGCCAACCCTCGGGATCACCTTCTCTTTGGGTAGCAGCCTCGGCCATTCCTAATACATCAGGCATTCTTTCAAGCTTGAGTAAAGAATCATCAAGCGATCCTTTCATTTTCTTAAGGCCATGGCGCTTTGAGGCCTTCAGCCAACGCTCTTCAAAGTTTGTCAACACATCATATGCAGCTGGACCATCAATTTTAGAGTGTAAATCATGCCACGGCTCGCGTGGAACGCCAGGAGCAGGCCCCTATGTTATACACAAAAAGTAAAGGAGAAAGAAAGATCTTATAGTGATCATACAAAACATTGGTCAAAAGACAGAATCATCAAAACTCCCTAAACTATCAACTTTTGTTTTGATAGGGCCCTATATAATTTTGTGTTAAAAGATCTTGAAGTATTGAAATTTTATTTCACTGAATGAAAAGGGCTTTTAAAACAAAAAAATAGTTATCAAAACAAAATTTAATAATTTAGGCATCCATTGATGCCCTATGCCTAGAGAAAAACTAAGTAAAATCTTACAGTGAAATTAGGATTATGAAAATCGTCTTTGTGAACAGTTTGCAATGTGCTAAATATTTGGTGCTTGGGGGTATCATATCTTCCAGTGCACAGGTCAAGGCCTCCAACAAATGATATGATCTTTCTCCGGTTGTTACCTGCATCGGCATCTACTATCACACTTTTCTGATGATGCGTATAGATTGATCCTGTTTCCTGATGCCAAATGAAAAAATACAATTGAACCCTCGTCCTTCAACCAAACTATTTTTTTTCTATATTTTTTCAAGAATCAAAGAAAAAAGTGATTGAATAGTATCAGTTCATGTGATGAAAAGTATTAGCTCACATAATGAAATATATTAGTTGTATATTGTAAAAGCATTACTCTTCTTTTGTATGAACTTATACTTTTCTTCATATAAACTAAAAAATGTATTGAAAAAATCATGTTCAGATTCAGGTTTAGCAAAGTCAATTGCAACTGATGACCCCGTGCATGAAAAATAATTCTTAAGAAGGAGCAACATTTCGGCCAATTTAGACCAAAAACTTATACTTTTCTTCATATAAACTTAATATGTGAAGATAAATACTTGTGAGAGTGGAGATAAAATAGTGTGTGAATAGTATTTCCTTTAGAGGAAATGAGAATTATAAAATTGGAAAACAAAAAAGGAAAGTGAAAAAAAAATGGATGGAGGGAGTACTTTTCATTACATGTTACTTTTCATAAAAAAGTGGTCAAATAGTATTAGTTCATGTGGTGAAAAGTATTAACTTACATAATGAAAAGAATTAATTGTACATTGAAAAAGTAGTAATATCGTTCAACCTATGAACTAATACTTTTATTCCGTATGAACTTATATTTTTCTTCATATAAACAAATACTTCTCTCATTATATATTTAAGTGCTTTTTGTGAATTCAAACTTTAGTCAAAATTGCACGTAGAAGTTTTTGCCCTAACGAAAATAAAAAAACTTATATGAGATGATCAAACCTGCTTTTTTGCCCAGCTGCCTTTCTTAGCACTCCGTGGACACAGCAGAACTTGCACGGATGAATGCTTGAAATAACGACGTGTTTCCTCATCACTTGTACCCATTAAGCCATCCTGAATGTACAAGAAGAAAACTAGCTACTGAATGAAGCACATTTAAGTCAAAGAATTTTAACAAAAAACTAGAGAGTATATGCCATGATGGCTATTAGTTAACAAGCAATAGCACTGCAAACAGTCATGTTTTGCATCAAACATATCACCTAACATGCAGAATGTATTTTGCAGTCGATTTTGTTAGGATGCATATGTGGCCAGAATATATATGCATTTGACCTCCATACGTGCAACACTCTTGGAATTAAGTATAGGTAGCAATAACGTGCTTGGATTCATAACTAAGGTGATCAGAAAGACCTATCAAATTACATTTAGGGGGTGCTTGGTTCAAAATTCTTCAATATGAATGAGAATGAGAATAAAGATGATCAATTTACGACTAATCATACATTATATGAGGTAATAAGACTCAAAATAAGGTAACAATTACCCACATTTGGATTAACTACCTCCCCTCCTATAAACATTTCTCAATTTTTTTCACTATTTCACAACCAACAATTATTTTTTATCTCTATATTAAACCAAAACATTAACAATGCAAACACCATCCTCATTGTAATTCACTGTTGAATGTTTCTCATTCCCATTCCAATTTAAGAATTTGAACCAAACGCCCCCTTAAATATAAAAGATATACCAAAGAAGGTGCTATACTAATATAAAAAGAAAATAAAAGAGTGAAAATTTCTTACAGTTTTATACCCCAATATGCCGGTGGAGGTACTTTACACAAACTCTTCCATACTTTACACACAATTTTCAATACTCAATCAATCATCTATATTTTCAAAATCCTACAAAATCCACACCCCCTAACATATACGAAGTCCAAATACACCTTTTAATATTCAATAAATCCACCTGCTGGATTTCAAATCCAATTATGTGATAGTAAAAGGATGGTAGCAATAATGTGATTGTATTCATAACTAAAGTGATCAAACATAGAAACATAAAAGATAGCAAATAAGGTAATGTACTAATATAAAAATAAAAGAGTACACAGTTCAGTTCTTACAGTTTTATACCCCAATATGCTGGTGGAAGTAGGATCATCCCACACTAAGAGAAGCACCCTCACACCTTCCTGAGACTTAGCTTTCAAAATCTCACCCAAATTACTATTTGCCACATTAGGATCATCTCTCACAAGCTGAACAAGATGATTAACAGACCACCCTGTAATATAAATTAAACGACGAGCTTGACTTATTGCATCATAAATATCGCGCCAGCAATGTCCATTTTTATACAGCCTCCCATTAGCCAACCACAACTTGGGCAACACATCATCATCTACATGAGCATCTTGATAGAGAGTGACCGTTCCGCCCTTCCGAACAGGAAAATAAGTCCCAGGTACTCCTTGATAAGAAAGATCCCCCCCAACTCCACCATGATAAAGGGGAACCTTATCCATAGGTATATACTGAATTTTTAAGGTCAAAACTGCCCCTGGATTGCATTGCTTCCCATTTGCACCAAGAATTGGATAAGTGCCCTCAATTATTTGGCCTGAAATCAACTGTTCTACAGGGATTCCTACAGCCCCTATAATCTGGGACCCAACTACATCACTATCTTTAACCACGAAGTGCACTTCTGCACCGTTATGCGCCACTGGGACGTAAAAATGCTGCCCCCAAACAGGGTTTTCGGAGTTACTAATCACGAAAGTCCTTCCAACTACAGCATCAGATACCGATATAGTAACGTAGGGATCACTTGTAATCTTGGGGGGTGTGGTTCCTTCCACTTTAGATATGAACTTCCCAGATAATCTACCAAACATATCTCCTAAGCTTTTGTGGAATAAATCCATGTTTGGAAGGTTTCTTGCTTCCTGAACCCAAATATCGAGATTTCCATGCAACAACAACACCCTAAGTGACCCTGTTGAGGTCTTGAATGGCACAAATTGCACACCTTGACCATGTTGTGAACTACCAGACATTGAATCAGAATAACTTAAATGAGCCATGTTAGTGATTACAAAATCTTTCTATTTGAAATGACTATATGGGACCAAAAGAGTCAACAGATTGCAAAATGAAAAGTCATAAATTCATCAAGATCCAATTAATGTTGTGTTACAATAACAATATAAGAAATGTATTTCAATATCACAGTAAATGCAAAACCAAATGATAATAAATGATCTAGATTGTGCTCAAAAGTGCTGAAAACGTAAATATAAACCAGATACTTATACAACTAACAACAGATGAGATCAAGGATCAGAAAAAAATCCTCAGGGAGCACCCGATCCACCTCAAAAGGTCTAAACAGAACTTGAAAATCGAAAATCAAGACTACCCAGATAAGTAATCTGAAGCAAGAAGCAAATCTTAAACACCATAACAGAACTGCAAAACGTAGTTGCTTGGCGTAACAAGACTTTGACCCAGAATAAACAAAGGAAGAAAAGTGTGGGGATTGGGGGATAAAAAGTAATTAAATACAGATGAAGTTGAGTTGACAAGATACAAAAGGATTGGGGCGATTTAAATACTGAAGAAAGCCAATTGGTGGAATATTCAACAATTTATGGCTGCAATAGATTCAGAAGAGGTCCAGGGACCCAAGGGTCGTAGAAATAATAAAGAATTAGGGAAGATTCGGGGAAAAGGGAGTGGGGGCAAGTGAACAAAGCGGGGAATGTGGCATTGTATTGTATACAAAGTTATCCTTCTCGAATTGCTCGTCAACTAAGAAAATAGTATGTAGAGTAGGGTATGATAGGATAGGGAAGAAATTGGGAGCAACGATCATGGCCGGCGCCGCCGGCGAGACTAGTACGGCTTCCAGAAGCAGGGGAGACATAGTCCAAGGCGACTCTTCAACTGTCACTATTAAATTAATATGAAGGCCAAATTTTTATTCAACTATTTTGATACCTCAGTCTCTTTACCAATTCAATTTTTTTTTTTAAAAAGGGTATATTTTTAATATTCTTGTTAAAAAACAAAAATCTTTGAAAAAAATATCTACAATCTTAAAATTGTAATACAAATAACTTCAAAAGTGTAGTTAAAATGATAATTTTACCCCTTATTTGAAAAATCAACATATTTGAACGAATCAATTTTTTGTCTGAAAAGTTACTGATCAGTCACATCCAACGGAATACTTCACCTACCCACTTCTTTCTCCCTTACTGATTTGTGAAACATTTCAGTTCTTTCAAGAGTTCTTCACATATTTTACTTATAAATTTTTATTGCAATTTTTTTATTTACTAAAGGGTTAACGGTTAACATTAAATAATATAAATTTTTTAGTTCATATTTATTAATTGTAATCATTAATATTTGTATACAATTAACATATTTACAACAGACATTGCATACTAGCAACAGACATTGCATATATCGAGTAAACATTGCATATTTGCAACACACGTTGCATACTAGCGTTAAACAATGCATTGCAAATAATAATGCCATCAATGAAGAAAAATACGTATCAATTTACTGAAACTGGGGGTGAACTAAGGAGGAGACCCGCGGGTGCACCCAAGAGGGTGTATCGAGTGAAAACTGGGTGTATCGAGTGAAAACTGGGATTGTGAATCCTGGAAGTGTACTAACTGAAACTGGGGGTACACATAAGGGTCTACAAACCCTAGCCCATTGGAGGGGAGAACCCTAGCCCCTGCCCTAGGACTTGTGTGGCCGCCGCCGCCTTGGAAATCGCCGGCAACGTGATGGGAGTTCGACGCTGGGACGCCGACATCCGCGGCATGAAGAAGATCTTCCTGAGAGAGGCAGCGCAGCGACGCGGCGTCCATCGAAAGCGAGGAAGTGTGTCGTTCGCGATCGCAAATTGTAGGGTGGTCGCGACAGACGGGCCCTCTGCTATCGTGATGAAGTGTGGCGGCCTGGGTTGCGTCGGGAAACGCCATTGACGCCAGAAGTGAGGCTGTGGAGAAAGACGCCATTGATGCCGAGAAAGAGCATGGCGGCACCGTTGCTGGTGTCGACCATGGATACTTGCTGCAAGGAAATGTGATGTTTTGAGAGAGGGGGTGGAGAGAGAAAGTGGATCTGAACATTTGAAATGGTAGGGGATAAATCTGATATGTAAAGCGTGAAAATGGGAAAAATTGATTTGAAACGAGGGAAACAATTATTTAATTGAATAAGGGTAAAATAGGAATTTTGTGTCTTTTTTGTAGATGATAGTAATACTAAAAAGTTCTGGTAGTTTTGAGTGAGTGAGTGGGAGAGAGGGGGAGGGGGAAATGCTGTAGATCTAAGTAAATAATCACAAAATCTTTTGACCTACTACTAATTAGGTACTCCCTCCATCCATGAAATGTAGTCTCATTGGAGTGGGACACATAGGATCACTGTAAATAAAGTTGATGACAATTTGAGTAATTAAGTGATGGTTGAAAGGTGATATTTTTCATAAAAGGGTATAAGACTACATTTTGTGGATAAGGAATATAAGGCAAATGAGATTAGGAGTTATTTTATTAAAAAAAGTAGAAGGAAAAAAAAAATTGTTAATTAAATCAAAGTCTAAATAAGTTTGGGAAAAAACAACCCTACAAAAATGGGTTTAAGGATATTAAGACTGAACAATATATTTGATATCTAATTGAATTTAGAACTTAATTACAAACTAGTTTGGCATATCGATTTCACTTACTTTCTACATCTTTCTCTATACTCGATCTCTCACATATTATATGATGATTAAACACCTGTATTTGAATTCGTTAATACAACCATGGCGAACATGCTCTAAATTATTATTCTTCGTTTTACTCCGCAAATTGTACTGCTTTCTTTGCAAACGTCCTTTTTTCAATTTTATCCATAGGTCATCATAGGCCATACCCACTAATCTATAATATAAAGGTAGCTTAAGGTGAGAAACGTTTTTTTTTTATCATCCATATATCTTACTATTATTTACATTTATATCCTTATATATAATTACAATATTTATTTAACCAACTTTTCAATTTTTTTTTTAATTTAACCTGCATGCATGAATTGACTTAATTTTATTTACTTACATTTATTGAAATATTATATAAATAATTAATCCATATAACTAATAGACCTTTAATTTCAACTTTTTTTTTTTTAATACTAATGTGAAAACTTGTAATGAATCAACTGAATTACTTGTAGCAAGCAAGTATTTTCAACGATCTTCCAAAGACATTTTCAATTCATTTATTCTGCAAACCTCTTGCAGACCATGACCAGTCAAATGGAAACAATCTAATTTCTTGTATGGTTTGCGGATTATTGCACAAGAATAATTTAGTGCAAGTTTTTTAATAGCTATTGTGAATTTTATGTTAATCATGGGTTATACAATACGGAGTACATTATACTACTTATTAGGAATCATGGAGTAACATTTTTGCAAGTTTTAATTAAATCTAACCTTTTGAATATTGACAAATAAATTATCATTCAAACTTGAGGTAATTTCTCTCTTGTTCAGAGCTCATCTGTACAAATAAATACATAACCATCATCCAAATAGGCATTCACAATTTCACATCATTAAATGCTTATGAACAAAATCTTGATTAACAATTTTTATAAAAGTAAAAAATTAAATTATATGTATATTTGGAGAGTAGAGATAATGATGGACAGAAATTAGATGAGAATAGTGTAACAAAAAGATTAACCAAAATCAGTAGACAAGAGGTTTTTTAGTGTGTTTGGGTGCATATAATATAAGCCGATCGAGGGTCACATATAATTTTGTTAGTAGTTTTTGTTCATTCAATAATATTGGTGAAGATCTAACACTTAGCTAATTACCAATATATGTTCTCTCTATCTCTTGCGCTTGGACTTGAGAGACGTAGCCGACTGCGAATTGGTGTGCCAGTTGCGCTTTCTTTGGTTGATGAACCAGTTATTTATCTGCTTCAGCTGCAGCCCTGTTTGCTCTACAAGCTTTGCTTTGTCATCTTCCTGCACACATCATCAACCATACCAATTACTTACTAAAAATATGAAACATATTTCTTTTTTTATCTTATAAATTGAATTATGTCATGCGAATGTCCAATTTTGGTCTGTCTTTGTCCACATTGACCTCAAATTAAATCAAACACGTGACATTGGGATTAAAATTGCACAATTTTTTAACATAATCGTGAAAGTTGACACTTTTTGAATCAAGTTTTAACTCTATCTACTCTTACAGTTGGATAAGGCCACTTGGAGTGCTGTTGCCACCAGTTTTTGAGCACGGTAGTTGTGTCGCCCGGTAACTTCCCGGCCCTTCGTTTACGTAGAATTTCTTCTCTCACGTCTTCGATTCTGGATTTGAATCCCTGTGGTTAATTCCATCCAGAAAAGGTTTTAGATGGATGATAGTAATAGATGAAGAAGAAGAAATTGGAATAGGAATAGGAATAGGAATAGGACAGGCCTGTTTGAGTTCAATCTTGAGTTCTTGCCTGACTCTGTCCATTAAAGACCTTTCAGATTCAGTTGGAAGCAGAGGGCCCAAGCCCATGGGGTCATCAGATTGATGATCTAAACAGTAATCCATTTGGAGGTCATCAACCTCATCATCTGACATTGTTGCTCCACACCCTTCACCTAGACTTTTGCTCCTGCACCATCTCCCATTATAATTACTTACTTTCCCACATCTATAAATTTTGATTTTCCCACATTTAATTATGGTGCTGTTTCTTTCTTTAGGTAATTATATTTTAATTTATTCATGTTTAGGTCCAACATGTGACATTTTAGCATAATCATCTAATTGCAAACACAATTTCCTCTCACTGTTACCCCCAAAATTACAACCCTAAAACAAAATATTTTCTGCAAGCCTTGTCTGAAACCAACTCACGAAAAAAAAAAAAGTTGAAAATGAGGATTGTGAAAAGAATATAAGATTGCATTTTGAAAGGAATGGCCCAATCCAAATGGTAATGAGTCATCTCTCATCCCATTTATATATTCATTCATCTCTATATACAATTGTATATATGAGTCAACTCTTGATAATGAGTCAACTCTTTCATTTTTTTTAATATTTTTCTTCCACCTACGCATTCTCTTGTTGACTTGTCTACCATTCAATCATTATCTCACTAATAAAATAAAATAATATAATATCACTCTTGATATGACATAACGTTACATTCATTTCTACTTTTCGACCCATCTAACCAAACACATGCTTAATTTTCAATATATTGTATCATCCACATTTTTCCATCTTCAGCATCATCTCCTCCACTACCATATTTTTCCAAACATTTTTGAATGCTTTCAAATTGAGTGTTCTACTTATATGGAGTACAATTTTTGCAAGCATTCATCGCTTTCACTACGTACCACTCCTTCAAAACATAATTTTCTTGGGGATACCACCTTAAGAGCATCCACAGACCACAATGACCCATCTAATATGCATTCAAATGAATGATTTAATTGATGAAATATGTCATTTAAAACCATTGTGAGAGAGAAGGGGTAAGTTGTCAAATGCTTTGGATTTGATAAAAAAATAATTTGCAGCTCTTTTTAGAGAGGGCAGGTGATGATGGAACCCATAAATATTTAAATAGTACTTCCTCCGTTTTATAATATTTTTTATAGTTAGATGAACACATATATTAAAAAAAGTGTAATAATGAGTGAAGTTTTTAAGGGTAATTTTATAAACATTTATGTATAAAGTAAAAAAATGATTTCACTTTTGTGTAAAATTGAGAATATTGAGAGGATGAAGTTTATAAATGATTTTTCATTTTAAAGGTGTGAAAGTGTGAAAATTATTGTGGGACGGAATATTTTTAAGTCCTTTTTGGTTCATTCAAATTTAGTATACAATTTTTTATAAACGAAAATATTTATTCTCTTAGATAAACTAACATTTATACACTCTTCCCCTTTTTATTTTATAGTACTACATCTTCTCTATATGTGTACTTGATCCAACAAACAAGAAGCAATCATAAAAGATGTATACAACTAGAATAGATGTTAGTGGGAAATCTACCGACTGTTCATCTCTTTGTTTATTGTCGTCTGTTGAATTTCCTAGAGAGCCTCCTAAAGTCCTAACTATATAAACAAACTACTACTCTATGATGATGGACCCCACTCTACCCACCTCTTGTTGTACGGTCACACTAAACAAAATATCTCAAATCACTGTCTTATTCTCCTGCCTAACTAACCAATTGTTAACATAAAAATATCAAATCAACAAAAAAATTATCCTCATCCATCCAAGTGCTAACTAACATTATAATTTATATTTTTCGTTTAGTCATATCCCAATCTCACACCTCTAAACCCACCAGACAAAATAATTTAATGGATTCAAAATCTTACATCAAAGTGTCATGCGCTTTCTGGCATTAATTCTGATAACATAAATACTATTATGTGTAAGTTTCTTACACTCTACTCATTTCCTGACCTATCGTAGCCCAGCTTCTTTTGCTCATTCAACTAACTTACACAAAATATTAGACCAACATGCATATCCACTGAATAATATTTTTTTGCACTGGTGCAACGTGACACATAGACACTGATTTGATCGAAAAAATGATACTCCCTACATCCTAGAGGAATTTGCACACATTTTAATAATGTGTAAAAAAAAGTGTAATAAGTGGTGTTTTGAGGAGTATTTTTGTAAACTTTTATGAATAAAGTAAAGTAAAAGGTAGGTTGAGTGTGAAAAAGTAATGTCATATGGGTAAATATGTGTATATTTTGAGGGTAAGAGTTATGACAATATTTCTTTTTATGAAGTGTTTAATTGGTATAAGACATTCATATATATATAAAAAGTGTGTAAATTCGTATGAGACAGAGGGATATTATTTTTAATTAAAACGTGTAAATTAACATGACATAATAACACTCGATCCATTAGTAAATAGAGGGAGGGAGGGAGGGAGAGAGAGAGATACCGGTGAGTGATTGTAAGTTATGTTCAATTTCACGGCAAGCCATGACAGCTTCAACGGCGTGGACCCTCACATGTTGCTGCAGCTGCTCTCTAAATGAACACAATACCACCAAGTACTGCGTCTGCACCATTCATATATACACACATACATTAAATAAAAAACGCATATATATATATGAATGAGTTTTCAAAGGGAGAACAAATTAATAACCCAGAAAAATATTACTGTATGTAAAAACAAGAAAAACAAAATACCGAATAATTAAATTAATCAAAGGAAAATAAAAAAGTGTTTTTAACATTTTCTTAATAAGTGTGTCAATTTATTTGAAATTGAAGGAGTTGATGGTCCAACAATTTTTTACAAAGTCATTTTAGTATTTTTGGGCAAGTTAAGAACAAATTTATATAAATAAAATTGTGAAACCATTTCAAAAAATCATGAATTTGATTTTACTATAATAAGAAGAAACTCAAATAGAGTTCTATCTTAAAAAGAAAGAGTTACCAAGAAGTTGTCAAGGTCTTGCCTCTGATGAGGAGATAGAGAATGAGTAGTATTTTGAGCATAAGAGCGCAAGATATGGTGAGACTGAGAGAGCTGCGCGTCGATGAGAGGGAGCTGATCGATCGGCGTCGCCACCCGGAGACACGCCACGTGTGCTGCCAGCAGCTGCTCGTAAAGCGGGTTCGAAGCTATCTCCGCCTTCAGCTCCGCCGCATCATCACTTACTCCTCCTCCGATTGACCCACAACCCTGCATCATTCCTCCTATTCCTTGTTCTTGCATCTCTCTCTTTCTCTTTCTGCCTTGAAATAAAACAAATTATAATATAGTAATATTTGACACGATTCGTGAGGAAATCAAAGCAAAAGGTATAGTAGAAGAAGAGGAGAGTTTTAAAGGTGATGTTGAAGTTTGAAGTGATGAGGTGAGGACCACTTAGAAAAAGGAGTTGTTTATGTTCATACAAGCAAGCAAGCCTAGCTCTGATGTGATATCTGATTTTTTATAACTTTGTTTCAGATGTTACGCAAATTAATTGGTGTGTATATATATATATTATGAGTGGAGAGAGAGAGTTGAAAGGGATGGAAGAGGGAGGAGATTATATTGGGATCAGAGGCACAAAACTTTCTGTACCTACTCACCACAGATCACATACACAGCAAAAGAAATCTACTGTTTTATAAAAACAAATTAGACTAGTTTTGTCACTTTTGGTAGCTTTTTGCGGTATGAGTAATAAATTGCATAGGTAAGTGGGAGAGGAAGAAAGGACTGTAGAATCTTTGCCCAACAAGGAAATAGGGTCGGGTCAGATTAAGATGCATCATTCATAAAGATATATGATGCATCAATGCCCTCAAATTTTACGAGATAAAGGGACGGTACATTTAAAATTTTAAATAATTCATGCTTTCTGTAAAATTTTACTCAAATCTATTTTTTTATTCATAAAATATATGTTTATTATATTTAAATAGTTAACTTTTGAATATTAATCACCATTCACATGTATTTTTTATAATTAAAATATAATTTTTTTAAAAAATATATATAAAAAAAAGTGAACAAAATTTTAATGGATAAAGAAAGTACAACTTTATATTATAGTAACTCATCGACACATTTGAGTGGCGACTCAAACTCAACCTCTCCCTTCTTAACACCAACAAAATTGGTGTCACTTCCTCACCCCTAACAATGCCCCGAGAAAAACATGTACAGTACAAGTTTACAGTGTAACTAATACACATAAATTTTTGTCTATATAGGAGTATATCATACGGAGTATATGTATATGTGAATATTTACGTATATTTTTATTTTGTATGTGTTTCTCGTTTAATATATGTGAGGTTTATCTCAAATCTCTAAGACCAGATGAGTTCAACTCGTCTGGTAGGATCAGGTAGATTCTAGTCTGCTGAAGTACTCGTCTGTTGGGCGGATCAGATGAGGTACTTAGCTGATAGACTCAGCTGTTGGAGTCGGACAAGTTAACTTAGACCAGATCAGATGAGGTGGAGGAGTCCAATCAGATGAGATGGGGTTGCGTAGAATCAGACGAGATGGGAAGACAAGTAGAGGTCGGACCAGATCAGTCGAATTTTGTTTGCAGAGTTAATTTTGTCTAAGTGTTGGTCATCAGAAGAGTGAGGTCTTCTGGTCAATCTTCTGATGATGTCGTCTGGTTGCGAAAACAAGTGAAGGGTAAGGAAGTCATTTCAGATTGGGTCACGCTGAAAGTGTGAGTTTGTTACATGGTTGTAACAAAATCCACATGGCAATAATCACGCGTTCAGAACATGCTGCAATCACCGTTGACATCTATAAATACATCATTACTTGCATTTGTAATCTTTGACGCCTGCGAGCATTCGTTTTGAGAGTTGAGAGTTCACGAGTGAAGTGAGGACAAATTCTCTTTCCGAGTGATGAGTGTGTAAACATCTCTTATACTAATCAAATTGAAGTCGTGTGTCCAGTGGATGTAGATCACGTTGATCGAACCACTTAAATCTTCTTGTGCTATGTTTTCTGTTTTCGTTTATATTTGTGAATTGTTGTTCTTCGTTGGATTGAATTATTGGTAGATTGTTTTGCTTGTGATTGGAGACGTCTAGTCGAAGCGGAATTATCGTGAAAATCGTAACAATATCAGAATTACATATTCTCTCCACCCTTCATTTAAATTATATTCTCTTCGTCCAATTTTATTATTTTTACTTTTTTTTTTGTTGTCTAATTTATGTTCATTTCTTTTTAAAAATAATATTATCCATTGTACTTACATCTTCAACTATCACTTATTACATTCACTTTATTCATAACACAATCACTTTATAAGTGGATCGCATAATATCTCATTATACCCTGATTTATCTATTTTATATATAAATTAATCAACATTCATTAAAAGGAAAAATAACATAAAAATTTTGGATGGTAAGAGTAATAAATAACTTAGATTTTATAATACAATTTTTAAATTTAATATTTATTATAAATATAAAAATGCTTACCTAAATTAAATAAAATTGTAGAATTTAATATATATATATATATATATATATATATGTGATTGTTATATATATATATATTTTTTAATTTTTGTAATGAATTAATTAATTAATGAATAAATATATATTATCGATATTAGTAAGCTTATTTAGGTTTGATCAATAAAGTTCGAAAAAGCTGAATTTGATTTGCGGAGACATTTTAAATGAAAGGAGTTAAAAATACATTGATTTCAATTGATATAATATGGTTTTAGTGAAAATTTGAAAATTTTCAATTTTAATTAAAAAAAAGTTGGATTTCAAATCTAAAATTCATTCATTTACTTTTAATCCAAACAGCGAAATTGATTTGAATTATACAGGAAATTTAAAATTCATATACCCAATCTCTCCATCCAAATTGAACTTATGATTCAACTCGTCTAATTATGCCACGTTGCTAGCTACTTATTATCTCAGTCATCACTATTAATTTCAAATCTAAATTTAGGTCACGTGCGACGTGCATATGTTACTTAAACCCTTTAAATTTGTTACACTGCAAATTGAATAAGCAAAACGTTCGTTCGCCCGCACATTGATGGTTTAGTTTATTTTTGGATGTTTAAAACCTACACTACATCTTCCCCTCTGTTAATTAAAAAAAATAAAAATTGTACGAGACAATATAGTCTTAGATGATTGTGAAATAAATTTAAATTAAATGCACTTTACCAATAATTTATAGATGCATTAATTTCGATTTATATCACGTTAGTTAAACAATCTCTCATTTACATGGATATCCTTAATTAATTAATTGGTGAAATTATATACTAATGGTACGAACGTTTTTTATTAAATAAAATACGAGTAATCATTTAAAAAATCATGTACACATAATATTATCAATAGCATTATGTCCAAATAAAAGATGTTAATATGTATAATTGTGATATTAAAATGAAAAATTGTACTACTAATTAAGGTGGGGGTTGCGGTAATTTGAATTATATTGTGATTTAAGAAGGGAAGGTGAGGTGTCAGTGTCATGAGAGTTGCGGGGGTTCCTCTTCTTCCATTTCAGTTTTGGCCTAACTTACATGACCTCCCACCAAACTACTAAAACAATTATATATGGAGTATTTAATTAATCTAATAATAATACATTATACAACCAATAATTCAAGCACGCCATAAAACCATTTTAATATAGCTAGCGGCGCCATAATACAATATTGTGGTTGCCCCATTCATTTCTCACTTTTTTACTCCAACCAAATTAATGTTATTTACTTCTCTCATTTCTAATGTTCGTGAATTATTTAATCAAACCAATATTCAATCCACTTCTCTCATGTCACTTTGACCCGAGTTTATAATTTTATCCGGATTTTATAAACTAGATTTTATGGGTTTATATAAACTAGCCTCCCATTGGATTTATAAAGCCAAAGTTTACGTATCTCACCACATCTAAACCCATCTTATTCTAACTTATGAAGCAAACATGTCATAAGTATATTGTAGAGTATTGTGGAGTTCATTGTGAATAAAATAATTGTTTGAGGATAAAATTGATAACGATTTGAATAATTAAGTGGTAATTGAAGTGTGATCATTTTCATAAAATGTAGTATGAGACTACATTTTGTAAACGAAAAATATAAGACAGGTGAGACTATATTTCGTGGATGGAGGTAGACATGTACAAAACTGAAACTAAAACAGACGAACCTTCGCCAAACCGTCGGTTTCTCTTTGAAAACTAAATCGTAACCTTAAAATTAAGGTTCGATTTCAATTACAGAAATTTAAAACCGAAACAGGCAGTTTGGGGTTAAATCGCCAACCGGCGATTTAACCCCAAACTGACAGTTTTGTCCCTTTTTCTATTTTTTTTAATATTCTTTTATAAATACCTCAATTTCAACTCTTTTTTTACATTGATATCTCTCATATCTTATTTAGCAGTTTATTTTCTAAAAAAATGAGAGAAAATAAACAAAAAACGGTCGAAAAAATTAAAATAGAAAAAAACTCAAATCGTCAGTTCAAAATCATAATCGGTCCGATTATAGTTCGGTTTCAATTTGTAAAATGGTCAACCGTAACCGACAATTTTAATCGTTTAAACATGACAAGGGGAGTATTATTTATTTTTATATCTTCAATTTATTTTTCGTTCCATGCCTGAAATAAATATATTAAAATATCTTCATATTTATTTATCCTAGGTAAAAAAAATGGTTTAGTCGAAAGTCAACTTTATCATATTTATTTATGTAATTTTCTTCTATTTAAAAAAATAAATAAAACTTTATCAAATTAAGATGATTCCATTTCTAAATAGTTTGACAAACAAAACAAAATTAATGGCCATGTCTAGTCAATCTCGTTACCTTCTAAACAATACAATTATTATAAAGGTTATATATACACCTATCTGGATCGGTCTCCATTTCATAGATATAGGGCAAACAAGAAAAATGGATCACTTTTTCTAGCATTTTACAATTAAATTGATTTTTGTATAATGAAAATGAATGAGGAAGAAAAATTACTTTTTATAGAGGGTATAAAAAGTATTTACCATCCATTTTGCATCTAATAGTAACTTTTAAAAAAGTTAGCACTAAAATATAAAAAAAAAAGGCTAAGGAAAAAAAACTCTTAAAATAAGTATAAAATATGTAAATATAGACTGTGCATAAAACATGCATATACATATCATGCACAAAATTAGCACGAAATGTGCACGTACGACAATAAAAGGTATGATGTATAAAAGAAAAAGAGAACCATAAGCTCACAGATCGAACTAGAAATCGGAGTGCCATTAAAATAATAAAATTTGAGGTAAAGGAAAAATGTACACTGCTCTAAACATCAATGTCTAAAATAAATGATGAACAATAAAAAAAGTTGTAAGCAAGTTAAAAATATTCCCTGATAGCACATCATTCGATGTCATCTTGAACCAATGACAAAGGGTTTGTTGGTTGTTTCTCTAAGTGAACCATAATCTGATTTACACCTCCTCCTGATTGGTGATCGAAGGGGAGCATAATATTCAACGATGAGATTCGGTGTGTCCTCAACCAATGCAAATGTGAACGAAATGTGTACATACAAATCGTGTGCAAAATGTGCACGTACGAATCGCGCACAAAATGTGCACATAACATTTGTATAAATCCCCATAAATTTCGAGACCCTGGACGATCGCCACTATTGCCCTGCCTCAAGGCCACCCATAACCCTTTCACTACTCAATATAATATTTAAATCATTCATATTCTCATTCCTTACCACGAATCAAGCAAAGTGCTTATTAATTTAGGTTTGTTTTAAAACTTAATACCGTCTCAGGCAAGAATTTGTCCATAAAAAAAAATGTGGTAAAGTTTGTAAATTTGTCAGGTAACTTACCCAATATTTATTATTGTCTATTACATTTGAAAATCATACGAAAATATCCAATTTTAATACTCAAAAGATCTTATTTCTACACTACTGAAAATGAAATAATTTTAAAAATGTCTCTATGTAATAACAATAAAGTAGTTCAAATTCATGAGTAATTTAAAAAGATATTAATTGTATTATTAAAGGAAATAATTTAGTAATGTTAATTATTTCTTTGACAAATATTAGTTTTTCTTACTAAAAATGATAGATATATACAATTACTTCAAATGGGCTCATCACAACTCATTCTCCAAATTTTATTTATTTATTTTGTCAAGCCAATTGGACTCCGAGCCATGAAAGTGACAAGTGGGTGTATAGTCTAGTCTCATGGGCTTCTTATATTGGTGGTAGAATGGGCTTAAAACTCACCCATGTTCAACGATTGGCACACATTAATTAGCTAACTCTGTTGCTCCTTTTGTTTTCCAACTCCTTTTAAATGTTGAACTCTATTACTCAAGATTTCATGAATATTGATGGAAATTGGGTTCTGGATTGTAGATAGTTATCGATTTCTTGTACAAAATAAATAATTAAATAAGTCAATTTCTCAAAAAAAGAAATTAATTTTTTTTAGAATGAAAACACAATGTTTCCAAAATCCACCCAAAAAGGTCTTACCATTTACTTCTTATAAAATATACTCCCTCCAATTCTTTATAAATAACATTTCGAAGCACTATGGGAATATTAAGAATTACTCCCTCCACTTTTTAATAAGTGTCGTTTTAGCTTTTTTCAACAAATTAAGATTATAAATCATGATCTATATTACCCTTCATTAATTATACTAATTTTAATATATAAATTTTGTTTAATAAAGAATGTGGTCAAGAATGTAGCTAGTATTAATAAATTAAATTATTTTTTAAAATTAATTAAAAAGACAAAGTGACACTTAATAAAAAATGGAGGGAGTATATTGTATTCCTATAATGTCCATAATTAAATAAGCTACTTCATCAACATGGCCTTTATTTCTATAATACTCCATTTGTTCCACTTAGATATATTGATTTAACTTTTTTACAAATATTAAGATTTTTTTTTTTAGAATTTATACAAATTAGATAAGTAAAATTTTTATTATAATTTTATTTAATAAATGTTACTCCCTCCGTCCCAGGGAAAGCTCCCCATGAGCTCTGGGCACGGAGATTAAGAAATATCAATATAATAAGTAGATGTATTAGAGGTGATGTGATTGAGAGAGAGAAAAATATAATGAAATGTGAGGGGGAATAGTTACCAAAAAAGGGATGGGTAGTTTTCTCTGGGACAGACGAAAAAGGAAAGTTGGGTAGCTTTCCCTGGGACGGAGGGAGTATATTTTTTTAATGTAATTAATATATTGAATTATATTAATAAATGAATTAAAAAATATTATTCTATATAAAAAATAATTAGATATAAATTAGATATACATAAAATAATTAAGTATATTTAATTGGTACGGAGAAAGTATATCCCGTGAAAGTAATTAATTTGTGAATAAATGAAGTACAAGGTCAAAATATGGGTACACCATATCTTTTCAAAGCGTTTGTGGAGAATATTAATAACTCCAAAACTTAATTATTCACAAATTTTCTCCACAGAAAAGCTGGAAGTGCATAGCTTAATTATTCACTATAGTGAAGATTATTATATTTATGAGTTAGCACTCTTTTATACCAGTTACATGTATGTAATTGGATCTAATAACCCATTACAAATAACACATGATTCATTTATTATATCCAATTCAATAATCCATTACAAATAACACATGATTCATTTATTATATCCAATCTAATAACCCATTGCAAATAACACATGACCCATTTACTATATCAATTTAACACATAAATTTTTTCATGGACCTTTATTTTACTTCAATTAATTTTTTCATTAAAAAATAATACTCCATTAATTTTTTTAATTTTTATTTTACTCATATTTATATTTCTCTTTTTAATATTATTTTTTAAATTTATTTTTCTTTCTATTTATCATTTGTGTTTCAAATGATAATTTTTTTTCACGTAATAATTATTCTAAAATTTTAAAGTCTAATAAGAAATTTTTTAAAATAATATTAATTATTTTTTTAAGTATTAAATAGTATAATAATAATTTGTTTTAAAAAATAAAACTCCCATCTCTCTTAGCTGCAAGTGTTCAATTCTATTGGTACTATTTTACTTTAATTAATTGGTGTATAATTTTCACCTTATCCTTTCAAAATTTTAGATTCATTCCTTACAAATTTTACTTCGTTTTACATTGTTTAATTTGTTTTTTCATTCAAACTTTCTTTTTTTAATCACTTTATTTTATTTTTTATGAATATAATTTTTTAGTTTATAAGTGTTATGATAACA
The DNA here is from genome assembly GCA_963675135.1 of Galeopsis tetrahit. NCBI lineage: Eukaryota > Viridiplantae > Streptophyta > Magnoliopsida > Lamiales > Lamiaceae > Galeopsis > Galeopsis tetrahit. The sequence continues at coordinate 60,880,418 of OY776134.1, read as the reverse complement.
GTTGATAAATATTATAATATATTATTAGTTAATATGCAGTATTATACGTATTAGTTCATATACAGTATAATATTAGTTTTCAAATATAGTATAGTATTAGTTCACATACTCTATGGTACTAGTTCAAATACAGTGTAGTATTAATTCACATATTGTATAGTATTAGTTCATATATTAAATAATATTTTTATACCCACATTAATCTCTAGTACTATACCATAGGCGTACTATTACTAATACTATATCGTATTTAAACTAATATTATACTTAACAAAAAATACATAACTTAACACATTCATAATTTCAAGCATACCATGCAAATTAATAGTACATCAATATTAAAAGATTGATATTAACTAACTAGTAAGAAGAACAAAAGTGAAAATGGACACACTGAACACACAATTCAATTAATAGATACGATCACACTCAATAAACATATGAATGCATCAACACGGCGATTACCACAAATAAAATAATAAAGCTGATGCAATATTATGCTGGTTTCTTCCCCATTCTCCACTCATTTAAGTTTCTAAATATAATCTTTATTTTTCATTTAGATTATTATAATCTACAATTTTAAAAACTTGTAACATCATATTCATACATTTATACCTCAATTAGAAAAAAAAATTGATTTTTTTTAGTTTTGTTTTTTTTTTCCGATTTTTTTTGTATTTTTTTCCTAAATTTTGTTCATTTTTTGAAAAGAAAAAAAACTGAATTTTTTTTTTCATAATTTTATTTTTGAGTTTCATATTTTTTTAATATTCATTGCTTTTTTTATATTTATTTTTTAAAAGTTAAAAAAATAGAATAATATTTGACTTCGTGGTGATTCATTGGTGACTCAATGGTCGATGTATAATTATAATTTTAATGAGTTGTAATTGATAAAATGGTAATACGGAGTATAATTTTTTATATTTATTTTTCTTTTAAAAAAATTAGAGGTAAAGTTAATAAAAATGAAGGTAAATAACTAATAAATTGGATTTAGTTACATATATGTAACTTGTAGTACACGTAAGGATTTGCCTATATTTATAGCGATTTTGTCTATTTTTTAATAATATTAAAGAAGTAGTATACTATAGGGATTATTGTGAATGAATTGTATGCATAGCCATAGATGATAGATACCAATTGTAGATTTAAATGACAGAATTAATTATATGTACCACCCCTATCCCTATCCATTATGGTATGGTTCTGGAAAGCTATAGATGAAACGGGAAAAAGGATAAATATGCGAAATATATACTAAGATTTATGTGATAAATAAGCTACGTGTGCGCACTTTAAATAATTCTCCAATTTTCTTTTGCCTCTCCAGGAATTGGAGTTTTATCCTTTCATTAAAAAAAAATAAGTTTTATCTATTGAGGTGGAAATATAGTAAAATTATACATTTAATCTCTAAACGAGCTTTTTCATCGTTAACTCTAACTCTGCCTTTTTTTAGAACTAACTCTATTTAGTTCGATCCGAATAAACATCTCTATTAGGTATAAAAATTGGGATTACTTGGACCGCAATCACTCATAAAACTAAATTGGAAGATCGAATTTGTTAGAGATATAATTGAATCGAGTCGAGTCAATTATTTAAGTGTTTAAAACTTGACTTATTTTATTATGGAGTTAATTTCAAGCTTAATTATTGAATTTTAACGAGTTTGAACAAGTTTTATGATATCAACCTTAAATTTGATATTCATCAATTTATTACAAAAATAAAACAATATATTTCTAAAAATAATATATAAATACTTTTAATATTATTTACTTAAATATTTTTATTTATAATAAATATTAAGTGTGAAAAATATAACCTAAAGTCAAACTATTCATTACAATTTATATGAGTTAGCTCACGAGTTCATTAACGAACCTTTTCAGGTGCTAATGAATTGAATATTAGTATTAAATTTGAATGTATTTGTTTATGTAGACAAACTTTATTAAATGAGTTCGAAGAAATATTATTTAACAAGTCAATAAATATTTATGTGAAAATATACAAATTTAGAAGTAGTCTCTAAATATCAAGATTTTTTTTTTCGACATTAAATATCAAGATTTGAACCTACCTAGACTAAAATTAATTTTATGTCCATCCATCTACTATTCTACTTCTCAAAATCAATTTAAATATAATTTATTAAAAAAATAACTAATATTAAACTCTTATTTGAAAACTGAAAAAGTGATAAATCGTTTGCAAACCATCCCTCCCACAAAAATGCAGACAAACATGCGGTGCGGGATTAACACTTTGGACCCCTTAGCTTAGCGCACCGATTGCATTCAACCTCCAACACACACCCTTTTTACATCCCTTCTAATTTTTTATTCTTTTTTTACCCCCATCAACCAAATTGCACATGTTTTTTTGATTTATTTGACATTAGATTGTCAACCGTATAATACTCTTTTTATTAAAATTTATAGGACAGAATCTTGTACATAAAACAGATTCATATTACTTATAAATTTTTTGATCAATACGTTTATAATCTTATTCGAATTGTATTTTAAAATAATTTAAAATATAAATATTAAAGTGGAGGAGTTTCATCTCTTGTAAAACCATCTCACAAGACCTTGGAACTTATATATTTTAATCCTATTGCATTTTCTAATATTAGGTGTTGATAAGTTGTAAAATGTACTCTCTTTATTTTTTTTTTCAAAAATCAAACACATAATTTGACAAATAAAGAAATTCTCAGAGGTACACCAGTCTATACTTTAAGATTAAATACAAGCACAATAATCTAATTCCTCTCCTTGAGAATGCCCGAAATTCACATAAAAATGAAAATTTTGGACATCAATTACATTAATAGCCCAATAAATTAGTTTATTGCAATGGAGGATGCAATCAAATAAAGAATTACATGTATCGATTTGATTACATTGAATATAGTACATATGACAAAATAATACTATTAACTGTTTTATTAAATAAAAATATATTAAGAATGCTGAAATTAGTCGACTTTGATGACAAAATAAAGTCTAGAGACTTGTCTTGGACTAAGAACGATTCGAAATAAAAAAAGATCAATTTAACAAAATTAGCAAGAGGGTGCACCGTGTACAAAAATATTTGACACAAATTTATAAAAAATGATCTGATTCAATCTGAATCATATTTTAAAATAAAGTAAGGTATTTTAATAATAAAATTGAGATCTATCTGTCCACGTCTCCCACAAGATATCTTCGAAATATTTTGGGAAGGGGCCAAATACTCCACGAAAATCTAGTTCCTAAATTAGGAATTTAAATTTACACTAATAAATTCAATAGTCAATAATGTCGTTCAAAACTTCAATGAACGCCTGACATTAGTCTTTCTTTTTTTTTCCCTCCCTATGACTCGAACCCAGGACCTAAGGCCTAGATAGTGGTGCTCTAACCACTTGAGCTATCTCACTTTGTCGACATTAGTCTAATTTTGAGATTTTTTAAGGGAGTACTTTAAAGTGGTAAAATTATTTTACTTAACAAATTAAAAAGTGATAGAATTTAATTTGGAACACTCATTTTAAAAATGGTGAATCTAGTATATTCATAATAGTAATTTAATTTTCCTGTAGCTGGCTTTGCACGAAAACAGGTATCGACCACAGAAAATAATATGCTCACAGCCCCTTTCTCAAAGGAAGAAATCTGAGATGCCATAGACGAGTGCGACAACACGAAAAGTCCTGGACCAGATGGTTTCAATTTTGTTTTCTTAAAGAAGTTTTGGCACCTATTGGAAACGGATTTCATCAAACTCATGGAGGAGTTCCATACCCATGGAAGATTGGTGAAAGGTTTCAATCCTACGTCCATTGTGCTCATTCCCAAAAAGGAGGTTAGTACGGATTTAAACGATTTCAGGCCAATATCCTTAGTGGGGGGAATTTACAAGATCATATCAAAAATCTTGGCGAAAAGGCTTGGATATGTACTACCATCCATAATCTCTGCAGCACAATCCGCGTTCATTGGAAACAAGAATATTTTGGATAGCGTGGTTATCCTAAACGAAGCGATCGATGAAGCAAAACGGGAAAAGCTAGTACGAGCCTTCTTCAAAATTGACTTCGCAAAAGCCTACGACTCGGTGGATTGGGGCTACCTAGAACTCATGATGGAAAGGTTCAATTTCCACCCCAAATGGAGAAAATGAGTAATGGAGTGTGTGACGTCGGCATCAGCAACGGTCCTAGTGAATGGCAGTCCTTCTGGTGAGTTCAAAATGGAGAGGGGATTAAGGCAAGGGGATCCCCTGTCTCCTTTCTTATTCCTAATTGCTGCAGAAGGATTGAGTATCCTTATGGAAAGAGCAACAGAAGAAGGACTGTACAAAGCGGCTGAAATTGGGCGAGAAAAGATTAGAGTGTCACATCTACAGTTTGCGGATGACACAATACATATGGGGGACGCAAGCCTGGAGAACGCTTGGACTATGAGGCGAGTGCTCAGAAATATGGAGCTGATGTCAGGTCTAAAAATCAACTTTGGGAAGTGTTCGGTGAGTGGAGTAAATGTGGAAGAAAACACTCTAAGTGACATAGCGGAGATCCTAGGGTGTAGAATTGAAAACATCCCGTTCACATAATTGGGAATGAGAGTGGGCTCCAACCACAGGAAAGCGGCGGAATGGGCCTCGATTGTAGACAAAATAAAAAACAGGCTAGCAAGATGGGACGATAAGAAGATCTCGATGGGTGGCAGGATCACGTTGTTAAACTCGGTTATCTCTTCTCTCCCAACATACTATCTGTCTTTCTACCACATACCAAAGAAAATCATGAGTGAGATTGTGAGACTACAACGCAATTTTCTTTGGGGGGTGGATCAACTGGGAAGAGAGTGGCATGGATAGAGTGGAAAAAAGTCTGCAATAGGAAACAACTAGGAGGTCTAGGAGTTAGGGATATTGAAATCTTTAACAAAACTCTACTGGGGAAATGGGGATGGAGATTTCTAAATGTAAAAAACAGTTTGTGGGCAAGGGTACTTAGGTCTAGGTATGGGGTCCCAGGGGAGAACAGTTTTAGTCTATTCCCAACAGGGCGGGTAGGGGAGGGTCTCATTATGGTGGAAGGACGTTCTAAAGGTGGTAGGTGAGGGAGAAGGGAGTTGGTTCCAGGGTTATCTTTCTAAGATACTAGGGGATGGGAAAAATTCGTTCTTTTGGGAGGAAAACTGGACGGGGGAAGGAACACTTAAGGATAAGTTTAGGAGATTGTACCAGATTAGCATAGATAAAGATAAAATAATGGGGGATATGGGTGCATGGGAGGGGGAAAACTGAAGATGGATATGGAGATGGAGAAGAACACTCTTTGATAGGGAATTAACAATGCTTAACGATCTGATATCTGTGGTGGACAGGTTTCAACCAAAGGAAGGACTCGAAGACTTGTGGAAATGGAGTGCATCAAACACAGGGAAGTTCTCCACAAAAGAAACGTATTCGTCCCTGTTCAACCAAGGCCATGACACTCAACTGGAAGACGGACAGATACAATGATTCAAAAGCATTTGGAAGAATTTTGCCCCACCAAAAGTTAAGGCTCACGCATGGAGACTCCTATGGGGCAGGCTACCAACACGATCCAACCTAAGAAGAAGAAACATCCTGAACCAGAATGACGACCTAAGGTGTGTACTATGTGGTGAAAGCGAAGAAACTGAGAAACACATCTTCCTGGAATGCCCTCAAGCATACCAAGTGTGGATGGAATGTCTGAATTGGCTCAACTTACCAGCAGTACTACCGGCAGACCTGCTAAATCATTTACTAGGTTTCGGAGGCCTCATCAAAGGAAGAAACGGGAAGAAGATTGCCACATGTATATGGATGTGCGTGGTGTGGCTCATATGGAAAGGAAGAAATGCAGTCCTCTTCAAAAACGAGACCTTCTCGATCACAAAGACTAAGGAGGAGCTAAAGGCAAGACTTTAGAGTTGGTGCACAATCAAATATCCTACTCAAAATGCTTCGTCTTTCAAAACCTGGGTGAAAGACCCACTCAAGTGCATGAGTTGAGTTCAGATGTAGCATAAGATTTACTATTTCCCCCAAATGAAATCACGTGTACACTGATTTTCGGGTATCTCTTGTACCCACTATGAATAAAATCACTTTTTACCGATAAAAAAAAAAAAAAACAATAAACCGTAAATAAAAACACCTTAAACTCATCCAAATAGTACGTCTCTTCTAGGACTCAAGGCCTTTAAAAAAAAATTATGATCTGTTAACAATATTATTAGATGAATCATTAATATAGTGTAATGAGATGTGAAACACCAAAATTAAAACATGTAATTTTCGATATTGAACAAATCATGTGGCACCAACATACAATTTTCAATATCGGACAAATCATGTGGCACCTATTAAATTAAAAAAAAGGAGGTGGAGGGAGGGCCTTGAATGTTTTTCTGTTTCATTCTTAATAATTAACTATTAACTATTAACTAATACGTGTAAGGTATGGAATTGAGACTACTAACTAAAGTATAGTGGTATGTTTTAACCAAACTTCATGTTGTAACAAGGAAAATTAGAAATAGGGAACGTGGTTAGGAAATAACTATTTGTTTAAAGAGTATACTATTAGGAATTATCTATTTTGAGAGTATATCTGTTTCCTGACAACTCTCTTCTTATTTTTTAGATTTAATACCCATTTACTCTTTTATTATTTTGCAATCTTTTACAAAAACAATTTATCTAATTTTAACATGTATTATATAAAATTATTGAATTGCAATTGATCAATTTCCTACATTAGAAATTGTAATAGAATATATATATTTTTTTTGTCACAGTTGCAAATTGACAAAAGGTCATAGCATAGATTGCAAATCGATATTAACTCTTAAATAGCACAAATAAATTAATTATAAAAAGTTTGGACCTCATGTATAAATTAATTTTCACCAAGTGTTTCTTTTGTATATTTATATACACGAATGTGGTTTATTACATTAGATGTTGGTCGGATGATTGAATGACTACAATTGATTGAGTTATCATAGAATTTTTGTAGTTGATTTTGAATTTCTTTTTCTTTTTATATATAGTCATTAATGCTTTTACTCTCTAAATATTTATTCCATATGTCCATTACATCAAAAATGTACTCATTTCTTTTTTTTAAGTTTACAAAAAATATACTTATTCTATTTAAATAGTTATTTTTTAATATTTTTTTGTAATTTATTAATAAGACAAATACATTATTTATGATTAAAATATAATTTTTTTAAAAACATGTATAAAAAAAAAGTGATCACACTTTTAATGGTTTTGGTGTACAGATGGAGTATGTATAACTTGTGATCACGTCTTTTTTATTGTGACCTGCTCTTTCTTTTTAAAAGGACTAAAGTCCATCAAATTCATTGTAGTAAGATATTTGTGAAGTAATTCATATAAAATTAATTATATAAAAAAGACAAGAAAGAAGAGGAGAGTAGAATAAACGTGGTGTAGCTATAACCATGCAAAGTATTCCTCCTAATTGTTAAGCGTAACTTTCCACATGTATTGTAGTAATTGAACAACAAGAAGTTTGAACCTCAAAGCAACCCACCCCGTTTACTTCCCATTCTATTTTAACACGCAATTTAACTTCCATCCTTTTCTTTTTCTTCTACACACACACACACACACACACACACTATGTATGTATGACAAACCTTGAAAGTTTTCCAAACAATCCAAGTCTAGGCATCCAAGCAAAGCAAAAGCAAAAGCAAAAGTCTTCAAAGCAACAACCAAATCAGCCTTTATTTTATAATTCTCTAGCTGCTCTGTTATTGAGTGATTAATTCCATCAAACTTGGATCTATCGATTTGTAGGAGAAATCAGATGGGGAGTTTATCTGCAGCCTTATTGCTCCCATCTAAATTTAAATTAGATGAAAATCCCTCTTTCATTCTGCACAGAGCAAGAAGGAGGAGACCACTTAAAAACAACAACAATCACTCTATCGTTCCTGTAAGTTTTTCTTTTTCTAGTAAATAGTAATTGTGTATTTTAAATTATGTAATTAATTAAATTGATTGGTGTGGGGCCGGGCAGGTTGCTAGATTATTCGGGCCGGCGATATTTGAGGCATCGAAGCTGAAAGTTCTGTTTTTAGGGGCGGAGAAGAAGCATCCTGGGAAATTTCCAAGAACATACACACTTACACACAGTGATATCACCGCTAAGCTCACTCTTGCTATCTCTCACACCATTAACAATTCTCAGGTAATTTAAATCATTCACCTAATCAACTCTGATTTCAAAATTGCACCAAATTACATCAACTTTTTTTTTAACGATTTCCCTATATCCTTTATTTATGATATTTTTAAAGGGTAGAATTCATTTTATTTTAGTGACATTTTGTGAATTTAAGTTCTCGTGAAACCATTTTTTTAGGGTTAATAATTTACATACGAATTATCGGTGCCCAACACAATAGTGATAGTTAATTTTTTTTTTTGTTTATTTTGTAATTTAAATAGAATTTAATTTTTATATATAATTTATAGATATTTATATAGGGTTGGTATATATTTATTACTAGAATTTATAAGTATTTATGGTTAAAATTTTAAAATTATAATTCTAAATCTTAAAATAGAATATAAGTTACAAGCATGCCTAAATTTAACTCGAGGTGTAAAAAGTTTTTCCGTTGTATATTTATTTTTTCTTGCAAGTTAAACATGACGATGTTGCGCTGTCAAACATAGATACTTTCATTTCAGAGTCAGAGTTGTTTTATTAATTTTCCTTTTTTTGTGGTGGCAAACTTTTTGGGTTTTTTTTTTGGAAAATAGCTTTCGTAAGAAATTAGAAATGTAAAACCTGTAGTAGTTCTTGAAGAAACGCAACATTAAATTTTGTTTTGAGGACTACAGTCCTAACTAAGATTGTTGCTGAAATTATTTTTTCCCAAGTGTCTTTTTCTTTTGCCCTCCATTTATCAACTTATTTATTCACATAATTATTCATTTTATTTATAAATAATTATTTCATTAATAAATGAATTTCACAATAGTAATTTATCTATTTTACATATAAAAACCATGTACGAAAAATTTCTACATAATAAAAGAGTTTTAAAGAAAAAAAAGTGCTTGGAATTTATTTTTTTAAAGTGAAAATAGTATTCTATTACTCCTATAAATGAGTACAAAGAAGTGCTTGGTTGAATGATGGGTCCCACGAGAGAGAATTGCCCAAATATTTGATATCTTCCTCGTGTTTTTCGTTTTTGTCGGCATTAAATTATGAATATACTCCAAGATGGGAATTTGAAATGAGTTTGAGGTTGTAATTGAATAGATAAAATATAAACTACTGTGAAATGAAAAGTTTATGAAAGATTTATAATTTAAATTGGTTAGCTCAAAATTGAAAGAGAACCGTTGCAATATATACCTTCACACTAAAATATTTTAGTTAATAAAAACATACATTAAGATAAAAGTATAATTTCAAGAAAATGCAAGTTCAAGTATAATACATTAAATATTTTAATTAAGATGATAATATATAGTACTCCTTAATGAAGGGAAATAAAACTATTTTATTATATTAAATGAATTATTTGTGGGACCATAAAATAATGCAGAATGAATTGAATTTAAATATTTAATGAAAAAACTGTGTAGTGAGCCCACCTATTTTTTTTGAGGGTGTGGTGAGCTGTGAGCCCACCTATAATGTAGTTTCGGTATGATGACATTTTCGCATGCATCTTTGACATTCTTTGTGTTTGTGGGGTAAATTTAACTACTGGAAATGTCCTTTTATTTTATTTCTAGTTGACAATTTTTGTTTTGACACCTATTTTCAATTAAGAGTTGGTCATTAATCATTATGATATGGATATGTTATTTTCTTATTTAAAAAAACATGTAGAAACTAATAATTCATTTAAAAATGAATGGTTGCAGTTGCAGGGATGGTACAGTAAATTTCAAAGAGACGAAGTGGTGGCAGAATGGAAGAAAATTAAAGGAAAAATGTCCCTTCACGTTCATTGTCACATTAGCGGTGGACACTTCCTTCTGAACATTTTCGCTAAGCTTCGATACTACATTTTCTTCAAAGAACTTCCTGTGGTAATTATTTTATTTTTTTTCCTAATCAACTATATATGTATAATTTTAATTTAATTTAGTTTGACATTTTAAATTGATTTGATTAGGTGTTGAAGGCATTTGTGCATGGGGATGAGGATTTGTTTAAGTACTACCCAGAGCTAGAAGACGCTTTAGTTTGGGTTTATTTTCACTCCAGTATTCCAGAATTCAACAAGGTGGAATGCTGGGGCCCACTCAAGGAGGCTGCAGCTCCTTCCGGTGCACCACCAGCACCAGAGCAAAACCCTACACTGGGTTTGGATACTCTACAGCCGTGCCCACAGGACTGTTCATGCTGCTTTCCACCAACCAGCTCCATTCCTTGGGCACACCAACAAGATCAGCTTGATAATTCCCCTCCCACAGAATTAATCTCTTGATCGATCAACCCTCTTTTCTCCATTTAGTTACTTTTTAGGAAAACTTCTTAATTTGTTATGTGAATATATTCCCTTGAAAGAAAAAAAAAAGAAATTTATGTAGAAATTAAATTGTGTTTATATATTAAAATAGGAAGTTTAGAGTGCTTATGTTGATGTGTTTGATACCAAAAAATGTTACACGTGTGTTAAATGTAATTTTATTGATTGGGTATTAATGTGTCATTATATTTTTTCGAATCAAGAAAAGTTTAGCTTCCATTATTGCATAGACAAGGATTATTAGGGATTCCGTCCACAGAGGATGGGGTTATTTCCAAGTACAAGCGTTTACAAATGAATGAGACTCTCTAGCAAATCTATGCGCCATTATGTTGATACTTCTTTTAACAAACGAAACAGAGACATTCACAAATTGGACCAATAAATTACGACAAGCGAGTATGTAGTCATCAAATACGGAATCATAAATTACCGTTGAGTTTATAGTGTCAATAATTACTTTTTGCAATTTTTACCATAAATTACGATAAATCACCGTGTGTTTTTATTATTGTGCAATTTTTATCGATATATTAAGATTGTATTGAATTCATAAAGAATTGACGGTTTGCCATCACAATATTAATACGTACTATTAATTATTTAAAAAATGGGATACATGCATTTTATTTTTTAAAAAATCATTTTTTGTATTCTTTCTTTCTTTGATTACCAATTAGTCTGTGACATATATGTTTGTCTGAACTTAGAATTTTAGGTGTAACCGACCGAGTGTTGAGGTCCCATTGTTAATTGTCTCCATTCGAATGCACAAGTTTAGTGGGAAACTAAATATTTGTCCACGAGTCTTTTAAATGAAAGATAGATTAGCGTCCAATTATTCAATATATCTTGGCAGGCATTCAAAGCCAGAGTAGATAATAGATATAGACATGCATGTAGACTTGCGTGCGGCGATTTTTCGCTGAAACCATTTATAAATTAACACAAAAATCACCTATCTTTTTTAAAGTGTTAAAACGTCGTGCCTAAATTATACTTATATCATCACATGCTAAATCTTTCATACGAATATATGACATGTGACAATACACTTATTTTTGGCACATTGTATCATATGATTATTATACTATGACCCTGGATATTCATACTTGAATTTGTATTCACTAATATGTATTTATATCTTTTAACATGTATAATTATAAAATGGGTATAATTTAGGAGTAAATACTAATTATTTTTATATTTTCCTAATAATAAAATCTTTATTGAACAATAATACTAACCCCCCTAGTTTCTGAGATCATCTTAAGAAAACAAGTAATATACTCAAACTGGAGTATGTTTTAATGAATATTGTACTAAAAAGTATAGACGATGTAATATTATGCATGCTTTTACCGTAAAATATGATTCTTATCTTTGTATTAGGGCGCGTTTGCTGAAGCAGATTAGGTCACGATTAACTAATTAAACAGCCGTTTGGTGGCCAAAAACGGCATCTAATCATTCATTGTTACAGTATTTCTAAAATAAAAAATACTATAATTATTCACAATAAAAAACTTATCATTTATGAACATTGTCAGGGCAACCGAGGTGTTGCCCATACCAAGGCTCAAATAACAAGTTATATACAGTTGCTCATCAAAAACAACACATTATTAACATTAATAAACTTATTGGCCGCCAGAAAACCAACTTAATTTGTTTGGCCTTCCATCTGCAAATCTTCTACAGTTGATGACACCGACTTGATTCATCATGCATCTCCTAGCTACAAGTCGCAAAAACGAGTACGCCTTAGAAGATCAACGAATCGTTGTTCTCCCAAGGGATGATGCCCCGATTTCACTTTCAGTGTTCTGCAATCAAGATTTTTCCTTATCAGACATCACGGGCTATAAGACGGGATAATGTTGATGCGAAATCATTTTGTTACTTGTCAGCTAGAATCAATTTTTACGGTTCACTTGGCAGAATAATTTGGAAATGAGACAAGCTGGTGATTTCACTATTATGAAATTAAAGTACTCACCTGAGACTTGGGTGATGGGAAAACATTCCAGAACCTAAGTGTTTCGTCTCCTGCTCCTGTTACAATCGTCTGAAGAAATGTTCCAGTTAAAAGACGATCATATCAACTAATGAAGAATGATTTAAACAAAGAAGAACAAAGTTGTTTCTCTTATACATACCTGCCCATCTGGTGAAATAGCAAGGTACAGTACTCTGTATGTATGGCCTGTTAGAGTTGCCAACTGCATTGGAAGTGAATAAGTAACTCAAAATTATTGATGATTGTACAAAATGACAACGGAAATAAAATTCTGACATTGTATTTGATGGAGTAAAAGGGTCGAGAAACAAGAACACAGTAAAAATATAGTATAAATTTTTTAAGAGGATTAAATCCTGCCCAAGTGACAATTGTCGTTTCCCAAATTCTATGATCCCTCTGGATGCCCTAATGACATAAAACAACGCAATATAAATATGATTCAAAACATAAACCCTAATTAAGCCCACATGTAATAGAGCTCATGTACTGTTTATTAAAGTCTCAAATTTAAAAAGCCCTAAATATAATAAAAATAGTAAAGTAATAATAATAATAAGACAATAAATGAATTGTATCAGTATTATACGTCAAGCTTGTACAAGTTACCTTTGACATTGTAGGATATCTCCACACTATAATTTGGTTTTGGGAGTATCCATGGGTGCTCACAAGTTCGTTGACATTCTTAGACCACACGAGATTGCAAACCTGCCGTAGCAATATATCAAGTCATGCCATCTTATCTTTCACAAATCACAACTCAAGAATATTAGAGATTGTTCTTAGAATAGCTAACTAGCCACCATAACGAAATTCCTTAGATTTTTAAGTGAGATTCAGAAGTAGGAATAGTAGCATCAAAACATCACTCCAGAGCCACGAACATAAATTCAGCTCAAGAGTGCCACCACTTATATTTCTATTTTACACTATGGCCTCCCGTCAAAAATAAAATAAAATTTTACACTATGGCCTAGCCTAGTCCAAATAATTTTTTATTTTATTTCTTAATTATTTAAGCTCAATAAAAAGTCAAATTTAAACAAAATTCCACATAAACAAAAAACCACAACCCCACCACTTATACTTTTTTATTTTGTAACACATTTTATTGCCCTTTTCTTTTTATAATCGAAATTGAAATCACTTTTTACTTTACAATATTCTCACTTTGCTAATGAGTCCATAAAACTCGAGAACCTTCAGCATTCAGCAATACCCAACAGGATCATCTTTATTGAGATTTTATTGTATCAAAATTTATATCATAGCCCATCCCATTATTAATATCTGCCTCTGGTGTCATCCATAATTACATGGTAACAGAAGTAAATCAACAGATTCTTTCCTTTCTTAAGTCAAAAAAGCTCAAGTAAAATAATAACACAGATCCAATCTGACCTAGTTTAAGCTAATAAGAATATGTTGACTAACTAAAAATAATTATGTGTAGATCTAAATTGCACTAAAAGACAAGCAGGTTACCTGGCTTCCTGTATCCATGCAACTTAGGTGTGAGTTTGTAGTGGTGTTCCAGAAACGAATGCATCGATCAGCAGTCCCACCCCCAGAAGCAAGGAGCCCATGAAGATGTGGTGACCATGCAATTGCTTTAACAGCAGCAGTGTGTTCGCAGTACTTGAGTACTGGCTGAGTTGAATGTTGGTTCCACACAAAAAGCTACAAGGAGAAATTATATATAGTCGGAATGAGTTTGACATTGAAAGAAAATAGAGAGTAAATTGCAAAATTGGTAATATATTTATTGGGAGTTGGTGATTTTAGTCCCGTATGAATCATTTTTCGCAATTAAGATCCATAACTTTTAAAATGCAATTTACAATTAATGTGGGACTAAAGTCGCCAACACCCAATAAATATAGGACCAATTTTGCAATTTACTCTAAACAAATTAATGTGAAGAAAAAAAAGGAAGTTAACTACTTACCCTATTATCATTTCCACCAGATGCTAACTCTCGATTATCATAAGACCATTTCAATCCGCAGACCTTAAACCACAAGTTGCCAGAACTCCCCAAAATGAGCTCATACGAAAATAGTTGTTGGAGTGAAAGTAACTTGCTACATAAAGACACAACCAAAGAAAATTTATGAAGGGCCATACCTCTGATTTATGTCCACTTAACTTGCTAACATAATCTTCTGGAGCTCGAATATCACGCTGAAGAATACTTTTGTCCCGGCTTCCAGAAGATAACATTGATGAACTCCAGGCAAGGGCACCAACTCTCAGACGATGTCCCTCCATGGTTCTAATCTTACTGCAACGAGAAGCATCCCATAGCTACATGACAAATAAAGTTATTTTATTAATAAGAGATAAGAGATACGAAAAAAGAATTACAGAAGGGAGTAAGAAAAAAGCTCCAAATGAAGCCTGACTCTGAAAACCCCAAATGGCCTTGAAGTAAAGCAAAGCGGAACAAGAGGCCCAAAGTATGTCACATTACACAATGGCCTCAATTTAAAAGAGCTCAAAAAGCCCAACTCATGTAAAATTTACTACAAAATTGCCGAAGCACAAAAGGCCCAACCAAATCTGCAAATCCAGCTCAAATGTACCAAATTATTGGCCCATGAAAGTAGCACAAAACAAGAATTGTCAAAAGTAGAGGCATCCCATAGATACATGGCATAAGATTGAATCCTGTCATGAGAATGTGAAGCAAAATATGGAGTGTAAAGAACCAGAAAATTACAGTTAGGGTTGGGTTCTGGCCTTCTGAAGTATGTTCTAATTTGATGTAGAGTAAAATACTACGTAAAAGGATGCAATTCAGTTCAGTTTACTTTAAAGATAACCAGAGATCAACAAGCAAAGAATACAGACCCAGCCCCACTGAAAGAAACTTACAAATTCTTAAGGTTGAGATACAGTCATACAGATACCCTAAGTTTCAAATTTAAAGAACTTCCAACCATAACTTTTCCGTCCTCAATCAAATGTGAGCACTGATGAATGACTTCAATGCACAAGTTTTGTTAATGCTATCATATCTTAAAATTGAACCATCGAATCTTCTCAAGTTCAGAATAGAAGATGCCATGAATATAAGCGTCTATTTTTTTCTTTTATTTATATAGCTCTTATTGCAAAGAAATCCCCTGTTGGAGTTAAGAGAGTTCACCACACAGAAAATAGCAAAAATAATTGTAGACTTGCAGAAAACAAATAATCACGTCCGAAGCCATTCAAAACCAACGATCCAAAGATGCGTAACTAAGAAAAACTAAGCAATGCAGATAGACTCTCAAAACTTAACCCTAACTCAAGTCCTAAGCAATAAAGCACACGGACAATTTATTCAATAACAGATAGTAATACTAATAACACGGTATATGAAGTGTATCAGCCCCACTAACGTTAAATGGTTGGAGAATCAACAAGGGTAGGAAACGTAAGCCATAGTTGATGACCATAAATGAGATTCATCAATTTTTATTATACAGACTCCACGTGGACTAAAAATTTCCAAATTCAACAAAAAGGTCAAAGGCCGATTTATCAGATTTGCAAACAATATAATGTAAGTAAAAAGTTTCAAAGCATACTTGGAGTTTCCCGTTGCTAGTTCCAACAGCAAGCTGTGTGCCACGTTGTGCCCAACCAACAGAACAGACATTATCATCAGATCCTAAATCACACAACTTCACTACCTGCATTAACATACAGAAAGATGAGCTTTGTCATTATGATGTCAATGATAATGGAAAGAGATCAAAAGAATAAAGTCTCACCTTGCTGCTAGAAGCATGCCATAAATAAACACAGTTTCCAAGCCCCACAGCTAGAACATTATGCGAAGACCAGTCTACGAGGTTGAGATAGAAATCATCTTGCAAAGCAGGTGCATCCAAAACCTAGACAGAATGTCCATTGGAAGAGCTCAAATCACAAATCCATTCACAAAAGTAAAATATTCCAATTCACCATATATTAATCACAAAATCATGGATAGAAAAAGAGCATGTTAAAATTAACAAGAATATCAAATCAATATGTGAACTAGAAATTCATCCACAGCTCAAGAAGTAAAAACACAATGGCAATAAATCAAGAATCAGAGATACTACATATGCAAAGGTAAACTGAAGAACCACACTACTGAAACAGAACAAACGGCAATTGATTCAAGAAGAAACAATCTTACCACCACAAGAATAAATACATAAATAAAAACCACTAACTTAAGAACCCCAAATCCAAACCCAAGATGAGGCAGCATTGTAAATCAATGTATAATGTCCAACACACAAAATCGAAAAATCCACTGAAAATAGATAAAAGAGAGAAGATTCCAAAACCTTGTAAGGAGACCTTGGAACTTTTCTGGGAGCCTTAACAGGACTGTGAGAAACCCCAGGGAGCTGATCATCAAACCCAAAGGGCGTTAGAGAATTCAAAGACCTCCGCGTCTCAGTCTTGTACCTGAAAATATTGCAATTGGGAGGAGTGAACTGCAAAACACCACCATCACTATTCCGAGCGCCAAATCTTCCTCCAGAGAAAGATTTCTCGGGAGTCGATGGGTGATACCAATGAGCACCACCGACACATTCCGGACCAAAAAGTGCCGACTTCAAGAGGTTAGTGTAGGCAGAATTCGCATCGTCGGAATTGGAATTGGAATTAGGGAGATTGAAGAGGGCGAAATTGGAAGATGCGCGGCTGGGGATGAAACGATCGCTGTAAATTGTGCGGGAAGTCGAGGGGCGGCGGTAGGTGGAGCTGAGAATGCTGGACGCCGGAGTTTTCGGGTCAGAGCTGGTGGTTGGGGTGTCCATACGGTTCACGGCGGCGGATCGCAGGTGCTTCGTTGTACTCCCGGGAATCTGTCGAATAAGGTAAACTTTCGCGGACAATTTATACACATGTGGTGGTTAAATTAATTTATAAGAGATAAAGTGCGATTATTTATTATACCCGAAATTTTACCAAGGGTATAATGAGTAATATCTCTGCAATTAATAATCTTAAATATAAATATTTTATATTCTTCATCTTTACAATAAAATTCTCTAAAGCATTCCATTCTTTCATTAAATGAAAATATTAGTTAATAAAAAAAAGGCAAAGACTTTTACGTAAATTTTAATGCAAATCATTGTAGGTATATTTCCCTCAAATCTCAGATCTGATCTGAATCGATGGATCCAAATATTTATTCTTAAAATCTATTACTTTAATTCTCAAAAAATATTATTTTATCAATTATATTATATTAATGATAATTTATTAATACCTTATACGGTAAAACAATTTTAAGTTGTCAATTGAACGTAATATTATATAGATAAATAAGTAATACGGAGTACATTTATGTACAAAATAAATAAATGAGTTGACTTATTTGTATGTGTGAGTCAAAAGTAATGACATTTTATGTAAAATTGTGGATATTGTATTTTCCATCGAAATTTATAAAAGTGTTTTAATTTTAAAGGTGTAAAAAGTATTGTGAGACATCCGAAAAGAAGAGTGTGAAAGGTTTTGTAGAAAAGAATGAGTACAATTTATGCAATCAAAAAATATGGTTGATACTTGACACAAAATCGTTAATGATCGCGAAAATTTGTTAACGGTCTTACCCTGAGTAACTAGATTCGTGAAATGTCGTTATTTACCTATTTTAACGATTTTTCACAAGAGAATGTCTCTAAAAATGATACTATCATCCTTACATTTCTATTATGAGTAGGTCTTGTGTAGACTCAAATCTATAAAAGAACTTGAGTTGACCAAGTTAATCTTTTATTTTATTTAATTTTTTAATGGTGTTACACTTTTAATTTATAATGATTTACACTTTTTAATAATATTTTCAGTGTTGACTTTTCAATTATATAAGAACTCGAGTTTACCAGGTCTTGTGTAGATTCAGTGTTACACTTTTCAGTTGTAATGTTTTACACTTTTCATTAAAACCGTGTTGCACTTTTCAATTACAGTGACTTACATTTTTCATTAAAAATTGTGTTGCACTTTTCAGTAATACTGACTTGCACTTTTCAGTTATAATAACTTTCACTCACACTTTTTAATAATATTGTGTTGCACTTTTCAGTTATAAGAACTTATACTTTTTAATAAATATTGTGTTGCACTTTTCAGTAAAAAATTGTGTTATACTTTTTGTTATAACAACTTACACTTTTTAATATAAAAAATGTGTTGCACTTTTCGGTTATGATAACTTACACTTTTTATTAATATTGTGTTGCACTTTTCAGTTATAATGACTTACACTTTTTATAAAAATTTGTGATACTGATATGCACATTTTAATAACATTGTGTTGCACTTTTCAATAAAAAATTATATTGCACTTTTCAGTTATAATAACTTACATTTTTCATTAATATTGTGTTGCACTTTTCAGTTATATTGACTTGTACTTTTTAATAAAAATTGTGTTGCACTTTTTAGTTATAATAACTTACACTTTTCGTGTTACACTTTTTAGAAGAAAAAAGATTAAATTTTTTTTTTCAAATATTGACCCTTCTATTATTATAACAAATAAACATGTCCTTTTCTTTTCATCATCTTTACATTTAATATAAAATCATTAATAATAAAATACAAAAAATGGTAATAAGTATATGATATATTTCAATAATGAATTGATAGTAAAAAAATAAATAGAAAAGATAATAAATTAGTAATAGAAAAGTAAGAGAAAAGATGACTTGGGGATAAATTCACAAAATACGAAATTAGATTCGCAAAATACCTTTATTTACATATTTAAAGCTATTTGGTGTGAAAATGTTCACAAGAAATCAACTTTAAAAACGATTCTATCATCTATACCTTTCAAATTATTATACTAACAATTAATTGTGTTGTTCCTTTCCCTCATCTTCACATTTAACATAAAATCAATATTAATAAAGTAGAAAAAATGGTAGTTAATGAATTGATAAAAGAAAAGTAAAAAATAATAATATAATGAATTGATATAAGAAAAGTAAGAGAAAATTAGTTGATAATAAATTCACAAAATACGGAGTAGATTTTTGAAATGTCAGTTACTCCTTCCTATTCAAAATATATGTTATCATAAACTCATGCACACACATATTTAAAAAAATATTAACTTTCAACTATACCCTTAATTAATTAATTATTTTATAATTTTTGTAGAATTTTGAAAACTATTACTCCATTATCTAAATAATTATTAATGAGTTTAAGAGTAAATTGGAAAGAAACACATTTAATTGACATTAAAAAATTGTAAAACGCGCGATATTGAATAATATGGCAT
This sequence comes from Galeopsis tetrahit, assembly GCA_963675135.1. Taxonomy (NCBI): domain Eukaryota; kingdom Viridiplantae; phylum Streptophyta; class Magnoliopsida; order Lamiales; family Lamiaceae; genus Galeopsis; species Galeopsis tetrahit. The sequence goes on along the minus strand of OY776134.1, from coordinate 60,860,512 downwards.
CCCGAATATCATGTGGTTTGTTATTTAGTTATCTGGTTATTAAGATATGCGTGCGGTTTAGTTGTTAAGATATGCATGATATATATTGTTAGTTACCATGTTTATCAAGATAGTTTTAGGCCCAATATTGTTAGGGCTTACGTGCTGAGTTGTATATATATACACTCATTGTCTTTTGTAAGCGCCGATGAGAATATATCAAAAGAGTTTTACATTACATCAAGATGTTACAGATTCTCAGTTTTATCATGGTATCAGAGCAAACATTGGGTAGTTATTCAAGATTCGAGTAGATTATCATCAAACTTTCAATTACGCTTCCGATTGCAACATGAGTAATGAGAAAGCTGTTGAGAAGGCCGATGGTGTGGCTGGTAGTGGCGTGAAGATACCGCCTATTCTTAACATGGAGTCAACTGTTAACATGGCAGGTACGAAATTAATGCCTTCAGGGCGATGGATTGTGGATTCGGGAGCAACGGAACATATTACCTGCAATGGAGATGCATTATTTGATGTCGTAATTGATCACGCCGAACCGCATGCTAAGATTCCAAATGGAGAATTAATCCCTGTCAAACAAGTTGGGAAAATTAATTTGAAAATAAGATACGCCTTGAACGCGTTTTACATGTGCCACAATTTCATTGCAATTTAATGTCTATTAGTCGCCTCACTAAAGACTTAAACTGTGCATTCACTTTCTTTCCGGACATCTGCATAATACAGGACTTATCATCGAGAACGTTGATCGGAATGGGTGAGCCGCATGGTGATTTGTATTTCTTGGATGAATTAAAGATTGAAGGCACAACTTGTAATGCAGTGGGAAGTCCGAGCTTGTGGCACAAACGTTTGGGCCATGCATCAAATGGAAAATTACGTCATGTTAATTCGTTGAAGAATTATAGAGAAGTTACCTCTTTTTGTGATTCGTGTGTTGGGGCCAAACAAACACGCCTTCTGTTTCCTGTTAGCACAAGCAAAACAACACTTATCATCGAGAACGTTGATCGGAATGGGTGAGCAGCATGGTGGTTTATATTTCTTGGATGCATTAAAGATTTAAGGCACAACTTGTAATGCAGTGGGAAGTCCGAGCTTGTGGCACAAACGTTTGGGCCATGCATCAGATGGAAAATTACGTCATGTTAGTTCGTATAGAGAAGTTACCTCTTTTTGTGATTCGTGTGTTAGGGCCAAACAAACACGCCTTCTGTTTCCTGTTAGCACAAGTAAAACAAAACATTTTTTTGAACTGATTCATTGTGATATATGGGGTCCATATAAATGCGATTCTTTTAGTGGTGCTCGTTATTTCCTGTCAATCGTCGATGACTACAGTAGAGGAGTATGGGCATTTCTTATCCAATGAAAATATGAGGTGGGAATGCAACTCATTCGATTTTGTAACATGGCAAAAACACAATTCAATCAAAACATTGGACGTATACGGTCGGATAATGGAGTTGAATTTCAGTCGTCGATCCTATTGGATTATTACACCAACAACGGAATTTTATTTGAGAGTTCATGTACAGATACCCCGCAACAGAATGGTGTAGTGGAGCGTAAGCATCGACATATATTGGAAGTTGCTAGAGCACTTCGTTTTGAATCGGGACTTCCAGTCGAGTTTTGGGGAGAGTGTATTCTAACGGCTGTTTACATTATCAATCGCTTGCCGTCCTCAGTCGTAGGCAATAAAACCCCCTACGAAATTCTGCTCACCAAACAACCAACGTACGACCATCTTCGAGTCTTTGGATGCTTGGCGTACGCTCATGACAATCGGCACAAAGATAAATTTGGTGAACGAGGAAGTGCATGTGTGTTTGTCGGGTATCCGCATGGCCAAAAGGCATATCGCATGTTCGACTTAACAACCAATAAATTCTACATTTCCCGTGATGTCACCTTTTATGAGCACATATTCCCTCTCAAAGGAATTGAAGGGGCAATTTTTTTGGAAACAGTAGCAGCAGCCCGTGGTCACCTCCAAGGACATAACATTGAAATGCCAAAACCTTATTCTTCTCGCCCACACATAAGGAGTATTGCCAGGCAAGGGCAAGCTACTCATCTGGATCCCCCCATTCTCGCCAGACAAGAGCAGAATACACACCTGGAACCCCTGCCCATACCCAACACATCGCCCACACATGTCCCCCCTCCAGTGCTTGAATCTGCACAGCCTGATAATGACGCTAACACTCGGGCGGACAACTTACATCGAGCATCTCAACGCATCAGGAGGCAACTCAAGCACCTCGATGCATACATCACGGATATCATGTGGTTTGTTATTTAGTTATCTGGTTATTAAGATATGCATGCGGTTTAGTTGTTAAGATACGCATGATATATATTAAGTTAGTTACCATGTTTATCAAGATAGTTTTAGGCCCAATATTGTTAGGGTTTACGTGCTGAGTTGTATATATATACACGCATTGTCTCCTGTAAACGCCGATGAGAATATATTAAAAGAGTTTTACATTACATCAAGATATTACATATTCTCAATTTTATCATGCGACATTTAAATTGAATAGGAGAGATTATTAACAAAAAACTATTTGTCATGTTAAATTCTCCAACTCCTCTCCCCACCTATTTGCCAAGAAAAGTAATAACTATTTGCCATGTGAAAATTAGTTAATAATACCTATTTAAAACTATTTGCCATGTGAAATTTTTGACAAGACAACAACCCTAAAAATGATACAATTGTTATTATATATCATTATTTTTTATCACTAAAAAAAATTTTCTCAAATAAAGTAAAAATACTCATATCACCATTTTTAAAAAGTAATTTTACCACCTTTAATATCAATTAATAATTTCTATATTAAAATTTGATGTTCAAATAAATATAGAAGAGGGAGTAACAATTAATTTTTTCTTTCCCTTCCTGTCTTTACATTAATATAAAATCAGTATTAGTAAAATGGAATAAAATGGTAGTTACATACAATATATGTCAATAATGAATTGATATAAGAAAATTTTAAAAAGTAAGAGAAAAATGAATTGGTGGTAAATTCACGAATTGCGGGAAGATTCCCGAAATATATGAAATATATTGGAGTACCTATTTAAAGCTATTTGCACTATTTTTTGTAGCAGGAGGCGAACCTTTTTTTTTTTTTTTTTTAAACAATATTATTGTTACAATCTTTACATTTCAACTTATTATAACAATTGATTATGCTTTTTTCTTTTCCTCATTTTTACATTTAATATAACTTCAATATTAATAAAGTAGAAAAAATGGTAATTTTATGATACAATTGTTATCATCTTTACATTTCATATTATTATAACAATTAATTGTGCCTTTCAATTCCCACTTTCTATCCTTACATTTAATATAAAATCAATTTTAATAAAGTAGAAAAAATGGTAGGTGTATGATACATGTCAATAATTAATCGATATAAAAATGTATGATTGATAATGAATTGACAATAGAAAAATAAGAGAAATTGATATAAGAAAAATAAGAGAGAACGAGTTAGTAATAAATTCACGAAATACTGTACAAGGTACATTCAGGAAATATCTTTATTTACCTATTTAATCCCATTTTCACTGTAATTTTTTGTTTTACAAGAGACAACTCTAAAAATGGTTCAATTGTTATCATTTTTACATTCCATATATTATAACAATTAATTATGTCTTTTCCTTTTCTTTAACTTTACATTAAATATAAAATCAATATTATTAAAACAGTAGTTAGTCAATAATGAATTAATGTCAAAAAAGTAGGATATATAATAAATTGATGGTTGAAAAATAGAAGAGATAATGAATTGGTGTAAAAAATGTAAGAGAAAATGAGTTGACTAGGTGAAAAATGCACGAAATGTGGGATAGATTCGTGAAATATCTTTATTTACTTCTTTTAACCCATTTGCTCGAGACCAACCCTCAAAATGATACAATTGTTATCATCTTTACATTTCTAGAAAAAAAAAAAAAAGAAGTTATGTGATACTTCATTCGTATCATAATAAATTTTATATACATATATTAAGAAAGTGTAATAATGAGTAAGTTTTGAAGGATAATTTTATAAATTTTTATATATAAAATAAATAAATGAATTAACTTGTTGTATGTAGAATAAAAAATATTGATATTTTGTATATAAAATTGAAAATATTGTAAGAAACATAATGGGTTAGAAACAAATTATAGGCTAATAACTACGCATTTGAAGTCAATAGTTCAAATCTCGTCTCTATCTTTGTGGTCATTTTTATCAATTTTTTTGATTAAATAAAAAAGGACAAAGATAAAGTAAATGGGGAACGAGTTCAAACCGTATAATTCGACCTTATAAAAATGTTCGTTTACTATCTAAATGTTCGTTTACTATCTAAGTTGTTGATATATTCAATAAATACATAATTTTCTTTTGTACATATCATATTAATTGTAAAAAGAAAACAATTCAAATAAAAAATATTAGTGAACGAGGTTAGTTTCAAACATAAAAAAAATCCCAAAAAATGGAAAAGGTTCAAACCATGTAAGTCAACTTTAGAGACATGCTCACTTTAGTCACTTACCATTTACGCAGATGTCATACGGTATATATAATAATTATTGTATTGCATTTTTTTAGTTACAATAACTTAAATTTTTCAATAATATTGTGTTGCACTTTTCAGTTATGGTGATTGTACATTAATATTATGTTACACTTTTTAATTATAAAATTCTACACTTTTTAGTAATATTTTATTGTACTTTTTAGTTATAGTAACTTTACACTTTTTAGTAATGCGTTGAACTTTTCGGTGAGATAAATTCATAAATGGTCCTGTAATTTTATTCGAATTCCTAAAAGGTTATGTAATTTTGTATTTTATCAATTTTAGTCTTTTAGTCTCAATTTGATCCTGTTGGTCTCAATTCTGGTCCTTTTAATCCCAATTGTAGTCCTTTGAGTTCAATTTCAGTCCCTTCAATTCAATTTCAATCATACTCACGAGAATAGAACATGTGTATTTTACACGACAATTTTTTTAGTATATTTAACACATCATCCAACACATAAGTTGTTGGAGGACTGAAAACACATGAGATCAACTTAAAAATAATTTTAAATTATGAAAAACTAAATATTAAAATTTTAATTTCAGATGATAACTGCCTCAAAAAAAAAGTTGTCTTATTTTTTTTAAAAAAAAATTGTACTAGATATATCACTTTTTTCGTTTTATTTAAATGAATACACAAAATTATATATTTAATTATAAATAAATATTTGGTAATTAGAACATAAAATATAAAATTAAGATTCTGATAAAATATACTCCCTCCGTCCCTGAAAAGCTTTCATTTGATGGAACGAAGTTTAAGGAAAAAGTATAATAATTAGAGTTTTGAAGGTAATTTTGTAAACTTTTATATATAAAGTAAATAACGTAGTTTTGATTGAGTGTATGATGGACCCCAAAAGATATTATATGAATGGTAAATACGTGTATATCGTGAAAGTAACTATGAAAACTTTTCAGGGACGGAGGTAGTATTAGATTATAAATAAATATTTATTAAAATTTTATATTAAATATATCACTGTTATTTATTAAAAATAGTTTGTTAAAAATCTTAAAAAAAAATTGTCATGTTAAAAACTTAAAATACCTGCAAAAACAAAAACTTGTGTGAGACCTTCTCACGGATCTTTTTCTGTGAGACGGATCCCTTTTAACCCATATTTCAAAATTTTGGGCAGGATAACCCATATTTTTTTTCTAGATTTTAGTTTGTAAAAAAAGTGATACGGAGTAATATTTTTAACAAAAGTGACTGTCACTTTTTACTTAAACACTATCACTTTTTGCTCAAATATTATCACTTTTTATATATGAGGACCGTCTCACGGATCTCATTCTGTGAGACGGTCTCACCCAAGACTAGCCCTAAAATAGACAGGTTCTATTCCGTTGTGACGGATGAAATTTGATTAAAAAGATTTAAATTGGACCGATTAAACTGAAATTAGACTTAAATAACCAAAATTGAAAACAAAAGGATCAAAATTGAGACTAAAAAAAATAAAATTAATTAAATAAAAAGTTACAGAACCATTTTGTGAATTTATTTCATTTTTGGGTTATGGAGTAACTTATAATCCTTATTTATATATATATATATATATATATATTTTTTTTTTTATTCTCTCTTCTTTTTCTGCCGCCATCTTTTCTTCCATTCGACTAACTTTTGCTGAAATATATCATTGTTTTCAGAAAAAAATTATGATATACTTTTGTTTTTTGGATTTTTTTTCCGAAATTTGGTCATTTTTTTGAATTCGATTTCTTTTAATTTGACATTTTTTTCAAAGTAAAAGAAGAAAAAAACACCAATAGACGCATTTATTTTAAAACCGAGGCCACCATAATTGCGCAAAAATGCATTTTTATTTTCTTTACGAAACTTTTCATTTTCAGAGAGAAGAGAAGACGATTCGAATTTTTGAGTAAGAAATGAGGGTTCACTGTATTTATCACGTGATTTTAAAAATAAAAAAATCTTACTGATGGGTGTCCTAATTAATTCCCCATGTGCATTTAACCGTAGCCAATGGACCAATTCACAGCAGCAACCCAAAGGGTCTGACTATATGCACCTCCATTTCGGTTTGATGCACTCCCCCTTTCAGTTTTATTAATAAAATAATAGGTAAAAAATCTAAAATACCCTTCATTAGATATACACCATACTAGATGCACCCCACCTCATTTTTTTCACCTTTCCCTAACACACAACTTCCGGTCGCCGGCGACACCATTTCCGGCGACCATCAACTCAAAAAAAAAAAAAACAGAAATGGTCGACCATATACTCCAAAAAATCACAATTTTTTTCAACTTTCGACCAACCAGTGTCGACCATATACACTCTCGTCGACAAATCGTTGTCGACGGGAATGTATATAGTCGAAACGGATGGTCGAAAATTAAAAAAAAAACAATTTTTTTTGAAATTCGATTATGTAAGGTCGATCAAATACACTCTCGTCGACAACAATTTGTCGACGAAGGAGTATGTAATCGACCTTATACGGTCGAAAATTGAAAAAAAAAAAAGAAGAAAAAAACTAGGGTTTTCTGCATTTTGCAGAAAACCCTAACATTGGGAAAGGGGGAAAACCTGGTGGGGGTGGGGTACGGGGCGACGGGCTCGACGAGGGAGAGAGGAGGAGGGGATGAGGGGGGAGGGAGGGGACGGCCGCGGCGGCCGCGCGCGGCCAAGATCTGTTCTTTTTTTTTACAGGCGGTGGGGGTTGGGGGAAGGCGACGGGCTTGGCGAGCGAGGGAGGGAGGGGAGGGGGGGGGGCGACGGGCTCGGCGAGGGAGGGGACGGCCGCGGCGGCCGCGCGCGGCCAAGATCTCTTTTTTTTTTTTTTTTTTACAGGCGGTGGGGGTTGGGGGAAGGCGACGGGCTTGGCGAGCGAGCGAGGGAGGGGGGGCGACGGGCTCGGCGAGGGAGGGGACGGCCGCGGCGGCCGCGCGCGGCCAAGATCTCTTCTTTTTTTTTTTACAGGCGGTGGGGGTTGGGGGAAGGCGACGGGCTTGGCTGGCGAGCGAGGGAGGGAGGGAGGGTGGGGGGGCGACGGGCTCGGCGAGGGAGGGGACGGCCGCGCGCGGCCAAGATCTCTTTTTTTTTTTTTTTACAGGCGGTGGGGGGGCGACGGGCTTGGCGAGAGAGGGAGGGAGGGGCTGGCGTCGCCGGCGACGGGTGGTGGAGGAGCAGGTCGCCGGCGGTGGTGGTGAGGGGTGGGGGAGAAGATGAAAGAAGAAATGGAGGAGGAAGAAAGATGGAGGATTTGGGGGTGTGGGTAGTAAAAGGATTTTTATGAAGGAGGGGTATTTATGACATTTGATGGTGGGTGTGACCTAAAATTCGGGGAGTGTATAAATCGGGGGAGTGATGGGGGAGTGCATCAAACTGAAATGGAGGTGCATATAGTCAGACCCCAACCCAAATGTTTAGCCCAAAAATGTAAAGCAAAAATTGGTCCACTACGGTTTTGGTGTTTGTTTTATTTTAAATCTAAAAAGGATAATTAATGAAGTCGTAATCCACCAATCACCATTTTTTTTTTTTTTTTTTAAAGGTAAAAATGAGACTAATATTATTTAGAGTACTAGGGGTACTCAACCCCGTTACATCAGTAGTTACAATTAATTTGATATACATGATCAAGGAGTTCGTTTCCAATCATGGTACGAGAGTTCCGAAAACTAGATTTGTGAATCTTGAGTCATTTCCATCTTGTGTTTCACAGTATTCAGAATCACAAATATATTTGTAAAACAATAAATATAGGACAATAAATTGTTCATAAACCAAATTATTCGATCCATTACAATCAATTCAAATAACTCTTACAAATGATCTAAATATGACGTGTATTTAACACGATTAATTAGTTGGACATAAAACAAGCAGGACTACATTTGAAGCACGCTTTGACAATCTCGCAATCTTGTTTCCATTCTAATTCAAAGAATATCTTCAGATATCAATCTCATAATTATAGATGATCAAATAAATTAAAATTATTATGGATAATAATTAATTTATGAAGTTATCAAGTCTGCAACTGAGTCCATAATGGAGGCACAGGCACTATAGGAACGTGATAGGATTCAATTAGATCAAGCTCCAACAAATCAATTTTGATCCAATTAATTTTTAAAAATTATTAAAAGTTGCAAATTCAAGTAGTTATGTCATCCGCAAAGTTCCGCAAAGTTCGAAGGGTCAAACCATACATGAGGGTTCGAAAAATCTCTAACAAATCTATCAATTCGATGTGCCTTCTCGTTGGCTATACGATAAACATGACGCATCACACAATGTTATTCATCAAAATTGGCCACTTGGGATGACTGTTGTGAAGATTGTAGATGAAAAAGGGACGGTTGAATCGAAACAAATTCAACCTATGTCACATACATTTAAAACACTCGCACTTTTAAATTTTAAGTCTATACAACCAGGCCAACTTAAGTTGTTATTATTGTAATACGAAACCAGTATCAAGAGCAAGTCGAATCCATAAAACTAGAACAAAAAAAAGGCCAAATTAACCTCTTGTTTCCAGAAAAGTAGAACAAAAATTATCATAACATCTTTCTTACATCTAAAATTTTGAAGCTATATTCAAGAATAGGGAGTTGGATATTGATGATGCTGTATTGTGGGTGCAGTTCTTGTAGCAGAAGTTGTAACCGCCCTAACATGCCCCACCATTGACACCTGCAAAGCTTCTTCTTCGTACGCCCTCCGCTCCATCTCGTCCATTCTTTCCTTCTTCTTCTTTGCTTTAGCCAACATAGCAACCATCAACAAACTCAAAAGAAAAGCCCCCAATGCAGCTCCAATCGAGCTCACCACCACTATCTTCACTTTACTAACCTTCCCTTTAAACGGCATCAAAGGCGACTCCACCACCAAACCAAAGTGCCCGTTCCCCTTCGCCACGCACACATTCCTCTTCTTTTGGTTCGACAGACTCACTTTCCCATCACGATCAAACGTGACACATAAAGGGCTGATCCTCGACGAAGTGTTGAGTAGTTCCGTGCTGCTAAAATCTATAATTATAGGCGTTTTCCCACTCTGGATGTTAAGCTCGATTGGATCTTTATCAAGGCTGTAGGCTTTTAGGCCTAAAACAGGGGAAATGAGTTGATAGCCGGATAACTCGTAGCTAGTGTAGTAAAGGGAAGACCAGTTGTATCCTAAACTTTGTCTAACAAGAAACACTCTTGTTGCACAAGGGTACACATTCACACCACTTGTTAAGTAAAATTCCTTGATTCTTGCACCGTATCTTTGGAGACTACCGCACCTTAGTCTTAACAAGTCGACGTTTATGTCCGAGAGGTTGGGGGTGAGGTCTATTTCGCGTACTTCGCCGGTTTTGAAGATGGTGTTGTTGGATCGGAATGTGTAGTCTCTGATGGCGAGATCGACTGATTTGATGTCGTGGAATTGGGATTTAGAGGGGTGTAGAAGTGCTAATGAGAGAAATGTTATTGCTAGGGGAAGATATTGGAAGGCCATGATCAGATGAGGGACTAATGATGTAGTGTGTTTTCTTCTGGTTTAAGGCATGGAAAGAGGAGTTTGATTGTTTGTGTGTGATTAAGGTTGGTGTGGTTAACGGTGTTCTTGCTCCTTGTTAAGCAAATGTTCTGTTATGGCATTCAGGAAATTGTGTGATTATCAAAAGCTACTGGAAAGGGAAAATATTTTTTTATTTTATTATTGATGTTGTATCCGGTCTTCATTAATAAAGTTAAGTTCATGAGCTTGTCCGCGTCTTACAAACTACTATGGAATGAGACGATGACATCTTAGAATCAATGAAGACCGGTCAAAGGTCAAAAGCTCGAAGACTGTTTGTTAATGTCACCTCGACACCTCTGGACGCCCACCTTAGAGATCAACATATGATCGACTACTTTGTTCGTCAAAGTCAGTGAGATCATTAAAAAAAGCAACTCATGCTTGCATGTATTATAAAAAGAGTCATATGACGTAAATTCAACAACATATAATCATCTCTTTCAACTCTCTCAAGCTCTTATCAAGAACATTTGGAACACAAGTTCTTACAAAATCATATATACTTGTTTGTTAGTAAAATCAAAGTCACATCAAGTCATTGCCAGTATTATTATTATAATATAAGTGGTTCACAACTTTCACTTTGTAGTAAAATAATCAATACTACTACTTAAAAATACATATAAAATGAAAACTAGCTAGTTGTACGATAAACTTGATTTTGGCAGCTTATGTTTACTCTTTTAGCTTATATTTACTATTTTTTCTTGAAAAATGGGGTAAAACAAGAGGTGACAGCTGAATTTTTCAATTGTACATGATTAAGATTATGTTAAATTCCTTATACCATCACATATATTAATAACACATTTCATAATTAATTTGTACATTAAATCTGAATATGATTTTAAATTTATATATAAAATGATTTCACACTAGAATGACATTTTGTTAAGTTAAATAGAAGTTGAAATTGAAAAGGTGGCCAGGGCGAGGAGTTGGAGAATTATGTGTGTTTGAGCGTGGGGATAATAATAATGATTAAAGTAAAAAAGGATAAGAAAAGGGGATATTAGCGTGCTAGTATTAATGAAGGCGATACCTTTGGAAATTATTTAATTAATTAGTAATACATGTGTTTCATTACATGTCTCCCACTTTCACTTTGTGGCACCTCATTCGAGGGAGGTTTGGACTATTGAGGAATAGGTAACAAAATTGAATTTATATGTTTGACAAATGGAAGGAAACCGAATCAATCAATCACTATAATATTCCCCTCTCTTAAATGACATCCTTTCACACTCCTTTGAAGATGGAGTTTAAGACGTTGGACCCACAAGGGGTGACATGGCACTCGTGATCCACATGGCATATCCCAGTCCAGACACACAAGACATCGTACTGTCTTGGTATCGAGAACCCATGCCACCAAGTGATAGGGGTCGGGTGGCAAGAAAAGTGTTACCTTCACAAGTGTCAATTATTTGACTAGACACATAGCATCTCGTCATCGACACTTGTCATTCAATAGACCTTTTAAACTAGAGGCGGATCGGACCCAACATGGTGACATGGAATACTATTGTACCCCTAATTTATGAGTTGGTTTCCTGTGCACAGTGTGCACGCGCACACTGATGCACAAGTCAATTCTATATCTATTTATAAAGGCAAATAAATATAACTGAGTAATGAATGTTCTAGTGGTTATAGATACCCTTCATAAGCATGAGGTCACAGGTTCAAATCCTTTCAAAAAAAAAAAAATTTCTGTTTTTTTTTTCGTTTGTTTTTTTTTTTTTTTTTTTTTCCTTTTTTCTTCACCTTTTTTTTTTTTTTTTTTTTCGTTTCTATTTTTCATTAATAAAATTTCCACTTTTCACGTTTTTTTTTCGTTTCTACTTTTCATTAATAATTTTTTTTTTTCGTTTCTACTTTTCATTAATAAAATTTCCACTTTTCACTAATAAAAATTACCACTTTTCAGTAATAAAATTACCACTTTTCACTAATAATAGGCTTAGCTACCACTTTTCAGTAACAAAATTTCCACTTTTCAATAATAATAGTTACCACTTTTCAGTAATAAAATTTCCACTTTTCAATAATAAGAATTACACTTTTCAGTTAAAATATCTACCACTTTTCAATAATAAAAATTACATTTTTCAGTTAAAATATCTACCACTTTTCAGTAACAAAATTTCCACTTTTCAATAATAAGAATTACACTTTTCAGTTAAAATATCTATCACTTTTCAATAATAAAAATTACATTTTTAAGTTAAAATATCTACCACTTTTTAATAATAAGAATTACACTTTTCAGTTCAAATATCTACCACTTTTCAATCATAAGAATTACACTTTTCAGTTAAAATATCTACCACTTTCAATAATAAAAACTACATTTTTCATTTAAAATATATACCACTTTTCAATAAAATAATTACATTTTTCAATAACAAAATCTACCACTTTTCATTACTTAATTAATTAATTAATTAACCATTATTAATTAATTACAGTTCTCATTTTTATCGACCAATATTTACAATTATTAATTAACTTACAATTCTCATCACTTAATTAATTAATAATTATTAATTAATCTATAATTTTCATTTTTATTTTACTTATTGTTATCATTGTTAACTTAATTAATTAAAATGGGTATATTTAATTATAAATTGTACCGTTAAAATTATTATTAAAATTAAAAAAAATGTTATTCTTATTATTGAAAAGTGGTAGATTTTGTTATTAAAAAATGTAATTATTATTATTGAAAAGTGGTAGATATTTTAACTGAAAAATGTAGTTTTTATTATTGAAAGTGGTAGATATTTTAACTGAAAAGTGAAATTTTTATTATTGAAAAGTGGTAGATATTTGAACTGAAAAGTGTAATTCTTATTATTGAAGAGTGATAGATATTTTAACTTAAAAATGTAATTTTTGTTATTGAAAAGTGGTAGATATTTTAACTTAAAAATGTAATTTTTGTTATTGAAAAGTGATAGATATTTGAACTGAGAAGTGTAATTCTTATTATTGAAAAGTGGTAGATATTTTAACTGAAAAGTGTAATTCTTATTATTGAAAAGTGGAAATTTTGTTACTGAAAAGTGGTAGATATTTGAACTGAAAAGTGTAATTCTTATTATTGAAAAGTGGTAGATATTTTAACTTAAAAATGTAATTTTTATTATTGAAAAGTGGTAGATATTTGAACTGAAAAGTGTAATTCTTATTATTGAAAAGGGGTAGATATTTTAACTGAAAAGTGTAATTCTTATTATTGAAAAGTGAAAATTTTGTTACTGAAAAGTGGTAGATATTTTAACTGAAAAATGTAATTTTTATTATTGAAAAGTGGTAGATATTTGAACTGAAAAGTGTAATTCTTATTATTGAAAAGTGGAAATTTTGTTACTGAAAAGTGGTAACTATTATTATTGAAAAGTGAAAATTTTGTTACTGAAAAGTGATAGCTATTAATAGTGAAAAGTGGTAATTTTGTTACTGAAAAGTGGTAATTATTATTAGTGAAAAGTGGAAATTTTATTACTGAATAGTGGTAACTGTTATTAGTGAAAAGTGGAAATTTTATTAATGAAAAGTATGGACTATTATTATTAAAAAGTGGAAGTGAGTAACGAAAAAAAAAACGAAAAAAAAAAAGAAAAAAAAAATGGAAGATAAAAAAAAGGAAAAAAAAAAGTTTGAAAGGATTTGAACCTTGATGAGAATTGTAAATTAATTAATAAAATAATGGATTATAAATTAATTAATTAATAAATAGTAAAAAAATAGAATTATAACTATAAGTAGAGAAAAAAAGATAATAAGTTAGAGTCAAAGGATAAGAACAAAAGCATGTACACCAAACCTGTTTTGGTGCACATGGTGCATTTGAGAATTTCCCCTAATTTATTTATTTTGGTAGTATATACCATCTCCGTTCTATGGTAAACTTTCCACGGTAATATTTCATACCATTTAAGCAATATTAATATAAAATAAGATGTAGTAAACTAATGTAATTGAAGAGAAAGAATAAAGTGACTTTCTATGGGCTAATAACTTGGGTATGTAGTTTCTTTAGTTCTGTTGGACTAATACAATTTGGACCGGTTTGTTATGCTTTATTTGTTGGGCCTTAATATATATATATTTTTTAATTTGACGGGAAAGGAAAATTTTAACACTTTATTAATTTAATAATAGTGTAAAAATTCAAAAATACATTTTGAATAATATTACACTACTAAATGCACCCCCACTACTAACCGCACCCCACTTCCATCTATAAACCCTAAACCTAATTTATGCCGCTATCGTTTCCGGTGGCCACCAAACAAAAAAAAATCAGAAAAATTTTAGAAATTCTCAAAAACTTTTTTTAAAATTTTCGACAAACCAGTGTCGATCAAATACACTCTCGTCGACAACCGTTTGTCGACGAAAGTGTAGTTGGTCGACATTACAGTGTCGAAAATATAAAAAAAAATTTAGGGTCTTCTACAAATGCAGAAAACCCTAAAAAAGTGCCCAAAAAATCGGAGGCCATACCTTGTGCCCAAAAATCGGAGGCCAAATCGGAGGCCGGTGGTTGGGAAGAGGGCGGCCAAACGGGGACGGGGGCGGGGTGAATAAAAAAACGTAGAAGAAAAAAAACAGGGAAGGGGAGGACGGGGACGCTGATTCGGGTGGAATTTACACGATTTAGATGCATATTTGAAGCTCATTTGATGTTGATTTCATTGAATTATTGGTTGATTATCATTGTTTTGGTCAAAATAAGAGAAAGGTAGTGTTTTGTCGATTTTGTAGGAAAAACGATGTATTTTGGAAGCAAAACACCAACCATACTTCAGTGGATCAAGAAGAGAAAATGACCATTGGATTCGTCTCGAAAAACGGAGTGGAATGAAAAAAAAGAATCGAGTCAATCGGAGGTCGGAAGCTCAAGATACAACGGAACGAAAAATGACATGGGACGTTCGTATTTGGCCCGGGTGAAACCCACCCGGCCGGGTGGGATTCTACCCGGGCAAGGCCAATTTTGCACAAGTTTCGTATTTTGTCCGTGTGGGATGCCCGGGTGGAATCCACCCGGCCGGGTGACATGCATTTCGGGGGTTTTGGTCCATTTTCTTCATTTTCGAGGGACCTAAGTGCAAATTTCATCAAAGACTTCTACCCCAACTATAAATAGCTCCAATTTGAGTTTTAGAAGGGAGTCTTACTCCTTTTCCAAGCATATTCTCACACACATTCACATAGTAGTAGGTGTTCTTCATAGTTTAGTTTAATTTCTTCATTAGATTAGATAGAATAGTGGTTTTTACTTCAAATCAAGCCACGCTTATCATCGGGCATCGTCTATTACATCGTTTTGTAGCTACATTTTCATGATCAAGGTGATATTACTCTATTTTGCAATTCAATTTGGTATTTTCTTAATTTCTCATTTCTCTTGCTATTTTACTATGAGTTTGATGTTATTTGTTGTTTTAGCCATGAATTTATATCTTAGAACCATGGGCTAAGTTCTAATTGCCTAGGGTGTGGAAGTTTTGGTGGTTAAGTGGTGTAATTATGGATTGATTGCATGATTAGCTTAGGAATTGGGTGTATATGTTTCTAATGTTGTAATTTCCATGATTCAATTGATTAATTCACCCTATTAGCTAGCATTGTTAGTTTTGTCGACTTCAACGACCGTATTGGGTTGCATGATTAAGAGTGTGTGTATGAGCTTGAATTAATCGATTAGAATTAACATAGTAATTAGCTACACCGACCGGGGGTTGATTGCTTAGATCGACGACACTAGACACTAGTCGATTAGAGGTCGTCTATTAGATTAGTGAGAGGGCGTCTCATAAACATTAGTAACCGTGTTGAACGTGTTTATAAGACACTATCCTAGGATCTTATGGTATTGATTAGACTTCATAATTGCTAATTGATGCACGTGTTCACCTAGGCCTCACAAGGGATTGGTCGACAAACACGAGTGATAGCCTTTAGCTTTTCCCAACACCTTAGGTTTAATTTGTGTAATTTAGTCCATTAATTCACCACACAACCTACAAAATGGATACACCCGAGGCAATACCCTTCTCTTGCACTTTCTTTCGAAAGTTAGATAGCTTGCTATTTCTTGTGTTCATTTCTTATCATTCTTAGATAATTTAGTTTAATTCTTGTGTTTTAATTCCCGAAAATCCAACAAACACGTTTAGTTACTACAATAGCATGAAAACTTATAACTTTAGGGATTCACTTTCACTCAATTAGGTCCTTGGAACGAATATCTACTTGGTATACTTATCATACTACTATCGAACCCATATACTTGTGGGGATCGTATTGTTAAGTGCTTTAAAAAGTGTTGAAAAACGAGACAAGTCCTATTTCTTGTTTATCTTAGTTAATCTCGTTTCATACTTATGTTTTAATTCTCGAAAATCCAAACAAACACGTTTAGTTACTACAATAGCATGCATACTCGTACCTTTAGGGATTCGCTTACACTCAATTAGATCCTTGGAACGAACAAACTACTTGGTCGTACTTACGTACTACAATCGAACTCATACGCTTGTGGGGATCGTATTGTTAAGTGCTTAAAAAAGTGTTAAAAAACGAACAAGTCAATGGCGCCGCTGCCCGGGATTTAAGCGAGTGTTATTTGTGAAACTTAAAGTTTGTTGAGTGTTATTGATAGTAGCATTTCTTTTTCATTATTTTGTTTTTCGTTTATCTTTGTGGGCTTTGATACTTATTTTTGTGTAGGTGTGAACTTCATTGCCTCGATGTATGGATACAACCAATACCAATGGAATCAATGCTATAATCAAAATGGTATGGTTTATCCTCCACAACATGGAGATATGAGATACAAAGATTGGAGGAACTTTGATCACCACTATCATATTCAACAAGTTCCCTCCTATTATCAAGATTTGAGAAATGAGGAAGCATCACCTCCTCCTCAAGGATATTATCCTCCACATCCACATCCATATCAATATCCTCCCCCACCACCGGAAGAGTTGTATCGTCCACCTCCCCCTCCACCTATGGAGGAACCTTGGTTTGACAATTATCAAATGCAACAAGTTCCTTCTCCTTATCAATCTCAAAAGTGGGAAAGCAATGCTCATTCGCCACCAAACAATGAAGAAAGTGATACTACAAAAGTGCTTCTTGCACTATTGTTGAAAAAGTTGGATGCAAGTGAAAAAAGGTTGGAGGCAAGTGAGAAGAAATTCGAAGCAACCGACTCCATCCTTGCTCAACTTGTTAGTAATCAAAAATCGATGGAATTCCAACTTGGACAATTGGCCATTGCCGTGAAAAAAATGCAAGAAGATGAGAACTCAAGTGAGGAGAGTGAAGATGCCAAACTCATTGTCAAAGGAGATGAAGATAAATGTCCTTTAATGGATATGAGCAACAAGGAACATGAAAATCAAGAAGCGTCAAAAGACGAGTTGAAGAGCGAAATGAGCATTCCTAAACTTTTAAACTCTTCAATTGATTCTTCATTTGATATTAATGCTTCTATTGATTTCATTTTATCTCTTGATCATTTTGATTCAAAAAAAGAGCTTGAGAAGTGTTTGGATATTCTTGGACAAAGAGGAAAGAAATGGAAAGAGGTGGAGTGGAAGGAGCAAGAAGAACATTCATTGTTGAAACCATGGAAGAAAAATGTGGATGATTGGTCTTCCATTCATGAGAGCCTCCATGACTTTGAGGCCAAAAGATTGAAATACAATGGGAAGGAGGCCCGATATCCATGGCCTTTTCGATGAGCTCATTTAGTTTCGTCCGGCTTGAAGACGTTAAACTTAGCGCTAAATGGGAGGCAACCCATTTTTACTTGCTTTATTTCAATTTTGTTCATTTTATTTGCTTTGTTAGTTTAGTTTGATGTGTTTGTGAGTTTTGATGTAGTTGGAGAAGCTTGGATCGAATGGACAAATGGATTGAAAGAGGAACCTTGTGCTTAGAAGAAGGTGTAGATATAGCAATCGTAAGAGGTACGCCCACCCCAATTCTTAGGAATTGCATAGCAATTACTAAGTTTGGGGGGTAGTGGAATTTATATTCTTGTTCATAATATTGATTGTTTAGCTACTCTTAGTTTTAATTGTTGGGATAGTGGCCTATGTGTGTAGATTTATATGGTTAGCACTTGGTGTCAATATCAATGCAACACTATTTTTTCAAACTTTTAATTGCTTTGCAATGAAAAAGTTTGGGGGGTATGTTCGTTTTTACATTTTCTATTGACACCAATGTGTACTCTTGTGTATTTGTGCAATTTGAGCTTTAATGATCATTGAGAAACATTTGATAATGTTTTGTTGTGAATTTGATTCCTTGAATGTGTACATGAATGGAATGAATCATCTTGTTTATGTTGTTGTCATCTTGTTACATATGGATGTTTTGCATGCACAATGAGTTATGTGTGGTGGTGATTGATGAATGTTTGAGTCTTGAATGAACCGGTGAGAATTGAACTTTGAACCGAGCATTAATCCGGTTTATTTTATGTTTTGAGTGGATCAATTCATTGCTTGCTTTTCTAGAACTTGCCCAAGTTCTTGCTTGAGATCATGTTTGTGTGATACTTTGAGATATGATGTAGGCCATCTTTCGTATTACAAGTCACTTAGCCAAATTTTTCCCAATAACCAAAGTAATCCACCGTAGTTAGCCCGTTTGAGCTTGATTTCCCATTTTCTTGGCAACCTACAATATTTAACCACTTAGCCTTTTGAGCCTTTAATATCCAAATCTAGTGGAGAATAAAAAGAAAGTGGTAAAACATGTGCTTTAGTGCATTTGGTTTGAAGAGAAAAATTGCAAAGTTGTGAAAAGAAAAAGATGGAAGTGAAAAAAAAAAATTGAGAAAGAAAAGAGGGACAATGAGCCCCAAGAGCTTAAAAAGAAAATAAATTGGCTAGAAAAATATGAGGAGATGATTGCATTTGAGAAACTTAAATGAGAAGTGAGAATGAAGGGTTGTTATCCTTAAGAGCATGAGCTTGAATTGTTGAAAAACAACTTTCGTTTTCCACTAGACGAGTCACTTTTTCCATATTCATCTTACCCCGTCCAAAGAGCCAATGTTACGTCCTTGGTTAAGCCCTATTGATCCCATTGTTGAACATGTTTGTGGTGGAAAGATGGTAGAGCTTGGGCAAGCATATGGGAATTGTAATGCATGATTTGATTGATGAGTGCTTATTGTCCTTAATTTGTTTGAGTGTTCGAGAGAAACACTATCTCTAGGGAGTTGAACTTGAACATTTTGATATTGTCATCACCATCACTTGTTGTTGTGTGTTGAGCATGTGTGAGTAATTAGTTGGATCTTCAATATTGAACTTGTGATCATTTTTGAGAATGTATCTTAAATATTGAACATGTGTGAGTAATTAGCTTGAGGAAGAAGAATTCATTTCATGTCATTTGATACGTGGATCTTTCATTGATCATCTAGTTGTAAATTTCACCCTCATGTTGTAATTCTTTCGTTGCTCGAGGACGAGCAACACTTTAAGTTTGGGGGAGTTGATTCGGGTGGAATTTACACGATTTAGATGCATATTTGAAACTCATTTGATGTTGATTTCATTGAATTATTGGTTGATTATCATTGTTTTGGTCAAAATAAGAGAAAGTTAGTGTTTTGTCGATTTTGTAGGAAAAACGATGTATTTTGGAAGCAAAACACCAACCATACTTCAGTGGATCAAGAAGAGAAAATGACCATTGGATTCGTCTCGAAAAACGGAGTGGAATGAAAAAAAAGAATCGAGTCAATCGGAGGTCGGAAGCTCGAGATACAACGGAACGAAAAATGACATGGGACGTTCGTATTTGGCCCGGGTGAAACCCACCCGGCCGGGTGGGATTCTACCCGGGCAAGGCCAATTTTGCACAAGTTTCGTATTTTGGCCGGGTGGGATGCCCGGGTGGAATCCACCCGGCCGGGTGACATGCATTTCTGGGGGTTTGGCCCATTTTCTCCATTTTCGAGGGACCTAAGTGCAAATTTCATCAAAGACTTCTACCCCAACTATAAATAGCTCCAATTTGAGTTTTAGAAGGGAGTCTTACTCCTTTTCCAAGCATATTCTCACACACATTCACATAGTAGTAGGTGTTCTTCATAGTTTAGTTTAATTTCTTCATTAGATTAGATAGAATAGTGGTTTTTACTTCAAATCAAGCTACGATTATCATCGGGCATCGTCTATTACATCGTTTTGTAGCTACATTTTCATGATCAAGGTGATATTACTCTATTTTGCAATTCAATTTGGTATTTTCTTAATTTCTCATTTCTCTTGCTATTTTACTATGAGTTTGATGTTATTTGTTGTTTTAGCCATGAATTTCTATCTTAGAACCATGGGCTAAGTTCTAATTGTCTAGGGTGTGGAAGTTTTGGTGGTTAAGTGGTGTAATTATGGATTGATTGCATGATTAGCTTAGGAATTGGGTGTATATGTTTCTAGTGTTGTAATTTCCATGATTCAATTGATTAATTCACCCTATTAGCTAGCATTGTTAGTTTTGTCGACTTCAACGACCGTATTGGGTTGCATGATTAAGAGTGTGTGTATGAGCTTGAATTAATCGATTAGAATTAACATAGTAATTAGCTACACCGACTGGGGGTTGATTGCTTAGATCGACGACACTAGACACTAGTCGATTATAGGTCGTCTATTAGATTAGTGAGAGGGCGTCTCATAAACATTAGTAACCGTGTTGAACGTGTTTATAAGACACTATCCTAGGATTTTATGGTATTGATTAGACTTCATAATTGCTAATTGATGCACGTGTTCACCTAGGCCTCACAAGGGATTGGTCGACACACACGAGTGATAGCCTTTAGCTTTTCCCAACACCTTAGGTTTAATTTGTGTAATTTAGTCCATTAATTCACCACACAACCTACAAAATGGATACACCCGAGGCAATACCCTTCTCTTGCACTTTCTCTCGAAAGTTAGATAGCTTGCTATTTCTTGTGTTCATTTCTTATCATTCTTAGATAATTTAGTTTAATTCTTGTGTTTTAATTCCCGAAAATCCAACAAACACGTTTAGTTACTACAATAGCATGAAAACTTATAACTTTAGGGATTCACTTTCACTCAATTAGGTCCTTGGAACGAATATCTACTTGGTATACTTATCATACTACTATCGAACTCATACGCTTGTGGGGATCGTATTGTTAAGTGCTTTAAAAAGTGTTGAAAAACGAGACAAGTCCTATTTCTTGTTTATCTTAGTTAATCTCGTTTCATACTTGTGTTTTAATTCTCGAAAATCCAAACAAACACGTTTAGTTACTACAATAGGATGCATACTCGTAACTTTAGGGATTCGCTTACACTCAATTAGATCCTTGGAACGAACAAACTACTTGGTCGTACTTACGTACTACAATCGAACTCATACGCTTGTGGGGATCGTATTGTTAAGTGCTTAAAAAAGTGTTAAAAAACGATACAAGTCAGACGCGACGGCGGGGGCGGGGAGTGGGGGCCGCGACGGTGAGGGTGCGCGTAGGGGAGGGGGCGGCCGCAAAGCTTCCCTTTTTTTTTTTTTTATACAGAAAGAGGGGAGGGAGGGGGCGGTCGCAAAATCTGTAATTTTTTTTTTCTTTCAGAAAACTGGAGGGGAGGGGCCGGCCGTCGGCGACGGGGGTAGGGTGGAGGTCGCCGACGACGGGAGTGGTGGTGAGGAGGGGTGGATTGGAGGAAATTGGAGGAGAAAGATGGAGGAGGAAGATGAAGATGAATTTAGGGTGGGGGGTTGTGGGTAGTAATAGGAGTTTTATGAAGGGAGGGGTATTTATGACAATTAAGGGTGGGGGTGTGTCAATTTTGTAGGAGTGTGTAAATCGGGGGAGTGCATCTCTCCGAAATGGAGGTGCATATAGTCAAACCCAAAATTTTATTACGTTAGAAGAGTAGCATCGTGATAATAAAGAAAATACAACAATTTTGAACTTCTTCAATCCAGACCTCCTCCCATTCTGCTCAAGGGGCAACATGGGCTAGTAATAATTCTTTTTAGTAATAATGTTTAATTTGTTCTTTTATTTGTATCTCTATATATATACAGTATCTTATTTGATTGTATTACACATTTTAAATACGATTAAGTACGCAAATCACATTAACAAAATAAAATGACAAGGTAGTATATATATGGTGTAACATTTTTTGCGATTTACATTACTCTTCTCTTGCTTGTCTCAATATATATTTCATGTCATTCATCTACAACTGCAACAGAAAATCCCGACCCCCCCCCCCCCCCCAAAAAAAAAGCCTATCCTTATATCATGACTTACATGCAAATTTAAAAAAAGGAAAAAAAAAATAGCATATGGGGAATAATGAGAGATAAAGAGTCTAGTAGTGATTGATCAAGTGAAGTTGACATTGGCAACATAAGTCAAACCTACTTGCCAATTAGCAGGGGCAACATTGTAAGCAATGACAGTCTGATGTGAAGTATATGATGTTATCTTGAATGAAAGGGCTTGTCCACCAAGGCTAGAGTAGGCTTGGTATGTAGCCCCCCAGTTGTGGCTCATGCTAATCCACCCAGTTTTGGTGCCCTTCACCCACATGTTGGCTATGTCTCCCCCGCCTCCCACGTTCATCACGTACGCCAGCAACCAGTACCCGTTTCCCTGCAGGTTGAACCGGATACCCCCCTTTCTAACGCAACCTACCCTGCAGGCAAACATAAATAATTTTGTAAATTTTTATGTATAAAATACAAAAATTGATTTAATTTAAAGAAAAAAAAGTACTCCCTCCGTCCCACAATAACTTTCACAAATATTCTCAATTTTACACAAATGTCATTATTTTTTCTTCACATATATACAAAAGTCAATTCATTTCTTTTACTCCATACTTTACAAAATTACCCTTCAAAATTACACTTTCTTAATATGAGTGACGTACCTACGGAAGGTGACGGGCACAATACCAGCAGACCACTGGGCAATCTTCATGAAGGCAGGCTTAGCCATGTCGAAATGGGCTCGTGGGGGGTTGCACCAGCCGCCGTTGTTTGAGTCTTGGCCCCAGTTGGGAGGACAGAGATTGGTGGCGGTGACGGTGGTGATAGGCGATCCCTTGTAGCACGACGGCGAGTTTACGCATCTAATCTGGAAGCACTGCCCACAAGCGTACCCATTCTGGTATAGTGCTGAGCTCAGCGCCGCCGTATCCGTTCCGTAACCACTGCTGTATATGTTTCCATACCCACATGCTCCACCTGCATCCATCCGCATCTACTTGTGTAAATATTTACTACGGATTGAAATCATCCACTTTTCATGTTCCACATTTTATTTCAACACGTATCATGTTAAAAAAATAATCAACATCCATAATATTGGGGACGATAGATCCAGAAGGATGAAACACTGGTGTAACAAAAGAATCTAATCTTTTTACGGAGAACGTTACCGATCTCATTAAAAATCTTATAAAAGTTTTTTTTTTTTTTTTTTTGAAGGTTATAAAAGTAAGTTTTAAAAAACTTAGATATATTTATATATATATATGATCAATTGATATGCAATTATCAAGCTTAGAAAAGTTGTGAGACATATCAAAATATTAAATCCTACCCACTTACACAATCACCTACTAACTCAATTTGAATTTTTTTTTCGTCAAATTAAACTTAATTGATACTACTCCAATAAATTTAATAATGAATAAGATTTTGAGGGTTAAATTGATAAATCTTTATACATAAAGTAAATAAATAATTTGAAAATGACATTTTATGTAAGATTATGAATTTTTGTGAAATGTCCAAAAAAAAAAAAAAGAGTACGTAAAAATATATAAGGGAGTGTGTCTAGACAACAATATATATTATAACTCACCGTTTGTCTCAGAAGCAGTTTCGTCACCATAAAATGTTGCATGGGCTTGTTGCCACGGTGTAGGTTGAAATCCCGGGGCCGCATATCCGCCCGCGGATGCTCCACCGACGAGCAACACCAAGAAGAAGCCAAGGCACCATGAGTGAAACCAAGAAGCCATGAATTTTAATTTCTGGGCCTGATCAATTTGCTCGTAGCTAGAGCTACTTGACTCTTTCTATATATATGTACAAATGAGTTGAATTGATTGGAATATTGTATGGTGTTTATATAATTTTTTATGTATAGTTAGAATGAATGATGTTGCCTTCGTGACCCTCACGAACATTTAAGGATTTTATCGAATAAAAAAACATGGAATCTTTGAAATTTTAATTTTATTTTATTTAGTTATGGAGGGTTAACAAGTTTTATGTTGTACCACGTAGTCCTAAAACGTGGGTGCAAGTAGCATTTGCCTCATGTTGTGTTTGTGGAGCAAAATAAGCCCAACGATCATTGACCAACACTGAGGGTGAACCTTAAAATTAAGGGTTAATGGCCCACTTTAAAATTATGAAATGCTAAGTAAATTAAATTTCAACAAATATTATTGTTATATTATATATATATATATTTGGTTGGTGACTTGGTCTACATAAAAAATACCTCCAAATTCGGATAGGAATAAAATTGAGGTAATAAGTGATGTTTTGAAGGGTAGTTTTGTAAAATTTTGTAATGAAAAAGGTAAAAAAATAAATAAAAATATATAGATTGAATAGGAAAATATATTTTGAGGAGAAAGGTTAGAAAAAATGTTTTTTTTTTTCTTTTTTGTGTGCGCGCAAATTAAAATGAAACATACTAATATAACAATTGTACAAATTGCTGTGAAATAAATAAATAAGATATAAATATACTTTAATATTGACACGGGAGTGATACGTAGAAGACAAACGTTGTTCTTATGAATGAGTGAAAGTATTTTCTTAGAACTTGAAATATGATTCAATGATATTTCTGAATACAATATCTAGATCTAGGTGAGATTACAAGAAAGGTGAATTTCTAAATTCATTGTATTCAAATTAAGAATTAAATGTATTTAAGAGAACTTGAGGAAAAAGAGGAAAATGGGTGAATTTGGCTATGGAAGGTGATTAGTCATGCATGTACCACATCAGTCTCCCCCACTTGAAAGGAACTCGACCCCGAGTGATCTGGGTAGGATAAAGGTTCCTCAGGAAAGTAACGGTATAAATCACTAACATTAAAAGTCTTCGAGATTCCCATCGAGTCTGGAAGACCCACCACATAAGCATTACCATTGATTTTATGAGTGATATTGTAAGGTCCGTACTTATTAGGTTGCAACTTGTGATATTTTCCCACTAGAAAACGCTCACGACGAAGGAAGATCATCACATTGTCCCAAACTTCAAAAACATTTGAGCGCCTATGTTTGTCTGCAACATCCTTAAATTTCTGATTAGTCTCCATCAACCTTTGACGAACTTCTGCTTGAATATCTAGCCCATCTTTAGCCAGCTTTTTGACAGCCACACTATCAACATCCGATAACTTTACAAGATCAATAGCGTGACTTGGAGCCTTCTAATAAACTACAGAAAAAGGTGATTTTCCTGTAGAACTATGAACTGCGATGTTGAAGGCAAATTCTTCTTGGGGTAAAGCATAGTGCCATTGTTTTAGTCGATCCCCGTAAATACACCGAATTAGGTTCCCAAGGGTCCGGTTGACGACTTCAGTCTGACCGTCGGTTTGGGGATGAGCCGTGCTGCTGTAATTAAGTGAGGTGTCTAACATTTTCGACAAGGTAATCCAAAAGTGACTCAAGAACTTACTATCACGATCCGAGGTGATAGATTTCAGATTTTCGACAAGGTAGTACCACTTCTCGAAAGAAGAGTCGAGCAATATGAGAGGCGTCAGATTTTTTTTTGCAAATGATGAAATCCACCAGCTTAGAAAATCTGTCCACCACCAGGTCCACCACAAATACAGAATTAACACCCCGTTGTGTACGAGTTAATCCAAGGACAAAATCCATGGATAAGTCCTCCCAAATAGCTTCAGGGACAGGCAAATGCATGTAGAGGCCAGTATTTTGGGCGTGCCCTTTTGATAATTGACAAACGTAACACCGGCTCACGAACTTCCTCACCTTCCGTTTCAATTGTGGCCAATAATATCGATCTTCCAAACTGGCTGTGGTTTTCTCTCTTCCAAGGTGCTCGCTCAATCCACCACCATGTAAATCACGAATTAGTTTATCCTTTAAAAATGTTTGTGGGATACATAATCGAGCTCCTTTAAAAAGATAACTATCATATGCATAGAAATCTTCAAAAAGAGAGATTATCCCATATTCCAGCAAAATCCTCGTCATTGGGTATAATTCAGGAAGAATTTTGAAACCTGTTACCTCATAACTCATTGTTACGAGCAAGGATGCATGCCTACTCAATGCATCTGCGGATTTATTTTGAGTCCCAGCCTTATGTTTCAGTGTAAATGGGAATTGTTTCAAGTACGCCACCCATCTTGCATGCATCTTACTTATATGTTTCTGGCTATTAATGTATTTTAGGGTCTGATGATCAGTATACAACACAAACTGATCTTGGAGGAGGTAATGTTCCCAATACTTCAAAACTCTGAAAACAACATAAAATTCTTGATCATAAGTGGACCATTTCCGACGCGCCTCACTTAGTTTTTCGCTAGAATAGGCGATGGGCTTGCCTTCCTGGGATAAGACATCGCCTATTCCGACCCCACATGCATCACACTCTACCACGAACAACTTCTCAAAGCTGGGAAGTGCTAGAAAAGGAGTCGAACATAATTTCTCATTAATCGTCTCGATACTCTCTTTGTTGTTTCGGTCCCCAACGAAAGCTTCCTTTCTTTAGACAATCTGTCATTGGTGCTACAGTGCTACAATGGTGGCTAGTCCATGGAAACTTCGCACTTCTGTCACAAATTTCGAATTTGGCCAATCACAGATTGCTCAATCCTTTTCCTCGTCCACACAAATGTCATCTCTTCCAATCACGAATCCGAGGAAGATAAAACTCATTTGCATGAAACTATACTTTTTCTGGTTAATATAGAGTTTATTGACTTACAATACAACTAACATTTGGCGCAAATGGTCTTGGTGTTCCTCCTCGTTAGTGCTGTAGACGAGAATATCATCAAAATATACTACAATAAATTTATCTAGAAATGGTTTTAGTACCTCATTTATCAATCGCATAAACATGCTCGGGGCGTTAGACAACCCGAATGGTAGAACAAGCCATTCATACAACCCTTCATTTGTCTTAAAGGTTGTCTTCCACTCATCTCCCGATCTGATACGAATTTGATGATATCCGCTCCGCATGTCTATTTTGCTGAAATATTTTGGCCCCATAAAGATTATCCAGCATGTCTTCCAATCTAGGAATCAGAAATTTGTAACGCACTGTTATTTTGTTTATTGCTCGGCTATCTACGCACATACGCCAAGATCCATCCTTCTTCGGAGTTAGTAATGCGGGGACTGCGCAAGGGCTCATACTCTCTTGGATCAAGCCCTTAGGCAAAAAATCTTCCACCATTTGTTGTAAAATCACACTTTCTTTAGGGTTCATGCGCTAGTGAGGGAGATTTGGTAATGTGGCTCTGGGTACCAAATCGATAACATGTTGTATATCCCAAATTGGTGGTACCTCTGCAGGAAGTTCTTCGTGTATCAATTCCTGAAACTCTTTGAACAATTCAAAGATACGATCAGGGACCTCATCCCTCTTCTCGAAGCCACCGACCACAAATGTCGTCTTTACTACTAAAGCATGTATTTCTTTAGTATCACGTGTGTCCTCCATCCATTCCTTCACCGATCTGGTTAGGGTCAGGAATTTTCGGGTCTCGTTTTTCGGCTTGAACCCCAACAACTGTAGTGTTATCCTCTTTTCATCTTTGAAGAACTAGTAAGTGTTCTTCCTCCCATCATAAATGGCTACAAGATCAAATTGCCAAGGCCAGCCAAACAGTAATTGACAAACATCCATATCCACAATATCACACATTACTTCATCTTTATAAAAAATTTCAATGGATAAGGGAACGCGACACCTCTCTTTTACTTTAATTCTTTCCCCTTTAGTAATCCACACAATACTATAAGGTTCAGGATGTTTATCCACAGGTAGTTCTAAAGTTCTAGACAAGTTATTAGAAATAATATTTTCACAACTCCCACTATCAATAATCAACTCGAAAATTTGATTAGAAACGGTACACCTGGTCCGAAACAAGACGTTTCGTTGGGAATCATCCCTCTTCGGCACCAACAGGATCTTACGAACAACCATTGTTTGTTGTTCGTCATACTCCTCACCATCCGACTCGCATACTCCCTCCTCCCCTTCCCATTCGTCATCATCATTTCCAGTATGCTCGATCATGTTGACCAGACGACGCTAGGGGAAATTGTTTGATCGGTGTCCAATCTTGTGACACTTGTAGCATTTGTCACCCGTTGGTCTTGCGTATCGATTTTCTGCCTTCTTTGTGACCTCCTTCTCTCCCCCACGCTTCATAGAGTTAGAATCCTCAAGGTTGGGCTTGAGATTGGGTTTCGGTGTATCGATGAAATTCTTACGAGGTTCCTCTCTCCCATAGAAATTTTGAAACCCCATCGATTCTGCTCGTTGCGCCATATTGATTGCCTCGCTGAGGGTTGGGATGATTTGGCACCCGATCTTCTCACGCATCATGAGTTTGAGTCCATGGACATACCTCGCCGCCTGTTGTCCCTCAGTCTCCATCACATTGTTACGCGAGGAAAGGCGTAAGAAATCTGAGGTATAGTCTGCCACCGATTTTTGTCCCTGAACCAATGTCTGGTATTGCTGGAATAGAAATTGTTCATAATCTGGAGGGAGAAAACGTGTCATCATCATCCTCTTCATTTTAGTCCACAATCGGACCGTCTGCTTACCCAATCGTCATTGTTGGTTCTGAACTTGCTCCCACCACTACGATGCTCCACCTTTCAAGCGATAAGCTACGAGCTTCACCTCCTCATTTTCTGATATTTCTGCAAAATCGAAGAATCTCTCAACTTCAGCGACCCAATCAAGGAATCTCTCAATATTAAAATTTCCATTGAAGGAAGGGAGATCTGCCTTCAATCGAAATTCATCATGCATGTGTTGTCGATTGTCCCTACGGTCAAGATTATTACGATTTCCCTTTAATATATTCGTCGCTTCTTCATCTGACGAATCCTCTTCATAGGTTTGTCCCCTGGGATTCTGTTGAGGAATTTCACGTTGAGGGCCATGAGCAAATCTCCTGGTTCCTTCATCGTTTTCTGGGTTGTCAAGATGTTCCTAATGACCGCCCTGAGTCTCCTCTGTTTGTTCTACGCGAGTGGTTAACGTTTGGACTGTCATAGTCAAACGTTGCATTTCTCTAATCTCGTCAGCGAGCGTGGGTTCGCCGTTGTTAGCCATCACCAAGGAAAGTTTGGCTCTGAATACCAACTGACATAGAAGTGATACATAGAAGACAAATGTTCTTCTTACGAATGAGTGAAAGTATTTTCTTAGAACTTGAAATATGATTCAATGATATTTCTGAATACATGATTTGTCGTGAGATTGCTCGAATTTGTGGGTCAATTATGCTCTAGATATCAAGAAATTCTTACAACTTTTGTGTAATCATGAGCTAATTGTTAGATATGTTGATACATGAATGTTTTGTTTGATTTTTAGGTAAAGCAAGGAGTTTCGAAGCAAATCACAAGAAATTCAGCCGATTGGATCAATCCAATGAGTCAACCACAAGAAAGGCATCAAGAAGAGGGTCGAAATGAGACGAGAATCGAACCGATCGGGCATCGGGATAGAGAGTTATGCATGAAACGAGAAGAGAAGGAGGGAACTCGGCCGAATCTGTAACTTTGGATATCACTGCACACTCGGCCGAATCTGCAATTTTTGAAATTACTGCGCACTCGACCGAGTGAGCCAACTCGGCCGAGTGAGGTGGAATGCCGTAGCCACTGAAATTGAAGACCACTCGGCCGAGTGACCCTCACTCGACCGAGTCTCGGCTGGAAAAGTCGCGTAAAGATTTTATTAGTGATCAACTCGGCCGAGTGACCCCAACTCGGCCGAGTTACAGAGAAAAATTACCCCACTTCGTTTTTGACCTAGAAACACGTGCCAAGCTCAAGTGGGAGGGTATAAAAGGTCACAAGTTCGTTTTTCAAGGGGATTCCACACCTTGAAGAGACTCTACACATAGTAACACATAGTAATAGGTTTTGAAGCATTTTTCCTTCTAGTTTTTCATAGATTAGCTTAGTACTTAGTCAATTTGTCATTTCAATCAAGGATTGTAAGTGGGCTTTGCTTATTTCATCATATTGTAGCTACAAATCCATCATCAAGGTGATATCTCTCAATTTTAAGTTTCAATTTGGTAATTACTTTCTACATTGCAATTTCTCTATTAATTAGCATGGGCTTTATGTTATTTTGTGTTGTAGCAATGGTATTCTCTTTTAGAACCATGGGCTAATCCCCAATTGCCTTGGGTGTGGATGTTTTGATGGGAATTTAGTGTAATTGTGAAGTAATTGCATGATTCACTTAGGATTTGGGTGTAAATGTTTCTAGAGTTGTATTTTGTTTGATTCATTTGATTGATCAACCCTATTAGCTAGCATTTTCGATTGTGTTGATTGCAACGAGAGTTGGGTTTGCATGATTGGGGTGTGAGTGTGAGCTTTGGTCAATTGAATAGAAGTTAATTAGTAATTAGCTAACCGAGAGGATGTTAATGGCTAGACCGACAACTTTAGACACTAAACGAATAGAGGTCGTCTAGGAGTTTAGTGAGAGGGCGTTTCATAAGCATTAGTAACCGTGTTGAACATGCTTATGAAACACTATCCTAGGAGCTTATGGTATTTGGTTAGATCCTATAATTGCTAATCAATGCACGATGTTCGCCTATGCCTTTCGAGGGGGTTTGCACACTTATGTGATAGCCTTTAGCTTAATCCGAATTAATATCTAGCTCATGTAATTGTTTCACTAGTTCATTTATTCCTAACAAAACGGAAACACCCGAGACAATACACTTCTCTTGCACTTTCCAAAAGAAAGTTAGTTAGTTCACTATTTCTAGTCACTATTACTTATTACTTTAGTTAATTTAGTTTAATACTCCCTCCGTCCACGAAAAGTAGTCTCATTTGACACATATTCTTTGTCCACCAAATGTAGTCCCATACACTTTATGGAAACTATCACCCTTCAACTATCACTTAATTACTCAATTTGCCATCAACTTTATTCCTAAACAATCACTTTATTCACAATGGACCCCACAATACCCTATAATACCCTTATTTTATCTACTTTATCTACCATTTTCTTAAAACTTGTGCCCCATCCCCATGTCCCTACTTTTCATGGATGGAGGGAGTATCTTTGTTCTTATTCCCGAAAATCCAAACAAACAAGCTTAGTTACTACAATAGCATGATAACTTGCAACTTTAGGGATTCATTGACACTCAATTAAGTCCTTGGAACGAAAATATACTTGGAAAAAACTTATCTAAAAATACGAACAAGTCAATACAATATCACCTATATATATATAGGTGAGATTACAAGAAATGTGAATTTCTAGATTTATTGTATTCAAAATAAGGATTAAATATAATTAAGAGAACTTGAGAAAAATGGGGAAAATAGGTGAATTTGACTATGGAAGGTGATTAGTCATGCATGTAGCACATCAAATATCACGTACATTATAAACCTAAAAAAATAGGGCTAGTCTTGGGTGAGACCGTCTCACAGAATGAGATCCGTGAGACGGCCCTTATATATAAAAAGTGATAATATTTGAGCAAAAAGTGATAGTGTTTAAGTAAAAAGTGATAGTCACTTTTGTTAAAAATATTATCACTTTTTACATAAACATTGTCACTTTTTTAACAAACCAAAATCTGGAAAAAAAATATGGGTTATCCTACCCAAAATTTTAAAATATGGGTTAAAAGGATCCGTCTCACAGAAAAAGATCCGTGAGATGGTCTCACACAAGTTTTTGCCCAAAAAATATACAATTTCAATAAAAGATCGACCCTGTTAAAAAAAAAATGGATGAATATTTTAGGTCATCAAAAGTATGTTTATTTTTTTTATGAAAACATTCACTTTATGTTTATGGTACAACAACTTCAAAATACTTTCATCTATTTTTTTTTTTTTAATATGTGTTAAAAAATATAAGCATACATTTTTGTGAACAGATGAAATTTATTTACTTCTCCATTAGGGGACAATATATCGTGCAATCCCACCACTATATATTGTCACATCATCATGTTGGCTAGCTTTCTTGAGGTTGAGGGTCTGCTCTGCATATGCATATATAAAGCAAAGTATTTCTTCTCTCAAATATATAATTGTCACATCAAATCAATGTTCAAGCCAATATTTTTTTTTTTTTGAAATGTCCAAGCCAACTTCTAGAATTGATTACATGTCCACTGAAAATATGCTACGTACACGTTTATCTAGTGTGTTATATTGTGAGACATAAATTGTGCTCTATCACACCCTACAGTCTACACCACCGAAACCGTCAAAGTTAATTAATCAGATATACAAGAAAAATTCACGTTTTGATCTACATCTCACAATGTACCTATCAAAGAACGTACCCATTCACACAAAATAATAAAGAAAATTTTGCACTAATGGGTGTCTGCAAAAAAAATTACACTTATGAATAATTGTTTATGAGAAATTGCTTAATAGTTGAAGAATAAGGATAAAGTGATCATTTTTATAAAAGATGTGAGAATAAATTTGAAGAACAAACTAATAAGACATGTGAGAATAAAATTGTTAAACGGGAGGAGTATAAGTAAATAGAACATAATTTCAACTACTCTACATCATTTGAGACTTGATCACTTGATTAATCCGTTTGATATATGCACCCTCCCATATAGCCTTGCCTTGAGATCTTTAACAAATTGATCAAAGTTTATTTGTGATGATCCATCTTTGTCCAACGCACTCCTCAATAACTCACTCACTTTCTTCATTTCTTGCCTCAATTCAACACCCATCATCAAAACTTCAATCTTACTAACAACTTCCTCTCTTGTAACCACTTGCCCCTCATCACAAAGATCAATCCCAACCTTCCAATCTTCCACCACCAACTTCCTATTCACTGGTTGATCAACCGAAACCGGCCGACAAATCATCGCCACGCCATTCCACACACTCTCCATAATCGAGTTCCATCCACAGTGCGTCAGAAACCCCACTACCGCACGATTAGAAAGCACCATATTTTGATCACACCAAGGAACAATAAGCCCTCTATCTTTAACATGCTCTAAAAACCCAATAGGAAAAACATCATCAATGTCATTTGTCTTGCCAACAACCCAAATAAAGTTAACTTCACTAAGGAGGAGGCCATGAGCAATCTCCTTAATCTCTTGTTTATTGACAAGGGAATAAATGCTTCCAAATGAGATGTAGAGAACAGAGGCAGGAGGCTTAGAGTTGAGCCATTGGCTGCAGTCAGATGCACAAAACATCCTATTTTCGACTTTTGTTTCTGTAATTTCAGGGAAGAAATTACAGGGGCCAATCGCGTAGGTTGGTTGCTTTTGATTTAGAGATAGCAAGGTTTCAGATTCGAGTTGTTGCACTGTGTTGCATAATATGATTTCTGCATTCTTGACCTGGTCAAATGCCTTGCTAACAACTTTCATCATCAGCAGAGTTACAGCATCTGCAGGTTCTTCCATTTTCGATATCGTAGCAGCTGAGAAACATAAGGAAAATTAACGATATATGGAATGGATCCTCTGTTATATATGCACATTTTTAAAATCACGACCTTTGCTGCAATTGCAATTTTAAATATAAAAAATCGCTATAATACTTACATCAGATTTAATTTTAATCTTATACTCCCTCCTTTCCCAAAGTAATTTGCACACTTTCTATATATGAATTTATCATACCAATTTGCACACTCCATAAAATGAAATATCTTCATAACCTCCGTCCTCTTACATATATGTCATTACTCATAAAACTATCCTTCAAAACATTACTCATTACACATTTTCTTAAATTGTGTATCATTCCAAGTGTGCAAATTTCTTAAAAGCGGAAGAAGTAGTTGTTTGTTTTCACAATGGCCACAAAAAACTAGAAAAAAAATGATTAAGGAAGGTGTTGAGTAAGAAATGGTAATGAGATATAGTGTAAACAAGTAGAATTTTGAGGATAATTTTTTTTTTTTAGAGTATAAAAATTAACGTGAGACATAAAATAAAAAAGAAAAGTGTGAAAATAGATAGGGGAGTGTTTTGTTACTCTAAATTTCTTGATCCATTTAGTGTCAATTTTAGTTATTTTGCACCAAAATTGAATAAAGTAAAAACATACCTACCAGAAAAATGACATCAACATACCTGTTATGGAATTGTATCCACTAAGCAACTCCTCACAAATGATAAATCAAGACAACTAGAAACGCAAAGAATTGAAAACGAATAAAGAACTCAAAGAAAGAACACGGGATTTACGTGGTTCGATCAAATGATCTACGTCCACGGAGGATAAAAGACTCTCTTCACTAATCTCAAATGAAAGTTACAGATTACAAGTATTCACTAAGCTTGATCTCTCAAAACTCTCAAATTCAGTAACCTACAACCTATGCACTAGATGGTATATTTATAGATGTACAATGCATTGGATAACCGCCACTAACCAACTAACTAACTAACAGAAAAACCAGAATTAACTAACTCTGAAAATCTAGACTTCAGTGGAGTTGTCTCAGCAGACTTGTCTCAGCAGACTTGGCTTAAGCAGACTTGTCTCAGCAGACTTGGCCCCAACTCTCCTGAAATGACTTCAGACAACTTGTCTAGCAGAGTTGTCCAAACCCAACTCTCCTGAACTGACTTCAGACAACTTGCTTCAGCAGAGTTGTCCAAACTCATAAGCAGAGTTGTCCAAACTCAATAATTTCAGATTAGTTGACTCCTAACAAAGCCACTAAGCCTTATCAGTTGAATTACTCCTTAACTCAACTTTGCTGAACTCCAAGATCAGATCAATTAGCAACTTTTCTGATAGATAGAATTAGATGACATCCAATATTGCATTAATCCTAACAATTCTCCACCTTAATGCAAGATTGCCTTCTTCTCAGCCCTCCTCAATGCTGTTTGTCCATTCTCTTCTTAATGAACATCCCAGGTGCTAAGGTTTACCAACTACATGCAATGATTGAACTTATTGCTTGGTAATGCCTTAGTTAACATATCAGCTGCATTCTCTTCTGAAGCCACCTTCTGAACTTTAACAATGCTCTTCTCCAAGATGTCTCTAACAAAATGCAACTTCACATCAATGTGCTTTGACCTCTCATGGAACACTTGATGTTTTGCTAGATGAATAGTGCTCTGATTATCACATAGCACAGGAACACTTTTCTGAAATATGCCAAAATCTCTCAGAATGCCCTTCAACCACATTGCTTCCTTCACAGCTTCTGTCAATGCTATGTATTCAGCTTCAGTTGTGGATAAGGTCACCATAGATTGTAAAGCTGCTCTCCGGGTGATAGCAGTGCCATACAATGTAAACACATAACCAGATAAAGATTTCCTTGTATCTATGTTTCCAGCAAAATCAGAATCCACAAATCCTAGCAAGGGACTCTTGGTAACAGCTGATTTTTCAAACAATAATCCTAAGTCTTCTGATCCATTCAGATATCTTAGAATCCACTTCAAAGCTTCCCAATGAAACTTTCCTGGATTTCCCATGAATCTACTCACCATACTAACAGCATAGGCAAGATCTGGTCTGCTACAAACCATAGCATACATGAGACTTCCAACTCCATTTGCATAAGGGACAGTAAGCATCTGTTTCTTCTCTTCAGCTGTTTGAGGAGATTGCTTGATTGGAAACTTGAATTGCTGACCAAATGAAGTACTAACTGGTTTGGACTGGTGCATAAGAAACCTCTTCAAGACCTTCTGAATGTAACCCTTCTGGGACAAGAACAGCTTCCCTGCTTTCCTGTTTCTGAGAATATCCATGCCTAATATTCTCTTGGCTTCACCTAGGTCCTTCATCTCGAACTTGCTACTCAGCTGCTGCTTCAGCTGGGTAATCTTTCTCATACTCTTGCTAGCTATCAACATATCATCTACATAGATCAGTAGATAGGTGCTCTCTAGATAATCTTGTTTACCAATATATACACATCCATCATATTTGCTTCTTAAGAAACCAATAGAAAGCATGAATGTATCAAACTTTCTATACCATTGTCTAGGACTCTGCTTGAGCCCATACAATGATTTCTTAAGCAAGCATACCTTACTTTCAGTTTCAGGCATGATGAACCCTTCAGGTTGATGCATATATATTGTTTCAGCTAGTTCTCCATGTAAAAATGCAGTTTTAACATCTAGCTGATGTAACTCAAGATCAACTTGAGCAACCTTAGACAAAAGTAATCTTATTGAACAATGTTTAACAACAGGAGAGAATACCTCATTGAAGTCTATGCCTTCTCTTTGTGTGAATCCTCTTGCCACCAACCTAGCCTTGAATCTGATCTGCTCTCTAGCACCACCAAATCCAACTTCAAGCTTCTTCTTGAACAGCCATCTACAGCTGACTAACTTCTGGTTGTCTGGCTTCTCCACAAGGATCCAGGTCTCATTCTTCTCTAAGGATTGCAACTCTTCTGACATGGCTGCTATCCATTGCTCTCTTTCAGGACTGGTGATTGCCTCCCTATAGTTTCTTGGCTCATAATGCTCCACCTCTTCTGCTGTGATCAGAGCATATGACACAAGATCAGCCTGGCCAAACCTAGATGGGGGGTGAATCTGCCTCCTGAGCCTATCTCTTGCAAGACTGTAATTTCTCAGATCAGCAGGGTTGTCCTCCATGGCATCATCTTCTGAATGATCTTCTTGATCACCTTCTTGAACCTATTCTGGAACAACCTCATCAGGGGTGTTGTCTCCTGCATCAGCAAAGTTGTCCACCTCCTCTGGGGTCAACTCTCCTGATGTGGGAAACTCCACCTCAGCTGAGAAACTCTCTTCTGACTCATTTACAATTCTTCCATCTAGGTCATGGGAGTTTCCATTATGAGGATATCCCATTACCTTCTCATTAAAATCAACATCTCTGCTGATTATCAGTTTCTTATGACCTGGTTCAAGGCACCACAGTCTATAGCCCTTGACACCTTTTGGATAGCCAATGAGTATACATTTCAGAGCCCTTGGCTCAAGCTTATCCTGGCTAATGTGTGCATATGCCTGACATCCAAACACTTTAAGTTTTGAATAATCAGACAACTTGCCATACCATATCTCATCTGGGGTTTTACCTTCTACAGCATATGAGGGAGTTTTATTGATTAAGTAACATGCAGTACATACAGCCTCTCCCCAAAAGCTTTTAGGTAATTTAGCATCAGCTAACATGCATCTGACCCGTTCTAGAATAGTTCTATTCATTCTCTCTACTAATCCATTTTGCTGTGGATTAAGAGGGACAGTTCTATGTCTAGTAATGCCCTTCTCTTTACAAAATTCATTGAATTCAGCTGATAGATACTCAAGGCCATTATCTGTCCTCAAATGTTTTAAGGACTTTCCTTTCTGGTTCTCTATCTCAAGTAGCCATTCTTTGAATTTTGTAAATGCCTCACTCTTCTGTTTGAGAATGAACACCCAAACTTTTCTAGAATAGTCATCTATAATTGACATGAAATACTTACCTCCACCAATGGTTTCAGTCCTTGATGGCCCCCAGACATCTGAATGAACATAATCCAGCAGCTCCTTGGTAGTGTGCTCACCCTTCTGGAATGACTTCTTCTTGGCCTTGCCAAGAATGCACTGCTCACAGAACTCCAGGCTTTTGAATGTCTTCTGGTGGAAGGCCCCCTTCTTGGATAACTCCATCAGGCCCTTTTCTCCTACATGTGCAAGCCTCTTATGCCAAAGCATATCATCTTCAGAACTCATGGTAACATCAGCAGCACCTGTGATTGTCTCACCAATTAAAGAATATAACCCATTTGACTTCTTCCCTTGCATCACTATTCTATCAGCTTTAGTAACAAGCAGACATCCTCTTTCTGTCTTGAATTCATAACCCAAAGCATTTAGTGTGCCAAGAGATATAAGGTTTCTCTTCAAATCTGGAACAAATCTGACATTGGTTAGGATCACATGTTTATCATTAAACATCTTCACCCTCACAGTGCCAATTCCTCTCACATTGCAGCATTTATCATTGCCCAATAGAACTGATCCACCATCCATCATTTCCAGGTTTTGAAACCAAGATTTGGTGGGACACATGTGAAATGAACATCCAGAATCCAACACCCATTCATTAACAAGTTTGCTATCTGTTATGCTCATCACTTCAGCACTATCTTACCCTTTTGCCTCTGCTACATCAGCTTTGGCAGCATCAGTAGCCTTCTTGTGCTCAGGACAATCTTTTATGAAATGTCCTTCCTTATGGCATTTGTAGCAAGCCTTGTTCTTGACTACATTTCCATTTCTCTTGTGATTTGGCTTGGCATGGAATTTCTTGCCTTGCCCTCCTTTCTTGTCATTCTTCAGTTTGATATTGAGACCCTCAGCTTGGTTCTTGGTCTTCTTGGTTGAGTTTGCAACATGTAAACTCTTGGTCTTCAGTATGGACAAAACTTCTTTGAATTTTGCCTTACCTTCCTTGGTAATCAGCAAAGCATCTTTGAAGCTGTCATATGAGGGAGGTAATGCCTCTAAGAGTAGAAATGACTTCTTGTGATCTTCCAAGGTAATTCCAACATTCTCAAGATCATCAACTGCTTGCATGAACTCTATTAACTGCTCATCAAGGGTTTTATCATCTGACATCTTGAAATTATTAAGCTTCCTTTCCATGAACATCTGATTTGACAAAGATTGTGCCAAATACAGATCATCTAATGCCTCAAATACTCCAGCAACATCCTTCTCCTTCATAACTTCTCTGAAAACATTGTCTCCCAAACTCAGAACAACAATGTTGTAAGCTTTTTCCATAAGCTCTTCTTTCTTGATCTTGTCTGCATCGGATGCAGCAGGGTCAAGAGGAGTAAGGGCCTCTTTCAGCCCATGGTGTGACAGCAGAGCCTTCATCTTGGCTTTCCATAAACCAAAATCTGTCTTACCATTGAATTTCTCTATCTCCAATTTCACAGAGCCCATTTCTTGATTCTTGACTTTATCTTCGGTTCCCACAGACGGCGCCAATTGTTATGGAATTGTATCCACTAAGCAACTCCTCACAAATGATAAATCAAGACAACTAGAAATGCAAAGAATTGAAAACGAATAAAGAACTCAAAGAAAGAACACGGGATTTACGTGGTTCGATCAAATGATCTACGTCCACGGAGGATAAAAGACTCTCTTCACTAATCTCAAATGAAAGTTACAGATTACAAGTATTCACTAAGCTTGATCTCTCAAAACTCTCAAATTCAGTAACCTACAACCTATGCACTAGATGGTATATTTATAGATGTACAATGCATTGGATAACCGCCACTAACCAACTAACTAACTAACAGAAAAACCAGAATTAACTAACTCTGAAAATCTAGACTTCAGTGGAGTTGTCTCAGCAGACTTGTCTCAGCAGACTTGGCCCCAACTCTCCTGAAATGACTTCAGACAACTTGTCTAGCAGAGTTGTCCAAACCCAACTCTCCTGAACTGACTTCAGACAACTTGCTTCAGCAGAGTTGTCCAAACTCATAAGCAGAGTTGTCCAAAC
This sequence comes from Galeopsis tetrahit, assembly GCA_963675135.1. Classification (NCBI taxonomy): domain Eukaryota; kingdom Viridiplantae; phylum Streptophyta; class Magnoliopsida; order Lamiales; family Lamiaceae; genus Galeopsis; species Galeopsis tetrahit. Next base: position 60,820,490 of record OY776134.1, on the reverse strand, counting down.
TCAATAATTTCAGATTAGTTGACTCCTAACAAAACCACTAAGCCTTATCAGTTGAATTACTCCTTAACTCAACTTTGCTGAACTCCAAGATCAGATCAATTAGCAACTTTTCTGATAGATAGAATTAGATGACATCCAATATTGCATTAATCCTAACAATACCAAATTTGAAAAAAGTAAAAACAAAAGAGGGCAAAATTGACAAAAAAAAAAAGAGAGAGAGAGAGAGAGACAAAAATTGAATCAACTTTGAAAAAGTAACAAAATATACTACAATAATGGACACCGTTTAAGTTAGGCGAACAACCTAATTTTAGGTATTCGTTGAAATCAAATCACTAATTGATATTAACCCAATTTCGGACAATTATCGATCCCACTAAACAAACAAATGCAAAGGATATAAATAAATAGATTATAAAAAGTGAATTAATTAAGCATACCATGGTCCAAGTTAGAGTTTAATGAAAAGGTTGTAGCTGAAGCTGTCCAGAATGAAACATGCACAAGTTTGTGCTTCATTGCAATGGCTGATGCCCACGTGTACATCGAATCAGCAACGAGAAAGAATGGTGCTGTTGTCGGTGCATGAGATGCTATTATGTTCCCCACCATCTCATCGACCCGACCCGGAAAGTCAAGCATCATGCTCTCCCAGTACTCGCAAAGGTTGACATGTCGATCGAATTCGAGTGGAAACCCATCGGAAATGGTGGCGTAACGCATGTCGAGGCCCGATTTTCGGGCCTCGACGAACAAGTCGGCCTCATGATTATTATGGGCTTTGGCAATGGTGTGATGAATGAATTCGACTTGGATGTAAGTGATTGTGAAACCATGGGAAGCAAGCTTTATAGAGAAATTGAGGGTTGGAGTTATGTGGCCTTGGAATGGGTATGCAAATACAATGGCATGAGGTTTTGGATCAGCCATATTTCTCAATGCTAGCTACAAGTTACAAGTTTGGATTATCATATATGATTTCAAATATTCGATTACAATAAAAAGATATGACAAATTCAATAGTGGTCAAATGATATGACAAAATGGTCCCGACCCGACCACAAAGAATTCTCATTTTGTAATCTATGTATATAAATAGAAAAGTTTGTGCGTCTAGAATAGGCTAATTAATGGCAACCGCAATTTTTTTATAAGGATGATGGCACACTTTTCAAGATCAAGATAGCTTTAAACATTTATAGGTAAGATCGTATCTCATGTACTCCGTATATTTTATTTTGCTTCATTTATAGATAAATAATGTTTTTAAAAAAATTGAGCAAAAGCAGATAGAAAAACTCGATTCAGATTTATGTTACTAAAGTACAATTATGTGTTACAAAAAAAAAATCTTAAATTTGTGTTGCTATATAGTCAAGTAGTGTTACTGTGTTACTGAAAGAACAAGTATGTGTTATTAACTAGTGGCGGATCCAGGATTTAAAATTCGAGGGTGCGGAAGATATTAAGTAAAATACTACTCTTTTCATCCCGACTAAAATTACCCATTATTTTTGGTCATTGAGAGAAAAAAATATACTGAAATGTGAGAGAGTTATTTGCCAAAAAAATAATGAGTATCTTTCATTGGGACGAACAATTTTTTATTTTCTTTTCACCGGAACAGGTGGAGTATTTAATAATAAAAGTAATACAATTTGGTGCAACTTAAATAATTAAAAAAAATGCATAACATCATTTAACAGTGAGAGTTAAGGAGTATTGTGTGTTACTTTTGAGAATTGAAGTAGTTTTAAAATGTTGAACCTGAGTCTTTCACTTTGCTGGGAACAAAAAGTTGTTGAACCTTTCTAATTTGAGTCGGAAAATGAAATAGGGGATGCAACTAAAATAATTTGTGTCACAATTAACTAATTAATTGTTTTTTTTACCTAAGATTGAAAAAAAAAATTGTGTACCCCCAATTACTACACTGGATCCGTCATTGATATTAACACATGTTTATTATTTTAGTAACACATAATTGTATTTATAGTAACACGTGTAATTGTAATTTATTTTGCATATTTTATAATATAAAAAAAAACAATTTTGTATGCGAATACAATTACATGAGGGTTTGAATGATCAACGAGGAGTTAGATGAGAATTGGTTGGATTAATTTGTGATGTCGTATTCGATAAAAGCAAAAAAAGAAACAAGAAAATCAATAAGTGTCCCACAAGGATTCTCCTTTACTAATTTAATATAAGATGGTAAAATGTTGTTCCACAAGGTTTCTCATTTTCTAATTTACATTAGATACGCGTCCTGTTTTGATGGCATTATGACTTGCTTTCAACTCCAATTTAAAATTTAGATAGCTAGAATTACATTTTTCTTAAGTGGGTGAGACTTTTGTTTCAATTTAGTAGTTGTTTTAGTTATATTTTCACCTCTATTCCAAGAGTTACACTTGTTTACATTCAATTGTACGGTACAATTAATGTAATTGAGTTAAAATTGATGAGGTCAAAATTTTCAATTGATCAATCGAAAATATATTTGTATCACCTAAAATCCAATTGCAGATATGTGTTCAATTGTATACAAAAATTTGTCTTTCTTCCAAATTTATCCATGTATGTTCCCTTAAAATTTCTTATTGTAATTGGAAAATGCTTTTTTTTTTTTGACAATAGGTAGAATTACAGATAGGGAATAAATTACATTTCAACGCCCTCACCTATCCTTAAAGTAGAGTTCTATCAAAAGACCACATATTCCAAACTCAATCATGAGAGAGTGGAAGGATCATTGATCAAGCCAACATTCCTTGAAATTCCGCGATCTAAGAAGATAGCAAATCGGCTCCAGAGAAGGAACAGATTGTCGCACACAACGACTCGTACTACAAATCTTCCAAATCATATAAGTACGGACCCAAGGGCTACCAGCTCCTAACAGGCACAACAAAGCGCCACCATGGGAAAACCCGTAAACGGGAAGAAAACCCATCTTATCAGGGAGGAAACCATAACAACAGGGGAAAAACTAAAATACAGTAGACGGAAAATAACAACGTAGGAAGCAAAAGAAACTAAAAAAACACCAGATCTAAACTAGGAAACAAACTAAAATAACATGCAAAAGCATAAAAACGAAAATAAAATGGGATCAAACGGATGACTCACCCGATCGGCCACCGTGGCTCCGACGGGGAGATTCACCCATTGATCCCAACAAAATCCCTAAAAAAGAGTACTCCTTCACCCACTGAAAAATCTGAACTGAGCGGCGGTGCGGCGGCGCTACAGACAGCGATACGGCGCGGCGGCTTACTTCTACGCAGGAAGTGGGCGACGAATTATTTAGACGGTGATTATTGTTGATTAGGCGGTGGTTGAAATTGGGTTAAAGAAGGAGGTGTATGGCAGTTTCTAGAGAGAAGCGAGAGAGTTTCTAGAGAGAGACAATGAGAATTGAAAGTTGGCTTTCCCATGCACCTTCTCTCTGTCATGTACGTGCACAAGTTTCTTGTAAATTTGTCAAAAATTATGTTAATTTTATACAAATTTTCAAAAGCCACCATTAATATGAAACGAATAGGGTAGAAATAAGGGGATGAGATCATGAGATATATGGAGACAATTATCTAGAACTCAATTATTTTTTTTGGTGAAACCGTTTTATAGATGTCATTGGAAGAGTCCAAATAAAAACCCACTTTTAAAGTTTAATTCCAATTACAACATGCTGTTGACAATATCCACCAAGGAATTGTTTGTTCGCTCTTCCCCACGGAACTCAAGAAAATACTTCCAATTTCCAATTTTTAAGATAATATATGAGAGTAAATTATTGAAATTTAGTAACTATAATCTGATGTTTGATTGAATTTTAATTACGTACATGACATATGCAATATATTCGATTATGTACAACTTCAAATACATATGACCCAAGAATCTATGAAGCCTCGTCTCAATCATATTTAAAAAATAATAATTTGACCCTTGTATTAAAATAGTTATGTCTCATGTATAAGACTGTCTCACACAAAACTTCCACCTATTAGTAAGTGGGATCTGAAAGCTAAAATATTTTATTATACTATCCTTGTTAATATTATGCAAGTTATTGAGTCAAGCTCGACTGCAAGAACAATGAGCTCGATTGAGTTTATTTTCAATCCTACGCTACTCAATTCAGTTCATTTACACCCATAATCACATGGCATAAGCGCATGATTGAATCCCAAACCGGTATAAGATGAGAATACAGCCCATTGAATGATACATATATATATATGTACACAAACATTTGTACATGCTCAAATTATTTCTGCATTGAGAATCTCCTTTACGTTCTTACATTTTCGTCAACTATGTGTTCGTTGATCTTATAAATCTTGCTCATGCAGGTACTAGTTCATTTGCAAATCATAACACAAATTCCTGCAGATGCATGGATCAAATAAACAGATCACAGAGAGATAAAGTGCGAAAATATGGGAAGGTCGCTTGATTTCGAATAACATCTGTGCATACTATTGGATACATCTTTGAAGATTTAAGTTAGTACCTGAATTCATGCCTCACTTCCTTCCGGCAATGTAATCAATCGCGTCTTAGAATCATACACCAACGCAGTTTGACAACTGATTATAAGAAGGAAATAAGTTGCTCAGATGCACAGACAAGGTAATCACAAGAAATAGCATGAAGCGTGATACTTTTGTAAATTTTTGTGATACGTCTTAAACTTGATTTTTACAAGTATCAAAAAATCCTCCAAAAGTGATACGTCTCATGCAAGCTTTCCATAAAAGTATTATCAATGATGGTGTTATTGAGACAAAAACTTCTATGAACGTGGGTCACAAAAGGTCACAAAAGTTTTATGGTAAATTTTCTAATACTTTTTATTATACAAAACAATACTGTACTATTTAGCAAACGAGGTATGACGTTTTAAGTTTTTTGAATAGAATAATACACAAAATCAAACATTTTTTAATACGTGATACTTTGTATGCAAAATTGTATTATTATGTATACTAAGCAGTATTACTCTGAAGAAGAGAGTACACAATTCATAGGAGACCTACTCTATTATTGAACTTACTTGGAACATTTCACTGTATTGGTGGAACCCCCACTAGATATTGACAATATGGTACCAAAAAATGAAGTGTTTTCAGTACCACAGTTTGGACACTGTCCCTGAAACATTATAAATGAACCCGTTAAAAAAAGATCCCCTTTACTCTCTAGATTTGAAAATTGAACGCAACCTTACCCCTAAGATCAAAAAGTCTTTCACGATAGCGTTTGTAAGTGTGAATGATAACCATACTATCAAGGGCAAAGCAGCAAACCATGTGAAAAGGAAACTGAATGGCTCCGGAAGCTGAAAAACAATAAATATTGATTAGATTCATGAAAGAATGCATGTTGTTGAGTCTTTTAAGCTTCAGTTGTGCTGTAGATCAACGAAGGACTTGCTTAATATACACACTTATCAAAATACGAGAACTGATAAATTATTACCTCTAAGAGAAAGGTGATTTCAAATCCAGTTATATCATCAAGAAAGAAAAACCTGCAGAAACAAGATGGTGTAAATGTGTAAAGTATGTCCACTACAGCATATGACAAAAGAGAAAGTTTATTCTTGAAATGGAATCACTTACAATCCTAATGCGACAAGTACAGCAGGAACGTTCAGAAGAAACATCTTTAGGTAGTCAACAGAAAGGTCGCTATAAACCTGCATTATAAATGAATTGACAGATATAAATAAAATGAAGAAAACAAAACATCTTTGCAATAAAACTATGAGACATTGTTTGTAAATACTTGAGCAGATAACCAACATTCATTTAATTCCCTAGTTCCCACTTCCCTATTTTTCTTTCTTTCTACTCCTATAGGAATCCCGAGTTATTGAACATGCTGCATAATCTGATGATACCCAATATAAATGAGAGGATACTTCAATACTTCAAATAGCACGGATTTCTTCTTCTTCTTTTTTTTGTTATTATTCTTTTCAACATAATTAAAGAGGATATTTCCTCATGGTTCTTTGACATGATATAATTTAAAATCTTCACCATCGAGAAATTTATCATCTAGATAGGAATAAACAGGAATACAGAGCAACATAACAATAATGGTCAGGTTTGAAGAAAATTAGTCTACTTATTAAGGTAAAATACATAACATGCTTCCCCTTGAATAGGTTTCTTGCTTTCTGCTCCCTCTTATAAGCTATGAGCCCATAAATCTTTGTACATTATTAGAATACTTATCTGATCTTTAGGTGATTGAGAAGCTAGGATTTATATAGCCAATAGAATAACCAAGTCCCCCAAGAAAACTATGAAGACTATAATTAAGAAAGAAAATCACCTTTCGACTGCGAAGACTGCATCGAGGACCCTCAACCACAATTTCACTCCCATCCATCTACAACATGCTGAGGAGTGAGATTAATGAATGAAGAAAATGTAAAGACCCCAGAAAAGTACACTATGAATAATGCAATGAGGTAGATTTAGAACAGCAGCATCGAACAACTTAACTGGCAGCATGGTTTATATTTAGGGTAATATCATTTTGCCACCTGTAATATCCCCTTTAATATACATGTACAATTTATTTATTTTTTAAGATTGCACCTCTACTATTCGGATTGACCGGTTGCAACATGTACTTTGTTTTAGTGGTTTTTTCCTATCAAAAGTCGAACAAGGGACTTGCACGCCTGTTTCTCAGCGATACATCTGGCCAAAAGTCGAACTTGTAACTTACAAGTTACTTGTTACTTCGTCTCATAAGCCTTGAGATACTCTGTCGAGCTCTTTCACCCATAGGAGGTGACATCATTCCAGATGAAATAGTTGCCCTGGGATTTACCACTCTTTCTGCAAGTCACGGGTTCGAATTTTGGCCGAAAAAAACACTTAAACAAATTGCAACCCGTCAATCCTGATAAATCGGGAAAAATAAATAAATTTGTACCACTGCAGGTGACAAAAAATTATACAGATTTGCCTTCATTGGAGTATTAACTCTTATAATTATGAATTACTGAGATATGTGACAACAATTCAAACACTCTTGAAGACCTGCAATTGTATAATTAAGAGATTCTTATCAAATATAGAATATCTTATAACTACCTTAAGTTTTTGTTTCAGCTCATTAAACTCTTTGTCCGAAATGATTGGTTTCCCAGAGACATAAGCCATGGAAGCCTCAAGAAACCTCTGTTCATCAGCGCCTACATTACAACAGATGGAAGCAATTTAATCGTTTATATCCTGGATAGAATACGAAATACAAAATCATAAGATTATTACTTAGCATTACAACACTGCTTCCCTCCCACATTAGTTCTTCTTTGAGGTTATCAAACTCTTCATTGGACATCACAGATTTGCCTTCATAATAGAATGCCTGCAAAAGCAACAGAGGATAACATCTTTCATATGAAACAACAAAAACTAAGAAAAATATGAGTCGAAAGCAGCAATTAAAACGATGAAGAAGAGTCCATGTTATTACCTGAAGTGCTTGAAGAAATTCTTGCTCCATCTCCCCCACTGATTTCTTTTGTTTCTTATCTAAGCTGCAATACTGCAACACATTGCTATCGACAACATCATCTTCTTGGGTCGGACCTGAAGTGAAAAACAAGCAATACAATGAAAATTTCATACTTAGGGGGCACATTCAAATTCTTCAGTGAGAATGGTAATCGGAATGAGCATGAGATAATTGTGATGGTTAACACGAGAATCAGTTCACCTTCATCCTACTCGAAATAACTTAAATCATACAATCATTTTATCTCCACTCTATTCCAAAATTAGAGGAAAAAATCAACTGATTCTATTCAAGGAACAAAATACAAAAATCCATTTACATGAATTAAGATGAATAAAGCCCCCAGAAACATCAAAATACACCTAAAATCAACTGATTATATTCAAGGACAAAAGGGCTGGTATTAAAGTACAACTACACGTAAATAAACAAATAGTTTGATGATTAATTTACTGATTAAATATTCTATAAAGAGAGACCAACCTGGTTGATCAGCGGTGGCCTTAGGAGAAATAACGAGCAAACGGCGTCTACACGGCGTCGTACCAGTACCAAACTGGATGGAGTGAAGCCCAGGCGCAGAGGATGGGAGAGAAGAAACAGAAATGAAGGGCTTTCTAAAGTGGGTAGTTAATTTTGGTAACGTGAAACCAAGTCCGGCGGCCATTTGCGACGGCGGCGAAGTGGAGGTTGTTGGGGTAATGTGGATTGGGGCATTGTAGGATTTTAATTTGATGGTTATGGTGGAAGTGAAGGATAAGGCAAATGAAGGATATGTGGAGGGAAATTACCTCGATTCTTTGTCGTGTAGCTCATTTCAAAGAAAATCTTGTTTCTTCCTCAATTATACTCATACAAGGTTTATGATGTCCCTGTCAAATGCTCACGCGTAGTTTAAAGGTGTTTCACCTGTTTGAATAGAGAGTACTTGAAGTTCGAGCTCGAGTCTAATGAAATTAAAAGAAAAAAAAAAAATAGATATTGAGTCTAATGAGTCGAGTTTGAACTGATTTGTTAGTAAATTAAGTATCTAACAAGCTCGAGTTCGACTCATTTAATCGAACCGAGCTCACGAGCAGCTTGATTCATTTAACAGCACTGCCACTAGTGATGGAGAATTATGAGGAGGGCCTAGATGTAAATTTTATAAAGAAAATAGTTTTGTAAGTAATGGTAGTTCAAACGAGTTATGTCATCCTTGCGCAATAATGGTCATTCAAACCATAACATTGTAATGCTCGGTCATTTGATGGCTGTGCAACAGTAGATTCTCTCGTGAAAATACGCATACGTTCAAATGTTGTGTATTTATATGGTATTAATCCTTTACTATATAATAAACAAACTAAATTTTCTACTAACAATCCATTTACATTTCGATTCGTAATATTCATAAATGAATGAAGTTGGGAAGAAAAGAGTGGTCAAGTATATGATGCCAAAGCCAGCTTGTGGACAGAAAATAGCCAAGTGTAACATAAGGAAATGCAATTATAATAACTACTCTGTCTTTTTAAAAATGCAATTATACTCTGTTTTTGCATATTACTACATCACTTCATAACATTATAACTAGTTAATAATATTCCGAAAATTTCAGCAATATTTATCCTATGTGAATTGATAACATTATACTTAAATACATACATTCAAATCATTTTACAATATATTTTTTTGCAATTTATAATATCATATCACTTGTTAAGTATTAGTATTACGTTTACAAAGTAATACATCATAATTTTTCTACACAATTCAACATGTTTATAAGTACAATAATATTACTACAGTACTTGATAAGGAGTACTATATTATAAATTAAAAGAAATTGCATTGATACATACAAGCGACAAGCGTGACTCAATTATAAGGGTAGAAGATCCATAAATAAACCAACAAGTCCATTCTAACCACCAGCAACAATTGCTCCTCGTGCCTCTACTCTCCAATCAACTTACTCTCCAATCCCTTTCTACTTACCAAACCTTAAAACAAACCGCAATTTCCCTATTTATACATTCATACACAATCTCAAACCATGCATCTGCACATCTTTCCTTTGATATCTCATTTCTACACAAGAAAATTAAAATGGTTACTTCTCCTGCATCTCCAAGCCCACGGGTAGAAGTCTTGGCCCGAAGTGGACTGAAAACGATCCCAAAAGACTACGTGAGGCCCGAAGAAGAGCTGAAAAGCATTGGAGACATTTTCGTAGAAGAAAAGAGCAACGATGGGCCACAGCTCCCCACCATCGACTTGGAAGCCATCAACTCAGACGACGAAGAGAGGCGAAAGAAATGCCACGAGGAGGTGAAGAAGGCGGCAATGGATTGGGGGGTGATGCACCTCATCAACCACGGAATACCCGAGGAGCTGATGGAGCGGGTCAAGAATGCGGGTCGGGCATTCTTCGAGCTCCCCATGGAGGAGAAGGAGAAGTATGCGAACGAGCAGGAGACGGGGAACGTGCAGGGGTACGGTAGCAAGCTGGCTAATAATGCCAGTGGGCAGCTCGAGTGGGATGACTATTTCTTTCACTCTGTCTTCCCTGAACACAAAACGGACCTCTCCATTTGGCCCAACAATCCACCTGATTATATGTAAGTTATAGTATTCCATTTAAATGGAAAACTCTTTATAAACTCCACCTTATAATATTCTTAATTTTACATAAATGTAATTACTTTTTTTTCACACATGCACAAAAGTCAACTCATTTATTTACTTTATAAATATAAAATTTTACAAAATTACTCCTCAAAACTACCTGATTATTACACTTTCTTAATATGTGATGATCAGAGGTGCTACAAGAGAGTATGCAAAGGAGCTGAGATGCCTAACAACGAAGATACTCTCAATCCTATCAATAGGGTTAGGATTGGAACAAGACAGACTAGAAAAAGAAGCTGGTGGAATGGACGATATGATCCTCCAAATGAAGATTAACTATTACCCAAAATGCCCTCAGCCGGAGCTCGCCCTCGGAGTAGAGGCTCACACGGATGTCAGTGCCCTCACCTTCATCCTCCACAACATGGTTCCGGGTCTCCAGCTCTTCTACGAGGGCAAATGGGTCACTGCAAAATGTGTGCCTAATTCCATCATCATGCACATTGGAGATACGGTCGAGATTCTGAGCAACGGCAAGTACAAGAGCATTCTCCACAGGGGGCTAGTTAACAAGGAGAAGGTCAGGATTTCTTGGGCGGTTTTTTGTGAACCGCCAAAGGACAAAATCGTCCTTCAGCCACTGCCCGAGACCGTCTCCGAGGCGGACCCGCCACACTTCCCGCCTCGGACTTTTGCTCAGCATATTAAGCACAAGCTCTTTAGGAAGACTGAGGATGATGATCATCACAAGCCAAAGCCTTGATTGCAATATTTAAAATGAAATTTTTATAAAAATAAAGTCATAAATAAAAAATTTAAATTTTAAAGAGGCAACCGTCCCTTTAAAGATTTTTTTTTTTGTTAAAATGTTAGTAATTTATAATGGTTTATGCTCTTAAATTTTAAATGTAATTTGTTGTTCACTAAAATGAAATTCTAGATACGTCCCTACACTACCCATGATTATTTTTTTAATTTACGTCTACATGTGAATTGGGATTGGTGTACTCTCAATAATCACTATCACGGTTAAAGATTTTCGCCTTTTATTGCAATTCCGTCTCTAACCAAAAAAAGTACTCCATTTACTTGCAAATTTCGACAAACATTTTCATTGGCATATAGCTTAATAGAATAATTGTCCATTGATAACAATACTAACGAAATATCAACGGATAATGAATGAAGAATACAGATATCAATTTAGGGAGGGAATTCTTAGGGTAGTACGTAGTATTAAGTAGTATTAGGGTAGTTTATCTTAGTAGTTATAAACTTCTTGTTTGTTATAACTACTCTCTTGTAACCTCTCTTATAAATACTCTAATACAAGTCTTTGACTCTTACTTTAGAGAGTCTTTCTATTCTACATGGTATCAGCCTAAATCTCTTCTGGCCCTATTTTCTCCCCCTCCTTCCTCTCTCGTCTCTTCTTGATCTCCCTCCTCCATGGCTGACCCACCGGCGACCACCTCCATCTTTGACGCCACCCTAACCCTTCATGCCATGACTCATCTTGTCACCATCAAGTTAAAACCCACAAATTATCCAATGTGGTATCGACAAGTCCATCCCCTTCTTGTTACCCAAAAGTTCTTACCCTACATTGATGGCTCCTCTCCGGCCCCTCCCACCACCGTCACCACCAATGGTGCGTCCTCCCCTAATCCGCTCTACACGACTTGGTATTCTCGTGATCAAATCGTGAGTGTTTTCTTGACATCCACTCTCACTGAAGAAACCATGGCGGTGACCGTTGGCTGCTCGTCTTCGCTGGAAATCTGGAATTCCCTCGCTGAGGCTTTCAATCCGCCCTCCAAAGCTCGTGAATTACGCCTAAAAGATGAGCTTCAACTCATCAAGAAAGGTTCAAGATCCGTTTCTGATTATGGGGCCGCTTTCAAATACCTGTGCGACCAGCTTTCCTCCATGGGCTGCTCTCTTGATCCTACAGACAAGTCTCATTGGTTTCTTCGTGGCCTGGGTCCAGATTTTCACGGTTTTTTCACCACTCAAATCAACATCTCGCCTCTCCCCTCGTTTTCAGATCTGCTCGCCAAGGCCGAATCTCACGATCTCTTCACTCGTAGTCTTGAAACCCCTTCTACTTCGTCGCAGTCGCCTGCCTTTCTTGCTCGCTCCTCGGCGTCTTCCGTGTTAGGCCGACCTCCTGCTCGCCAGCAATTTGGTCGTGGTCGCCCTCCTACTCGCGGCTATGCTGGACGTGGGCGAGGTCGTGCTCGTTCGTCTCCTCGCTGCCAGATCTGCAGATTTGACGGCCATTATGCTCCAACCTGTCCCCAGCGCTATGACTCCTCTTCTCCTCGCCAGGCGAACACCGTTGGCTCTTTTCCTCGCAATGATTCTGCTCGCCTCGCTAATCTCTCGGACTGGTATGTTGATACTGGGGCCTCCTCGCACATGGTTCCCTCCTCAGCTGCTCTTGACTCGTGCTCGCCCTACACCGGTTCTGATAGAGTCGTCGTCGCAAATGGTAATATCCTTCCAATTACTCACACTGGTACTCATCTCTATAATTCTGACTTATCTTTCTCAAATGTTCTTGTCGTTCCTTCCATTACGAAAAATCTTCTCTCTGTAAGCAAATTGACCAATGACTTTCATGTTCGTCTTATCTTTTCTAACAATTCGTTTGAAATTCAGAATCGGACTACAGGTTTGACTCTTGCTCACGGCAGACTTGATCATGGTTTATATGTTTTGGAAAAATGTCACTCTGGCTTTGCCACCTCTTTACGTGCTCGCTCGAACCATAGCTCTTTTGAAATATGGCATAGTAGATTAGGGCATGTTGCTTTTGATGTTGTAAATGTACTTAAACGGGAAGGACATATTTCCACCACTTCTTTGCTTCCTCGACCTGTTATTTGCTCGGCATGTCAAAGGTCTAAGAGTACTCGGCTTTCTTTCTCTCTAAACTCAAAACGTGCTTCTTATGTTCTTGACATTATTCACTGTGACTTATGGGGTCCCTCACCTATTAAATCTCATGATGGTTTTCGTTATTATGCTTTGTTCATTGATGATTATTCTCGATTTACTTGGTTCTATCCCCTTCGTCATAAATCTGATTTTGTCTCCACCTTCGTTAACTTTAAAAGTTTGGTTGAAAACCAATTTGATCGTAAGATAAAACGTTTTCAATCGGATGGTGGGACTGAATTCACCAACCATAAACTCCGTGACATTTTTCTCTCTTCCGGAATTATACATACTATGTCATGCCCCTACACTCCGGCCCAAAATGGCCGAGCAGAAAGAAAACATCGCCATATTACTGAAATGGGGCTTGCTTTACTGTTTTCATCTGCCGTTCCGACCACCTTTTGGGTTGAGGCTTTTTGCACGGCCGTCTATCTTATCAATCGATTACCTTCTCCTGTTCTTAACTCCAAATCCCCTTATGAGATGCTTTTTTCTACTCCTCCTCTTTATGATAATCTCCGTGTCTTTGGATGTTGTGTTTATCCTTGTCTTCGTCCATATACTACTAACAAATTCTCTCCTCGCAGTATTCCTTGCGTTTTTCTTGGATACAGTTCTCGTCATAAGGGGTTCTGTTGTTTTGACCTCTGCTCGCAGCGCATGTACATCTCTAGGCATGCTCGCTTTGATGAGTCTCTTTTTCCCTTTGCTACAAGTGGTCCATACCCCGATTTCTCTTCCCTCGATGTTGCTTCTTTTGATAGCTCTCTTCCCTTGCCGCTCTCTTCTCCTTCTTCTATGCCTGGTCGCCCCAATGATTCCCCTGAATCTCCCTGCTCGCTATGTCTTCAACCTGACATTACGCCTCCGTCCACCCAACCAACTGCTCGACCTCCTCCTGCTCGCCCTCCTCCTGCTGCTCGACCTCCACCAACTCATGGCATGCGAACAAGATCTCAGGATGGCATCTTTAAAACCAAACATCCCTTTGATTCCTCCCTCATCACCACCACATCCTTGCTCACTGCCATTCATACCTCTCCTGAACCCAAAGGTTTCTCCTCGGCGGCAAAACAACAACACTGGCTGACCGCCATGGACGAGGAGCTCAAAGCTCTTCACAAAAACAAAACTTGGGACTTGGTTCCTCCTCCCCTTGACGCGAACATTGTTGGCTCCAAATGGGTCTATCGAACAAAATTTCTTGCTGATGGCTCCATTGATCGTCACAAAGCTCGGCTGGTCGCCCAAGGCTACACTCAAATTCCTGGTTTCGACTATGACCACACTTTCAGCCCGGTCGTTAAGTCCTCTACTGTTCGTGTTATTCTCTCTCTTGCAGTCATGAATAACTGTTCGCTCCATCAACTGGACGTCAACAATGCCTTCCTTCATGGTCTTTTAGACAAACCCATCTACATGAAACAACCGCCTGGTTTTGTTGATCCCTCTCGCCCTCAACACGTTTGCAAACTCAACAAAGCCCTATATGGCTTGAAGCAAGCTCCTCGCGCCTGGTTTCAACGTTTTTGCGACTTCCTTCTCGCCCTTGGTTTTGTTGAAAGCAAATCGGACACCTCCTTATTCATCTATATGTCAGGTCGTACTTCTCTTTTTCTCCTCGTCTATGTTGATGATATTATAATCACTGGCAATGATCATTCTTTCACTACTCGCCTTATTTCCAGGATCAATAAAGAATTTGCTATCAAGGATCTTGGTCGGCTAACATACTTCCTTGGCCTTGAGGTCACCTACACTGATAGCGGCCTCTTCCTCGGCCAATCCAAATATGCAGCCGACATCCTCACTCGTGCCGACATGCTCGATTGTAAGCCTGTTGCAACTCCGCTTTCCACCTCTGACCTTCTTCGTCTAGATGGTACTCCCTTCTCCGATCCTACCTTGTTCAGATCACTAGTCGGAGCCCTCCAATACCTCACCATTACTCGTCCCGATCTCGCCTTTGCGGTCAACACTGTCATTCAGTTTCAGGCAAAACCAACAATCGATCACTTTCAAGCTGTCAAACGTATTCTTCGCTATGTCAAGGGGACTTCTCATCTCGGCCTTACTTTCTCTCCTGGTCGCCCAACACTGCTCGCATACTCAGATGCCGACTGGGCTCGATGCCTTGACACTCGGCGTTCCACTTTTGGATATGCTATATTTTTTGGCACCAACCTTGTCTCTTGGGCGGCTAAGAAACAACCTACGGTCTCCAGATCGAGTTGTGAGTCCGAATATCGAGCCATGGCGACCACTTCATCAGAAATTGTCTGGATCTGCTCGCTACTGAAGGAGCTTAAAGCTCTTCCCACCACTACGCCTACTCTACTCTGCGACAACAAGAGTGCCATTTTTCTCTCTCAAAATCCAGTCGCTCACAAGCGAACAAAACATATTGACATAGACTATCATTTTGTTCGAGAGCTCGTCACCACTGGTCGCCTAGTCACTCAGTTCGTGCCTTCTCCATACCAATTGGCAGACATCTTTACAAAGAGCTTTGCTCGTCCTCTTTTTGAGTTCTTTCGACACAAGCTCACCGTCTCTTCGCTCCCGCTTCGCTTGAGGGGGAATATTAAGTAGTATTAGGGTAGTTTATCTTAGTAGTTATAAACTTCTTGTTTGTTATAACTACTCTCTTGTAACCTCTCTTATAAATACTCTAATACAAGTCTTTGACTCTTACTTTAGAGAGTCTTTCTATTCTACACGTAGCCATTAGTAAAAGATGATTAATTTAATTTACAGTGCACTAAAATATACTACTTCTTCCGGGACGCTAATAGCTTTTGAGTATATTGATTAATAATTATAATAAAATAATAGATAAAATGTTTATAATGTAGAATAAATAATATATAGGGCGACATGAACAATATATTGTGAATAGTAAAATAAAATAGATTATTTGACTGATTTTGCAATGTCAAATTAATAACTGAATTTAAAATTTTATTTAAAACGAAAAATTTATCAAACTTTTAATTAACCAAAAAAAAATGTTGATTCTGGTCTGGCCTATTATTTCGGAAACACCCTCCTAAATCAGGAAATCAGTCAAATTAACTTTGGGCCGTCCATTCTGTAGACGGGTCTTACCCGGTCCAGTTAATCCAACAGCTTGACTGGCGTCTGCATACCTGCAACTGCAACAAATCATTAATCCAACACAAATGAACTGAATTTCTGTCAAAAGGTTTCGCTTAATCTTCTTCCCTTTTAATCTCTTTCGAGAAGAAAAACATCGAATCACACAGTCAGGGCTTAGGGGATACATGTAGGTGTTTGTTCGCATCCACAAGAACTGATGCAAAATACTGGCTTCAACGGCGACGGCAGCGGCCGTGTAAGAGCAGAAGATGTCATTTCCAAGCTGAAAGACGACGGTGATTTCGACCGGCTTCGTCTCAAAATCATCCGCAAGCTTAAAGAGAATGTGAGTTTGTCATCCTACTCACACTCACTCGTGTTTTTACTTTGGGTTTTATTGCTTTCAAATTGTGGTTTCTGTTTGCCTTGTACTCACCTATTTTCTTGTAACATTCTGGACGAATGTACTATTAATTTAGCTCTATCCTATGCATGCACATTGGTTATAGTAAAATCTGATTATTATCTTCGATTAAGATGAACAATCCCTAATTGGATAATAAGGTTTAGGTTTTGAGTTGTTTGGGAGCAAGGTAGAGGATGCTATTTGGGTAAAATTTATTTTAAATGATTTTCATCTTCTCTTAAATTACTTCCAAGTTAGGACATGTGCCAATTGATCAATTTTGTCTGTGATGGGTCTGGTGTTGTTGCATGGTTCTAGAAATAAATACCATCCGTTTCTGGACTAAAAAAGACCTATAACCCCGAGGAGCGGACCCGCTGCTCCTGAGTGTAGCAAGCTTATTCTGTAGTGTGGGGGCTGCTAGTGTAGGTTAATATATGTCTTGGTGTTGAGCACCGATTGGTAATTTGAAATGCATGGAAACAATGGTTCTCCTCAGAGAGGCTGATGAAAATGTAGACCTATATATCAGCAGCGTTGGCACATGGTGCTCATGCATATTCTTGATCTTGAGACATAAAAGTAATAGCATAGCATTGTTTGTTAACGTTGATTAATACACTCCGACAGAAATCGTTGTTGTTTTACAACTTTCGAAATAATGAGCTTCAAAATTATACTGACATAACATCTTTACTGTTTAAAATGGTAGTAAAAGAAATTTCTCCAAAGTAGCTACAAGATCAGTCTTGGAATTGCTTTTCGTGATTAACATGGAAAACAGATACCTCTCTCCCGACTAATTGCTCTTAATGACTATATTAACATTAAAAAGAAAGGACAAAAAAAATTAGATAAAAAAACTTTCCGTCAAGTAACTCAAGTTTATCACTATCTATATTGATGCACATAATCAATACATCTTCCCAGACCTGCACTTGGCCTGTATCTGATTTCCCCTCCCCCTTCTCTCTCATGCTCCCACCGTATGAGTTGGTCATCCAATGTTTGCATATCTTTGTTTTGATTGCTTAATAAAGGTCATGGGTCTTGTATTGCCTTGGGACATTCTGGCAGTTACTGTGTTTTCGCGTACTAATTTGCAGCACTTTGTGTCTGTTACCATATCTGGTTAGTGTTGTGGAAGTTATATCTGGATATAGTTACAATTTGTGGGTTATGCTTGTACTTGGGATACAAAGAAGGAGGGTCCATGAATTCTTTTCTGAGGAAGCACAAAGCAACTTTATTTATATAAATAATCCCATTATATATGTTATCTTGTTGCAAGTGTTCTATGGCATAAGAACTAATGTTTCGTGGACATCAATAGTTTTGCTCTCTAGATGACCTAATAGGCTAATTCTCGAGCTACCCTTAGCATCTGGCGAATGCTAAGCACTTGAGGACATTGACATTAGAGCCCTGCTTTCGGAAGCTTTAAGCGTTAATAGTAGCTCTGTAATATAAGATGAAAATGCAAAAGCAAATGGTAAAAGTTGAGAATGCAAGAGAAATTAAAGCAGATAAGAAGGAGGGTAAGCAAAGGTGAAGGATAGTTAAAGACTTTAGTTTGACACGTTTTCATGTATTACTTTTGTTTTATCTTCTTGAAAGTCAAAAAAAAAAAAAAAAATGAAGGAAAGTTAAGAAATTGGGGTAGGATAATGCACCTGCCACCAGAATAATAATGAAAAGACAAATTTGAGTTTTGTTGCTTTAAGAGCACGCCTTGCTCTTGCCTCATCTTTCACGGCCTAGGTTTTCCATATAAGCGTTAACTGGAGTGTCAAACTGTTAATTTTCTAACTATTGGCATTTCATTTGATCAAATCTATCTTTACATTAGCCATACGTAAAGGTAAGCAGGTAGGAATAAAACTAGGCATGTTGATCATATTTATAGCCAATATTTGATGTCGTAAAATAATGAGATGTAATGTATAATGTACAAACCATAAAGAATTTAGCTATTTTTCATACATTCATCATCTAAACCTAGACAAATATATACGGTGTTTTCTTGTTGATTTTAAATTATTGATTTTGGATTATGTGGAAAAAGTAGTGACAATTTCTACTTCAAGAAATAATAATTAAAGTTCATGAAATAAATTAATACCTTTATTTGTTTAGGATATGAGTTAGAAAAGACAATAAGTAGAGCTAAAGTGAAGATATTGCCATATTGGGCGTTGATCATTGGGCTTGGACCGAAAGATAGAATAAAGTGTGGTTGCTGAGGACAAAAATATGTGTCAAGTATAAAAATGAAAACGATAAATACGATGCAAGGCGAAGAGAATAAATTCAGGGGTTTGAGTTGAGGTAAAAAAAATTAATCATAAATGGTTGGTATGGGGTTGGAATTATTGTTTTTTCTAATAGAATAAATAAGAAAAGACCAACAATTTATATTATTTAAATCTTTTAATTTCTCAAGTGGGTTTCTTATTTTTTGGAAATTTGATAGTATATAATTAATGTGTAAGTATTAATTTATACTAACATGGAATATTTTTTTTACTAATTTTGGTTCACCAATACACAAGGATACACCCCTAAAGGCAAGCATAATCCATGCCCGTAGTTTTGCATATATAAACTGGGTAAAATGACACAAATATGATTTCGTTATTTATTCAGTGTATCAACGTACGACACAAAATGCAATTGTATTCTTATTTGGTATGGGGAATATACGTTTATATAATGTGCTATTTTCATGGTTTGGTGATTAGTACTTGTGTTTCCATTTCCAGAACTGGTGTATACTGTTGCCCAATTTGTGTATATGTTCTTAAATTGAATGCCACAGGTGCAAATGCAATGTACCTTTTGGTGGAAAAGCATAATTTGAATTTAATAAATTTTTGGTATCAACTCAATGATTTTATGATAACATGACCCAGTGCTCTGCTGTACAATAAAATTAATTAAGATGATGACCTTAAAAGAAGTATTTGTATAGGGAAAGAAAGTGGCATACTTTTAAATCGTCTTCTTCTGTAAGATGTTACTAATTTGAATCTATGAGTAGAATTGTCTCCTTGCTGCTTTTCTGATGTTTCCAATGTCAGAACCATTTGTACAAGAAATAATACTGTTACAACGCTTGCCTTTTTGAGAAGCATAAGCGAAAATCAGTATAGATAATTCAAAGGATTCGGGTGATTTTAACCAGTTATACAAGGATCTTTCTGAGGACATCAAGAATCAGGAGACAGATTCAAACCAATAGAACAAGACATCTGATACAAGCCAGTCTATTTAGTTGCTAAATGCATTCCAAGGAGAATAAGCCTTTTGTCTTTGGTTAAACATGTTTATAGGCATTCATTACCAAAATAAATTGTATCAATCAAATTAGGCATTGTCTTTTGATCCTCTAAGCTTGTGATCATCTCCCTAGGAATAGCTATATTCCTTAATAATAATATGGCAAAAGATTTTTATCCAGTAATGGTATGCTTAACTTCAAAGCTTTTATTGAGCTAGCTTAACCATTACACCAACGTTGTATACAAATAAATTCAAAGGTAGCATAGTTTA
The DNA here is from genome assembly GCA_963675135.1 of Galeopsis tetrahit. Taxonomy (NCBI): domain Eukaryota; kingdom Viridiplantae; phylum Streptophyta; class Magnoliopsida; order Lamiales; family Lamiaceae; genus Galeopsis; species Galeopsis tetrahit. Next base: position 60,800,311 of record OY776134.1, on the reverse strand, counting down.
AGAATTTTTTTTTTGGAGAAAGGCAAAATTTAAAATAATATTTCAAACTAAAATCCAATTCTTGTTGGCCTAAGCTTGTATGGAGGTGGGAAGGGTATAGCACCATGCCTAAAAGCCTGAGCTATTTTCCTTTTGCGTTACCCACTTAGTTTAGTGTTAACTTTTGTCATTTTTTTAATGTTTTTTTAAATACTGTTTGGGAGAATTTTCCTAATTCGAAATTGTTTAATCTTTTGGAAATGATAACTGTTCTTTGTGATATTAAATGGAAGAGAAAATTGTGAAGGATGGCTGTGTGATAATGCGTTGGACGTTTATTTTGTTCACTACATGCATGTTTAGGTTATCTTGCTGTTTGCCTTTTATGAAAAGTTTTAGATTCCTATTATGTTGCACTGGATGCATTTAATATCTATCACTTCTAGTTTCCTTCTTCCTTCTCTCTCACTCGACTTTGCCTTCTGATATGTATCATTTAGTTTCTGTAAATTTCCACAGGAAGAATTGCGAAGCAATATTATATCAATGGTGAAACAATCAGCTGCACTTAATCGTCCTAGTACTGAAAATATGAAACCACGGCAACTCTCTGATGCAATACACCAAGAAATTGGGTAGGATGACTTGTCAACTATATCTAGTCAACACAACTGCACATTACACTGAGTGGGGAAAGGTTTCTGAGTTGCACTTTTTCTTCCAACTTGTGGGATAGAGTGGGGGTAAATATCATTTTTGGTCTCTATTGCCCCCCTACTTTCACTCACTATCAAACTTGTCCCGGAAGAACACTTTTTACTCACATTTGGTCCCACCGTCCGTTGACTGATGGAATCAACTATTTGAGGGTGCTAAATATAATTATTTGAAAATTATTAATTACATTTAGCACCCCCAAAATAATTTATAATTACATTTAGCACCTCCAATAGTTAATTATGCCAGTCAACAAACGGTCAAATAATCGTAGGACCAAATGTGGGAGTATTAGTGTATTTCCAGGACCAAGTTTGGTAGTAAGTGAAAGAGGGAGACCAACACTGGGAAAAAATAAACTTTAAGGACCAAAAATGATAGTATTATCCCAGTAGGGTGTTAAAAGAGTTTGGGATTAGCATGGGGTTTTCCACAATCCGTTACTGCCTTGTTCTCCTCAGACCTTGGAGGTTTCATTAAGAAAAGGGGTTCCTTTTGGGAGTTATGGTTCAGGGTTGCGTGGTCGGTTTCTAGTGATAACGAGTTTATTCTTTCTGCATGATATTGAAAAGGATTGGAGCAGTGCACTTTAGGTAAAATTTTGGGGATTCCTTATCATTGTTAGAATTTTGATAAAAATCTGTTTTTTCTGTTTCTCAATACGAAAAAGAAAAACTTACATGGCAAATTTCGGCTTACACAATTATCATTCAGCTTCTTAAATTTCATTTGAATCCTTTTTGTTTCAGGGACAAACTTATGAGCCAAATCTCGGATGGTTTGTGGGATATAATTAGATCTTCTGATGGCATGAATACTGAAATAAAAGAAACTGTGGAATCAGTTTATGAGAAATTATCAAATCCTCAAGGAAAAGACAAAGGCGAGTCATCTTCTCATAAGGATGATGCTACCGGAGATTTGGAACTTGATGGAGAGCTAAATGCACCTCCAGGATTTGGTGTTGATATAAAAGGAAGAAACGAGAAGAACCAAATGAAGAATTTAGGTGAGTCGAGCCCCCCTTCTAAAGGAAAAGGAGGAATAGAAGAAAACGAGGACTTGCCTCCACCTGGCTTTTCATCTGTCTTCAAGCATAAGAATTCAGGAGATGCTAGCGATGAAGATCCTGATCTGCCTCCTGGATTTAGTTGAGCTCAAAGTTTAATTATATGAGAATATATGACTTTTAACATTTGGGAGATTCAATCTTGTGACTTGATTAATAATGAATCTAAAAGAACTTGCAGGCCATTTCTTCCATGATAGAATCATCTTTTTCATCCATCCAACTTTGGTAAATTCCTGACCGCGTATTAAACTGAGATCGAGAAATTGCTGCTTCCCGTTTAGAGGTTTACAGAGTTAATATTAAGAATTGTTTGCAACTTAAGGTTAAGGTGTATTCAATTTTAGTCTTGTATTTTGTTACCTTTTTAATGTGGGTTTTGTTCAAATTCTTGGAATGACATTGTTAGTGTATTGCTTTAATCTTGAAATATGTTGAGATATAAAATGATTGTTGAAGTGATTAAGAATAAATTACTAGGGAAATGGTTAATTAAAATGGAGTCATGATTTAACTTATTTGTGCATTGATTTTTTTTTATTATCATTAACAAACACAATTACTTATATTTATTTCCATTACCATTATCATGAATTGTCAATCAAACGTCCCCTTATATTACTTGTTTTGACTAGCACGGAATGATGTATATAGAATTTTTTTACTTTTGTTATATACTTTAAATGTGTAATTTTAAATTTATACTCTTTCAAAGTTGTAGCATAAATTTTCTTTGTATAGTAGGAATGAAAAACAAGCATGAACTTGAAAGGTCAATTAGGTGTGTTTTCATGTAAGCATCACATGCATGTAGGGCACCATCATTAAGTCTCAACATTCCTAGTGAAAGAATAGTTTCTTAGGTTATTATTAGTGAATTTTTTCACATAAATTTTTGTTAGTTACATATAGATGATTTAATAAATAAAGTATTTATTAATTGATATATTATTATGTAAATAATAAATTATTCATGTGAAAAATCCCCACTTCTTATTAATTTAATTTGGTGAAATAATCTAGGAGAGAATATCTCACACAGTATAATATCGACCGACACTCTCTCTCTCTCATCCTTAACAAATCTAATCTAAATTAATTCAAATAATTTTGAATACTTTATGAGATAGCTGCTCTTGCATTTTCCATCGGACGGTCCCGATTAAATCATGAGTCAAATCTAAATCTGCACCATCTAATGAGATCCACCCTCCAAACACCCTATCTATGTTAATGTTACTCACATATCGGAATCAGAGTCCCGCCCGCCCACCCCCAATTCTAGGCTGCTCCGAAAAACCCAGGTTGCTGCTGCTCAAAGACTCCATTTTTACTAATGGTTGAAGCGCAATCATGGACAACCAGGAGGGGAAGCAACCCGCGGTTCGAGCCCAGCAATGACCAGGTTTTGGACATTCCGGTGACTCCCACGGCGGAGGTGCGGCAGCAGCACTACGCTTCTCTCTTCTCTCCGGCCATCATCACCGCCGCTATTATTGCATCGTGGTATTTCTCCAACATCGGAGTTCTAATATCGAACAAGTATCTCCTTAGCTTCTATGGTTTCCGATACCCAATTTTCCTCACAATGTTGCACATGATATCTTGCGCCTCTTATAGTTTAATCGCAATTAAAGGCCTTGAAATCGTGCCTTTCCAGCAAATTCATAGCCGTAAGCAGTTTTTCAAGATTCTTGCTTTGAGTGTCATCTTTTGCTTCTCAGTTGTTTGTGGAAATACCTCACTGAGGTACCTCCCTGTTTCCTTCAACCAGGCAATTGGCGCTACGACGCCGTTTTTCACCGCCATTTTCGCCTTTGTCATCACTTGGAAAAAGGAATCTGCCGAGGTTTATCTCGCGCTTGTCCCTGTGGTTCTTGGAATTGTATTGGCTAGCAACAGTGAGCCCCTTTTCCATCTCTTTGGATTCTTGATGTGCCTTGGATCAACGGCTGGGAGGGCTTTGAAATCCGTGGTTCAGGGTTTGTTGTTAACATCCGACGGTGAGAAATTGCACTCGATGAATCTGTTGCTCTACATGGCTCCAATGGCGGCTATAATCTTGCTCCCCTTCACCCTCTACATTGAAGGAAATGTACTGGCGGTAACTATAGAGAAAGGCAGGGGAGATGGGTTCATTGTGTTTCTATTAATTGGTAATGCCACAATTGCATATCTGGTAAATCTCACCAATTTCTTGGTCACAAAGCATACAAGTGCTTTAACGCTGCAAGTGTTGGGAAACGCCAAGGCGGCGGTGGCCGCCGTGGTGTCGGTGCTGATATTCAGAAATCCGGTGACGGCGATGGGGATCACCGGATTCGGAGTCACAATAATGGGAGTGATACTTTACAGTGAGGCTAAGAAGAGATCCAAAGTCACAGCTCATTGACAGCTGATCTTGATTAAAACGGTACCGTATCACCCACCCCACCCCTCCCCCTTTTTGTGGCTTTGATTGATTGATCAGAGCATGTGATGTATAGGAAGATGGATTTAATTGGCTGCTTTTATCTTTTGGTTTTGCTTTTGTACATTTGATTTTGTGAAATGGAAGGGGTTTTGAGAGAGGATAAGCTCTCTTTTACTTTACCTCTCCCTTTCATTTCAAATGTTCTTTGGACAAAATTATATATAACTCGATTCTTTTGATATTATTGAGGTATATCTCATTTGTTGGTCCATTTTTATGTGTAAAATTCTTCACTTTAGCTTGCTTATTATCTTGTTGCCATTTGATACATTTCATCATTGCATAATCTTGCGTTTGCTAAGTTTTGATTCTCCTGAAGATATTTATTGATTGAATATTGAATTTAGTAAAGAGCAATACTTGGCAGCATAAAGAATTAGTTATTTGATTTCTATTATGAATGTCAGCTTAAACACAAGTGAGAAAACTGCAAAAACTGTTAGGGTATGTTTGTTTTTGGGATTTTGAGGATTTTGAAATGGTATACTTTTGTTTTGGGATTTAAGATTTAATTATATGTCAAAAAAATGTGTGAAAAGTGGTGATGACTATATGAAAACAAATTTTATAGAGATAATTGTGTATTTTGATAGGTATTTGGATGTGTCCATTCAAAATTCTCCATTGCCATCCCTAACCAAACATGGTGACTTAAACTGGATTCTGTTTTCATTAATAGTGTAATGAGTTTGTGGATTTTACATGTTTTTGAGTTATAATGATATAACCCTTATTATACCTGCTAAACAAAGCCATCAATTTGAGTAAAATTTGCATTAGGAGCACTATATTTAATTTCTAGTGTCTACTGTGTTTTGAAAAAAAAACAGAATTTTAATTTGGTGTACTTTTTTATTCCACCGACTTTCACTTGTTTTTCTTTTGCCGTACTAAAATAAAATTCAACTCCCTGTATTTTTAATTTTCTGACTTTTTTACTCCTTTGTGAACATAATGAGTTGATTCAAGAACATTATAAGAAAACTATGACTTGTATGCCCCAACATATCATTCTGGCCATTGGACCATACAAGTGTAAATACACAGCCAAGTCCGTAAGGCTTGCGGTGATGTATGAAGACATTGTGAAGGTTTGTTTACAGGATTTGAATTTTGTTGATTGTCTCACACAAGTGTTTGTCACTTAGACGTATTGCTCAATTTACATTCCACCCGACTAACAGATCAACGACTTGGGTGAGAGAGTCTTATCATCTACTAGCTCTTATCAAAAGAGTTAGTTTAAATACACACCTCATAGAAAATGAAGAAGAAACACACACAAATGATGCAGGGGATGAATTGTTGTGATACAGTTGTTAAAAATGTGACATGCTGTTAAATTATTTGTGATTTATCATTCTCTTAATTTCAAATTTAGTCCTGAACTTTTATTAGATGTATACTATTTATGTTTTTAAATCCTTATATTATGAGTAGTACTCCAAGAAAATGCAATCAAAAGTAAAAAAACATACAGTTGCAGACTTGGGGTTTTCTACCGCAGTTGTTGAATACAGAAAACCAATTCAAATGTAAATCAGCGAAGTCAACAAATAAAATGTAAATCAACTCTGATTATTTATATTTCCATAACACAGTCAAACCATGAATATGGTTATAGATTCAATTAGAAAACCAGTAAGATATATAAGAAGACAGAAAATAGAGGATATGAAATCAAAGAGTACATAGTTACTCCTAATTAAGCCATGATGATATACACAAGCAGCATAGCCGCAATCATCCACAAACATGACTTGAGGGGAGCGGCAGCGGAAGTACCCTGTGGTGGAGTGGAAGATCCCGGCATTGGGGACGGGGATGGCCCCTCAGCCGCAGATACGTTGATGACGAGCTTCATCCCATTCTTGCAGTCGTCACCAATGCCACTAATGTACCACTTCTTCCCTGGAACGGCAAGAGAAATCGTGTCGCTTCCACTTGCCAAAATCTTGGATGTTTCGTTTGAATAGGTGCAACTTTTGAATTCAGTTGCATTCACCTTTATCACATTGTGAGCTTTTGGTGTGTACATGAACACTGCACCCATAAATACAATATCATCATTTTTAGGTACTATCACTACACAAATTAAAATTAGAGTTAGGTCTTATATAAAATGGTTTTTTTTAGGTACGGAAAAAAATATACTGAGAGAGTCGCCAACACGGAAAACGAGATTCTGAGCCCATAAAGTAAAATTGACGCCTGAATTCCAACCGGGGTCACCCCCCACCATAAAATCTTCGGCCAAAGCTGGTGGAGTTGCAACGATGATCATGGCGATCAAGAAAGTTCTCAAAGCCATAATGGAATTTTGTTCTACTTTTGATTAATTTCGTGGCTGCTATGTTATTGATGAATTTATATTGAATTGTATGTGGCCGGCTAAACGCGGCATGCATAGTAATAATAATTCTATGCTTAAGCTGGTAATATCCTCCTCCTCAAACAATGCAAAATGGCACTACAGTGATGTGTGTTTTGCTTGTATGTATGTACCAGTACGTGATCAAAGAAATAAAAAGGCGGCTGATGATTGTCAACTCATAACTTACAAATATTGTTTAATTAATTATTTATTTATAACCTTGTTCTGCGATATTTCCAATTACTTATAATAAGTTAATTACTATAGCTCCTACTTCACCCCTGTAAATTAATTTACAGTTATTTTATCATTTTTGACATTTAGTTCCACATTAAAAAAAAACTTCACGGGTCTCCAAGGGCTCATTTACTTAGTGGAATTATAATTATCCTCAAACTTCATCTGAACTCACTAAGCAAACGACTCTTAAGTTGACTAATCTCGAACAACAACATCTCAAAGTTAATTAAGACTGATCAACCGTCAATGCTCAAAAACTGCTCGACAATGTCACATTGTCCACCTCGAAGGTCAACATCTGATCGACTGCCCTATTCAACCGTGTCAACAAGTTTATCCTACATACCTATACCCACCTGGGATAAACAACCATCTCAACCAAGCTTACTCTCTACATAAATTAATCAAGTCAACTCGTTAAATGAGCACTAATTAAAGTAAAGTATTGTCAAAGTTTTAAAAAGATAACATGACATTTAGGTAGACATGTGAACTCATTAAAGGTCATAATAAATGTAACAATGACAGGGCACGCTTACATGTATTATATAGTTATTGAGCAACGAATAAAGACATAAATTTTAATTACAAAGAAAACAATTAATATCTTACATAGTAGTATAGTAGCGCTCTTACCCTCTCGAAACACCTATTGAAGAATTGTGGAAGGCCCGAAACGACTTGATTTTCAACGAAGTGTCGATCGCAACAGAAGAATTGTTGGATAGTATCAAGACCAGTACGTGAAAATGGATTAAAGCCCATCAAAACATAAGTTCTTGTCAATCTTTTCATGATTGGGATAGAGAACCATGTATATGTATACCGAATAAATTGTAAATTTTGGATTTCGCAAGTGTTAACTAATTGATGTAAAGGGTTTTGAGTATCCCTGGGCCCTGTGCTCGATTTGTTTATAATATTTCACCAGAACTTTTCAGAAAAAAAAAAAAAAAAAAAACACCTATTGAAGAACATTCAATACATTATCAATTTTTTTTTTTTTTTTGAAGTCTCGGGTATCCGGTCCAAGGGCCGAGTGATCCCGGGGACCAATCCCACCGCCCACTTGTGGGGATCCTATTTAAAGCCAGAGCTTATCTCTGTATGGACATGGCCCCATAGAAATTGTTTGCACCTTAGGGAAGTCCCAAGCCTACACCACTAGACCAACTCATTGGGGTTAACTCTTGTTTCTTCGTCTGTAAATTATAAACCACGTACATATATTTGATTATATAAATACTGACCAGAAAAATAAAGGTGGACAGCGTCAAGATTGATGAAGAGTGATTACAGCCTGATTCATTTCTCTTAATATTCCTTTTACTTATCATGAAATTAAACTTTGTATTCGACTTTTGGGACATTCGTTTAACATCTTAGATTGCATTATTATTTTTATGTGTGTACATATTCTTAATTAGTACGTATTATATATATACTAAAAATCTTTAAAAATAAATTATGAGCTAGGGGCAATCATATGAAAGCTTAAAATTAAAGACGGAAAGAGGTTCAGAGGCTTTATAGTGATAGTTTTACAAATGTTTCTCCCAAAGCTTTTTGGTGGTATATATATATATATATGTTTGTACAATATGTATTTCTCTTAAATTAATTTATTCCCCAAATAATTACATTCAATTCATATTTATTTCTAAGTTTATAACCATCTCTTACGTACATAGAACATGCATGTTGGAGATCAGCGCATTCATTAATCCCCGAAAACGTAGCCACAATCCTGAATTCAAAATTTTATTCGAACACTTCAATTGTAAGTATACTTGCATACAAGAATTTATCTTTTTATTTTTATTATTATATATAAAATTGGTTACTTTTGATTAAAATGATCCATGTATTTAGGTTGCTGAACTGATATCAATAAGTTTTACGATTGTAAAATGAAGGTCAAGTATAACATAATTAATATTAATAGTAATTAATATATATTACCTCTTAAATTGTTCAATTGAATTTTTAATTAAACACATTAAAACCGTAGTTTAATCATTGGTTGAATGTGTATATAACAAGTCGACGAATAAAATGTATATCAGTTCTCATCTTTTATTTCCACAACATGGTCAAACTAACCATCTGGTCACATATTCAATAAATTAAAAAAAAAAAAAACTAGTTATATCATGCTTAATTTATGATATGGAATCACAACATAAACTCGACTAGAAATAGATGATACTATAAATTAATCAAAAGTTACTAATTATTAAGACAACCATAACTGCAATCATCCACACACATGACTTGAGGGAAGCAGCAGCCGAAGTACCCGGTGGTGGAGTGGAAGTTCCGGGCATCGGAGACGGGGCTGGTCCCTCAGCTGCAGATACGGTGATGACGAGCTTCATCCCATTTTTGCAATCGTTACCGACGCCACTTATGTACCACTTCTTCCCCGGAGTGGCAAGAGGAATTATGTCTTTTCCACTTGTGAAGATCTTTGATGTTTCGTTGGAATAAGTGCAAGTTTTGTATTCACTTGCATTCACCTTTATCACATTGTGAACGTTTGGTGTATATATGAACACTGCACCAATTAATATACAAGTTTTCAACATTAATTTTTCTATAAAAAATCCAAGTTCTTGATATATAGATTTACAAATAATATAATATTAATGTCCATGATTTGTGGGACCATGAGAAAAAGAGACACAAAATTGTATATGAATATTGTGAGACAGAATTACTAAAGGAGTATATATATATTTTTCACATTAATGGGTGAATTTTAATTTATCTCAACTGACACGGTCTTATAAGATCAGATACCGAGACTTCAAAAAAAAAAAAAAAAATTTGTGATACAAGGATAGAAAAAAAAAAAAACATACGGAGGGAGTCGCCAACGCGAAAGTCGTAATTCTGGGGCCATGAAGTGAGATTGGCGTCTGTATTCCAGCCCGGAGCACCCCCAACCAAAAATTCATCGGCCAAAGCTGGAGCAATGGCTGTTGCAACGATCATGGAGATCAAGAAAGCTCCAAACGCCATTATTGAATTTTGGAAATGAATTATCTTGATTAAGGAAGTTGATAAATTTGTACATTTATAGTAGTATTGTCAATGGCATGGGAAAATACGTGTATATGCGGCCGGCTAAACGCGGCAGAATATTACTACTAATTTTATATATATATATATATATGCTTAATTCTAGTTAATATCCTCTCAAACAATGTAAAATGGCATTACAATGTAATTAGCTGATTATCACTAAGTCACAACTGGCTTTAATTATATATAAACCTTGTTCTACGTAATAAATTAATTACTATAGCTTCAGCCTAGGTCATGTATATATAAAGGGGTTATATAGGTGACTGATCGATCAAGGTTGCACCGTCATGATCGCAAATAAATTTACGACAATTTTAAGATTTTACAATTTAATAATAACATTATATTAAAAAAGATTAGTTTATTGAGACAAATATTTTTATGAGATGATATCACCGTGAAATCTGTATATAAACTATAGCACAATTTACCATCAATTCTTCTAAAGTGATAAAGGGTTATATCCAAGTAGACATGTGCAACGGTTAGAAATCGTCGGTTACAGTTTTGGAAATCGGCAACCGTAACCGAACTGTCAAACCGCAGTTCGCAGATTTTTTTTTATTTTAAAAAAAAAATCTCCGTTTTTGGTCATTTTAACTCCTATTTTAGAAAATACATTACTAGAATTTAATAAAAATTATATAACATAAATTTATAAAAATAGAAGAATTGTGTATTAAAAAAAAATAAAAAAAATGGGCCATTTGCGGTTTGTCAAAATATAAAACCGAAACCGAACCGCCATTTTTCAGTTACGGTTCGGTTTTTTAACCATAACCGACGGTTAAAAACCGCTGATTTTACCGATTCGACGGTTTTCCGATTCAATTTTACCCATGTATATATCCAAGTTATGTTATTATCTTATCTCATGCAAGACCTACTTCTTTTTAAAGGTAATATTATCATATTATCAACCCTCTCCCTGGCCCTTTTCCGATCAAAGTCTAGTATGCACTCGAGTGCATGTTGTTGTGCACCTTATTCTAAAGAAAAGTGTAAGTTATTAAACAAGTACAATATAATATTACTAAAAAGTGTAAGTCACTATAACTAAAAATATTATTATACAGTTTAATAATTAAAAAGTGCAACCATTTACCAAAAAGTGTAAGTCAGTAAAACTGAAAAGTGCAACATGGAACTACCACACGTCGTCAAGACCCTCTCCTAACTATTTTGAAATGGTGTCTTCAGCTCCGTCGGTAAATTCAGTTTGCAGATTTGACTTATTGAGTTGATAAGTTGAATACTCAAGCTTATTTCTCCTACTTGTTAAAATTAATGCAATTAATGTTGTTGTTAGTCAATATGTATGGAGTGTATGGACTAACAGTTTTGAGCGCGAAATATTTCAAAATCACGATTGAAAATTCAAAAATTAAAAATAAAAAAATTGACATCTATTTCTCCTATTTTAATTCCTTTTCCTAAATCCCGATTTTTTCAATTTTTAAACTTGATTTTTTTTAACAATGTTCTAGTTATACTAGTTTTCATATTGAATTTGTATAATGATAAGAGATAGAAACTTATTTTAAAATAGTTATTTATTTGAATTCATATTCCTATTTATAAAGTTATTTATTTGAATTCATATTCCTATTTATAAAGTTATTTATTTGAATTCATATTCCTATTTATAATTATTCAAACAAGATCATCTACTAACATTTGTGGTGAAGATTAATGGTTAAGAATTCTCTAAAATTATCAATTCATATTAAAACTATTTCAAAAACTTATTTTCCTTCTTTCTTTTCTATTCTAAATATTTTTCTATTAAGATTATTATTGCAGATTTAACTCAACAATCACCATTATTCAGATTTATCAAATGATTAGATTTGTGCTTGCAAGCTCTTTTATAATAGGACATATAGAAACATGTAGGAGTGTGCAAAAAAAAAAATCGGATCTGGAAAAAAGACCGGAATCGAACCGGACCAAAATCGGACCGACCGATTAGTTTCCGGTCCGGTCCGATCTCCGATCCATTGAATTTTAGGATTTCGAATCTTCGGTCCGGCTTAAGACCGAAATTTACCGGTCCGGACCGGATTGGACCGGATTTTTTTTTTTTATTATTTATATTTTTTATATTTTCTAATCATTTCACCTTAATTACTATAAACTAAATAAAATTAGGATTGCTAATTTGAAAACTTTAAAAATATTTCTTTCATTAATAGTCTAAAAAAATAATGAAAACATAATATGCTTAGAATTAGAATCAAATAATTGGTGAGGATGTGAGGTAAAAATGTTGAGATCAATTACATTTTTTCAAGTATATAATTGAACAAAAATAATCAATTTACTTTTATGTCAAAATACCATTAATAATATTGTAAATAAAATTCAATGGAGATTGATCTCAAATGAAGAACCAACACTAATTTTTAAAAACGGGTTGGTCTGCTATGGACTCGAGTGCATGTTGTACACCCTAGTCCATGTTGCACTTTTCAGTTTTACTGACTTACACTTTTTGGTAAATGGTATTGCATTTTTCAATTATTAAACTGTATAATAATATTTTTAGTTATAGTGACTTACACTTTTTAGTAATATTGTGTTGTACTTTTCAGTTTAATAACTTACATTTTTCTTTAGATTAGGGTGCACAACATGCACTCGAGTGCATACTAGACTTTACCTTTAAAAACTGGTCCAAACCCGGACAGGATCGGACCAGAATTTTCCGGTCCGGTCCGGGTTTGGACCGGATTAATTCCGTACCAGTCTTCGGTCCACCCTTTAGGGTAGATTTTGGACTGATGCACACCCCTAGAAACATGACGTACAGATTTTGGAGAAAGGGAAAAACTAGCTGTGAATTTTGAGAATGCTTATAAGCATAGGTGAATTTCACGCTCAAAACATGTTGCCTCCAATTTTAATAGTGACTAAAATATAGATGACTAAATCTGAAAAAATATGTAAACTTCAGTTTATAAAAATTATATTTTTCTTCTATATATATACACGTGTAGTACATAAAATTGTACACCTCTAAAAATTCACAGTTTATTAAGCAATGAAGTCATGATGTTTATTTATAGTGTTGTATTTCTTTCTATATTATCTATGTATGTATCTTATATACTCCACATATACTTTAAAAGTTTATTTTCATAGAAAGTTATTAAAAAAATTTTTACAACATTTACCATACATTTTCTCTTTTTTACCTCTTTCTCTATACATTTTTTTTCTTTTCTCTTTCTACTTCAACAATTTACTACACGTATAATAATAAACTTCTTAGTCAATGTACAAAAAAACGAATGAACCGTTTTTGGAGTGACAAAATGAGTATAAAAAACAAAACAAAAAGAACTACAGTAATTATTAATGTGAAATCCCAAGTGATGAGCTAGATCAAACCAAGCAAAGCAATCAGATCAGGAGTAGTGTTTTTGAAGTACATGACATAACAACCAAAACTGTCTATCTGCCAGCTCAATTGGATATTGAATCAAGATCAACCAAAAATTATTTCTACAACAAATACAAAAATGACTAGATTCATTAAACTTAGAACGTTATAGAGTGTTGATTCTAATGTTTTCTTCAATTTAAACCTGGAGCAGACTCTTTTATCAACAAACTTTGAAGATGGGCTCACACTCCTCCTTATTTCCTTGTCTAAGCCTTTAACCACCAGATGTAATGACATAGCTACAATAGCAACAGCAATCACCAGAACCACAATAACTACTCTTCTCGACGCCATTATTCTCATATATCCATCAACATTCTTATTAGTCTTTATAAAGAGCAAGAGGAAGAACAAGACATAAATAATTTAACTAGCCGGTTGGCATAGTTATATGCTCCAAAAAAAATTAACTTTTAGCATAAGGAGTTCATATATGAATCCAAATTCAATATGTAGCTTGATGAATTTTGATCGATTTAATAAGGGTGAAGTTGTTTTCAACGAAATAAGTGGGAGAAAAGGTCGATAGTGTTTTGGAACTATATTTATGTAGTTGGATAAAACAACCATGTAAAACATTTACATAATCTCACACAAAGTTATGAATATAAAATGTATGCAATACAACAGGCGGAACTCAAATATACAAAAATAATATAATTTCTAACTTACCCGTAATTCTATGTACAACTACTGACCAGTGAATGAAGAGGAAAAAAATTGAATTTAAATTAGATACGTAACTTCCTATAAAAACAAACCCCACTCTAATATTGTTAACCTAAGTTATTGCCTTTACTCCTGAAATACCATTCTTTCTGCATAACTTCACCCATAATCAATCCTTATACAACCTTTTCAACTCAGCTTGGAAACTAGAACTGGACTTCAGTGTTCGTAGTGCGAGCGCCTTTATATCCTCGCGTGAACAATCCCGTGATACACGAACGAGCTCCCACAACGCACCCCCGTTGATCATGTCCCTTGCATTCACCTCTATAATGAAGAAATCTAAAATTTTAGGTACCATAAATCTAGTAATCTCATTATAATTCAAGTAAATGTTAAATAAAAGTTGTTACCATGTTGAGCTAAATGACAAAGTGCTAGCTCAATGTGGCGCCTGATCAGTGAGGCTTCATTATTAGCATTCTGCACAATCCAAGGAAGGGCGCCATCTTCAATTAGGACTGATCTCCCACTCTTAGTCCCTGTAACAACAAGCCGTATAGATATTTATGCATGCGTGATGTACATTTATAGAGAATGATTGCAAATGTACTACCGAACAGAATATAGTGAGGAGTATATTTTTGTCCCTTAACTTGCACCAATTTTGATTTTAGTATGTTTACTTTCTCGACTTTGAAATTTGTTCCTTAAGTTTATACAACTGAATATAATCAGCAAGAGACTTGTAGAAAACTGTCAGTAGAAGCATACGGTTGGACACATAATTATAACTTAGTGGGTGAGAAAGGAGTGAGAGCACTTCACCTTGAGACGATGCCCTAGACTCGCATTTTGCAAAGTTTGCAATTCCACGAGCAACTTGAGCAAGAACATCCGGATGTCTGCACCTGACCATTCCCAATAGAGCTCTAATACCACCTTCAGCTCTTAGCTTAATTTGCAACTTATCTGAAAATGTGATATGCAGATCTTAGCAACAGAAAAAACTGGATTCCAGCTTCCGTTTCATAGTTGGGTCTCATAATTTTCGAATGGCCGACACTGGATAATATCCTTTTTTGTTCCTAAAGTTTTCTTTTTTCTAGTTTTGGTCTCCCTCTTTCACTCACTATCAAACTTGGTCATGTACTCCCACATTTGTTAGCTGACCGTCTGCTGACTGGTAAATGACTTGAGTATTTTGGGGTGCTAGTAATTAATATTTTTCGAATAATTACATTTAGCACTCCAAAATAGTTGATTCCGTTGACTTGATGTGGAAGTAAAAGTGTAAGCTTGATAGTGAGTGAAAAAGGGGAACCAAAAATGATATTATCCTGACTGACACTATGCCCTTTATTGCAAATTCTTAATTAACTGGGAAAAAGTGCAGAAACGCATATAGAAAGGGCCCTGCTGAATGTGGAGATAATCATACATAGGCATCATCATCTTAGAGCATGAACTGGGAAAACACAACAGACATACAATTACGAAAAATTGTTCATAGCTGAAAGCAGGTCCATGTGAGAAGGAAACAATAGCAGTGGTGGCAAAGATATTTTTGTGAGACACTGAGACACATAAGGAACTAACAAGGACGTTAACTGAAGAACCATATTCAACAGAACATCACATTAATAGGCTTCATTTCCGGTACATTCTGAAATGGTCAATATTATTGTCTTATTATAGTTATAGTTAGGGTCTTTTGACTCCAAGTCTTCAATAAAAAGGCAGTGGACTTTATTGCTTGTGGGCTAAGCTAAGTGAGGGTTTAGGTTTAGAGTCTTATTTATATCGCATTGTTTTATGTCGTTAGGGCATCCAGAGGAGGGATCATAGAATTTGGGAAACAGCTATTGTTTTCTTGTGTCTCAACCCTTTATTCCTTCAATTTGGTTGGTTCGATTGATTGAATAGAAGGGTCGAGACACAAGAAAACAATAAAAATATTAATATGAATGGTTTTACAGGATTAAATCCTCCCCAGGCAACAATTGTCTGTTTCACAATTTCTATGGACTATGATCCCCTGGATGCCCTAACTTCATAAAACAATGTGATATAAATAAGACTCTACAGCTAAACCCTAACTTAGCCCACAATCAATAAATCCAGACTATTTTAAAGAACTTGAATTTAAAAGACCCTAACTATAATAATAATGTAATAATAAGATAATAATATAGACCGTATCACATTCCTGCACATGTGCAGATACCGTCCGTAGGGCATCATTCCTCAGTGTATAAATAGAAAGTTGAAACATAATTACTGACCGTTCCCACAAAGATTAGCGATGGCTCCAGCAACCATGCGGAGCGTCTGAGGGTCCTCTGCCTTGGCTGCTGTTAGAGACAACAAGCTTATGCCCCCTTGTGACATAATGAGCTCTTGATTGTTTTCTGTCCATCACGTTATCACCACATATTAAACATAGACGCAAGAGCAGAATAAAGGTAAAAAGGAATCTTCATCAGTACATGTGAATCCAGATGGCAAATTACCGTTCATTGCAAGATTTGCTAAAGCCCCAGCTGCAACTCTATGAATTGTCTCATCATTGGAACCCTTCAGGAGTGCAAGCAAGGATGTAAGCCCACCAGCCTCTACAATTCTTCCCTGGTTTGACTCTGAACATTCAGGAAAGATGATAAAATGAATATTGGTCAGCAATGTGAAAAGAGAAAACTTTACAAATTGGGAAAAGTAAACAGAAGAAGCACAAGACAAGAATCAAGGGTGTTGGCAAAATTGAATTGAACTTCCAATTTTTTTTTAAAAAAAAGGACAGAGATATGAAAGATTAACAAGGTGCCATCAAGGCCAAGTCTTGCCCAGCCTATGCTGTAACAATTATCAAGATCCAATGATAAACCCTAAACCTAAGACCTGGTACTTAAAGGAAGATGCTTCCATTAAGGCAAACAAAGCCCGTGGGCATTTATTTAACTCCTATATAAACAATACATCTATAACTATATAAACAAAGTAGCAAATCAAAAAAAAAAACAAGTAGAGAGAGTGATTGGTCAAATTCTTTTTGACCAAGTGGAGTTTTCCTTTTTAATTTAAATTTAACGCACTATATATCAAATTAATCGTCCTTTTACTCTCTGTAATTTGACATCAATATTTCATGTAAGTTTAATTTAAATTCCAATCAAATCTGTCTCACTGTACACAATTTTACGCTAATTAATTAAATTAACTGAGAACAGAAGCGGACCACTGTATGTATCAGAACGAATACCAGAAGGAATGCTAAAGTGATTTAGATCATACCTTCTGCTGCCAGATTGGCTACTACTTTCACCGCATGAATACGTACATCTGCTTCTTCTGATTCAAGTAATGACAATATTTTGTGCAGTCCCACTGTTGCAGCACAGTAAATGTCAGCAATAAAAATGATTAAAGAGCAAACAATTGATATAGGAATTAAATTTAAGAAATACGTATTGGTTCAGCCACCTTGTTCAAAGAGTTTCACCATTGATGCTTTCTCTCCATCATCAGACTCTCTCAGATGTTGATGCTTGATCTGAGGGCTGGGAGAGTCCACGGATTTAGATACTTCTCCACTCAAATCCTTACAAAGATTTCTTCTTGCCTACAAAGTGAGAAAAGCTGATAATTCATCGTGCAGAAAAATATATAGTAACATGTTTTTTTTTTTTTGCAGACTTCCATTCATATAGTCCCCGCAAAATCCAGGGCATAACATAGTGCTAGAGAATAATGACACTGAAAACTAAAACGAACACATGCAAACTAGTACCATTGAAGTAAAATTGTTGAGTTATTAAGTGATCATCAATGATCCTTAGAAATATCTTGTAGCCAGCTTATGTTACATTAAGAAATCTTCAATTATCTAGCACATTTACTACAATTAATTCAAACCTGTATCAGATACCAGAAGAAAACTTACACAAATGGGCCAAGAGCTTTAGATAACAATCGGATATCAACTAGTATGAATTTCTTAAAGTGATTAGCTTAAAAGCTAGCTAATTCACTGTATATACTACAATTCAAACATCACTATGCAATGGATAAATTAATTTCAAACTAAAAAAAATACAAAGAACTAATCCAAAAGGTGGGTTTGGTTGAACTTTCAACCAATTCCAAAGGGGGCCAATGGGCTAACCTGATTGGATTATGGGTTGACATGGGTTGGGACAGTGGCTTGTTATTAATCATTTAAAAAAACAAAATCTAAATTTCAAAACTGTGATAAGATAAAAAACTAAGAGCTAAAACTGAAATGTAAAGATGTAATATAAAGACAAACTGAAATCAAACCAATAAAAAAAGCTTTCAACGTCACAATTTTTCAACACATTTTGAACTTTATGCACTATTAATTTCTTATGCTAATTTTATTGATTGTTGAACTATTTGGCTAAATGTAAAGGATAATATATGAAATATTGAATGACACAGTGCTTCTTTTTCTCAGGCCTCTCTAACTAGTATCGCCTCCCCGCCCAGCTCTTTTTGCTAAAATATATTAATAACAGATTAGCCTACCTTATTGCAGTCCAAGGAGGGTTGGGTCGGTTGATGTTTGTTCAACCCACCGAAATGAAAATAGGCTGTTAGGGCAGTTATGACTTACGAGAGCTCTACAAAAATGTTACTTTCATAAACTCCCCAACCTTTGCCCAAAGAGAGTAATACGATAATGATGATAAAAAAAACAAAAATTGGGGGATAATAATGATAATGCTCTTATGCTCAGGAAAAAGGGGGATAGTTGGAAGACAAACTTTCTGTATTCGGTTAACTGGAGATACATCACTGAATCCAGGTTTTGTTTATTTGGTAATGACATCAAACAGAATGGTTTCCTCACACTAGTTACCTGATCTGCTTCCAAACTTATTTGCAGTAGCTGACTTTGTAGTGTTCCAATTTCGTCTTCAAGTTTTGCCCTTTCAAATTCCTCATCTTCCAGCATCTTACGAAGCTGTAAGACTTCAGCATTTCTGGCAGCCTAATAGTGCAACTCTTTATTAGAAGCCAAGCTATTGAGAAACAAAAAATAATTGGTTGGATAAATGAAAAAATTAACAAATACAACAATCACCTCGCTGCTTTTCCAGTGATTCAATTGATTTTTGAGATTATCAACTTCAGCTTCTGCAGCTTTGCGTAAAAGGATTTCATTCCGAAGCTTTTGTTTCAACTCTCCAAGTTCACTGGAAGCAAACAGCACTGGAGGCTGCAGGTCAACAGATATGAAAGTAGTATATTAAATAACAAATTCATAGATTATTAGCAAAATTTTCACCAACTGGCTAAAATCTTAAGTAGATAATTGTCTTTCACATATGCAATCTACCGCTTTCTTTCTAAACACGTTCAAAAATATGAAACCAAGAATTGAAGGCATCCAGTAATGATGTCTAGAGTAATTCCAAGCTTTGTTTGTTTGTAAGAAAGCAAAAATAATAAATTGGTTTATAAAAATAGATTCCTCTGTACTATGAAATATAATCATCACAAGGGAAGAAAGTTCATGAAACATTATCACCAGATCATTATATTGGAGTATTAGTTTTAGCATCAAATATTTAATTATTTGTAGAAGTAGTGGCTTAGCACTACTCTTAAACCTTGATAGTCACAACAGCCAGCACCACATTAAAGCTCCTTCCTTGTTATGTAAAAAAAAAAATGAGTATGCAATACCTCTGAGTTTGATTTCTGACCAATGCCATCCTGAGATGGCCCAAATTTTACTTCTCGACGTCCATGCTTCTCTTGTTTTCCAACTGATTGTTCATCAAGCCTCTTTACTGACTCCATATAGACTTTTTGAGATTTAAGTTTCTCCTTCTAAAAGAAACAACCACACTTAATAGATATCTACTAGGTGCAAGCCCAATCAGAATCAAACAGAAATGAAGATAAGGACCTATAGAATATCAGCTTTAGCATTTTACTAATCGGTCATAAACAAAAAACAATCCAAACACTGGCAAGGCATCAACTAGCTTATATGTAAATTTTAGGTCACCAAATTCTGAGCAACAAAATTTTGACACTGAACGCTTAGAAACCATATGGAGTATTATATATTTCGATGTATGATATATATTGTATTTAGCACATAACCAAAGGAGGGAGATTATATTTCTCTTATAGAATTTAAATTAATGACATTAAGATGGACAAATTTTCTGCATTAACATACCTCCAATGCATCAGCAAAGTTTTGTTCCACCTCAGCAACATGCTGCTGAGCCTCCAAAGCTATCCTTTCAACCTCATCCTGAAATGCTTTTTGCTGCCTTTCATGTTCAGCAATTAGTTTGTCTAATTGTATTTCGAGCCTCCTTGATAAACTTTTATAATCAAATTCCTCTTTAATTTTGACCATATTCTCAACCTTCATAGCCTGCAGAAAATAACATAGTAACAATGAATACATCTATAGCAACAACCAAATAATAAACAACTTGATTAAAACTCGTCTTGCACCCAATAATTAGTGTTTCACTAGGCTTTTCAAGAAAAAACTTTTCAAAGTTCCATACTAAATTTCTTAAAGTATGAAAACATTGACTACTATAAGCAATTGGATCTCCCATAAGTAACTTTAAACAGGTAAATTAATATAAAAAAACTAATATTTAAATACTCATTTTCTGAATAAATGCAGCAAAGAAGTAAAATTCACCCGTTGTCCGAACATGATGGTACTAGATGTCTCTCCTCGGTGGCGTGGTGATGGACCGATAGTAATAATCAATGAGGTTCTAGCTGTACCTGAGAATTGAGAATTATATTAATGAACTTTTTTCCTGGTTGGAGCTTGATTTTAGTCTGATATTTTGGAGCTTAATTTTCAGTCAGATTTTAGCTATGTTTATGTCAACCTTATCATTAAATTAGGGCAGAATCCCTAATATGCGGTTCCTCTAATCCTAGTTATTTGTATTCTACAACCCCTGTAACCTCTACATAAAGAGGTAGTGACTAGTGAATAAAGATAAGAAGAAATATTAGTATTATTCCAAGAAATTTGGGACTCTCTATTAATGAGTCCTAATGTCGAGACTCCCTTTAACGAGCATAATCCATTCTAGCACCATAGGTCGCTCAAGGAAAAGTAACAAGGGAAACAATCTGTCCTACTCAAGAGATTTTGTTGTTGATCACTCCCCGTTACACAATCCTGGTAATGTAATCACAAAACTTAGCCACATTAACCAGAAATAGGCAAAGATAACAAGGAATTAGGGAACAGATCATTCATTGGACCTTCATCTTGTAACAAAATGTTATTTATTTTAATCTTGAATGTGTATCATTTGAGACAATTTGGTAAAAAAAAAAAAACACGCAGGATGGAAAGATATACACACATCAGCATCAAACTTATAAAACAAGTACCAAGTGATTCCTAAAACTTTTATATCTTGATTATCTTCAACAAAATTCATCTGAAATTGATAATAACAGCACATGTTCTCCAACAGAAATTCAAATTTGAAGAGAGTATGCAGGGGAATGAAGAGAAGACTTAATGGCAGGAAGATCTTTTAGCTTTTCTATTCTATCATGATAAATTTGCACATTGCAATATGATTTTATGATAGAAACTTTATTTTTTAAGCAAATTGTCACCTCCAAAAGAATCTCGAAGCAGTCTTGTGAGTTTTGAGTCGCGAACAGGAACATGAGCGCTGTTCTCTGCCAATGCATTAATACACTTTCCTAGTGCACTCAGAGACAGATTGATAGACTTAGCTTCCTCCATTGTATGACCCTCACTCCCTACCAGACGGCAATAAATGATTGTCAGAAGTGGCGGTTAAAGCTCACGCATAAACATGCTAATGCAGTACCTTCTTTTGAGTACTTGGAATAATACCAAAGAAGCAACCACTAAAATAAAATGAATGTCAAATATGATTTGTTCAGCTACAAAAAGTAGACAAGAGAATCACTGAGTACCTAATCTAAGTAGAAAATGGTACATTCAATTCTCCAATACAAGAATGAAGAAAAAATAAACCGATGCAGGAAGCCAGGAGGTAACTTACAGAAAAGAAAATCATCCTTGTAAGAAAGATGATAGATGAAAAGAAAATCCTCATTGTAAGAAAGATGATAGATGATTAATAATTCACGACTTTTAGATATGAGGTTTTAGAAGGATTCACTCCACTACTTGGGAATTCGTCTCCAACTAAGTCATTCCTTTTGGAGTTCGTTGATCATGATTTATATGGTCAAGATTACGGTATGCATGTTACCTTTGGCTTTTACCATAAAGAGGTTTTAACAAGGCCAGCAGTGGTTTCCCCATTCACTTTCCACTTGTGGCTTGATCTTGGATTTTTTTTTTTTTTACAAGAGCACAATTTTTCTTTACATTTGCATTTCTGATTGTATTGAGACAGCTTATTCTTTTTCCTTCAAAAATACAGCTTATTTAATAAAAAATAAAAAAATATTGGTTAAACCGGGAAAACTAAAATACTTCTTCAAAAAAGTTTGCTCTTTTTGTGGGGAGTCATAAAAGACGTCGATTCAGTCAACCTATAATTTTTGCAAACAACTCAGTGGATACATCAAATGTCAATATGGATTCAGGACATGTGAAACATAAAAAAACACAGCCTCTTTTCAAGAACTTGCTAACTCCTGCATAGGTCAAAACTCAAAAGTTTATCATCAAGCCCATTCCCCCTACTTCAAGGGTCAAAAGGTATATCTTACTATTTCAATGACTTTCCAAGACTATGCAACTGAATCCATATTCACATACGATATTAGAGCAATACCTGACTTGTCAATGCGCTCAGAACCAGCAAGGTCCACAATAACTAGCTTGCTTTTGCGTATAATGGGAGGCTTCAATGTTTTTCCCACTGGGGTCATGTTACCATTTTCATTTAAGAGAGAAGAATTTTTTCCTTTCACAGACCTCTTTACATGTACCTGCAAAGAAAGAAAAGCCCAAATACAATAGTCATAAAATGTTTAATCCTTGTCATTGCTTTATTCTCATTGGGGTACTCTTGTTCCTGCTAATGGTTTTTCTCATTTTCATTAGCAGGTTTTAACAACGCCCATTTGACACCAGAGCTGGGTTGTAGTCATAAATTACTTTTTACCTTTTTCTTTTTTAATAATATCTCATTTACATATATACACACACACACACATATATTTATATATATGTCGTGTGAATCAAAAATTAATGGAAACCGAATATCAGAACACAGAACTGCGCGTTATTCACCATTAGAATGGCATGACTACGTGAGGATTCTGTATTTAATTTTGTATTTGCAGCGAACCGATGAGCTTCCCCTAGTTGCAGCAATTCTATAAAACTTTTATGATCTCTAATTTCAACCAAAGTTGCCCCAGGTAGTGACACGTCTCCGCTCTTTGGATCTTCCACAATAGCTATATTGTCATTAGATGGATTGAGAAGGTCTTGTATCATTTCCATGTAAAGCTGCACTAAAAATAAGGAAGGAGAACCATAAGAATGATGACTCAATAATATGTTTACACTTAAGTTCACTTGAAACAAAACTCCGAACATAAATAAATAACTAGTATTGCCAATTGAAATGATGAAAATATTCATAGAAAACAAAACCTGCAAATAAGAAACCGAGATTTGATCATTCTCAGGTGATACTTCTGCCAATATATCCTCCATTGCACGTAACATTATTCCACGATCAGCAGCATCTTCTTCTCCGAGTCGTCCAAGAGTGTAGGTTTTCCCTGTACCAGTCTGCCCATATGCCATCACCGTTCCATTGTATCCATCTAAAACACTCTGCAGGAAACAACATAAATGCATTTTATATTTTAAATCAGAAGGCTTGCATATTTTGAGGTCCACCCAGGATGAAGACCACGTAAAAACAAACTATCACTTTACATCAACCAAAAGAATTTCAGAGCAGCACAATAACTCAATGAAGAAAGATTTTTATTGAAAATAAACTGAAGAATTTATTATGAATGTGTGGAGTAAAATTATTAGCAATACTTCGCAGTGCAATGAAATTAAAATATGCTACATGCATAACCAGGCTAAAGGACAAATATATTAATCACTCCTAGCAAAACTAGCCCTTAGTGCATTTAGATGTTGAATATTAGCAATGTTGAGTTCTTGATTCAAAATGAGGGTAATTTAGATAAGGGGTAATTTGGTATTTTTACACCAAAGCAAGGAAAATATTACGGAGTAATATCTATTCCTTATCCTATGGATTATTTCTCGTACCAAAAATCATAATATAATTATAATTTTTTTACTACGACCTATCAAACACCCATGCATAATACATATCTCACCTTCCCCCTTACTAATAATCTCCCTATTATTTTATCTCATTTTCCCATACTAAGTAATTTTCCCTATCAAACTAGCCCTTAGAGCATTCAACAGTAGTAGCATCCCAGGAACATTGATTAACTGTAAATTAGCACAAATCAAGTTGCTGAGTCATGAGAAGAGAACTGCTAAACTGGTAAATCAAGATTAATAACATTGAACAGAACACATAAATGAATTTTCTAAATGATGACATTGCCAACCTCCGGTACTATCTACAACTTATACATCGTCAAATACTGTACAAATTCTATTTCTACAAGAAAAGATTAATATGATAGAAATGAACTTTTCCCACACGACAGAACAGGATCTGTGATTTTGGAAGTAAATGGACAATAATGAGAATCAACAAATTAGTCAAGCTTGTATTTACCTCAACAACAGGTCTTGCCACAACTTCATATACACGCTTTTGTGATGCAAACTCGGTTAAAACTTCATCGAACTCATAAGTATCAGAATCCCAATTGTTTTTCCGAAGTTTCAACCGTTTGAG
Source organism: Galeopsis tetrahit (assembly GCA_963675135.1). NCBI lineage: Eukaryota > Viridiplantae > Streptophyta > Magnoliopsida > Lamiales > Lamiaceae > Galeopsis > Galeopsis tetrahit. Next base: position 60,775,357 of record OY776134.1, on the reverse strand, counting down.
CTGAAATAAAGCCAAGAAAATTGACAGTTGAGATGCAAACAAAAAAAATTGACCTTAATCATATTATCATTTCTGAGAGCAAAATCTGAAAATGGTACCCTAATGATATAATGATAGAAATTACATGATTGTACCTCTGGTTGCAATTCCACACAATCAGAAAAATCAGCATCCGCGACCATCTCATCTGAATTTTGAGGCCTTAATCTAACAGCAACTCGCACTCTCCCAGAAACTACAATTTACAAGTCCAATATTTAGATGTAATAATTTTTTAACCTGAATAGAAAAGGTCTTACTACAATCAAAGATGCATAAAATCATAAAGTAGTGTGTATTTTCAGATAAATCGCAAGAGAACATCCTCCACACTTTGCAAATCCTACCATTTTCAAGCCGATCCGTCTCTCACTTTAGAACTCTTTCTCTAACCCTCATAAAAAAATTATCACAAAATGTGTGATACTCAACTAATTTAGTGGCTTTACTGTGGCGCTGGCGCCATTACTATAAATTGATTGCAGAAAATGGTGTTGCATTCCAAAAGAGCCATCAATATATTATATAACAGAAAACAGATTACAGAAAAGGCCAACATTTCACTTATCCTCTTTAGTCAATGCAAGAATTTCGAGATCAACTTTTGGAATTCATCCGCAGACCAGCAAATTTACATTAAGCACTACGGTGACTCTAAAAAATTGTAAAACGTACGCATTATAAAAGAAACAACCAACATTAACCACATTTTAAACGAAATACACATTTAGCTAAATTACGCTAAAATTACTTGTGGAATCATCTCGGCTCCGACGAAGACTTGAAGAAGCCGCCGTTGACTGCCGCACCTTTGACTTAACAGAGGACGGCGAAGAGGTCTTGGAATTATAATTCTCAGACTTGATAGCACCTCCCTTTGATAGTGTGCTGCCATTTCTGTAGGAATTGGTAGACATATTTCGTGTGTGGAGTTTGTTGAGTGTTGAATGGAAATATATGTTGGGTTGGAAAGGTAGGGGTGGGGAAACTGAATGATCAACTAGGCAACTACCCTACCCAAATGTAACTTCGATAATAAGTATGATCCACATCTCATAAGTACACTTTAGATTTGGATTATGGTCTTATTAATTCAACTAAAAGTTTTTCTTTTTTTTTTTCTTCTTTTGACTACTGGGACCGCATGATGTAGGTGAGATGGTCAATCAAATTAAATAATTCATCAATTCTATCACACATAAATTTGAATCTAGTGGAGTATATACTAATTTAGTGAAATGTATTGAGGATTTAGTATGGTTTAAAGAATATTTAATAAGGTGTGTTTAAAAAAAATATAAAGTACGGAGTAGTAATTACTTCTTCCTATTTACAAAATAAAATTATATTTTTCTTTTTAGATATTTAACAATAACTTTCACACCCTTAAACTTAAAAATAGAAAATTATTTATAAACTCTACTCTCACAAATTCACAATATCCTTAATTTACACAAATGTCATTCATTTTTTCACATATACATAAAAATTTACAAAATTATCCTTCAAAATTTTATTTATCATTACATTTTTTTTAATATATATGTTCATCTACCTATAAAAGATATTATGGGATAGAGAGAATATTTTTTATATTAAGAGTGAACGAATAATTTTACGATAAATTGAAGAAAAAAAAAAAGGTGCGTAAATAGGAGTATGACTTACTCCTTTGTTTAATTATTATTTATAAATTTTGATCATTTAGTTTATTAAAAAAATGTTTAAATGTTTTATTGTAATGGTAATTAAATACTTTTTTTTGTTTACTAAAAATGTGTTTACTTTGGTAATGAGTAAAAAATATTGTTGGTAAATACTCAATTTTGTTAATTAGATAGAAAAAATACTCAGATGTTAATTATTTAAATAAAATAATTATATTTTTATAGATCCAAAAATAAAACTGAACACACTTTTAGGATAGGAATTTGAGTATTACACAGATTCTTATTTTCAATTAAATAATACTCTGTACTACAATAATGAGCATATGCAATGTATTTTCATGCATCACTATTCGTAATATTGTTTCTTTTTAACAGACCCTGCAAACATCATGTGATGGAGCACCTTTTGTCATGATAATTATCATGGGAGGGACGAAAATAGCGCAGGTCCTTCATTATTATTTATTAATAATTAAGCATTAGCTAGATTGTCACTTTGTGTTCAAAAATAATTAATGGGGAAATTTGTTTAGAGACATTCTTTTATTAACCAAAAAAAGTTATTCATAAATAATTTATCAATAAATTGCAAATTTAATTTAAATTCGTAACTTTTTTGACATGACAAGAATTTGCCACTCATTTATACAGTAACAAAAATTTAGAACCTGCAAGGCGCCAAAAAGGTTGTTTTACTTTTCTTTAAAATTCATATACACCGTGCTTTAGATTATTTAAATTGTAGAAAGGGCCCTCACAAACCACAATTAAAGCAAACTTAGAGTTGAGAATGAGAGCCACTGATATGTTTGATTGGTGTGCTTATGGTTGAATACATTTGAAATATCAAACTAGATTTATTCGAGATTTAGTTATATGAATATTTGATGAAATATTAATTTCTTTCATTTCATAAAAGTTTTTATAATTTCATTACTAATTTATCAAACTTTTAAACATGTGTGATAAGTGCGAAAAGTGACACTTGTAAGATTAAAAGGTGTCACTTCAAAAAATTTAAAAGTATAATTGATTTTGAAGAAATAAAATGACCGATTATTTTTATGATTTATATAAGAGAAGTGTTAGTAATTAAAAGAAATATAATACTAGTAACACTTGTAAAACTAAAAAGTGTCATTCCAACAACTGAAAAGTCACACTGATTTTGAAAATATGAAATGACTTTTTTAATGATTGATATAGGCTAGATTGAAATCATTAGAACTGCATTTTTCAAACTTGTGTGATAAGTGGGGAAAATTTTTGTTTTAGTCCTATAACTTTGAGATATTTCAAAAAAAAAATTTAACTTTTAATTTTACAAAATACGTCATTTACCTTTCAATTTTAATCTTTTTTTACTTCAATTTTAATCCTTTATGTTTTGAAGGAATTATAATTGACAAATTTGGTTCCACATGTATTAAAAAATGTCACATCACTATCTCCCATTTATATATATTTTAAAAAATATAATTAATAACACCCCAAAATATTTTATACACACCCCATAACTAAATAATATTTACATAAATAAAGAGTAAAATAACTTCAAAAAATCTGGAAAAAAAAATGTAATTAAAATTTAAAAGTATTTTAAAAAACTAACTAAATCTTTAAAAATAATTAATTTACATAAAGTAATTAATATTTTTGAAAAAAATCTTAGAAAATTAAATAGAATCTGAAATTAAAAAATAAATCATCAAAACAAAATTCAAAATATTGAATTTTTTTTAATAAAACGTAAAAAAAAAGGTAAATTAAAAAAATCAATAAAAAAGTAAGATTTAATTTTTTTTTCTTAATATTTATTTTTGATTGAATTGATTTTTCTTTCATTTTTTATCTTATTTTGTTTTTTTTAATCGAATCATTGATTGGTATTTTTAATTTAATTATTTTATAAATTTTATTTGATTTATTTAATATTTATAAATTTTATTTGGATTTAATTGATCTTTTCATTTAAATATTTTTTAATATTTAGTTGATTTTTTAAAAAAAAAAAAATTTTATTTAGTTTTTCCTATTATTGAATATTTTTTTAATTAATTTTTAAAATTTATATATAGTTTTAATGATTTAATTGAATTTTAAATTATATTTTTAATTTTTATTCAATTTGTATTTGTTTTTAGGGATAAAGGGTAAATAGGAAAGAATTAGAGTGTGTTTAGTAATAAAAATTGATTTTTAAATTTTAGTGGGGTGTGTATAAAATTTGAGATTTATATAACATTTTATTAGATGTTAGTAGCCTTACACAAAAAAAATTATTTGCATCTACTCCAAACTAATTATTTTACTCCTCTATATATATAAAAAAAAAAATTAAAAATTGCATCTACTTCAAACTAATTAATTAATTTTTTGGAAATATATTTATTTACCATGAATATTTGATAAAATGATGATATTATCATTAAATTTAGTTATACGTTTCAATTAATAGAGGAAAATAATATAAGGGTTACTTAGTTATTTTATATACATTTATTTTTGTATTTAAAATTATGGGGTGTGTATAGAGTATTTTTGGGTGTTATTAACTCTATTTTTTTAATATATATAAAAAAGAGATAGTGATGTGGCATGATGATGTGGCATTTTTTAATATATGTGGCACCAAATTAGTCAATTATAATTCCTTCAAAACATAAAGGATTAAAATTGAAGTAAAAAAGGATTAAAATTGAAAGGTAAAAGACGTATTTTGTAAATTTGAAAGTTAAAGGATTTTTTTTGGAATATCTCAAACTTATAGGACTAAAACAAAAAATTTCCCGGTAGAATTACAAGATAGGAATATTGAAATTACATCTCTCGCTCACCTATCTAGTACAGAAAAACTCTACCAAAGACTCGTATTCCAAACTCAATCTTGAGAGGGTGGAGAGTCACACAAGCAATCCATCAGGTTCATCAATCAAGGAAGATAACAGATCTGCTTCAAAAAAGAAACAAATTGTCGCCCACTACGACTCGCGCTGTAAACTTCCAAAATCATAGAAGACAATCCCAGGACAACTAGTGTCAAACCGAGCACAACATCAGTGCAACAAAGGACCCACAAAGGGGCAACAAGGGACCCACAAAGGGGCAACAAAGGACCCACAAAGGGGCAACAAAAGACCCATAAAGGGGTGAAAATAACAGCAATAAAAAACAGGAAATAAAGTAGGGACGAAATAAAACTAAAATAAAGTAGACAACAAGAGTAAAACGAGAATCTAAAATGGGATCAACGGAAGAAACTCAAACCATACGGTCACCGTAGCTCCGTTGGAGAGGGTCTACACATTGATCCCAACTGAACTTTGAGGAAAAACCCCTAAACCCACTGAGAGACCTGAAAAGGAGGGTCGACGAAGCGGCTCTTCTGCGTTCCGGTGGCGGTGGTCCGGCGGTGGCGAGCGGCGATCTGACGGGGGATCTACTCTATATTAAATAACTTAATCAGATCTACCTATTTTCCTAACTATTTTGTAGATCTAAAACTAATAGATGAAAAATCTGGAAAAGCAAAAGATGAAGAAGAAGGAGAGGGAGGGAGAAGGGTAGGAGCGGCCGAGCGGTGCTGTAAACCCTAAAGAGGGAGTTTTAGAGAGAGTATTTTTTTTGACCCTGTTCAACACTACTTTCACAATAATGTACTTAATTATAGAGTATAATTTAGTTAGCCACATTAATTGAAATAAATTTTACACTCAAATTTATAATTAATATATGGAAATCATTCTTAAATTCTAAATTATAGTAATATAATTAAGGAATAAAATTAAAAAATCCATTTAATGTTATAAGTGAAATGAGATATTGATTATTAAGTTGGCATATATTTAAATTAATCAAATTTTACAATAAAATTAACCACATAAATTAATTAAATCATGTCATAATTTTCTCATGTTCGATCATAAGAAAATGCATTAATTAGAAGAAAATTATACAGAAGTAATCCTAAATTTTCGTTAATATTTTTTTTTTTTTGAAATAATTTTAAAATTAAAGGGAAATCAACAAATGATTTATGCACATATTTTATAGTTACTAATATTAATATTTGAATATATGATAATTGACTTGTATCGTTTTTCAACACTTTTTTAAAGCACTTGACAATACGATCCCCACAAGCGTATGGGTCCGATTGTAGTACGTAAGTACGACCAAGTAGTTTGTTCGTTCCAAGGATTTAATTGAGTGCAAGCGAATCCCTAAAGTTACGAGTTTTCATGCTATTGTAGTAACTAAACATGTTTGTTGGATTTTCAAGAATTAAAACACAAGTATGAAACGAGATTAACTAAGATAAATAAGAAATAGACAAAAGTAAAAACAAGCTATCTAACTTTCGAGAGAAAGTGCAAGAGAAGGGTATTGCCTCGGGTGTATCCATTTTGTAGGTTGTGTGGTGAATTAATGGACTAAATTACACAAATTAAACCTAAGGTGTTGGGAAAAGCTAAAGGCTATCACTCGTGTGTGTCGACCAATCTCTTGTGAGGCCTAGGTGAACACGTGCATCAATTAACAATTATGTAGTCTAATCAATACCATAAGATCCTAGAATAGTGTCTTATAAACACGTTCAACACGGTTACTAATGTTTATGAGACGCCCTCTCACTAATCTAATAGACGACCTCTAATCGACTAGTGTCTAGTGTCGTCGATCTAAGCAATCAACCCCCGGTCGGTGCAGCTAATTACTATGTTAATTCTAATCGATTAATTCAAGCTCATACACACACTCTTAATCATGCAACCCAATACGGTCGTTTAAGTCGACAAAACGAACAATGCTAGCTAATAGGGTGAATTAATCAATTGAATCATGGAAATTACAACACTAGAAACATATACACCCAATTCCTAAGCTAATCATGCAATCAATCCATAATTACACCACTTAACCACCAAAACTTCCACACCCTAGGCAATTAGAACTTAGCTCATGGTTCTAAGATAGAAATCCATGGCTAAAACAACAAATAACATCAAACTCATAGTAAAATAGCAAGAGAAATGAGAAATTAAGAAAATACCAAATTGAATTGCAAAATAGAGTAATATCACCTTGATCATGAAAATGTAGCTACAAACCGATGTAATAGACGATGTCCGATGATAATCGTAGCTTGATTCGAAGTAAAAATCACTAATCTATCTAATCTAATGAAGAAATTAAACTAAAAATGAAGAACACTACTAACTATGTGTTTGTGTGTGAGAATAGCTTGAAAAAGGAGTAAGACTCCCTTTTAAAACTCAAATTTGGTCTATTTATAGTTGGGGTGGAAGTCTTGAATTAATTTTGCAATTAGGCCCTTGAAATATGGAGAAAATGGGCTAAAAACCCCGAAATAAGTAGCGTGGCCGGGCGGACCAGTTGGGTGCGCGAAATGGGCTGGAACAGGTGGCCCGGCCGGGCCAAAACTTCGTAAGTTGATTTTGGCAAAAAATACGCGCAGGGGGTGAACTTAACAAAAAGTTGGGTGCAGATAATGTGGCCCGGTCGGGCGGGCGGGTCGGCCCGGTCGGGCGAATGCTTCGGCCCAACTTCCGTCCTCCGTCTTCATCCCTTCATATCTCGAGCTTTCGACCTCCGATTGACTTGATTCTTTTTTCCATTTTTCGAGACGAATCCAATGGTGCAATCCTCTCTTCAGTCCAGTGAGTGCAAATAATGATTGAACACTCGTTTTTGCGATTTCAATGTCTAATTCACATCGTATCCCTACAAAACGAGCTCAAACACCTTTCTCAATCAAATCAAGCATATTAGTGTGAAAATGCATGAAAACCCATCAAAGTTTATCACTAAAACACATGAAATTTTATGCAATTTACAACCGAATCAATAATTTGAATGAGTCATTATATAAATTACATTTGAGTTGCACTCTTCATATTTAATATTTGAATTAATACTATACTGTATTTAAACTAATATTATACTATATTTGAACTAATACTATACTGTAATTAGACTAATACTATACTATATTTAGTATAACTCAGGTGTAAAATTCATCCATTTAAAAAATTGTATTAAATAGGAACAAGTTACATGTATGTAAACTGGTACACACAAGTAATTGCCATTACATTTATATATTGAGAGTGTACAAGTATAACTTTGAGACGTTCCAATAAAAAAAATTGTGCGTAATCACGGGACAGAGAAAATATATTCTCTTACTATTTAATTTTCCAAATATTTCATATTTCTCTTGGAATATGGAGCGCCTTAATGTAAAATTGATTATATCTTTTAGGTAAAAACTTTTGCCTATAGTTAGGACTAAATAATTAGGGTAGGTTGATATGATGTGGTGTAATAACATTCGATTTTGATAGAATTATGTGGATTGATGACTGATTGTACGACAAAATAATTAAAATGATTTTAAAAAAAATGTTATATACAATTTGATTTTGAAAAATAGTATAATCATCATAAAAAAAATTAATTACATCGATTTTCATTCTAACTTTATAATTAACATCAGAAACTTTTGTATGGTAAATAATAAATTGAAATTATATTATATTATATTATAAGTTTATCTTTTAAGAGAATAAATAATTTTTTATCTTTTAATAGAATAAAGAAATTTAAAATTTTATGTATGTTTAAAAAATTATTTATTTAATTAATAAATTATAAGTTTATTTCAATCCCGCGTAAAACGCAGGTCTTGTACTAGTGTGCAATAAACGCGAGCAGTGTTATTAAATAAACGAAAAAAATATAGTAACGCTATTAAAATTAAGAAGTGTCGCTCAAAAACTAAAAGTATCACTAATCTTATATAATAAAAGGAGGATGAGGGCTCTCCTCCTTTCGACACGTGTGCATTTGAGACCCCTTCTCCTTCTGCCATGTGTAAGCCATGTCATTTCCCCACATGTTATTATCTTCAAGAAAAAAAACCGCCGAATTCTTAATCTTCCACAAAAAAAATTAACCATTGATGTGCAACCATTAATTTTATTCTTAATACATCATGTTCTTTATCTTCTAAAAAAAACCCCCAAGTTCTTTATCTTCCACCAAAAAAATCAACCATTGATCTTCTCCCTCCTATAAATAAGTTGTCTTCCACCCACCTCTCATTCGTTCAGCTTTTGTCGACTGTGATTCTCTCTTATTAGTCCTCTTTCCATTCCTACGTAGTGTCAAGGTAATTATAGTTTTACTTTTCCATTTCCTTCTGTTCAATTAGTTGTCAATTGTTGATTATCCCATTTTTTCTTTGCTAACTTTTATTTTGTTATTTACATGTACACTTTTCATTTTATTATTTTATATGATATAAGGATTTTCATGCATGTTTCATCTCATGGTAGGTGACATGAAAGGGCGTGTATAAGGACATTATTGTTTACAACGATGGTGGCATCGATGCTATGTTCTATAAAATATGGATGACAATCAAGTACTATCTCATGTGAAATCTTTGGAAGATGTAATTGAAATTAACTATTAAATTTAATTTAGAGGATTGTATCAAATTTTGGCTAGAGAAAGTATGATTGATAAGTGATAACTTCCACTTTTCGATCAATGTAATTGTCTTTTTATCTTGAAGTCGAATTTTGTTAAAATTTCATATATAATTTTTTTTAACGTTTTCTCCATTCGATAAATAAATTGTCAATAGAATGAAATTTTGAATCAGGTTGTATTGGTAAAATATATATTATTTCTTAGTTAATTGTCTTTTTCATTACGTCAAATAATGAAGAAAAATATGAAAGAGGTTTTGATTCCACTTGCCCATTTCAATTTTTTTTTAATGCTGAATTTTTTTTTTTTATTCTACATTTTCATAGTTTTTCATTTTTATACTCTAAACATGGTACGTATGTATTTTATTTGGGTTTAAACGAATAATATTATACTAACCACATTTTTTGAACTTCAATGTTGCAAGACAACGTTCTTATGACCTTAAATGTAAATGAAGAGATTATTGATTTGAAATTGTATCAATCATTTCTTTTGCTAGCATTTTGTTAATGATTTTACTATAAAATCATAAGAAAAGTTCATTTAACATTCTTGGTTAATTTTATGCTTTGATTTCCTTAATTTGTTGTCGTGTTTCTTGTCTCTCAAAGCGCTTGATGCATCCTTAACCAACATATTTGAGACAAATAACACATTATATATAAACAATGGTAGAACTATTCATAATTCTAGATTCGTTACATAATTTACTATTATATTGATATAATTTCTTTTACAAATTTTTTATTTGTTTAATGAGTTATGTCACTATATCTAATTATAGGGAGTATACCTATATCGTTCAACTTGAATGTTTCTTAGTTTTTTTTTTTTAAAGATGAATTTTAGATTAATCAAACAAGAATTAACATTCAACCTATATAAAACAATGAAAAATTGTAATACAATTTTTAAAAAAAAATCAAAATTGTCGTTCTATATATGCCAAGGTTTCGCCATGTGTCGTTTTATATATGCTAAGGTTTCGTCATGTATCGTTCTACGTGTCACATTCTTTCACGCCTGGCCATGTGTCGTTCCACACACGTGTCACATGCTATTTTTGCAATTAAGACAACTCATTTACTTAATTTATAAAAATTTAGTGTTGCAAATGAAGTGAAAGTTCACGTGTTGTTCATTTTCTGCGGTATTAATTTGTTGTGTTAAGTGCTAAACCAATTGACTATTATAAACCTTAATTAACTGAAATAGGGAGATGAAGAGACTTGCCACATGTGCATTAAAAGAATAAGGAGATGGAGAGACTTGCCACATGTGCATTAAGAGTCGGGAGATGGAGAGACCAAGTCTCACTCCATTATCAAATACGGCTAATATAATACTTATAATTATCTATTATTGGGGTTTAGTGAAGCTCTTCTTGAATTCGAAAAGAAGACTTTAAGAAAATCAATAGGTAGTTTTTTTAAAATTTTAATATATTTGTTAATTTTTTTGGTTCTCTTCAATTATCTCTTAATCTGTTGTTTTTGTTCTTAATTCTCATCATTCCATTTCAATTAATCTGATTGTACATGTGCCAGGAGATTGAAAAGAAGAAAAGATGGAAGAAATTTGTTTTTCTTTGACTGAAGATGCTGCTCTTTTTGCTATTGTAGTCAACTTTGATGTCACTAAACTCAAAATCCACTTCAAGAATCGTAAGAGAAAAAATTAGCCGTTGAATGTTTTTCCATCTCAATATTGACTTTGTTGTATATACATATTTCGTTTTTTAGATTTCTTTGAATCGATGTGTTATCAACTTCTTTAAAATGTGCAAATATTGTTATTTTGGCAATAAATTTATTATATGTGACGTGGATGTGGATGGTGAAAATTCTATTTTTCAGATTTAGTTTTTTGTTTTAAAAAAATTTAGTTCTCGAATAAAGTTTATGGATAAATTTATCCCTAATTGATCACATCCTATTTCGTTGTCCAAAGAAATGCGTTGCTCCCAAAGTCCAAAGGAATCTGAGTGAAAAAATCGTGATGCCCAAATCATTTATTTTTGTGTCATATTTCTACAACAACATTCATCCTTACAAGAGCTTGAAAATCGTTTGTACAATGAATCTTATTATATAAAAGAGGAATTAGCCTCTCATAAAAAAAACTATTTTGCCAAGTATATTTTGAAGTCATGTACGTGTCATGTTCGTTAGAAGTAGGTACTCAATCAATTTCACAATAATTGAGAAAATAATTATTCACCTCTCCTTTCACGACCACCACTATAAATATCGATAGAAGGTTGTTCTCCCGTCAACACCAGTCTCAAATTACTGATTCATTGGTTTTGTAATTGAATTGTCCAAAGAAGAAGGTTTTGCGGAAGAAATAAACTGTGAATAATGAGTTTATGAATAAAAAAAAGTCTTTTGATGAAGAAAGATAAACTTCAAACTCCTTTTGTGTCAGTATGTTAATATATATAAAATAACATTTATATATTTTTTTCAAAAACAACAACAAATATACCCGTGCATCGCACGGGCAAAAACTAGTTTATACTAAATGAAATGACTACTATTATTTTTGTGATTGATTAAGTGTGAGGAGCGTAACTAATTAGAATAAAATATTACAGTAACATTTGAGAAATTAAAAAGGTGTCACTTCAAAAATAGAAAATATCACTGATTTTGAAGACATGAAATGATCGATTATTTCTATGAATGACTGTCGATTATAGAACTACATTTTTTAAATTGTGTGATAAGTGTAAGGAGTGTTACTCACTGGAATAAAAGAAATACTAGTATTACAGTAACACTCATAGCACTAAAAGGTTTCACTCTAAAAATTGATATAGGCTAAAGTGTTACATCTTTTTTTATGATTGGTTGTCAATTGATACAGACTAAATTGAAATCATTAGAACTACATTTTTTACTAGTGCAAAGAATGTTACTAATTAAAAGAAACTAAAAAACGTTACTCCAAAAATTGAAAAGTATCACTTATTTTGAAGATATAAAATGACCGATTATTTTTATGATTAACTAGATCGATTGATATAAGCCAAATTGAAATCATTAAAATTGCAATTCAAAGACTGTTATAAGTGCGGGAAGTGTTATTATTTAGGAAAAAAATATATAACACTTGTAAAACTAAAAAGTGTTACTCCAACCATTGAAAAGTAACACCGTTTTGAAGACATGCAACGCCCGATTATTTCTACGATTGACTGCTATAGGTAAATCGAGATCATTAGAATTGCATTTTTCAAACGTTTGTGATAAGTGCTAGGTGGGTGTTTGCAAGCACCGGTATATGCTTAAAATCACTTCTTTTTTAAAATATAATCACTTTTGGAGTGTTTGGCAACACAACTAAGTGATTAAATTAAGTAATTTAAAGTGATTTTGGTGGAGCACCCCTCCACCTACTTTTAATAGCTTCTATGTGCTTCTCATCATTGTAGTAATCAATTTTACATTTTTGCCCTCACAATTTAAATAATATTTTTTATTTACCCATACCTATTCAAATGTAATAAGGGTATTTTTGTAAAATTATAAAGAAGCTATTTGTTTTGCAAACATCACAACATATACAAAATTGATTAAAAGTGTTTAATTTTAAAACACTATCCACTTTCAAATTTATTTCAAAAATCAATTTTAATCACTTTAAATCAATCACTATTATTTATGAACACACTCTAAAAGTGTTACTAAATAGAATGAATATAATATATATATATATATATATATACACGATACAGTAACACTTGTAAAATTCTAAAGTGTCAATTCAACGATTAAAAAGTAACACTAATTTTTTAAAATACAAAATTAACGATTTTTTTATGAAGTTGCACTCCAAATAATTAACAATTTTTTCATGATTGACTAATCTATTGACATTAATTAGATTTTTTTTATGATTTACTTTTTAAAATTGTCAAATTCTAAAATAAAATCATGTAATGTTTTTTATTAAGAAAAATATAAAAAAATTAAACATTTTATAAAAAATCTGAAAATACAGTGAAAACTATCCAATTTTATATTTTTATATCTCTCTCAATCACATTGCCTTTAATACAACTACTTATTATATTAGTATTTTTTAACTTTCGTGTTCGAAGTTCATGAGACGGAGGGAGCATAAAATTTTATATTGTACAATTTATTTTAATTGTTATTCAATACTATTTGCAATTAAGCCTTACATTTATTAAAAATATTAATATAATTTGGTTTAGAGAAAAATTTACACAAAATTTGATAAAAAAAAATCAGGTAAAATTGCCAAGGTCTAGTATACACCTGAGTGTATGTTATACACTTCAGTCCGACCCGGCCGTCCGACCCGACCCGACCGACCCGGTCGCCGACCCGCCTCACTTGCCTACTGCTTATTTAAGTTTTTTTTTTTTATTCATTCGCGCTCTTTCATCTTCTCTCTTATTCATCTCTTTCATTTCTTCTCTTGCAAGATTGGTTGGATCTCTTGCAAGATTAGCTGGACCATGGCTACGTCGGCGGGGTTGTCGCAGGTGGCGCCGATTCCGCCGGCGATTAGGCCAGCGACGATTTTCTTTGTAATAGGAATTTTGTTGGTGTTTGGATTTGTCCATTTGGTTTTGAGGATGTCGTAGATGCCCATTCTGGTGGTGGAATAGAGAGCGTTTGACGGAGGACGGTGGCGGAGACGCCGGAGAAGAGGGCTGCGGGGCCGTCTTGCTGGACGATCCGGAGGCCGACGAAGAGGAGGCCCACTCGTGGAGGAGTGACGTGGATGTTCGTGGTTGCCGGAAATTCTGTTTGAATAATTCTTATTAATTCTGTTTCAAGAATTCCAGAAATTTACGTTAGAAATAGGTGGACCAAATTAGCTAAATCGAAAGTGTTGCTCATATATTTTTTTTAGTTATTAATGTTACACATTTTATATTAGTTACTACTTGCACTTTTATTATTTACAACGTACACCTTTGTCAATTAGTACTTGCACTTTTATAATATATTTACAACGTACACCTTTGTCAATTAGTACTTGCACTTTTATAATCTTGGAAAATATGTATTTAAAAAAAATATTGTAGCAAATTGGAATCGAACCACTTGCACTTTTATTATTTACAACGTACACCTTTGTCAATTAATACTTGCACTTTTATAATCTTGGAAAATATGTATTTAAAAAAAATATTGTAGAAAATTGGAATCGAACCACTTACACTTTTATTATTTACAACGTACACCTTTGTCAATTAATACTTGCACTTTTATAATCTTGGAAAATATGTATTTAAAAAAAATATTGTAGGAAATTGAAATCGAACCACTTACACTTTTATTATTTACAACGTACACCTTTGTCAATTATATTGTATTTTAAAAAAATATTGTAGCAAATTGGAATCGAACCACTTGCACTTTTATTATTTACAACGTACACCTTTGTCAATTATAACTTGCACTTTTATAATCTATTTACAACTAGCCAATTGTCAATTATTACTTGGAAAATATGTATTAAAAAAAAAAAAACTTTTATTATTTACAACGTACACCTTTGTCAATTATATTGTATTTAAAAAAAATATTGTAGCAAATTGGAATCGAACCACTTGCACTTTTATTATTTACAACGTACACCTTTGTCAATTATAACTTGCACTTTTATAATCTATTTACAACTAGCCAATTGTCAATTATTACTTGGAAAATATGTATTAAAAAAAAAAAACTTTTATTATTTACAACGTACACCTTTGTCAATTATATTGTATTTAAAAAAAATATTGTAGCATTACAACGTACACCTTTGTCAATTATAACTTGCACTTTTATAATCTATTTACAACTAGCCAATTGTCAATTATTACTTGGAAAATATGTATTAAAAAAAAAAACCTTTGTCAATCAAAGACATCAGGGAAAATTAAGAAGAGAGGTGCCACTGGGACACAACTATTCTATGTGCTAATTCTGCTGTGACTAATATATAACCATGTATTGGTCACGCACTCACCCGGTAAAATTTGATTAGATATAAAACGCGTGACTAAAATTAAATAAAATAGTAAAATATCAAAGTTGAATATTGTTTCATAAAAAATAAAAAAAAGGAATTAGTTAATAATTTGTATGACAGAGAAAGAGAAAAAAATTTAAACAACGACGGAAATGTTTGTAAATCACGAGAGCGCCAGGTAGTAATAGCAGATGCCTCTCTCCTCCTTCTGCTCATCCTCCTCACAAAATTTCAATCAGATCCGTCCAACACCCACATTGCATCCAATCCCATGAATGCGGTTATTTGATCCGTCGTCGACGTTTTCTTGATTGGAGTAATAATCTTTTTCCTGGTGAAAATCATTTATTTTGGCGTCTTTGACTTGGATTCCGGTTCTTGACTCCCTGGAGAAATGGTGAGCGAAGAGCTCGCGGAGATCGAGGGCCAGATTTCAGATATTTTTCGAGCTCTTTCGTAAGTTGTTTTCCTTTTCCATTTATTATCGATATGTATCTAGAAGGCTGACAAATTGCAAATAATGGTTTGACATTTGAATTTTGTGGGTCTATGTGTATGTTACCTGTTAAAAACCAAATCCTCATATGTGTTTTTTTAGCTATAATGGAATTTTTTGAACCTTTAAGCGTTTCGTGTATTGATTATTGTTAATTGCATCTTAAAAGGAATGGATTCCAAAAATTGGAGAAAATTAAGGACTCCAGCCGGCAGAGCAGGCAGCTGGAGGAGCTCACCGAGAAGATGCGTGATTGTAAGAGGTATTTGAGTTGCCCCTTAGCTGTCGTTTTGTTGTTGTTGTTGTTGTGTCGTTGAGTGGACAAGTGAGCTTTCTGAGTTAGCTGCTGGTAGGAATGTGCTTCGCTAACATCTAATTTTGTGTATTCAGTTAGATCTTTGAATTTTAACAAGACAGACTTGAATGTGTTTGGATTAAATCTTGAATTGGGCATAGCAACAAAGTGGAACCATTGATGTATGAAGACGTTTCAAATAGAATGGTCAATGAATATCAGGATTGAATGCTGTTAGGAAATTGTATTTTTCTTGTTTGCATATAGTCATTGTCACCTATAAAGGGTGGGAACTTTTTCCAAAATTTTGTTGAATCAACTTCTACGGTCTTATTTCTTCCCCATGTTGGGATTAATTATTTAACATCCTTAAACAATAGAAGTGCAACTAATCAACTTGGGGTTTTCACCTGTTGATGTTTTGGCTGCCCATGTGAGCTTGATACAAACCAAAGCTAGACGTGTCTTCTGAAGGGAGAGGCAACTTCTTCCATTTGAATTGAGAAAAGATGTCCAAACATGAATGTAAAACCCATTATATTTTCTAGAGATTACATTTTAATATGGTAGGTAATTAAAATTAGTAGAAAAGACTCACCTCATATCACTTATAAATCCCTCAAGAAGTAAGCACTTGGGATGTGAAAAAATGTTTTATGGCGTGATTGTACAGACAAATTTTTAGCATAAAGGATGCGTAATGATTTTAACTTTGAATTCTTCCTGTGTACTATGATTCACTATGGATACATGATGCTGCTTTAAGCCTCTGAGGAGTCAACTGATATTGTTGTTAGGGGACTTGTGATAAATGAAATGAGATTAAATAAATTGTTAAAACATTGACTTTCAAATGTATTAGTTCTGGAACACTTCTCTGGATGAAGATGATCTTATGTTAAGAATATACAGTTGTTTTGCCAGTACTAGAAATGTTATATTGCGTCCCCAAGTATTGCACTCCAATAAAAAATCTGTTCCTACATTGAGTGGCAACAATTTGCATTTAAAATTTACAAAATCAATTAATCTCAGAGGCAATAAGGCTTGATGCATTTGGGTGCTGGCTGCTTTATAAATTTAAAAACTAATTGGGTAACAAAGATAAAATATCAATAGCCACGTGGGAGGCCACTTGTTTATCTTTTAGCGTGAAGAATCTTGGCTACAAAGTGTCTTGTAGCACCCTCCTAATCACAAAAGTAAATCTCTCCATAAAAAAACTCCCATATACCCATGAGATCATGCCTGAGTTAGTGAGTTTATTCACACATTTTAACCATAAATTTGAAATGATCTTTCTTTTGGCTCCAGGCTTATTAAAGACTTTGACCGAGAGGTAAAGGACTCAGACTACAAAAATGACCCTGACACAAACAAGATGCTCAATGAGAAAAAACAGTCAATGGTAAACTTCTGATTGCAATTTTTACTTGTGTGCATGCCACAAAATAACCCTTTCCTTGCTTTATATCTCTTAAACCTCTATTCCTTCTTGTGCAGATCAAAGAGTTGAACTCTTATGTAGCTCTCAAGAAACAGTAAGTTCCTTATGAATAATCAGAATTGGATTATGGAGCATGTGGTTTTTTAATTTTTTTTGTAGTTTTACAGCATCAATCAGTTTGTTATCTTTACAGTTTACACTTGGCCTAATTCATCTCTTTATGTAGTTTTTTCCTCTCTGCTTGTTCTGAAAGAGTTATATTTCTGAGAACTTCAAAATTAAACTGAATGCATATTAGATTACCTGCAATAAATACTCTGGAACCTTTCCCAATAATGTACCTTTCAAGATTCTCTTTTGTGGTGATAAATTATTGATGCAAAGTATCTTGTGTTTCCCGTTATGATTTATTGAAAGATGTTCAGCTTATTTTCTTTTGCTGAGCAGTGAGCTCATCAGCTATTATGTCTTTTATGACAAAGATGCTAAGTGATTATTTGAGCAAGTGATGATTAAGTATAAGAGACTATTCTACCAATCTAAGACCTGTTACCTAGTTGAATTAATAGTACTTTTTCTAGTTTCTTTTTAACTAAGCTTTTGCTCCCTGCAACTGAAAAGCTTCTATGCATGGGATGCAAGTTCACACACACATGTATATATATTTAAATAGGCTTAATTGCTGCTAAAAATTAAAATCACCACCTTTCACAAATTGCAATCTAATCTAAAATTTTGTGTTTTGGGCCTTTTGGCAAATGAAACCTCCTTTAAAATTTTTTGCAATTCCAACTTCCAGGCAGATTGACAATTGCATGTTCATGACGTGTCAAACAATTAACCATGTCAGTACCCATGCATGTACTGTTCGACATGTGAATAAAGGGCAAGAGTCAATCTGCCCGAAAGTTCAAATTGCATTTTTTTTAAATTGCAATTTTATCTGCCAAAACTCAAAGGTTTAGACTAAATTGCAATTTGCAAAAAGGTGGTGTTTTTAGCAGCAATTAAGCCATTTATATATCAACATGTGATCTGTTAGCGAATATACAATAAACCTGTTCATGTTGTCTGTTCTGTTTCTTCTTTGTTTCACTGCTGCCTATCATACTTGATTTATTTGCAATAAGTTTGCTGTACAATCAATATGAGATAGCTACCATAAAGTCAATATAGGCGAGCGATAGTTATCTAAAGGTTAAAAAATGGCATAAAGTCAAGGCAGTCAATCACATGCAATTTAACAGCTTTTTTGGTGATGCTGTAGGTATGCAAGTAATCTTGAAAACAAGCGAGTGGATCTCTTTGAGGGCCCAGCTGAAGGTTTTCCAGAAGAGAATGTGCTGCTTGCTTCAAGTAAGCATCGTCCATATCCAATGATAACTTTCTATTCGTGTTTGTAAATGTCCAGATTGTCAATATTTTTTGGGATTTCATAACGTGCCTTGAATCGATTGATGCTAGGTGATGAAACAATTAAGTATGTGACCTCTTCAATTCCCTTTTGTTTTCTTGATATGTTCAGTTTATTCTTCCTCTTCCTCTGTTTTTAAAACAACTTGCTTGACATCCCCACTTTATTCTTTATAATATAGTTAATTGCATTAAAACCACGACCTTTTCATGTTTTTTCAATTATAGCATATGTTTTTATAATTTGCAATTCAATAAACGGACTTTTTAAATTTTGCAATTGTATCATATTAACTACTTTCTGGTAACTTATGCTGATGTGGCAGCCAGATTTGTTTTGAAAAAGTTGCAAATAAATTCATGACCTTTTGTTATTGTTTCAATTTAATCAAAACCTTTTAATTTTTTGCAATTCCATGCACTGTCAGTCAGGAAGACTTGTTGGAATATTGTCATGTGAAAGAATTGCTACAATTTAAAAGGTTGTGTATTGAATTGCAAATTTTAAAAACATATGAATGGTAGCATGGAAAACATTTTGAACTGTGCAATTTATTTCCGTTCAAAGCTTTTCGTTGGCACATAATAGAATCCCATTCTCTTCCGGTCTGACTCCAATGAGTTTTGGATTATTTGCATGTGTACAATGACACGCAAATTAAGAAAAGTAAATTTAGTGCGCCGTGGGGTCAAATAAAGGAGGGGCATTTTTGGTGATTTAGTGAGGTGGAAAGGGGGTTTAGGGAGGTGTAAAACGTAGTGAGGTGTGAGGTAAAATGTGGGTCCAAAATGAGTGGCAATTTTAAAAATAAATTGAGGTTGTGAGGGTATTAATTTTGTATGTTATTTCCGTATTGGGAGTGTGCAAATAATTTTTGAACAGACCGAAAAGGAAAGTGTGCAAATAATCGTGGGACGTAGAGAGTATCTATTAATTCTTTATGAACTTGACATTGACAAAATTCATTGCTTATCTTTTGATCTTTATCCATCGAACTCTTGGGTGAAAATGTAATATTGCAGACATGACAAATCAGCAGCTATTTGATCAAGGAAATCGTATGATGGATGATACTGATCAGGCAATTGACAGAGCGAAAAAGGTATTATTAAATGCATATAAGATTCTTGTGTCTGGTAGGAAATTCACCACTGCTCCTGCTAGGTGATCTGAGATAGCAAATTCCTTTTCCCAGTTCTGATATAATATTAAATGGAGGAAAACTCTCACAACTTTATTCATCATTGTTTAAGTTGTCTATGATTTGATGTTCTTCTTCTGCCTATAAATTGATGTACAAAAAGTTGGTTTGACTGAAAGCCATTAGGCTAACAATTTTACCTTGATTTGTTCGTCTTTTCTAATGTTTGAGAAAGGTAAGAAAACCTATTTTTGGTCATTGAGGAGGTATATTTAGGATGAGGATGTAAGAAAAATGTTTTAAAGATACTACTCATAACTCCAAAACATGATCAATTTATGCTCTTTTTTCTATAGGTTGTCCATGATACCATTGATGTTGGAACCGAGACTGCTGCAGCACTCAAAGCTCAGGTTTGTGTTTTGAAAGAGATATTCAGGATTCAAGTAATTTCATAATCTGAAATATGCCGATTAACCTTCCCGCATTCATGTTCTTTTAGACTGATCAAATGAGCAGAATTGTTAATGAGCTGGACTCTATCCATTTTTCTATCAAGAAGGCCTCGCAACTAGTCAAGGAAATCGGTAGGCAGGTTAATATCTTTGATAAACATCTCTCTCATATGTCTATTATTGTCATTATACATGTTTCCTTACATTATTTTTTATTTAGGTTGCAACTGATCGGTGTATCATGGCCCTCCTTTTCCTTATCGTCATAGGTGTCATATCTATCATTATAGTGAAGGTCTGGTGCCCGTTTGCTCTTCATTTTCTCGTCGTGTGCTTAATTAAACTGTTCTCTGATTTTTCTCTCTATAGACAACATAGCAATTTTGATTATTTTTTGTTGGTTTTTTCTCGTGCACCTATTTTGTTTGGCTTGGGGTGGGGTACATGATCGCCTAGCCTATTCTGACTCCTACCGGTAAAAAATTCTTGATGCATTTGGTTCTGATGGTATTCTCTAGAAAAGAACTTTGAGGCTTGGGTATACCGAGGAGTAATGACTCATGCAAAGTAACACCCCCAATACATTTACAGAAAGCCACGCACTAGTGTAGAGTAAATAGCAAAATTGGTCCCATATCTATTGAGTGTTGGCAATTTTAGTCCCATACAAATCACTTTTCTCAATTACTCCGTAAGTCATAACTTTTAAAATCCAACAGCCTTGTTAATACAGGACTAAAATTGTATCGGGACTTAATTGAAAAAATTGAATTGTATGGGACTAAAATCGCGAACACCCAATAAATACAGGAGCAGTTTTGAAATATATTCCACTAGTGTAGGACAAAAAAAAAATGCAAATAGAAAAAGACCAAACTAATGAACCAAATTAAAGTCTTCTAAAATAGAAAAAGACCATTCTTGACATGCATCATGATTGCAGCTCTACATAGCACAACAATTTATTAGATCAGTTTTCCGGAAGCTACTGTAATTTTTTTGAATCAGCAATTCAAAATGATTTGTTATTCATTGAGTAATTTATCATCATCTTGCTTATATATCTAACTTGTCTGAGACATTATTCTGGTTGACTTTCAGATTGTGAACCCAAATAACAAAGACATTCGAGATATACCAGGATTAGCTCCTCCAGCTCCGGCCCGGAAACTTCTATGGATTTCTGATTGAGGAGTGTACGTACAATCACATCACTTTTGATATGGGATGGATCATGTTTGGTTGGTGTTTTGGAGAGAGGTATCTGAGTTGACTGATCAAATACATGTATCAGCCATACGACATTTTCAAGTAACAGCTACCAATATTTTTACCTATACTAAATAGAACTGGGAATTATTTGATGTATATCAGTTGACATTTTTCTAAAAAATATTTTGTACCCATTCTGCAGCTCCATCACTCTCTTCTATTCATACTCAAGTCTCAAACAATCAGTTCATGTTGAACTTTGCTTTAAACTGTTTGATGGAATTGGGATATCAAGGTGTTGTGTGATTGCTTGGAATGAGAGGGTTAATATCATTTTTCATTGTGATAAATAAATACTTCACAAATTAAGTTTAGTAAAAGGTCTTACACATTTTCTATTGCAACTTATAGTGATATTTAAGTTCTTCTGTTGTAAAGCTTTTATCTTTTTACTCGTAGTTATATTTTTAAAGAAATTTTTAGGTTTGATTTTTTAATCACTGAATAACAATTTGAGTTTAAAGTGTTTAAGTCGCAAGGCAATGCATTATGCTTGAGAGCTAAGCATAGTCCATAAGGAAAGGGAAGAGAGACTTCAGGTAGTCAACTCGAACTACAATTTTGTGGGGCTGCGTGCACAGGCCACCATGAGGCACTTTATCTATGATATGTATTACAATGTATTGTATATTGCATAATTTGTATTCTAGTCTGGATGTCCCACATTGGTTATTGTAAGTTTGTAATCAATTCTCTCAATATGTACTTGTATATATATATATATATATATATATAATATTGTGACTCTATTATTAATTAAAATATCACAAAATATTTCCTTGTATGGTATCACAAGCTTCTTATTTCCTCAGCCAATCCTCACTCAAATGCAAACATAAAACTCGTTTTCATGTGTTACTGTAAAAGAAAATACGAGTTACTTGTTCTTATAAACAATTGTGTCTGAAGCTCATGGGGAGCTTTCCCTGAGACGGAGGGAGTATATTTATTTTTACAGTAAAAGAAAATATGAGTTACTTGTTCTTATAATACATATTTATTTTTACAGTAAAACGTATTTTTTCTTTATAGTAGCATAGACTTAGAAATGAATTTTTCTATGTTTTTGCAGTGACTTGTTTTTGTCTCATTCAGATATAGAATTAGATAATATGAAATAAAATAGGAAAATGAAGGCCCACCCCAAATAGAAGGTTTACAATCCTGGTGAATTGGGTGAATGATGCATATATAAGTGGTGGAAATTGGAATTAATCATATTCCTCCTATCCATGGTTTTATTTTATCCACATCCAATAAAATACCAAGAAAGCGGTGCAGCCACTAATTTTTTTGTGATCCACCACAAGGCGTGTGCATCATATAGAGGGCTGCGCGGCCTCTCCTTATCGCCTTGTAATGGATAATTGGATTTGTCGCTGGTCTTCCAAAATCGCCGCGGACTTCCTATTTAATCCGTAAAAATAATTGTAATTTCCTTTTTCTTTTTTTGCAATAATTCTTTTTGTTGTTTTATATGAGTTGAATGTGGTTTCAATTTTGTTTAGGTATATAATTTAAATACTCCCTCCGTCCGCCTATAAGTTTCCCATTTTACCATTTTGGTCCGTCCGCCTATAAGCTTCCCATACCTTTTTTGGTAAGGGGGAGTTGCCCATAGAGACACTTCACTAAGTGTTTAAGCTAATTAATCCAACTGACTTTTGGTAAAGCAATTAGAGCCAAAATCGAATTTTAGTGGACACATATGCCCTTTCATTCATTATATTTGATAATGATGAATTAGTCATATTAATTTAAATTTTAAATTCCTAATCAACAATAGTTTCCCGCATTTCAAGAATATTACCTTCCTTAATCCCCGACCTTTCCAAAAAAAATTGTACATTCAATTGCATTGACATTTCTAAATTAATCAACATTATTTTAAATTTTAAATTCCTAATAAAAATTTAATTTAAGTATCTTTATTTTTGTAAAGTCAACAAAACAAATATACAAAATTTGAAAGATTTTACTAATCGTGCCCATTAATTAAAATTTTAATTTCAAGCACTTTTTATGTTTAATGAGAATTTTTATTATTTTTCTAAAATTCAAATTTTTTTATTAATTTTCCAGCAATCGATTAATGCAAGGATTATATATGCAACGAAAATTGCATGCTGCAAAGATATGCAACAGATTTGATTTATATATGCAACGAAAATATAAATTGGATTTATATATGCAACGAAAATTGCATGCTGCAACTTAAAATACTTCATAATACGTAAAAGAATAATATACTGTAATAAGATGTTCTAGTATATTAATTTTATTGAAAAATATTCAGAATATGCACTATACATACAAATATATGCAATAAATTGAGTTTATATATGCAACGAAAATTGTATGTTGTGTTATACATACAAATATATGCAATAAGATGTTCTAAAATTGCATGGTGCGCAGCAAAACACGACAACATCATAGCCAAAAACCTTCACATCTAACTGATTTATAATCTTCACAACAAGTGCACAATTTTCACAGCATCATAGCCAAAAACCTTCACATCTACTCTTCAAATCCACCTACTAAAATGTCAAATACAATCAAATCCACAAACACCCACCTTAATCATGTGCACAAAACAGAATACATAAATAACACAAATTCAGAGATCAAGAGATTAGCACAAAATTCACACACTTAATATATGCAACAAAAATTGCATGTTGTGTTATACATACAAATATATGCAACGAAAATTGTATGTTGTAATTGCATAAGGCAACACCTAATTGCATGTTGTAGAATGGGGACTCCTTTTAGCCTAAGAAGATTTATTAGAGGCAACACTGTAGCTTTGCATTTCTGGTAACTGCAACAAAGAAAAAACCAAAAGTTAAAATGGTTAAGCAGCCTTCAACGTATTTTTCATTCAAAAGTATGCAGGAACTATGTATCTTACATACAGAAGGAAAAAAAAAAAAAAACATCAGAGCAGATACTCCATCCATTCACTTTTATTGAGTTTTTACCGTCTGATCTTGACAAAGTTGCAACCTTCTTACACACTACATATTAAATCTCTTACTACTTCTACATGAATTTTAGTTCATGGAAGATAGAACTCCCATTCAAAACCACACGACTCATTTGTAGATAAAATAAGAAAAACTACAAAGAAACTTACAAATTGCATAGACATTCATCTGATTCTAATCCTTTCAGACAATTTTGACATTTGATATCATCACTTTAGAATTTAAAAGAATTTTAAGATAGATATCCATAAATGAAAACCAGAATCTTCATTCTACATAGATATAAATAAGTAAATTAATCAAAGCAGGAATCAAAATCAGAAGTTCCCAAAACCAAACAATTGCACGCATTCAAGTTGGCATCTCAATAATAATTTCAATTCAAAGCAGAATTGAGTACTTAAAACTAGCTCACCAACAATATACAATCTCGCACTGGAGGAAGAAAATGAGTAATAATTTAACAGAAGCAAATACCCCAGAGCACATCACCATTAATAGAGAACATCAACAACAATAGAAACCGTTTAAATTATAATTTGCAAGGAGCAATTAGGGTTCCCACATTATATCCAAATACTCAAGTATATAAAACGAATTTGAAGCACCAAAATTCAAATAACAACAAATCGGAAAGCAAAATTAAAAATTTGTGCAAAGTCAGCGCAAAATTTTAAGCAAACACTACACTACTCATAGTATTTTTGCAGACTCCAGATGTTTGGTAACAATACCTTTTTCTGTACTCCGCCCAAACGCACACCATATGAAGTACGCACTATAGTACATACCCAACAATCCACAGCCTAAGCGACATCGACGGCGTTTCGTGGTGGCTCATGATCAACACAGAAGCCGATACGATAATGAAGGCAATGTTCCATACAAGGTCCAAAATTACTATCGGCTTTGAGTAAGCCCAATCGCTCTGCCGTTTTTCGATTTGCTCCGTCGCGGCTTCCCGGGCTCGCGCATCGAGCAACCGCGGAGGCTGGGCGGCCGGCCGAGGAATTGTGAGCGAGTGCGAAAGATCTGGTCGCCAAGCAGCGACGTATTGTCAATTGCGGCGGCGGCGGGGGGCGGAGACTCGTGGAAACCGCTCGTTCGTCTCCGCCGCAAAGCGTAATTCCGTTCATTGCCATCACCAACAAAATAAACGACAAAGAGCGCGCAAAAGGTTCGTCGGAGATGTGGACGCCGTCGTCTTCGTGGAGAGATGGCAGGGGCCGCACGCGGTGGGGGAAGATGGAGGCGATAGCAGAGGCTTCCTTCGTTCAGCGGCGGCGACTATAGCAGAAGTAGGGTTTTGAAGGGATGAGTGAGAATGAATTAGTATTTTAACATTTTAAATTAATTGTAGGTTTTACAAAAAAAGAAAGGGTATATTAGGTATCTTAAGTACTGATTTGGTCTTAATTGATTTGCTGAAATTTTTTGATTTTAATTGTTGAAGGGGGTTGGATTTTAGCTCTTAATGTATATAAACTCTTTTGGTAACTACTTTTTCTTACATCTCACTTTATATCTTACTTTTTCTCTTTATCTCTCTCCTCTCTCAATCACATCACTTGTACTATATCTATTATTTAATCACTTTTCTTAATCTTTGTGCCAAAAAGTAACGTAACACTTATAGGCGGACGGAGGGAGTAATAATTACTCCGTCCATCTATAAGTTTCCCGTGACGAAGTTGAATAGCTCAAGTGGTTAGAGCACCACTACCTAGGCTTTAGATCCTGGGTTCGAGTCATGGGGAGAGAAAAAGGGATGGGTATTTAATGTAATTCAAAAAAAAAATCTATAAGTTTCCCGCTACTTTTTAGCACAGAGATTAAAAAGAATCGCAACGAGCGCACTATGAACATGCGACTTTGGTTTGACGTGTCAAAACGCGTACCTTAGCCCGAAAACACAATATTCGAATAAATTAAACTAGGATTGATTGATAATTACGAGTGTATGGAGCAAAAGATTAGGGCAAGTTAAGTTAAATGTGATTTTATTAGCCGTGATTAATTTGATCACACCGGACAAAATAATAAATTCATAGTCATTTCTAATGTGGGGCTGTGGCAAGTTGCAAGTCTGTAGTCTATTCAATGATAATTATTGCATTTTTCTTCTTCTTCTTCTTCCATCATTTTCGTTTCTCCTATTTTCTCTTACTAGTTTTTCTTCTCCACTCTCCTATTATTTCCCATAGCTTCGATATTTCTATTCCAAAACCAGATATTACACACACGCAAACGTGCAAGCCCCCACACAATTCCTTTGTTGTTATTTTTATAGGAAAGGGGAACACATAAGGTACTGGTATGGCGGAATCGGTGGAGCTGCCTGGCCGACTCGCAATTCTTCCATTTCGGAACAAAGTGTTGCTTCCTGGTGCTATAATTCGTATCCGATGCACCTCTTCCAGCAGGTGGGTACTTCATGATTATTTGGTTTCCAATTATCATACTATTTTTGTATATGATATCTTAATTGGAATGATTCTGGTCGTAGCGTCAAGTTGGTGGAGCAAGAGTTGTGGCAGAGGGAAGAGAAAGGACTAATTGGTATCCTACCGGTTCGCGATGCTGCTTCGGAATCTCCGTCGTCTGGCCTCGTGCCATCTGCAGGTGATGAGTCTTTTTTTTTTTTTTCTATGAAAAAACTATCGTGTACCAGTTCCAACACCTTATTGTTTGATCGGAGAATAATTGTTGCACATGGTATAATTGAGAGGGCTTCCAATTCAGTTTTGATTGGAAGAAGTTGAAAAACATCTTTCTAAGAGGTGGTCTTAGTTGCTGTGCTAGAACTATCATGAAATGGTGAGGTTTCATGGATTGTCTTTTTAGGTATGGCAACTAATTTAGGAGAACGAAGCTCGAAAACCCAAGATGAACATGGTGGTAAGAATCAACAGGAAGTTATCCACTGGCACAATAGGTATATAGTGATATTACAGAAGTTGAAATCTTGTTAGCTCTTGTTATTGCTGAATTTTGTTGGTTAGTGATCTATTTTTTGTTTCTCTGCAGGGGAGTTGCTGCCCGGGCTTTACATCTGTCAAGGGGAGTGGAGAAACCAAGTGGAAGGGTCACGTACATTGTTGTTCTTGAAGGCCTGTGCAGATTCAGTGTGCAGGAGCTGAGCACGAGAGGAACATATTACACGGCCAGGATCACTCCTCTTGATATGACAAAAATTGGTTAGCACCTGTCAAATTTTTGTACTGAAGTGCAGATAAATAGTTAGAGACAAGAAACATGTTATCTATATGCATGGAGATCGTGGTCTGCACAAATAGGTGTTGTAGTTCTCAAGCTAAGGCTACCTAAAACCAAGTAATATCACCCATGCTCTCCTGGCTTCTGTGTAATTGTGCTCAGGAATATTAAATTGATAGTTGTTGAACTGGTGCTCGAAGAAGCAAAGTCGTACGAGTTAGTTAGCTAGCTTTCTTCTTGTGTCTGTTAGGTTAATTGCTCATAAATGGAAGGCCTTTCGCTGCTTTCCTTTTAAAAAATGAATGGGCTCCCTGACTTCATCTATTGTGTTGCTCTTTCCCTGTAGAGTTGAATAATTTGATTAGCATGTTGATGACTACTGGCATAAATGGGGGAAAGAAAATTATAGAGGTTCAGCTGGTTAACTACACTACATAAGGCATTATTTGTAGTATGTGATGAGACGAATAGCTAGAGTAGTTCATCCTGTTTACTTATTGATTGTTTTACTAACTTTTGGTGTTAAAAACTTGTAATTTACTTGTTCCCCTGATATTCATGTAGAAACGCTTGCCACACCTATTTATTACTTTTGACCAAATCCCACAAATCTGATGAACGCTCAAAATATAAAGTCGTCTGGGATCTGTTACTTGGATTGAAAGACTAAATGTACCATTCATCCTACACTAAAGAAAATCCAACCAATGCTTTCTTGAAAAGAAAGTGAGGAGTTGATTATAAGGGATTAATGGGAGAAAGGTCAAAATGTTTCAGCAAGTGCTAGTTGTCTCAACCCAATAATAATACAATTACTTGGCAAATTATTTTACACATAAAAAAGCCACAACATGCTCTTCAGAATATTATGCATAAAGATAACTCAACCAGAAATGAGATCGAATGAGGATTATGATATGAGGGCTACTGGGGGAAAGTGTTCAATTATGATGGCAGTCCTCAATTAATTACCAAGACTAAACCCCATAATTGAATCAGTCCACTAAAATCCACAATTGATTCCTCACTAACTCTCAATAAAGGATTGGTTGATTTTTTTTAACCTTCTGTTAATAGTGTCTCAACAACTTTTGTATGTTTGGAATAAACACAATTTTAGTATGTTTGAATTTTTTTTTTAATCTGGGGTAGAGCAGTTAATTTGTCCTGGCTGTTTTACTGTTTTGGAATTGTACAACTTGTATGTGAGCTGCTTTTGGTTAGATGTTGAATTACTTGAACCACCAGTTTCTTACTTGAAACGCTCCAGACAAATATTGTCAGCTTGCCAAATTAAAAGTTGTGGATGTATAACATGTGATGAAGCCAGTCTGAACTTTGAGTGAGTTGTAAAAGGGAAAAACTTAAGGCCACTGAGGGTGAATTTGAGTTGAAACAATCGCTTTTGTGTCCTCTTTCAGCTATAGTCTACAGTTTTCTACTTGTTTACTTTTAAAAATGGATTACAGGGAGAAGTAGATTCTATTATTATTAATATATATATATATATATATAAAAAATTCCATTTGACATTAATACATTATGGAGTTAGGTATTTATATGAAGATGCTGAAGGTGGATTTTGATTTATGTGGATAGTATTTATTATCAGGAAACTACTGCATCTAATGAAGTCTGTTTTGATGCTAGATTGAGATATAGTTGTTGGAAGTTTATAGTCATTGTTTAAAGTTAAGAGATTCAGAATTGTTCTGACTGTACCAATTGTTAGCTTAATGCCAAAATTAGAATGGATGAGAGGCGTGGTTTAAAAGTTTGTATTCATGCTTTAACAAACTGACACATCCTAAATAAAGATTTGAATTATGATTCAGAACCATGTGACCAGAATGATAAGAGAATTGGATTCTTACATGTTACCCTTTGCTCTCTTTAAATTTCCGAGGACATATGCAGTAAATTATCACCATGTAATTAATGTCAGTTTCATTCTGCTTAGGCTGCAAAATGATCCATTGAATGTGATATTTCATCTTTCACTGACACATTATCTTTTCATATACACATTTCATTTTGAAAAGTCGACTTTAATTTCATTGACTAGCTTTACGAAGATGCTGATTGAATATAATCTTGTCATATTATTAGAGATGGATCAAGTGGAGCAAGATCCTGATTTCGTAGCATTATCCAGACAATTCAAGGCCACAGCTACAGAGCTTATTTCTGTTCTTGAGCAGGTAATACTTGGTGCTTGATTAGTTGAAGACCCACATATGTTCTTTTATTTGAGTTATTTCTATTTCTAGAAACAAAAAACAGGTGGAAGGACTAAAGTTCTCCTGGAGACGGTTCCTGTGCACAAGTTGGCTGATATATTTGTAGCAAGTTTTGAAATTAGCTTTGAAGAACAGCTATCCATGTTAGATTCTGTTGACGTGAAAGTGAGGCTTTCTAAAGCAACTGAATTGGTTGATAGGCATTTACAGGTATCTGTATAAGCTATGTGGTTTTTTTAATTTTAGGATCCTATAGTATCATGACTCGTGCTATTTTTTCTTTCCTTGTGTAGTCGATTCGGGTGGCAGAGAAGATTACACAAAAGGTCGAGGGGCAATTGTCAAAGTCACAGAAAGAATTTCTCCTCCGTCAGCAGGTTTGCATTTCATATTGTGTAATTCTAGAGGGATTCAGTTATTCTGTGAAAACAAACCTTAGCAAGTTTTTCTGCCATGCAGATTTTCTAATTTTGAATACTCCGTACTTTTTATCTTTTTTTTGGCTGATTGTGTAGCATCATCTACTGAGCAGCTTATGCATTCAATTCTGTGCATTGAAAATATAAAGTTATGACTTGGAAAATCTCAAATATGTTTACTCTTACCTGTTTCATGACCTATCAATCTCATTCTTATTATTTTGACCTGAAAAAATTATGTAATTTTCTTATAATATTTTGTCTCGACTGATTAGTTTTACTTCTTTTATTATTATTTGCCAAGAATCTGATAAATGACGAAAACTTGTTAGCTATCTTGCTCCTCGTGCACACACTCATGGAGGCCATAGCATATCTACCATATTTGGTTGACCAATTAAAAGGAAACAAAGCTATAGTCATATCTTTCAATGTTTCCTTTCATGATAATTTCCCTTTGTAAGAAGAGTGTCTATCATCTTTTTGCAACATGGATGTGAGTTAAAGCTCTTTGGGAATGGTATTAGCAGGCTACGCTTATGTTGTTACTTCACTTCAGGATGCTAATTAAGTAGTGCAATGAGGACTCTCAGGGGAAAAAGTATATTTTATTAAAAAAAATTGTCTTAAGCTTCCTCTAACTAACATGGGGTTGACATTTCCGTATATGTGTACTTGTCATGGATTCCCAAGATGCAACCCACGAATTGTACAGCGAAATGGCTTCACACTTCTAGTTTCTAATCCTAAGAAACTCATTCATGTTCACTGACTTACTTGACATGTACCCCTCCATCCCGCTATATATTACCATAGCTTTTGGGCACACACATTAAGGGGTATGATAAAATAATAGATGTAGTACGACTGATGTTATAGGGAGAGAGAAAATAATAGATAGAGTATAATAAAATAATAGATAAAGTGTTTGCCAAAAGTAGAATGAGTAATATATAGTGGGACAACCCAAAATGGAGAAATGGGTAATATACTAATATTAATATATAGTGGGACGGAGGCCAGGGAGTAATAGATTCTGATGGTGTGCATTTCTTTATGCTTTTTGGGACATTCACCAGATGAGGGCTATAAAGGAAGAACTTGGTGATAATGATGACGAGGAGGATGACGTGGCTGCTTTAGAGAGGAAGATGCAGGATGCAGGGATGCCAGCAAATATCTGGAAACATGCTCAAAGAGAATTAAGGTACAAATTTACTGTGAAGACTTCAAAGAAAAAAATATAAGAGTCTGACCTCTATTAATTCATGATCTTGATTCAGTTTTGGGTATCAGTTCTGTCTTTGAACCACCATCTGTAAATAGACTAGGAGATGTAATCCCTTGGGCCCTGATTTAATTTTTTTTAAGTATTATCACCCCACAGCTATCTGAAAGATGCTCAGTTTTTGTAGGCAACCACTTGTGTTGTGGTGCAAATCCACAGATATGCTTGTCTGTTGATTTGTCTGATACATTTATTTTCTTCTAGTAAATTTTCTTAGTTCAATTAAAAATATCCTACTCACTTGGCGATAATCCAAATACTGATGGGGTTTTTATGACTTTATCATGATTCATAGTTCTGATTTTTTTACAGGAGACTGAAAAAAATGCAGCCTGCTCAACCTGGATATAATAGCTCTCGTGTATATCTGGAACTTCTTGCTGATCTTCCCTGGCAGAAAGCTAGCGAAGAACAGGAGTTGGACTTAAAGGCTGCAAAGGAGCGTCTTGACATTGACCATTATGGTCTAGTAAAAGTCAAGCAACGCATAATTGAATATTTAGCCGTTCGCAAGGTTATATCTTGCTACCATTTTATTGATATTTACTGATGTAGCTGTTGATTACGTGACTCTGCATCAAATGTGTCATGCAGCTCAAACCAGATGCAAGAGGTCCAGTATTGTGTTTTGTTGGTCCACCAGGTGTTGGAAAGACATCCTTAGCTTCATCGATTGCTGCTGCTTTGGGCAGAAAATTTGTCCGTCTATCCCTAGGTGGTGTAAAAGATGAGGCTGACATTAGAGGGCATAGACGTACATATATTGGGAGCATGCCTGGGCGTCTTATTGATGGATTAAAGGTATCTTACAGAATCTAGTCTTTGTGATAGGTTAAGTTGTAGCATTTTCTTAGAAAAGTGAGGGCTTTGGCCTGATTGTGTGACTTCAGATATATGATTTTAGTTGATTTGTGGTTGCCATTTCCTGTGACGTCTTTTTTGGCACACGGCAAACTAGTGATGAATAGATGCAGATGTATCTCAGTCTGCAGTATAAGTAAGGGAATCCAGTGAAATGATTTGTAGAGAAAAGACTTTCTGGAAGGCCTTTACCCCTCTCTTTCCCAAACTCTTTGATTGGTGAGTCCATCAAGTGGGTTCCTCATCCTAGGGGAAGTCCTTTTTTCCTTAAGAGTGGTAGAATTCATTTCCGGTGGAACTTTGGACTTTTGACAAACTAGTGACTTGCTTTGTCAAACTTCTGTTTTTAGACCTTGGGGTATGTTTATTTTGGGACTCACACGGATGGAAGACTTTGCGGTCCCCGTCTCATACGAGTTAGATTTTTAAATTTGGATTTCAAATCTCATACTCAATCCCCACCTATAAACGTATTATTACTCTTCCCAATACAACCCACTTTATACTCTAAAATATTTCACTCACTTAATCCCAACCTACATTGATTTGACATAAAGCAAAATCCCACCCTACCAAAATCTCAAAACAAACACATACTTTTACTATTCATTAGGAATTTTGAATCAAAGGATTTAAAAGTCATGACTTCACCCATACACTTAAATCCCAAAACAAACATACCCTTAATGAATTGAATATGGATATTATTGAATGTTATTCTTTTCCTAAAGGAGAACTGAAGTGTTCTTTTGGCTTTCTCAGAGAGTAGGTGTTTGCAATCCAGTTATGCTGCTGGATGAGATTGACAAAACTGGTTCTGACGTTCGGGGTGATCCAGCTTCAGCGTTGCTTGAGGTCCTCGATCCGGAACAGAACAGAACTTTTAATGATCAGTATCCCTTCACTGTGTTTTTTGAGTAAATTATGTGATCATGTTGTGGCCAATAAGCTCCTGCATTTATTTTCCCACTAATACTATAGTTAAAATGCATCTTGTTCTTATCATAGCTTTTTAATACTTCAATGAATGCTTAACACGTTGTGGGTGGGGTGTGGAGGGGAGGAAATGGGTCGAAACACCTTCTTTTTCTTTCTCCTCAAGTTTAGTATTCTTTATTTATTTATTTTGGGGGTGGGGGTGGGGGGTGGCTTCCTGTGGGTGTGGTGTGGAGGGGGGAAGTCGAAAAAAATCTGTCTATTGGACATAATTTTTGTTTATCTGCGAAACATGAAAAATGATAATGTCACACTAGCATCGTGAAACATAATTATGAGAATATATGATTATTGTGGTAACTTAGTATTAAAGTGATCCTTAACTGATTTTTTTAGCTATTTGAATGTACCATTTGACCTGTCAAAGGTAATTTTTGTCGCTACTGCGAATAGAGTACAGCCTATTCCTCCAGCACTCTTAGACAGGATGGAAGTCATTGAATTGCCAGGATACACACCTGAAGAAAAACTTAAAATAGCAATGCAGCATTTGCTTCCACGAGTTCTTGATCAGCACGGTTTGAGCCTTGATTTTCTCCAAATTCCCGAGGTATAAAAGTATTATACAAATTGTTTCACTAAATATACATGATAATGCATTTTGATATATATTTGTGTTTTGCTTTTATTAAATGGTATCAAGTCAAATACTGGTTTAGCCAGTGTCTTGGGTGATGGCAAAACATTATAATTGGTTTTTAGATTAATATTCTGGTTTACTTGAGGAGATACTGTAATGATTATTTATTCTTTTCTCCCAAAAGTGGTACTCTCCTTTTAATTCTGCCAGTATAGCATTTAATTGTATGCTTTCAGCTATCTGTAACCATCAATTTATTTAAATTGTTTGCTGAAATTTTTACTTCATGTCTTGTATAATTTTTTTTGTTTCTGTTTAAGCTTGAAGCATGTAATGGGCATTCATTTTTAGGGAGTCCTTTCAAAATGTCACGTAAAACTCATGGATCCTTATTCATATGGGCTTTTGTGATTTTATGCCAGGCTACGGTAAAACTTGTCATTCAAAGGTACACTAGAGAAGCTGGTGTTCGTAACCTGGAGAGGAACTTGGCTGCCTTAGCTCGTTCTGCCGCGGTCAGAGTTGCTGAACAAGACCATTCTGTGCCACTAAGCAAAGATGTTCAGCGGCTATCTTCACCATTGCTGGATGGTAGACTTGCTGATGAGGCTGAAGTGGAAATGGAAGTGATTCCCATTGGTGTTAACAAGCAGGATATATCAAATGCATTCAGGGTCACCTCACCCTTTATTGTGGATGAAGCTATGTTGGAGAAAGTGCTTGGAGTAAGTTAAAAAATTTCCTGCCAAAACCATATTCTAAAAATATATTGTTTTTACTCATTTCCACTAAATTTTAATGCCATAATTTTTTCGTTTAAATTCTGTTTTCGACATAATATATCAAAATAAAGATTTTTTTGTGGTCTTTAATTGACATCCATATTGCGTACATAAAAATACATTTTCAAATTTAAATATGAATTTATTGTGATTTAAAGTTTTTTTTTTATTGAATTTGAATGTATATATTTTAGATATGTCTCACATTACACAATTCACACAAATAAATGTCAATCACACGGGAGAATTTCTAGTATGTTCCAAAAGTCGTCAGTGTAAATCTAGTTGGAAATGTTAATTACTTAACTAAAAGGCTATTTTGTTCAGCTTGGTTTCGTTCTAATTCGTCTTGTCTATGAACTCTGGGATTTGTTCCCCTGTCCCCACTCAAAAGATATAACTAAAGAAATGATTTGATTCTCTATGTTCTGAAGCCCCCAAGATATGATGATAAAGAAACAGCGGAACGAGTTGCTACTGCTGGGGTGTCTGTTGGACTAGTATGGACAGCTTTCGGAGGGGAGGTTCAGTTTGTTGAGGCTACTGCAATGGTTGGAAAAGGTGATTTGCATCTCACAGGCCAACTTGGGGATGTTATAAAGGAATCAGCACAAATTGCACTGACATGGGTAATCATCTCCACTCTCGTTAACTGCATCTCTTATCATACACCTTAGAACGTATCGTTCTTGTTTGTTCAGAAGTGGGAGTTTTCTTTTGGGTTCTTGCAAGATGTACAATATGCCATATAAGAACCGGGCCGATTGTACTTTTTCTGGTGTCTCCTCAACCGAGTACTAAGTTTTCTGGAGGATGTCTTCAGGATTTCTAGTTAATGTTTCAAATTTTCTGATATGATTGTGAATGTACGTTGGCTTGAGGTTTGCAGTTCGCTCTAGATATAGGGGATGTTTGCAAAGAATTACATGATTTTGAGAAAGTGATTTAATTTGGTGATTTTGAGAAAATTGTAGAAAGTAGAAGTTGAGTGTTTGGTAAAATGTGTAATATTAGACAAAAGCAGAATCAGCTAGAAGCATACCCTTCCCAGCTTTTAGATTTTAGATTCTAGGTGATTAAATTATGTAGAAGCATTCAATTTGAAAACACTAAAATTAGCTTTTGCAAAGCAGAAGCTGATTATTTTATCAGCTTAAAGCTGTTGAAAACACCCCCATAGTGACTGTTGGAATTAATGATGCTACAATAAACCAACTTTGTCTTGCTACTTAAATATTAAGACTATGCTGTAACAAAATTTGGATATAAAATGCATAATCAGGTCCTCTTTGAGTCTAAATATTTCCTGGGATAACTAAATATAGTTGATGCATTTCGTGTTTCATTTTCTGTGAATTTGTTTTTCATTCATATAGGTCATGTTTTATTTTGGTAATGGATTAGTGGCTGTCTTTCATATATAGGTTAGAGCAAGAGCAACGGAACTTAAATTGGTTACTGCTGAAGATAGCAATCTCCTTGAAGGCAAAGATATTCATATACACTTTCCAGCTGGGGCTGTACCCAAGGATGGGCCCTCAGCTGGTGTGACTCTCGTTACAGCATTGGTTTCACTCTTTAGTCAGAGAAGAGTTAGAGCAGATACAGCAATGACTGGAGAGATGACCTTGCGGGGTTTAGTTTTACCTGTAGGTGGCATCAAGGATAAGGTATTTTTTTTTTAATTATTATTCTAATACAACAGGCAACTTTATCATCTGAACAAGTTCTTCTACAGACTCATTGATAGCAGTGATAGTATTGTATGAGAGCTGGTTTTAATTTCATAATCTGAGGTGTGTCTTAGGAGATGCTTGAATTGCATTTCAGCAGGTTAAATATATAGGCTATTCAAACACAGTATTAATACCCATCAAGTCCATATATAAGTAGCCATCAAACCCTCGTTATAAATCATGATTCTTCATTTCTGCAATGTTTTGAGTAAGGAGAATCCTTTTGATGGAAGCTCAAGTTTTAAAGCTGTTTTTAAAGAGCAATTAGAAGGACTGATATTGTTGAATTTTATTTGCAGTCCATATCTCAAAACCCTCGTTATAAATCATGACTTCGACTTGTTGAATTATTTATTTGCAGAGTCCATATCTCAAAACTATATCCTTGCTATATACACTGATATTGTTGACAGCACTAGCCTATATGATATCCGTGTCTCCTCGTTTTCTTGTCTGCTTGGTCTTAAACACTCTTAGGAACCTTGCCCTGATTTGTAAACTATGTTCAAACCCAATTCATGGTATTTTTAAAATCACAATTTTGTTTTTGTTAATTCTTTTTTTTACTATTGTTATAATAATAATTATTTTTAATATTAATAACTTGAGCTAGACATGCCACCCTTAGTGTCTCCATCATTAGGTTTACTTCGGAAAATAAATCGGTTACGAAAATGCCTGCAGTTAAGAAGACTGTTTTTAAATGTCTCTACTAATCTCTTGGCTACCCCCAAACATTTTGGGCCAAAACTATTACATTTCTTGATTTTTTATGTTATACTTCCTTGAAAAGGAACAAATTACATTTTATGCATTATGCCAGGGATATGGACTGCATAAATAAATAAATAAAGTTAACTTCATTTTAGAATGATTAAGGTATCAATTCATTAGTGACAGTATCTCTTGTTTCTATACAGGTTTTAGCAGCCCACCGGTACGGGATTAAGAGAGTTATTCTACCTGAGAGGAACTTAAAAGACTTAGTGGAGGTCCCATCAGCCGTGCTCTCTAATCTGGAGGTAAGTTTTGATTATCATGTTTGTATATTTCATATTCCTTGAAGTCAAGATTATTCATCGGGAAATTCTCACATCTAACTTGTATTTATTAGTTTAAACTAGTTCAAGGTTAAGAGTCGGGTTTACCTAGAACCTATTTGTTTAGTTTTCTGCTGTTGTGATACTACCTTTGGTTCGCAATAAATGTCTTTGATACAAGAAAATCAAGGAATATAAAATTTAGACACTTTTGTCCTCAATCAAGGAAAGAGTAATTTTTGGTATATGAAAGATATGAGAGATAATTGAAGAATTAAAAGTATGACATGAAAGAAAAACTAATAGTATTTCTTTTAGATGGGGGTAAATTGGGAAGAAATGACAAGGACAAATAATTCACTCTAAAAAGGCACTTGTTGCGAAACGGCGGGAGTATATTTTAGATGCATCACTTTAGCAAAGTATAAATGTTTTAATGGCCAGAATAATGAGGTTAGAACTTAGAACTAGTAAATTGAGAATCTGATTTGTTTTTCAATGAATGTTGTTGCAACAGATATTACTTGCAAAGCGGATGGAGGATGTGCTGGAGCATGCTTTTGAGGGGGGTTGTCCTTGGAGACAACACTCAAAATTATGACAGTCCTCGTTGTTCTAACTAGCGTTTTTAAGATTGCGCCCTTTATCTATCTCTTCTAACCGAAAAAAAACTGTGGACACATCATGTGTATGCACAACTAAAAGTAAAGGTGGGAACTATCAGCAGCAGTTCCCGGAAACTATATGATATTTAAAGAGCAACGTTGGTGAATTTATACAACTGTAACGTTTACCACTGGCAATAAGTTATCCATTATTGGGCATTGCCTTTTGAGACTTGTTATCTATATACTCTCATTAAATGCCTTATGTTGGTTTTTTACTGGGTCTATGCCTTTGATTTGCTTTTATACTTTGCTGGGGCTTGAGATGATTTATCTAACTGGCAAATATGGGGAGCATTTGATTCAACTCTAAATTTATTTAATTATTATTTTGGAGGTGTTTTAAGAAATTACACTATTTTGGAGGTGTGGTGTCACATACAAAATGTTTTCTGGGTACATCTTACATAGAAGTAAAAGGGTGGTGGCAGTTTCTGTAAAATAACTCATCAAGTTGTGTTTTTGTTGTGTTTTGTCATTTCTGGAAACAATCAAGTGGTTGCTTTCGGTAGGCAAATGCTTATATGCAATATTGCATGAATTTTAGATCCGTGCTGACCCGGTCAAAATCTCATCATTTAGAGGGGTGAATCACATATCAATCGATCTCTTTCCGAATTTTTATTTTATGATTGATCAGTATAAGCATTTGGACTACTAAAATCGTGCAATGGATTGGAGAGGCGACAAAATCATGAACTTTTTATAACAAAACCAATAAAATGGAAAAAGGGTGAATTATTTTGTGAGAGAATTTTTGGGCCATCAGAATCATATGCTTCCAAAAGTGTTCTCTAAATTTCTTTTACTATGAACTGTTTTACACTATGCCTCTTTCGATTTTTTCTGGTGTTGTATTGTTTATTCTGCTGTTCATGTAATATTCATATTCATGTAACATCACATCTTATGTCTATCATTATCACATTTTTATTTATGTAATAATACATTTTTGTTCATAGTATCATATTTTATGCCTGCCAGTTTATTATAAAAAGCTAGAAAAAAAATATGTGCTCAACAAGGTTCGAACCATAAGCAGTAATTTTAATATTGATATGGTAAAGTTTTCCAAACTTGACAAGATGACTTCCACATGCTTTTGGATTTGAATATCTTTTGGAAACATAAAACAGTACATTTGGAATGGATGTAGTTCCAGAATTACAAATTTCACCTTCAAGGCAGGGAGATATCGAAGGCTGAAAGTAACTAAAAAGGAACCACCCCACCAAAATTAAATAAGAAGAAACGAATGAGAAGGCTCTCCACCCATCTTTACCCCCAAAAAAATTCAAAAAAGATAAAAAAAAAAGTTCATTTCCTGCCTACAACAAGTTTACAGCAGCAACTACAAAAATTTCCCTATTGAAGGTTTCAACATTTTACGAGCAGCAGATTTCTTGGCATGACAACGAACTTGTTGGCAGTTATCACATCATTTTTCCCATCAGAGGACAAGATTGATTGATCAGAAAATCGAGCAATCCTCTAAACCATCAGAGATGAAGTCACTTTTCCAACAAACCATCATCATCAATCACGTGATGATCAAATTCCGACTTAGAGTATGATAAATAACTGGCAGATTTCAAATGCTCTTTCAAAGATACTTGCCTGATGACTTCCAAATTCTTCCTTCAAGGGATACCACCATTACAGTTACATCATCATGGTACTTCCTACGGTCCCCTTGAGGTATGTCCAGAAGCTCATGAAAATCCATTCCTGCAAAAAGGAGTTTATATATTAAATTTTGTGTGAATAAAACTGTCAAAGATTTCACATTACACCTCAAAACTAACCGCGCCTTTTTTTAACTGTCACATTGCAGGCAGCAAGGAGACAGAATCTAACACCAATGAGGAAACAACAACCAAATACCAAGTTGGATGTCTATGTGCTAGTGACATATTTTGTGATTCACAATAAAGTTGAGCTGTCAGGATTTTCTTAATTAAAAAAAAGAAGGTTAATTGCGAAATAATTCATCATGATTTTTTCATGTTATTTCAATTACATTATTACAACATATGTTTTTAAAATTTGCAATTCGATGCACGACCTTTATTGCAATTCTATCACATGACTATTTTCTGGCAAGTCTTGCTAAAGTAACTGACAATGTATGAAATTGCAAAAAAAAAATAAAGGTTGTGATTAAATTGAAACAATAACAACCGATTGTGAATTTATTTGCAATTTAAAAAAAATAAAAATTTATGGTTGCTACGTCAGCATCAATTACCGGAAAATAGGCATATGATATAATTGTGAAATTTAAAAGTTTGGAATTAGAAATTTTAAAGACATTTTTGTAGCTGAAAAAAAGTGAAAATGTCATGTTTTATGCAATTAACCCACAAAAGGATAAAGATATGGTGGTATAAGCAAGCAATAAAGCTTGTAGTGGCAGATGGTCACAAGCTCGAATAAAGAGTGTTGGAGGTTTGGGGACCTGATTGAGGTCCTGTACTAGGGTTATGTGAGAATAGCAAATTATCAACTCAATTGCTAATAACCGTGGGCATGTAAATTAGGTAAGTACATTTAGATCACCATCTACCCCCGTTAAATAAGGGTGTGTTTGTTTGCAAACACAATTAGAGACCTTGAATCTAACAGATTTTAAAAAAAAAAATTGATTTTTTTACACTATTAAGTTGGCATTCCAAGCATACCCTTAGATTATGAGAGATGCATACCCTAGCATTAACTGAAACTCTGGCTAAGTATGGATGCTTAAATAAAGTTTTTTTTTTTAAGGTGAAAAACTTACCAGCTTTTCTGGCAGCACGAAACAGAAGCTCCTCTATTAGATGCTGAGCAGGGTCTCCATCAGGGAACCTCTCCAAAAAATTCTGCACATGTGAAACCACTTCTTGATTACTGAAATACTGATACAACCCATCAGACGAAAGCACCAAAAATTGATCTCTGGGACCCAGTTTGTGGTGACGAAGGGAAGGTGAACATGAGATGTAGGGTGCACTCCCAATATAATCGTTACGAAACATTTCTAACAAGGCATCATTCCATTTATGCTGCATCAAAATGTATTACAAACCATTAGTGAGGCAACATGAAAAAATAAGGAACTCACCAAGTAATTATAGATTTTAGAACTCTATAAAGCCTGTCTCAGAAAAAACAAATATGTTTTTCAACAGATCAAGAGACACAAAAACTGATCACTCAAAAATCACAAAGGAAGGTGCTGGGCAGAACAAAATAGCTTAGTAGAACAAAAGGAGAACAGACGTAAAATGCACGGTATGCAGTCTAAATGTACTCGGCTTGTTTCTCAATAATGCTCGACTTCTGAAAATAATGATTTCTTAAGCTGATGTAATAAACCAATTTTCTCTTGAATCAACACGTGTGTAATCCTTCAACTCTACTTGCACCAGAGGAAAAGAAGGAAAATGATAACATTCATTTCTCTAGAAATAATTTTCTTCATCTAAGAACTGACAAATTGAAAACACACTCCAAATCTATGGTATAAAATAAA
Organism: Galeopsis tetrahit; assembly: GCA_963675135.1. NCBI lineage: Eukaryota > Viridiplantae > Streptophyta > Magnoliopsida > Lamiales > Lamiaceae > Galeopsis > Galeopsis tetrahit. The sequence goes on along the minus strand of OY776134.1, from coordinate 60,733,271 downwards.
GCAATGCCTAACATAACTAATAGAGTAGTTTAACCAACAGAAGCTCAACAGAAAAACACACAAAGTGGTAAAGATGCATAGCATTCACAGGCTGACTGAGGTACACATTGACTAGGCGTTAAAAGGACTAACCTGTTTGAGGAATCCAGCCCCAAATGCACGGGTAACTTTAAGACGACCTTTAACTCTGTCATTTACTATGCAATTGCCATCATCTGGGTGCTCATTCTTGATTCTGATTACTTCCTGAAATTTTATCATTTCAGAATATGACTGAAGAAGCAAAAGAAGTTGAGGTTTCAAAGTAATTTATATTAACCTAAAATTTGCAGGCAACAAATCACTCTAAGGCAAAAGAAAATTCAGATGCTAGTCTCATAAAAAGTATAAGAGCACGAGCGGTGAGAGAGAGAGAGAGAGAGATCATATATTTCAGAAATTATTTTAAATTAAAATTTTAATATTACACCTCATTATCATGCACAAGAACTAGGGGTGAATGTCCAGTTACACAAATGTAAAGCATGTTATTGTCTATAAATGCACTGTACAAGACATAGTTATAACTCAACTAATCATAACTACTTATAAGAGTTGATATAACTGAAGCTGCTAAACGTAGTAGTCCTATATTAATGCTAATTATCACAATCGATTTAACGTTATTAATTATTAGTAATTAGTGAATAACAAGAACTAGCTCCAGAACGTAGTAGTCCTATCTTAATGCTAATTATCATGATCAAACATTATTATTTATGGAGGACATTGGTCAATATACTAAAATAACACATTGTAGTAAAACTGCTTCCTAAAAACTAAGTGGCCACCACTTATGAGATTGTCTTTGCAAAAATAGACAGTGGTACTTAATGTTTTAAATGCAGCACAATGGCAAGCACTGACTATAATTCCTGGCATCAAATTCTTAAAGTAGGTCAATTAAATACTGATTTATAATATCTCATGTTTCATCCTAGTCAGAAGCATCTCAGCCTTGTCTAGCAATCCCACCAGAGCAAAATAAGCGAAGTTTCTTACCTAAATTTAACACATGTTTATCTTTCTGAGTCTATTTTAGATAGAGAATTATTTTACGTAAAAAGTGATAGTCAGTACAAAGGGATGAGTTATCCCTCACATTACAATTGTATTAATTTTTAAAGCATAACTCCAATCCCTCATGATATCTTATAAAAAGAGTCTTGAAATATCTATATAATTTGAAATCCACTAGACCACCCAACATGTAACCCTATCCAGACCTCCTACAGAGAATCCTCATAGTACCCAATAATTATTTTACTTCTTTCCAGCCAAATAAACCAACACAAAGCTGGGACAATCATCCCCCATATAATTTGATACCTTTCACTTATATAACTGCCAAATTGAACAAGAACAGGTCAGTAACTAAATTTGCCAAAAAGATGATAAATGTAACTTCGATGGTTAAAATTCATATTATAGCCTTATTTATTGTTGATTGAGAGATGATAAATATAAATGGTCAGTTTCAAAGAACATTGATCAAGGGGTATAAAACTGACTATAATTTCAGGACCAACAAAATGGGAAAAGGTGACTATCTTGGTGGGATGGAAAGAGTATACTGTATTTAGTGCATAATGCTTGCGAGAACATTGATACATCTACAATTGCATCAAATTCCACAAAATTATTTCTACCTTATATTAATCACAGAAAATTATGTGTGCATCTTTATTTTTTGATAGGAAAAGGAAATTTTATTATTGGAGCTAAGGGTATGTTGAGTTAAAGCAAGAATCAAGATAATGGAGATAAGGGTGCAAATTATGACTTAAAGCTTAAGGTGGACTACAAAGGCAGAATACCCCTTGAAAGACCCTTGCAATAGTCCAATAGAGCAAGGCCATCATGAAAGAAGAGGTTTCAGAAGAACATAAACACGCAACAGAAAGAACTCGGGCATACCATATATAATTCTACAACAAAATCAGAGTACCATAAATTATTTTATGACTAAACAAAAGTCAGGCCACTGATAGCTCTTGGACACTACATTGTGAGAATGACTGAATGAGTAAATGACAAGGAGTTTATATGCTTGGAAGAAAGAAAAAGAGAGAGAGAGACCGATCTAAAGTAAGAAAAGGAATCTATCCAAGAATCCTTTTGCATTAAAGAGACAGTTAATAGGTTAGAGTGTTAGACAAAAGAATGGCCAGGTTCACCCATGACAAGGCATCACAACATAAAAACTAGCATGTAAGATATATGGAGAGACATTCCCTACATTTGTCTCAGTTTACTCCATATGTATCCATCATGTTCAGTTAAAACTCCCGACAGAAATTCAATAAATACCTACTCAAACTAGTTAACAGTGCTTAAACAGCAAGATATTATACACGAAAAAGTTCCTCAATTATCTAAATCTCAATGCAAAGAAATGAGGAAAGCGTACCTCTTCTATGCTTGTGCTATGGTCAGTGGACAATTGCAATGCTGCCAAACCCATAGATTCTCGAGCACGAGCTTCATTTACTATTTTACCCTCCCTCGGACTAACAACAGCAGACTCTTCAATTATTCCCTCACCATTAATCCCATCATCCCCAGAACCTTGCAGTTCTGTACCACAACTCTCTATTTCAGACTCGTACTGTGCCACAATGGCTCGACTATCCCCAACATTCATCACATACACATCTTCATCCCTCATCAAAGCAACCAACAAGCAAGAACCCATCAATGCAAGCTCTGGATAACGATCAAGAACCCTATCGGTCATATCTAAATATGCTTGCTCAGTCTTTTCAAGCGCTCTGGACATTGCACGTAAAACTAACTCATGATCAACTAACCCTATCCTTCTCCTCCTACCAGTTATATTAGTTCTCTGCTCCTCGACCTCCCCATCATCTGCTATATTATCCTCTTTCATTACCTCCATTCCTTTTTGTTTCCCCTCCAACCAAAACCTCCAAGGAAATAATCTCTTACTACCCTCTTTATCCCTATGCCTATTCAACAACCCATTTTTCAATTTTGACAACAACAAAGACCTCCTACTCACTGCTGAACCTGCATTGTTCACACTCAATGCATCATCAACCGAGAATGCAAATCTTTCAGAACCCGATAGATCAAGCCCATATTCGTGATCATCCTCAACCAAGTATTCCCATAATCTCCTCCTTCTAACTTCAATTTCTTCCCCTCCAAACATCACTTTTTTAACCAATTTAGATCCCACTCCACCTTCTTTGATTTCTTTTACCTCAGGGCCATCATCTCTATTAACATCCGATGGACAAGAATTCCCCACAACATCTGCATACTCCGGAGCTACAGCTGCAGCATCTTCTGTGTCCCAAAACAAACCCTCTAATTCATTATACATTGCTTTGTATAAATGGCTCATCAGAAACTCAGGGGCATCAGGTCCATTAAACCCATCGTAAATCCCAACAAACAACCAACCTAACTCCTCCGATACAACCACGTGCACCCGATCCTCCCCTGCCTTCATTAACGCCCACTGCACGTTTTTGCTCTCGCATCCAATCTCAGCTGTTTCTCTGCAGCTTTCATCTTCCTGCGGACCCTCCTTCCTATGAATGAAGTTCCTCACAGGCACCACAGAGAAGTTCCGGTACAAAGCTTTTCGTATTCCAGAGAGGCTCCTCTTTCTCCTCTTCTTGAGGTAAACCCCCCCCAATGGTGCAGAAAATGGCACTCCACCATTGTTGTCGTTGGTGGCAGCAGCATCCAGAGGGCCAGAGAGGGCCCCACGCTCAATCGGACCAGACATGAAGAAGGCCCGCTCAAGCGGGCCGGAGGGCAGCTCGCCGCCGCGTGGCACACGCTGCAGGGGCAAGGCACTAAACGACGATGTACTCTCGAAAACATCCCCAGCTACAAAACCCTTGCTGCTGCTATAAGCAAAAGTATCGATGGTATCATTGCAATTATCGACGGTTACGGGAGTGGAGGTGTTGGCACTGACGGAGGCTCCGGAGATGGCTCGGAAACCGGTCTCCGGATAACCGGCCGGTTTAGACGGCCTTGGATCGTCGAAGCGGAGCGACTGAGACGGCGAAATAAAGCGATCGGAATGAGTAGGGGAGACGAACCGTGCGGAGGAGCGGACGTAGCAGAAGGAGTGGCCGAGGGTTTCGTCGAGCGGCGCATTCGCAGAGAAGACTACATCCGAGTCGGACCGGGTAGGGCCGCCGCCGGCCGGATTAAAACATGGAAACACCTGCGAAAAGCCCGCCCCCATTACATCCCACGATTCATCCTTCCCCTAACCCCAAATCAAATAATCTCAAAAGTAAAATTTCCTCTAACTACTAAAAGATTCCCAAAGAAAGAAAGAGAGAGAGCTAACAACAACACTGGCAAGTTCCAGGCATCATTTTGTGTGTGTATCAGAGAGAGAGAGAGAAATTGAGAAGAAATAAATGTTAAGAGAAGGTGGAGAAGGTGGAAGCAGCTGAGTAGTAGTAGAAGTAGGTGTTTTTCTTTCGATTTTCGAGAGGGAGAGTCAGAGGCCTCAGACTAATGTGTGTCACTGGCTTTTATCACCTGCATCTCCCCTACCACACTTTTTTGCTTTAATGTACTACCTCTAATGCAATGATATAGTGTACATCGATGTACAACTGGTTACATAGAATGATATAGTGTCCATCGATGTACTGTTGTTACATTGATGATATAGTGATGTTAGATTTAGCTATTACCAACTCTTTATTTATTGTTAAAAAAAACTCTTTATTTATTAATCTGTATTTAATTTTTATTTGATTACATAGAGCATTTAATAATAGAGTATCTCTACTTTTATATTTTTTCGCATTTATTTTGAGTGCTTATAAGATGTTAGAATTTATTTTAAATATAAAGTTTTAATATTTAAAAACTAAAAGAAATTTGACGTGATACATAAAACAAGGTTTTACTTTAATTTTTTGACCTCACCTTTTTTTTTATAAAGCTCGATTGCATTGAGGTCATATAATATATGTAATGAGACTCCATTTTATGCATGAAATCATATTATACAAATTTATATTTTCTATAGTGGTGAAAGTTTTTAGATAAGATAAGAGCGTATTTAAAGACAAATTTAAATGAACGCGTCAAGATAAAAACGTATTTAAAGCATTCACTTTCTTTAAAAGATTTTAAACAATTCACGTGATTCATATGAAGGTCGAATAAGAAAGTGAACTGAATTCCCTTTTATTTAAAATAACTTATAAGCCCCATACAAAATTAAACAAGATGGTGAAAGTTTTTAGATAAGGTAAGAGCGTATTTAAAGACAAATTTAAATGAACGCGTCAAGATAAAAACGTATTTAAAGCATTCGCTTTCTTTAAAAGATTTTAAACAATTCACGTGATTCATGAAGGTCGAATAAGAAAGTGAACTGGATTCCCTTTTATTTAAAATAACTTATAAGCTCCATACAAAATTATAATTTTTATTAAAAATATAGGTTACCCAATTTTTATAAACATATGGATTAGTTGTTGATGATATGTTTTGCACTAAAAATGATTTTATTGCAAGATAGATTATTGGTATGAAAGGTACAAGTAAGTATAGGATGGTGAGAAGTAGGAGATTGGGGCAAGAGAAAGAGAGGGAGAGGTATTTGAAAATGTTTTAGTTGGGGTTTGCTGACCTAGCAACTCTTTCAAAAAAATGGAGGGGATGGGGCCCACGTAAAGAAAAAAGAGCCAGGTGGTCGAATTTTCATTATTTATGTCTGTAATGACGAAGTTAGACATCAGAATTGGGGGAAATGACAAAGAATGACCCAGATCTGGTAGCGAAGGAGGAGCAAGGGTCAACGTGGAATATGCTGGACTCGTATTTGTCTCTTTGGTCTACGACACTCTTTTTTTTATTTTAATTGTTTACTTTTGTCCTCTTTTTGGTGCATGGGCCTTGACTCTTTCTCCAAACACACTATGAAATTGGTGCCCCTGCCTCTTCTCCCACGGACCTAAATAAGTATTCCAAATAGTACGAAAACCAATCATCTATTCTACGGAAATGGATCATCTTTGTAACTCCACTTTATTAAAAAAAAATTGTTGTAAATTTAGGAAGTATAGATATAGAAAAAAAAATTGTGGTGCCATTTATTTCTTTCTGAATTTACAAAAAAAAAAAAAAAAAAATACAGACAAAAATGGAGAGGATATATATAATGTAGCAGGCTTTGTTATGTTTAAGTTTTTTTTATATACGACTTTGTTAAGTTAAAGTTTTTCTTATATATATAATTGTTGAAATATAAACAACATGAAAAGAAAAAAAAAAAAGTGGAGGTTCACCATTCACCTCACCAAATTTTAACTTACATGACTAAAATAAAATTTATATAAAATATTAGTTCATATGAATTAATTGTAGTCGGACCAAAAAAAAAATTAAGGGTCCAAAATACGTACCGCCCCACCACTAAAAAGAGTGGGTTGGGTCAGGATTTTCCAAGCCCGTCAGGAGGCGGGCCCAGGCGGCCCGGCCCGTTTGGTCTGCGGTTTTTAGCGGGTTGGTGCGGTCTTTGGCGGGCTGGCCCGCCATTTTTTGATTTTTTTTTTAAATATTATATTTAATTAAAAAATAATCTCCTTTCTAGGAAAGGAACTCAAGACTTTATGATTGAATAATGGTGCTCTAACCACTTAACTTATCCAATTTTATTTAATAACAAAACATAATAAACCTAACTAATATTAAAAACTCTAGCGCATAACATAAGCAGCCATATTATTTTCCTTCTTTCTTCATTTTCTGTACTCATAATACCCTATTTTATATCATATATATAATATAACTATATTACTTTAATATATATGTATATTATTACTGTATTTATAATATATTATACAACTATTAATGACCATATTTCAAATTAGTTTTTTTGTTCTTTCATTATTTTCTGTACTCATAATACCCTATTTTATATCATATGTATAATATAAGTATATTATTTTAATATATATGTATATTATTACTGTATTTATAATATATTATACAACTATTAATGACCATATTTCTATTTAGTTTTTTTGTTCTTAATTAATAATTAATGTAATTCTTGATGTTTATTTCTTTTATGTACAATAAATATATATATTGTAATTTTTTATGTTTCTTGATGTATTTAATAAATATTTTGTAAAAAAAAAAAAAGTTGGCCCGCCAAAACCCGCGGCCCGCCCATTTTTAGGTTGGGTTGGGGTTTTGGTGGCCCGCCCCGCCCCGCCGGCCCGTTTTGACAGGTCTACTGAGTCATTCTGAGTAACATTAAATTTTGTTGAAGAAATTATTTGATCTACCCGTTTAAATCATTTCTCTCCATTACTCTTTCTCCCTCCCTCTCCTCCCGTTCCACTCATTGAAATTAAATTTCCTCTACTCATTGTTTTTTCAAAATCGAAGAATCTCTTGAATAAGGAAAGCAGCTGAAATCAGAATAAAGGCTTAGTTGGAAACGTTATGATGCGGATTAGGACGTTAGTTTGATTTAAGTCCGCATTTGAAGAATCAAAAGACAACAACTAGTAGGATGGAGAAAAATGAGTTGACGGCTAGGTAATTAACATATAAACCGTTGACAACTAACAAGTTGACAAATAAAAGTTCAATTGTACTCAAGATGCTAAATTATTTGATTACGACTTAGAGACCATTCTGAATTGAGTTGTACTCAAAGAGAATTGAAAGTAAGTGTACTACATGTCAAGTATTTGTTGAAAGTTAAATTAGCAATAGACACATCGTTTTAGTTTGTTAAAAAGTCAACAAGTGAGAAGTTTACATGTGACATTGTTAGTAACTAGAAGTCATAAGAAGACGAGACATACTAGTTGCACTTCATGAAAGAGGTTGTATGCATTTAATGCAAGTCAACCTTTACTCTAGACCAATACAAGGAGACCAGAGTTGTATTGTCTCTTCCAACTGATATATCACCTCATAGCTATATAAATAGAAGAATGGGTGTGGTATTGCAAGACACCAGCAATCAAGCGTAGCTACTAACTAACATACAAAGTTTTAAAACCTTAGAATAGTTTGTTCTTTATTTTGTTAACTGGAAGTAATTCATAAGCTCTTGATTTTCATATTATTTGAGCAACTTCAAAAGTCTGGAAATAAACTTTTTTCTTATAACCTACTAAATTTAGAGTGAGATTATAATTTAAGTGGTTATTAAGAGAATTGTGAGAAAACTTAGCGTGAACTCCTATTCAAAGTTCCATTGCTTATGTGATTAGTCTGAGTGAGGCCATCAAATTATGGAAAAAGAGATTTCAACCGGAGAATAGAGATTTGTGTAACCTTGTGATCTGTTGATTATGTTCTAGTGAAGATTGACACCTGATTATGTAATAGTAAACATAGAATGATTACATAAACATTTGAACCACTATATGTTGATGTGCAAATTCATATCATTTCATATTTACTGTTTGCAAACTTTACAATTTGTTTTATTGCAAAAAAACCTTAGCTATAGATGTTTATAAAATTGTTTAGTTGGGTATATTTTTCAAAGACCATTGTATTGTTTATTCTACTCATAAAACGCTCCTAAGTACACTTTCACAAATGACTATGAAGAACAATTCAAACTCTAAATAGCACAAACACTTGACATTGTTAGTCCCTAAACGAGTATCAATGATGGTAAAAGTCTAGAGGGGGTGAATAGACTTTTAAGATTTTCAAATTTTTTGATGTGCTGATCAGATGAGATGATCAGAAGAACTATATGCTCTATCGTTTGATGATGCGGATAATATTATTTGATCTTAGAGTGCGAGTGTGAGTAGCATATAAAGATAACAAACCTACCGATTGTTATATCAGTTGGTCAGTTGAAAAGTTATCTCAAGAGCTACTGGTGCGAAATTGTGTAGACCATAAATACGTAGACTCGTGAGTTGAATGAAAACCTATTTAATAAATAATGACTTTATCAAGCAATGAATGTTATCAGCTGATATCTACCGAACATCTTCTGTTGTTGCAGATCGCATGTATCTTCTATCAGCTGATAAGGTATACAAGAACTTTTAGGTTTGATTTCACTAATGAGCTTTGAGGTCTTCTAGTTTTTAGTCTTCTACTGTTTAACTCTTGAGATTGCGCGTGTTTATCAGATGTGGTATCAGTTGATATACAACTGATCTCACTGACTAAGACTTAGACTTTTATTCTATACTTCTAAACTTTATAAAACTACTTAGGTAACCTATCACTAGATTACAAATTATCATTCTAACATTTGGGGTACTGATTTGATTTTGGTCATCAAAACTAAACCTATAAATTACAATCAGATTAGGGATGGATGAATATCCCAACAGACATAAATGATTCATTTTTTGTCTTAGTCCACAACTAGTTAGATTTGTTTTGTTAGTTATTTTATAAAAAACTATCAGTGTTTAAAAAGTTTTTGCATAGTAGAAAATTTTAATTTATTTTAGAATGCCAATGCACCCCTCTAAATCTTCTACCACTTGAAACCAACACAGTGATTTTTGGCTACGATGTTTACTTTGATCTTATTCAAAATTGAATTTTAAGTAATATAGTGTGTATGCAAGGGTTGATCAATTATTTTGAATTAATTTTTTTTTTTTTTTTTTAGGGTAGTATTACAGATTGAAAAATAAATTACATTTCACGTTCACATTTCTACCAAAGACTCTATTTTCCAAATTCAATCGTGAAAGAGTGGAAGGATCAACAAGCAGCAATCCTTAAAGCTCCGTGAACTAAGAAGATAGCAGACCAGCTCAAGAGAAGGAACAGATTGTCGCACACAACGACTCGCGCTACAAACTCCCCAAAGTCACAAAAGCCTTGATCCAAGGACAACCAGTTCCATCCGGCACAACAATGGCCTACCATGGGAAAAACCCGAAAACGGGGAGAAAAATCCATCACACCAGGGGACAGTCACCCACAACAGTAAGGGGGAAACCCATTAGGGAAAAGTAAAAACAACATGCAGAAACAAAACAACAACAGGAAAGTAAATAACAACAGATCTAAGCTAGAACTCAAACTAAAATAACATGCACAAAGCATAAAACATAAATAAAATGGGATCAAACGGATGCCTCGCCCGATCGACCACCGTGGCTCCGACGGGGAGTTTCACCCGTTGATCCCAATTAAATTCCTGAAAAAGACCATTTTACCCACTGAAAAATCTGAAACGGAAAGGCATGCAAGACGGAGCTCCGGCGACGGCGACACGGTGGTCCGGCGGCTTGGCGACGGCGGTTTAGCGGCGACGGTGCTACTGTATTTTAAGAGGATGCAACCGATCTACCTATTTGTATCTACCTACAAGGTTTGAGGGGGCCTAGATAATGAAGGGGGAGGAAAACAGTGGGCGGTGCTCGCAACGGTTGTGGTGGTGGACGGCGGTGGTGGTGGTGGGCGGCGACTGTAGCAAGGGCCCGATCTCGATATTTTATATCCGATCTACATCGGAGGGAGGTAAGCAAAGGGGTTGGTGGTGGGAGGGGAGGTGCCTATTTCCGACTATGAAGGTTGGAGGGGGAGAGGTTCTTAGAGAGAAATTTTCTTTGAAAGATGCCATTCATTTTTCAAGAATTAGATGAAAGATATATTAATGCCTATTTTGAATTAAAATGTTTATTAAGACTTTGTGGATAAACATTTTTTAATATTACGACAAATGCATTAGAATCTTCCAGAATTCGTAAACATCTTTGAATTTTTAAGAATTCATGAAGAAGGCCTTGGAAAGAATACCGGTCGAAGAGACTTGACACGGATCAAATACGTTTCTTGATCACTTTTACGAAGAACACTTCGAAACCCATTCAAATTTTGAAGAAGAATTCTGAAGTCTTTCAAATTTCAATCTTGATGGCCTCCGTAATGAATTAAATGAGAGTTATATTATGAAATGAATAATTTTCTTCTCAATTTAAAGTCGTCATATGATATTTTTTTATTAATTGATGTCGATTTAATTGACTTGATTTGAATATCAATATGATATTATTAATTTTTCTTCCATTTTTTTATTATTCACAAATGATCCGGTAACTTTGATCGAATCCGTAAAAGATCATTTTTAGCCTTTTATTTTATCTATTTTTTTATTTTATCGATTTTAGTCTTTTTAACCTCAATTTTGATCACTTTGGTCTTTTGAGTACAATTTAAGTCATTTTAATCCAATTTCAATCCTACTCATCAGAATATAACATATATATATATATATATTTTACGTGACAATTTTTTTTTTTTTTTTGAAATTTTTAACCGATCATGCGGAAACATAAGTTGTTTGAAGGAAAATAAAAGTGACATTTATGTTAACATAGTTGTAGTTCTTTATTATTTTTTATAAACTCTTGATTTGTAAATAATTATAATTATTTTTTAATTTAATATGGAGAATTTTCTATATATTTGAGGGCTAAATCCTTTGATCAATACACAAGGATACAACATTAGGAGTTGTCTTATAGTTCTCAAATAATTAATGAATCTGAAAAAATATAAAATTAACTTAAAATTATAAAAGACTAATATTAAAATATAAAATGATTAAAATTGAGATTAAAAAGACTAAAATTAATAAGATAAAAAATTACAGGATCATTTGTGGTGGATCATGTTACATGACCATTTGTGAATTTATCTCGATAACCAAATACAAATATTTGAATACTTATGAAATTTAATTAGGTCGTAATGTGTAGTTGAAATATAAATTATTTTGTTGCAAAAAAATAATATATTTAACTATTAGTTCAAGATTAAATTTAATTACATTTTAAGATATTAATATTAAATTAACTTGATTTTAATATATATTTATTCAAACGTGGTTATCTGATTCGACAAAATTTTAATGTTCTTTCAACAACAAAATCGAAAAGGCACGACTCTAATTGAATTAAAATAATCAAATTGAATTCCGTCAAAAAAATAAAAATAATAATCAAATTGAATAAGTCTCAATTTGCAAGTCTATTTTTTTAAAAGTTATAATTGAATTTTAAATCTCAAACTAGAACCATCCGCAAAAACTTTTATGCAAATCCTTTATGTGTAATTAGGTGAAAATGCCCCTTTAGAGTTTTGTGGGTTATATACTACCCGATTCATTTTATGACTCGAAGACATCAAATTTCAGTACAAAAATTCCACACTCTCACTGTGTGCGATTTACACACAGTGAGTCACCGCCCTCAGTCGCGCGTCTCCCTGCTCCATTCCCGACCGCACCAACCCCTCCCCTCACCCGCCGCCCTAGTGAGACCTAAAGGAAATATTGTAATTGTAAAACCCTCCTATTTCGAACAACCATTGTTCTCTTCCAATTTCTTCATCGTCTAGCCCTAAGAGGAGGAAGAAAATGGCGGCATCATCCAGCAACAGATTTCAGTTGTTTTATCTCTATTTGTTCTGGTTTTTTATAGCTTTTCATCAAACATGGGTAGCGCGGTTGGTTTACAGCTAAATATTGATCAAATTTATAATATTGAAGTTGTGAATGAGTTTCCTCACGATCCCGATGCTTTCACTCAGGTTTGCTTCGTTTTGATTTGATTTTGTAATTGAATTAGATTAGACTTTTTTTTCGTTAGTCTGATGAATTACAAGGATTTAGGTCGGATATGATAGTTTGATATTACTTAATCTCTCTCGGTGATTTTGTTTCTATGCAATTATAGCTGCCGATTAGTGTCGCTTCTTTTCCTTTTTTCCAAGTGAGGGAGTATAAAACATCCAGTTTTAGATTACAGTATATGAGATTATGCCAACTCTATTAAGGTTAATTATGGCCAATTAAAATTGTGTTTTGGTAGTTGCTGTTTATTTTCATGGAGGCCAATATGTGACTGGATCTATATTTAATTTACCTTTGTTTAGGCCATGAAATCACCCACTTATGCTTTCTAATTCTGTTAGAAGTTGTTTCAGTTTTTTGTTTATTTGTTATATTAGGATTCCCTGCATGTGCTATAGAGCTCAATTTTCAGCTGTCAATTAATTTGATTTTCAATAATATTTGCTCTTCAGGTGGTTGTGGAGCTTGTGTTGATCTGCTATCCAAGTATGACACTGCACTCAACAAGGTTGAAAGTTTCAATGTCAATTCATGCCAACTCTTGTTTCTCTAGTTTGTGTTTTGTGATGGAATTGTGGGATTTATGACAACTCTTATGTGTTTGTGTGTGGTGTTTTAATAGGGAAGTCAGAAGTAGGCATCGAGAATTGTACAATAGTCTTATGCATGATCTGGCGATAGTTTTATAGATTTCTTGCTAGCTCATTTTATGCTCTAGTGAATGTTTTACACTTGTAAGTAAATTGACCCTGAAGTAGAGTACATTGGTAGATAACAAGTAATACTGTTACGTGCAAAATATAATACCATTGTGTGTATAATGTAATACGGTGTGCCTTTAGATGTGATACTGTGAAAAATGTGATGCAAATAGTGACAAAAACAAGGTCAAGAAGTGAGGATGATGAATTGGTGGACAATGTTATTAGAGAAGAAGAGAATGATGCTGAGGTAATAAAATAAAAAGGGTATAATTGCATGTAATACTGTTATGTTTTTACATGTAATACTGTTTTGTTTTAATTGTAATACTGTTTCTATTTTGATTTAATGTGTTTCAAAATTTACTTTTTTCCTTACATTTTTAATGTAATATTGTTATGTTTTTAATATAACACCGTCAAGTGTAATTGCGTAATACTATTAAATGTAATGTCATAATACTATTCAGGTAATGAGAAGTGAGTTATTTTTTACATACATTTTTGTTGTCTTCAGGTCTCAAGAAAGCTAATTTATTGTTGTTAATTAAGTTGAAATTTGATGTATTGGAATGGTTCTTTTTCATCTAATGGCTGGGAGGAATGAAAATAGTTGGAGAGGGATATTTTATATCACTATATAATTTTATAGATACCTTATATCGTGATGTGTTGAACATTAGGAAAGGAAGTTGAAACGTTAGACAGGGCTAAAATAAAGTTTATCATCTTGTGTTTTTTTTTCAATTTGTAACACTATCAAGTATAATAGTGTAGTACTATCAAGTGTATTGGTGTAATACTACATAAAATTTAAAGAAGAAGAGAATGATGATTTGGTGATAAAAAATTGTTTTTCACTTTGTAATACTAGCAAATGCAATGGTGTAATATACTGTCAAGTGTAATTGTGTAATATTGTTTACATAAAAATTGATGAAATGCTCGTTAGAGTGTACGATAATGACATTAAATAATTAATAATACTTAAATAATTTGAAATTAAATTATGTGAATTTTAAATTTAAAAAAAGTGATGAAATGATAGAGTGGTTGATCGAGAATGGGAGGTGCAGGGGTGAATTTAATGGTTGTGGAGGTGTATTTAATGGATCGGGGGTGAATTTAGTGGTTGTGGAGGTGTATTTAATGGATCGGGAGGGGGATGAATTTAGTGTTTTTGGGGGTGAAAGTGGTGTATGTTGCGGAGCAGTAATTGTGTCTTAAAAAAAATGCAAGGAATGGGGGTTGAACCCATGTGTTATGGGTAAAAAGAAATAATCATTACCACTGGACCACCATATCAATTCAACATGTAATTGATAAGTGAAATATATATTTTTGTCCAGACCCGTTTAAACGGTGTTGACCCGCTTGAATAGGGTTGACCCGCGAATTTAATTGAATTCAAATTTTAGAATGATTTACTAAGGGATTTGCACATAAGCACACGTAAGGTATTTTCACATAAGTCCATCCCAAAACCATCTCATTTAAAATCAATGTATTTTTAAATTATTACATTTAAAATGTCTCTTCAAATCAAATTCAACTATCCATGGATTAAAATGACATGTTTCACTTTTCATGTTCCACATTTTATTTCACTATATGGACGATTGACACATGTCATATTAAAAAATAATCAACATCCTATAATATTGAAGACAACACGTGTTAAAGATCCAATAGAAAACATCCAATCGGACATACACAACCTATGTTTGATTTATTTATTTATCGGCCTGTGGGTTCTATACTAGTTTCTTATGAACAAAAAAATTGTGCATGGTAAACGGTCAAACTTTGACTTTTTTTTTTCGATTTTTTTATTTTTTTTATAATAATAACAGAAAATTTACATTTTTCAATAATATTTTTCCAACTATATTAACATACACTTTTCAATTATAATAACATACATTTTTCAATTATAATAACATACATTTTTCATTAATGGAATATACATTTTTCAGTTATAATAACATACACTTTTCATTAATAGATCATACACTTTTCGGTTATAATAACATACACTTTTCAGCAATAATAACATACATTTTTCATTAAAAACAATGTTGCACTTTTCAATATAGTAACAGACACTTTTAATGAAAAAACAAAGATGCATTTTTCAATATAATAACATATACTTTTTTAAACAAAAAAAATCTCCAAAAAAAAAAAAAAAAATTGAAAAAGAAAGTTAAAGTTTAACCGTTGACCGATCAAAGTTCACTCAAGTACACTGTGTATTTGAGTGCACATTAAACTTTAACTTAATTAATTAATTACTTTTATTAAAAAATGGTTAATCCGATCATTTGAAAAAGTTAATTGTTCTTATAAAGTATATTTGGATTTGCATTTATACCATTTAAATTAAGCTTTAATAAATTAAATAAAATATTGAGTTAAAAGATTAAATTAAATACATTATTAAAATTCAAATGGATCAAACAATTAAAAATGGTAAGAATTTGCCGTTGTTATATCGAACTAGGACAAAAAATTGCAACAATTTTTTGCTAAAACTTATCCCATGGTGATGAGAATGCCAGCTGGGTGGGGAAATGATAATATCCCATGAAATTAAATTTAATTTGAAATAAAGAATATGCTCTCCTCTCCATGATCTTCAGACAAAAGTGACACCGCAAAAGCCACTTTGACCCTCGTCCTTCACCCCGCTCATCAATCTCCCTCTCCCGGCCTTTCCTGTGACGATTTGATCTACAATTTCGCCCAATTATTCTGTAAGACCTCTCAATTTCTTTATCTATGTATAAAATAGTTTTTTTCCAGTGCGTGGGGGTACTTTTTAATTCAATCGTAGCACATCAATTGGGAATTTACCTCGTTGATGCAGAATTAGGGCGCATTGTCTCCTAATATTTTCGATTTAGCAAGTTTCTTTATCGATTTTTTAAATTCTGCATATGCATCAGTGACATTTTCTCGGAATCTGCTAGTATTAATTTCATTTCTGTATGCTTTCCTATCAGATTTGATTATTGACGGAATACGGGGACTTACTTTGCAGGAAGACGAGGGGTTGAGTTGACTAATTAGAAAAGCTAAATTTGGTTGAATTGTATAATATAAAAGGGATTGCATCGTAGTTACTGTAGAGAATGGCGTGTAGGGGATTCTGGGAGTGCCTCTTGAAGGTTTTGAACTTCTTGTTAATTCTTGTGGGTTTAGCAATGATCGGGTATGGAGTATACCTCTTTGTGGAGTATAAGAATGCTGCTGATTTACCGGACGATGATACCCCCATTAGCCCAACAAGTGGGGAATTTATTCAGCTCGGTCGGCCCATGCTACTTGCTGTATCTTTGGGTGATAACATTTTTGACAAACTGCCCAAGGCTTGGTATGAAGAACTACTCTTGTTTTCATAATTTCATGTCTCATGGATTTCTTCCTTCGCATTGAGATATGTTTTAGATCCTTTATAAGATATTTATGTTGTGCTATTGCATGTCTTGATGGAACTGATTTCTTCTTCCTTTGACATGAATTAAGGATATTTATAGTGTCTATTCACTGATTTTTGAAGGGGGGGATGTCTTATTGATTTGGCTCAGGTGGCAGGGTTCTAAGCAACAGCACTCTAGATAATATTATCAATTTCTTGATGTTAAAAGGAAAACGAAAGTTCAAGATATGCTTAAACTACTTTAATAGTCTCACCTGTCCAAGTATAACATTACACTTGTTTCTGGATTTTAATTTAAGTTCAGACAATTAGAAATGGAATGATTTTTATCTGATGGTGATAAAAATATCACCTTTTTGCTTTTCTCTGACATCTCATTCTTTTACCTATAACTAAAGTATGTATTTGTCTGTATTCTAAATGTCAGTAATTGAGCATTTTTATTTTTTTTATCCAAAGGGGAGCCAATTTGGCTAATTTAAAGATTCTTAGTGTCTGATGGCTCTTTCAAGAAAGAATTATGAAGTTGCATCTATCCCTCTCTTAGTTGATATTTGTTACCAGTAATGATTATGCTAATCCCAAGGACCCAATGCAGGTTTATATATCTCTTCACTGGCCTTGGTGCTGTTGTTCTTTTCATTGCTTGTTGTGGTTGCATTGGGACGGCTACAAGGAACGGGTGCTGCCTGACGTGTGTATCCTTTCTACAATACTTGTGTTTGTGTTTTTCGGGTATTAACTGCTCCTGTAATAGGTCATCGGTGAAGTTGATCCTTGTTGAAAATATGTCTAGCTATCGTACTTATGCTTTAGCCTTTTGCATTAATTGAGGAAAAGTTAAGTTATGCTTTCAAACGTGACTATTAATTGAGTAACAGTCAAGTCCATGGATCTGGAAGATTGTTTAGTTCAATATCGAGCATGTTGATCGTTGTTGATGAGAATACTGTTATGGATATGTTGGTTGCTTGGAGCAAACACAATTAACCTTATTGTTTGTTTCTGCTGTACTCTGTTAAGATGTGTGCTGTATAGATTTATTTTAGGTTGTGAACACATTATCTTTGTTTATGATGATGGTTGGGTTCCTTAAGATAATAAAGTATTCGCTACTTGTGATCTTGCTGATATTGCTGGAGCTCGGATTGGCTGCTTTTATATTTTTTGACAAAAGCTGGAAGGAGGTTAGTTAGAATGTGACTGTTTCTCTTGATTCAAAATTATTTTTGCGAGTCTGATAGCAAGCACAATGAACAGGAAATTCCAAATGACAAAACTGGAAATTTTGATACGATTTATGAATTTCTGGAGGATAACTGGAAAATTGTGAAATGGGTGGCTCTCGGTGCTGTTACACTTGAGGTAAGGTTACATGACTCTTTTCGCCTTATGTTGTGCTCACATGTGAACCAGATTGCTTAAGTGCATATATAACTCTCATTTTGAAGAAAATTGCTTGTTGAAAAAAAATTGAGCTAGGTGCTTGCGTGCAGCTGGTGCAGGTCCCAGCCTAATTGGCTTAAAAGTTTTTTTTTTTCTTTTTCACAATATTTTTGGGCCAAATTTTACAGTACACTTAAACCTCCAGATTCTAAGATTTTTCGTTTATGATTTTGTACAGTATATGGTTAGAATTCAGATCAGTTGACTACTATGTTAATGTTTCCAAGAAAAGCCTTTATATGAGCTTAAATCCCTTATTTGTTTGCACATATACAAAATGATTTAAATTGCTTGTTGAAAAGAATAATATTTTATGTGATGGAACAGTGGTCATCAGCAGCACACCCTGTTTGGTGCCTAACGGCTGTTGAGGCCCCTAGGCCCTTACTCTTAGTGCTGGTCTGGTGCTTACCCAATTATTTAAAATTGGTTAGCAATTGCTATTATCTGATCTGTGCTACAAGGTATTTCTTATTGTGGTCTCTGTCTATTGATCTCAAATATACAAATATAAGACCATTAAAGCTCAGTCAGCAAACTTAGTGTATATTAGTTACTTAATCCATTAGCTTTTTCATTTTTATGAACTCCGTATGCAATTGCAGGCACTTGTATTTTTGTTAGCACTTGTTGTAAGGGCTGCAAATAGACCGGCAGATTATGATAGTGATGAAGAGTATATAGGTGGCCCAAGGCAACAGATTCGGCAACCACTCATAAATAATAGGCCAGCTGCTCCAGCCAGTGGTGGCCCTGCTGTTGCTACTCTTGATCAGCGTTCAAGTAGGAATGATGCTTGGAGTACTCGTATGAGGGAAAAGGTGAGAAGATTCTTTTTTCTTTAAGAAACTTATATTATTTGAATTCAATTAAATTTTTGTTGTTTTCGTTGGCAGTTGAGAAGTCATGCTAGTTAATAAATATTAGTAATGCTTAGTTTTCACTATTTAGCTACTTTGATGTAGAGTTACTTAAGAGCGTATAAAGCTCTTCATAAAAGTGATTAGTCTTGGTTCTAGGTTTATAATGATTTGGATTGGTTTTCTTCATGTAGCAGATTTGAGTTTAAGTAATTAGTTTTGGTAAATTTTATGTTGTAAAAGATGGTTTTGGCAAAGCTTATCGTGTTCTAAAAAAAAAAAAATCTCTTAGATGCTCAGGGGATTTTTTTATAGCTGTTTCTCTTCACAACTTTTGAATTTTAGAAGTGATTCTCACTATTGAACAGTGATTGCAAACACCCTCAAATTAATTTGGAGAATTTTGGAAATGCATTCATAACCTCAAACTTAAGTTGCCTCAAAGCTTATAAGTTCTGATAGCATGAGAAGGTTTAGAATTCTCTTTAATGGTATTTCTAAGCTTCTTTTAGTTTCGTTCAAGTAAATGGCAGTGTTATCTTCAAAGTAAATAGTAAGCTTAGAATTCTATTGGCTCATACTGGAAGCTAATTTTCAAAAGCCATACAAAATGAGATAGTCTTCATTTGGCACCGAGTTTTAGAAAATGTGGCTGTCCCAGTAGGGAAAAAGGATTAATAAATTTAGGACAAAGCAAGTATATTGTCTTCTTAAATTCATGTTCAAGTGTTGGCTGTAAAATTTAATCAAATTTAGAATAACTAAAATTATCTACTGACATTCATTATTTATCCAAACGATGCATGTGTTAGTGAAATGATAATGTTTGAATATAATAACAATCTCTTTTTACTGCTCTATTTTACCTCTGAGATACTTAAAAAAAAAAAAAAATCAAAGCATGTTGAACCATTTGATGCATTGTTTCACTCTAGCTATTTGACAATGAATTTTCCTGAAGGTAGAAGTTAGTCGTTACCTGGGTTTTGAGAGTGTAATGAAGGGCACGGCAGTTATGTGATTCGAATTTCCTCACTTGTGTGGTTACTAAGACTAAAGTTATAGACTATTCCCATGATAAATCATTTTAGTTGAATTAAAAATTTATATTCTGTTGAAGTGTTTGATGATCTATAATGCTATTTTTGAGAATAATTAGCATATGCACAGTTACTGATTTGGTGCTTGTGTAACAGTATGGGCTAGATACCTCAGAATTTACATACAACCCATCTGAGTCAAATAGGTACCAGCAAGCTCCCACACAAGCGGCGGAGGAAACGAGTCGCTGCATCATAATGTGATGGCCTCTTTGATTTTCCACAAATTTGGATTGTACTTTTGGATGTGATTGAAATTGATTGTTGTGAGTTTTTTTTTTTTGTTTTTTTTTTGTATCATAAAGACATAAATCCTGCATCTTCTGGAATATATTACCCTACGATTAAAAAAAACGTGTGTGCTTGAATTGTCTCTTGTACACTCGAGTTGTCTCAGGTTATTCGAGTCTTGATTCATCGTCTACTTTCAAAGTGCCACCGGGAAGATGAAATAGTATAAAATAGTACGCAAGATGAAATAGTGGAGTATAAAATAGTACTTCGTATATGGCTTTTGGGAAAATTTAGGTTGTGTAAGCAGTTGCTTTTTAAAATTGATTTTAAAACTAAATGGGAGTTTTTATATTTTCAACTTTATTATTTTTTGCTAAAGCCTGAGTTTTTTTTTTTAAATGTTAATGTGCAATTTGGCTAAATTTGGATTACTAAATTGAAATTTTAATTTTCAAATATAAATTATTAGTAAGGGTATTCGATAAGAAAAAAAACACTTGGGAACTATAATGGACTATATATAGTATTTATGAGAGGAATTAAAAGAATTTTGCAGGGCCAAGAGAATTACTAATTTGATCAACAAATCACCATCCTCCACAATCAACTTCAAAATCCTAGATGAAATGTGGTAAGGAAAGATCTTTTTTTTTTTGAATAAGGTATGGAAAGATCTTAGATTATTCAAAACTAAGAGTTTTTGGATATCAAGCTTATACACATGTCAAACAAGATAAGTTAGAGCCTGAAAAGACTCATTGGGAAGGTCTCATGAGTGGTGTGACCAACTAGAATAATGATCTTGAAATTCCGTTCACCTAACCCTTTTTTTTTTTTTTTTTGTAAAAGTAGTATATATCATGAATGATGACTAAGTAGCAGTTGAAAGTGGTGCCAAGAAATTAATGTTTGAACACAATATATAACAAATGGATTTAGGCATTTTATGAGTCTAATGACAAGTAACATCAGGTTTACAATCCATGAACATCTAACATCTGAAACAACAATTGAAGCTACATGCTGAAACTGCAATGATGAAAACTAAGAAAGAATGGGGGCAGCATTTAGACCAGTTGGTTTTAATTTTCACACATTTAGGCCTAAATGTGCGAAAATTAAAATATAATGGTGTAAATGTGTCAGCCCGCGAACATAATGTCCTACAATTGCTACCCCCCATGTTACGGGCCTAAGAAAACAATACTCCCCTTTGACAATATCCACACACTGTATATGGTATATATGATCACATATGGAGATCTCTAGCTATCTATCTACATGCTGGAAAAGTTAATATTCTTCAGGTTGATTGACGAAAATCTCAGGATGTACGACAGCACTAGAAAAATTAAGCGCTTTTTTGAGCTTTCTTTGATCAAAGATCTCAACTTCAACCAAGAAGGTTGCAGTGACAGGTCGATGATCTGATAGAGCCATCTCTGCTCGTCTGTACATAAGCTGTTTGATGCCTTTACCAAACCATAGTATACGGTCACACCTGTGTAATTGCAATTTCTTGTTAACCTTTGCACTCCATATATATATGTATATATGCTAAAAGGTGGTAATGCATGCATGCCTTGTTACATAAATTTGTCTAGACTCTAGATATATAGAATGAAATGGTTGCGTTAGTCTCCAACATAATTTTATTAGTATTTTTCAGGTCCTGAAATGACAAAATTCCTTAATTCAAAGTTGCAAACCGTTTCATTCAAAGAAGCACATGACTTACCATGCTGGAGATCTCTTCTTTTCTCCTTCCCTAGGGTTTTGCCCAACATATCTATCAGAGTTGATCGCATACTTGTATGTGGGGGCAAAGTTTATTATCCCTTCTTTCCACCCATCAAACACGTGTCCATTTTGCATTGCCTTGCTTAACTGCAATGTTTCCCCGTATTAAAATTTCTAATCTCAATTCACACTATGCATCAAATCATTTGCATCACTTTTTGTAATACTATAAAACAATCACAAATACATACGATAAATGTCCAAATAGTTGAATATACAAGGTAACATGAAAAGTGGAACACGGGAGCTAGTATGCATATCCAATGATCAATAGCAGAGACTGCTAGATAAATCATCAACAAGAAAAAGACAATACTTTATGGTTTCATAGGCAAATTACTTCATCTGAATGATGTGAAGTTCTTTAATATAAGATGCTGATTTTTCGATTATAATATGAACTACTAGTATTACCTGATCATGGTTTTGAAGCTCAGCCCACTGCTTCTTATCAACAAGCTTCCTCACTTCTGCATCCCCCATATTGATGCGATAATTCAAGTCCCCGAACCAGAATATCTGACTGTTCATTCAGACATTGGTTTGTTAAAAGAAAAGAGCATTCATGAGAGAAATTTGTAACGATTTTCACAGATTATCCAAAAGGTCTAAGAACATGTCTTGAGAGTCTAAACTAAACCTATTAAGCCCACCTAAATACTTCCCTACGTAGTGCTGAAAATATTGTTGTAACGGACTTGATCTTAAATAGTCAATGCTCTTTGACATTACACCGTTCTAGACAACAATTTTGCAAAATGTTTGTTGGTTGATGGAAAATTCTATGTCAAAGCAGAAAAAGTCAAGTCTTAAAACTGAAACCTATACAGCAGACAATGTCATGAAATATTTTCCTTATTTTGGTTCAATCCTGCAAAAAAAAGCAAATTGAAAATAGTCCTATAACTTACAATTTTTGACATTTTGGTCCGGTAACCGGCCATAGGAGGTAAAACACTGACGTGCCAGAGTCTGATTTGTACACGTGGCAAAAAGTCCAATTGATCAACCGGATGTTTCACCTCTTACAACCGATCAACAAACCAAAATATCAAAAAATAATAGTTACACAAACAATTTTCAATTCGTGAAAGTCGACAGAACTAAAATCAACAAGACTACATGCGTAATATATAGGACTTAAAAAAATTTCCCATAGGGACAAATAGTAGCACCAAGAAAAAGAGCAACTGCAAGTTTTTGACAACAAAAGAGAAGCTTCAACAAGATAGCAAACTTACTCGTGAGATGGAATAGTCTGTGGCTGATCAATGTCAAAGACAGATGAAAAATGAGTACGCCTTATGATTTCAAGAACATCTGAATTACGCCTAATCTCCGCCCCGTTCTTTTCACCAGAGGTTAAATGAGAGCAACCAAAGCATAGACGACTCTGGAAAAGAGACATACTCACAGACACAGATCCCTGGTTGAAGCCATGAGGTAGTTCAGAACTCTAGATATATAAGTAACTTGTATCTTGATAATGTGCAAATTATAGTAATAGTTTATGGCCAATGAATTTGGATGGGAAATTCCAAATAATATTATTGCTCGTTGTTTAATGATGAAGATGTGAGTTAATATCGGTTTACGCATCCTAACTTAGGTAGATCCAATATAGACAAAGTGGGATAGCTCAAGTGGTTAGAGCACCACTACCTGGGCCTTAGGTCCTGGGTTCGAGTCATGGGTAGGGGAAATGGGATGGGTATTTAACTTGTAATCAAAAAAAAAAGGTAGATCCAATATAAATCATTTTTCTTTCTACTTAATCAATTTTAGTCCTAGTGTCCAATTTCAATAATTTTTTGTCCACTTTTTTCCTTTTTTTTTTTTTGCAGAAAAATCCAAAATGGGCCGAAAATTGCTTATATAGGACTGAAATTGAACAACCTAGAACTAAAATTGATAAAGTAGAAAGAAAATAACTTATACCGAATCCATTATATGTTACGAGACATAAAAGACGATGGTTATCGAAGTGGTGGGGCCAAGTTTCATAGATGATGCTACTTTTAGTGAAGGCAAAAGAAACAAAAGGAAGGAGGAAATTGATACCTTATTGCCCATGTAGCCCATAAGTCCAACTCCAACTGGAGAGACTCTCAAATTGTTTACATGCCGCCTTAACCTTCTACGTACCCACACCATCTGCTTACTCACTATCCGTACATAACTTAAACACGACTGCATTGAATCATCCATTGAATCATCCAGAAGTGCATCAAACTCTGTCATTTCTCCAAACGAATCTTCTTCCTCAGCAGAATTATGATCAAGTTCATCAGAAACAGAATCAAGAACTTCTTCCTTGTCCATATACATTAACGATAGGTTTCCAGAGCTACGGTGCATTCTTTTTAAGCCAGAACCGATCAATGGAGCAATTCCCATCCCAATTCTTGCTGAACTGCTGAATACTCTTCGTAAGGAACGGGACGATTGAGCTTGAGGTGTAGCATCTAATGATTGTTCTGGCCAATCTAATTTGAGCTCCAAATTATCGTCATACATTCTCTTTAACTGGATGTTCTTCTCAGTGATTGTGGAATTCCCTCCAAATATATCTACTGCAGGAGTATCGGCCACGTCAGCTAATATGTCAGAAGCAGAGGAAGTTCTAAGAACAGGCGAGGGAGGTGCGCTGTAGCTCTTATGCCTAGTTTCGGGTTCTAACGACCTGTTCAAATTCTTGCGGATTACAGCTTCCCATTTGGAAATGGGTCGTCTAGTTTCTGCTCCGAGTACATTTCCAGCATTCAAAGGAACCACTTCTTGGAAACTGAGTCACATGAGAATTATGAGCTAGCAAACAACAACTTATTCCAAAATACAGAAATAAAATAATTTAAGGCATAGATATATTAACTCTTTAGTGATAATTACATATGTCATGCAGTAAAAGCAGTGAAACGCGATATGAATCACGAAATTTAATAGGAAATATGTGCCAAGAATACTGTTATGTGCCAATGTCATGCAGTAAAAGCAGTGAAACGCGATATGAATCACGAAAATGGAATAGGAAAATGTGCCAAGAATACTGTTATGTGATAATCTTTCATGTTATATTATACTGTGGTATATTATTAGGAGCTTTACGAACTAGATTATTTCTTTCTCAAGTTATTCAATTGTGATTTGGTACGGTAGGTCTGTTAAGTTGAATTTTTATTTGAGACTTTTTATTAATCTTTAAGTCTTCAGCCGTTAGTCAAGTATTTTTATCAAATAAATTCGTAAGTCTTATTTCTTATGTCAAGATTTCAGTTCATGCCTTTTATGTTTGTATAATCAATTGTTTTAAAAATATATTGGAGTAGTAAAAATAGGGACGCAACAAAATACAGAACCAATCTTGATATGAGAAGAAGAGTTTCACCAGATGCAGGACTATAGGAGAGGAAAATTTTAAAAAGCAGAGCTTCAACAGGCTTAGATACTCTTATGGATACTTTAATGGAAAATACTGTAACACTTTAGAAGGAAAATACTGTAACACTTTAGAGAAAATAAATGCTTTTCATTCCAAAATTTATCTAGTTCAAAACTAAAATATTAACTTAACTCAGTACTTGATACTCCAGCTTATTTGACGCCTGAATATATCAATCTTCAAAAACACACACACACACAATTTTAATGTTTATCCTTACCCAAGAATGTATATATCTGCTGGATCTTGCATACACAGCCACTCATCAATCTCAAGACAATCATCTGGAACTCTTCCAGCAACATTCCAAGTGCCTATTGTGACTCTGCATACACCAAGTCATATTTAGTGAGCTAATAGAGCAATAAATAATACTCCTATCAATTAACGGATGGAAAAAATAAATCCAAGTAAGTCAGAAATCAAAGATTTCTTACTGAGCCAAACCTCACATCTTTCGTATTTATGTACTGGGCTCGCAGAGTCTCCGACTTTCCTCTCCGGTGTTTTACTGAAATTTCTTTTGAAGGTTTCCCTAAATTGTCAGATTTTCAAGCATCAATACGAGGCTGAGATAATTATATTTACATGATTGGACGTTAACCAATGCATAAATCATATACATACTCTCCGGTGTTTTCCTCGAGCAAACAGATTGAAATCTTGGTGTTACATCATGATCATCGAGCATAAATTCATCTTTAAGCGAGCAAGCTAAGCAAAAACCAAAAGGAAAACAAGGGTGATCAAGCAAGAAACACGCAAGATATGATGCATAGTATAAAAAGACATCATTAAATCCATACCATCATCCTCGCTCTCTGTGTCAACTTCATCTTCGCTGAAATCATGAGTCTGGGGCTTAATGTTGAGCCATTTCTTCATCACAATGGAAGGCCAAAACGGCTGAGAACGTAAACCATTCATTCATCATAAAACTGCATTTTCTGTGAAGCAATTCATCGAACATGTTAAGGGCAAGAAAAAAGATTTTACCTGAGAACGCTTTCCAGTTCTAGCTCTCATGCTGTGATCAGACGACTTGACTCAGAAGCAAAACGCACAAACTCTACTCCTGTGTGTGGAGTATAAATACATGATTTACGGAAAGAGTACGATTGTTAGGAATTTGTATCGATTTGATGCCAAATACACGGAAGATTCGTGTTTTAGGCCAAACAAGAAACGACAGATGAAAGAAAGGGAAAATGGGGAAAAAGTAATGGTTAAGCTTCACAGATATCCACTGCCAACCTCAACTTGCACTCATAATGCTTGATGGTCCTCACAAATCCTGTCATTTTCATCTTCAAATTCAAAAGCTATCATTTTAATCAAACTCTCCCCTATAATACTCCTCTTTCATTTTTTTCAAAGTAGCCATCAACGTGTTGTAGTCAATTCCATGAGATTTTCCAATAATAAATACAGACAGTACTATTATGTTATGTTCACCCTTAAATTTTGTTCTTACCAAACTATACATGATTCCTTCTTAAATAATACTACAATGTAAAATCATTAATTTTAGCTCCTTTATTTTCAGTTTTTCATTAAATTTAGCACTATCTAATTCATATACATACTTTTTATAAATATAATCAAATTAATTAATAAAAATATCTTACGTTTATACAAAATAATAAAAAATTATACTCCATTATACTATAATTTTTATTCAGAAATATATATATAAAGAATTTTTTAAGGATGAAAATATCACTATCGCAATAAATATCCCAACCTTAATTTTACGGATATATAGTTGGATATATCGTTATCGCATGTCGATATTGCAAAAAAAATTGAAAAAATAACGAAAATCTAATTAAAATCTTAGAAATTAAACATGAAATTTTATGGACTATTATAATATGCTATTATGCATGTATTCCATTTAAAAATCAATAAAATTATATGTTTAAAACAAACATATAGATAATAGTAAATTATATAAATACTGGCTAACGAAAACTAATTGACAATATAAATATAATGCAAAATGATTAAGTATGTATGATAAAATACAATTAATATCAAAATGATGACCTATGAGGTTCAAATATAGTAGATGAAATGACATTTTTGTCCAAACAACATTGATAAAATACAATAAAATACAAGCTGACGAAAACTAATTGACAACATAATACAATACAAAATGATTAAATATAAATGATAAAATACAATTAATATCAAAATGATGATCTATGAGGTTCAAATATAGTAGATGAAATGACACATTTATCTAAACAACATTATTATTATCTCATCACATAATAGTAATTTAGAATATAGTTATGTAAATGTCATTCACATGTTTAAAAAAATTAGCTAAATATATGAGGTGAATTGAGAATATATTCTTTTGCACTATTAAAAATAAAATAAAAAGTATAATTTTATACATATAAAAATAAAATTTTAAATAATTTTGCGATATTGTGTGATATCGTGCAATATATCCGCGATATTTCCCGATTTCCGTAAAATTTTACACTACGATTGAACAATATCGATATCGACATCGATATTTAGCGATATTTTACGATATATCCGCGATACTCGAAAAAAAATACATTAGACCCCAATATCCATATCGCAATATTCAAATTTACGATATATCCGCGATATTTCGCAATATTTTCATCCTTGAAATTTCAAAATACTACAGTATTTATTTAAATTATTATTTAATACTACAGTACTAATAAAAAAAAATCCTTTGTAAAACTCTTTTCAATTCAATAATTTTAGATAATTCCCAAAATCTCAAATGTTTTTAAAATTTTAGATTTATAGATTTTAAATTGATTTTTTTAATTTAAAGTGACATATTTAAGATTTTTTTCTTATTTTTATTAATAGATATTTTCTCTCTTTTTTTTTTTTCGTATTTTATATTAATTGAAGTGATACTCCCTCTATCTCCCACTAGTCAAAGAACCATTCGACTGGTTACAACAAATTTATTGCACTTCTTCCTACCCCAAGTGCTAATTTTCCGATTCAATTCGATCACAAAATATTTTCTTATATACTTTAATAATACTTCAAACCATATCAACAAACAACAAGAATTCAAGTTTTTTTTTTAATTATAATATTATAAACCCAAAAAATTTGAAAAATAACATATAGCAAGAATCAATGGGATATTCTTATTTCCTTTGAATTGCCTAATTATATCCATAGTGTTCGTCCAAATTAAGTCACCAACAATTTTATTCCATCAAAGTTTGAAATTCCCTTTCATAGCAAGAGAGAAGATCCATGCAGGAGACAAAGAAAAGGTAATGAGGAAGGGCATGGAATAATTATTTTCCATGTTTAGAATGTATAGTTCCGAAATGGAGTGTGTATAATATATATATAGATCTAGTATAATTATAATGTGTTTTTTTTTTAAATTTGAGTTTAACCATTTGGGTGTGTACACAACTTTATGAGGGGTGTGAGGAGTTGCAATCGTCTAATACTCTAATTAACACTTTCTTCGTCCCATAATAAGTACTTCCTTCATTTTTTTTATAAATAATATTTTAGACTAATTTGTTGAAAGAAAGGGTATGTATTAACATATATACTCTTAAATTTCTAATTACATTAATTTTCTAATGCACATTAATTTCCTTAAATAATAAAAATAAATTAAAAATATGAGATTTTCTAAATTTAAAGGGGAGGACATAATTTGAACAAATAGTGTAAAAATTCTAAAACATCATCTAATTATGTACATCTATAAAAAAACGGAGGGAGTATTTTGTTAGACTATGAATTTTGTCTTAATTTTTTATTTTTATTTTAGTTATTAATGTCACCTTATTTCTTCTTAATTTACTTTTTTTTTAGTTATAATGAGAATCATAATATGAATAAATATGAAGAGAGATTTTATTTATTTATTGCTTAGGGGAGGGCAGAGAACTGCACCGCACTCATGAAGAGAGAAAATTAGGGAGGTAAAAAGTGATTAAGGGTAAAAATGTAAAATTAACTAACGAAAACGTGGCGTTGACATCTACAGTAATAATTTCATTTATTTATTAGGGTATAATATTTGAAGTCGTCCACATTAATTAGAATATCTCATGCAACATCTGTTTGTTTCTTGCATGATTCACTGTTATACACTAATTAATTAATTATTTATGTAGTAATCACAAGTGCTATGATCGAGTTGCAGTACTGACAGATATACGTTAATGGTTGGAAATAGCTAAATATTTTATATATATTATGTTGACTGCATACCCTATAATATAATTGAATATTAAGTGATTTTGATAGATTTCAATAATTCAATTGAATTTTTAATTATTCATATTAAAATAATTTAAAATTGAATCTAAATTGCACCAATGGCATTATGCATTATTATTATTATTATTTTTAGATTATGGTTTAATGTTTCTTTTGTTTGGCTTCTCAATTTTACATGAACATTTATTGTTGAGAAGAGTTTCAAAATTTTATGAATGATCGTCGATCTCAATAATTATTAATTGCGTGTATTTAATGTAAAATTTGAAGAAAGTTCGATATACTTGCTATTTTTTTGTTTACAATTTCATTCAATTCTTAAATAAAAAAATTAACTATATTTAAATAATATTTTTTTTTCACAACTCCGCGTATTACGCGGGGCGTGCACTAGTTATTATTATTTTGAAAAAAAGAATAGTTGAGTACATCAAAATCAATATTCAGTCGATTATCTTCCTCATCCAAACAGGCAAATCAACGTCACTCCAATCTTGATGAGAGGTGTGCTTCATCGTCATCCTTGTCAACTCGTGAGCCGCCACCATATTATGCAATTGAGTGCACACAATTATAATTCTTTAAAGAATGATATGATTGCAAATTGTGTATACTTTTTTTTTTTTTGAATTACATTAAATATCCATCTCTTTTCCCCTCCCCATGACTCGAACCCAGGATCTAAAGTCTAGGTAGTGGTGCTCTAACCACTTGAGCTATCTAACTTCGTCGCAAATTGTGTATACTTTATTTCAACAAGAATCTCATTTATAACAGAGTTTTACGAATACAAATAAGACAGAAGGAAAAGAAATTAAATTCTCCCTCGCCAGCAATTGTATTTCACCAGGATTTGTATGAATCAATGCACCGTGCATCAATTGCATTTTTTTTTTCATGAACACAACATTATTCTAGTTAATTTTTACACATATATAAAACTGACCCCCCCATCTCTTGATTCGTACGTATACCAATTGTGGAATTAATTATGATTACATAGGTAAATAATGACTTTTTGTTTTTGTTTTTTTGTTATTTGTTTTGAAGACACCATAGGTAAATGCCATGGCTTGGTAAAAAGGTTGGCCGCATTAGCTTTCAAGGCTAACTTTATTGTTTTTTACGCTAACTTGATTAACTTGATGACAATAAATCATTGTTATTGGGGAACATACTAGACTATCCATTTGAAATCCATTAAAGCTCGACCAACAACAAATCAGGCCTTGATTTTTAATTTTTTTTTTTTTTTTGAAGGGGATTTTTTAAAATCTTTTTATTTATACAAAACAAATTTAGTTAGCTAGTATTTTAGTTCAACATATTTATACATTTAAACAAATATTTAATTAGTAAAATAGCTCAAGCTCAACCATAATAATTAATAAACCTCTAAATCACAATATAAATATAATTAATTACTTTTAAATTTGATATTTAAGGTGAAGTGAGCTTAAAAATACTTTAAATATGCTTTCAGACTCAGCTCGTTTATTAAAAATGTGAGGTCCGAATCTACTAAAAACTTTTATTACAGGAAGCTTATTGAGTTTAAGCCTAACAGTTCTATACCAGACTTTTCAAACAAAAAAAAAAAGGGACTGGCACGACTCTGTCTAATCATAGGTACAAGTTATCAAGAACAACTGAAATGATATATTTATGCTTTAATTTAATTGTATTATCATATATATATATATATATATATATATATATATATATATATATATATATATATATATTCATATTTACTAGTTTATGTTAATCTATCGATACTTCAAATCAAGGGAGGAAGTTTACAATAGATTGTGGTGCAGAACATACGTTGATTATTCAACCCGGCCACACGACTAATTGGGACATGCATTGAATAAATTGGAGTAGTAGTATTGCAAATTAGTACTCTTAAATAATTAAATATATAACTTATTTGTTTACCTGAAGTTGGTGTCCAAAGTGTTGAAGAAAAGCATAATGAGGCATGCAGCTCATGAAAACAATGCATGCAAACCCTAACGAATCTAACAGTAGCATTAGTGCATGAAATGTATATGTAAAACACACACATACAACACATGTCATTTACATGTTCACTAGAGTAGTTTCTAGAAAAAGAGTAGTTACTCTAACCATAAGTTGTTAGTTGGAAGACTCTAGAATGAGAGTCTCCTCTATATATAGTGTACATAACACACATTGTGAATCAAGTTGAATATACACAAATTTAACACAAAAGAAAAGTGTTTAAAGACTAAATAGTGTACATAACACACATTGTGAATCAAGTTGAATATACACAAATTTAACACAAAAGAAAAGTGTTTAAAGACTAAGTAGTTAATTTGAGAGTTACATTTACTACTATAAAATGTACCTATAAAATTTATTTTCACAAAATTCAATGCAATCGCATTATTACAACATAATACTCCATTATTATTAAATATCAATTTAACATAAAACAAAATTCAACCTACCAAAATTTCCAAAACAAATACTCTACATATGTACGTTTACTATTCGTGTATTTGCGGATAACTTGAAAGGAAATAGTAAGTTTAATGTGCATCTTTCACCTTATACAAATACTCCTAGTGAAAATTAATATTCATCAATTAATATTATTTATTAAAAACAACGAATATTAATTGCTCAATAAAAATAATCAATAGATAAATTAAAATAACTAATATGGTTAAGTAAAAATAACTAAAATTGTTGAAAAATAAGGTATACTCCAGTATTTGTTTATGAAATTTTGAGTGGATTATAATATTTTAAAACCCAATCCTTGCCTATTTATCTGGATTTTGGTACAAGGTTTTAAATCCATTAAATTCTACTATATAATAATACATCTATCTTACCTACCCAACCCTACCAATCATCTACACACAATTTTTTATTATTAGTATGTATCCAACTCAATACCCTATCTCCTTTTTTATAATATACTATATATTACACTTTCTTCCTTCGACAAGAAAATTGATTTTAATTTAATGACATAAATTATTTTATTATATATTTTTTAGTTAAAAGTTTTAATGACAAGAAATTGATTTTTAGATACAAAAATTATATACTCTCAAACATATACAAAGTCTAAATACACCTTTAATTACTCTATTTCAAATTCCCAAAATTCCCTAAAATCCATAAACAAAACCTTAGGAATATGAAATCTGACGGACACTTACTCAAAATGTAAAGCGTGCAAATGGGAGCTACAGGTACTAGTGGGGATATGACCCATTTCATCTAGTCGACCAAACCCTAGCAGCTACTCTCTCATTCTCCACATATGAAATCACAACAAAAGGGGAAACATGCAATTATATGTGTGCTAATATATTATTTAAAAAAAAAAAGTGTGTGGTAACTATGAGTGTATTGATTATTCATCCCTTAAATTTTTTAGAAAAGTATTTGGTGGAATCATGTCGATCGGTATATTTGATCTTCCACGAGGCACGAGCACTTATGTAATTTCTACACATTCTTGATTCTTCTATCAATTAATTATTTTCAGATTTTGAAAAAAGAAAGAAAAAAACAACATTTTGGTGGAATCATGTCGGTATAATATGTAATCTTCCACGAGCACTTATGTTTACAACACATGCATTCTTGTACCCGGTGACAGATCCAAATATGATAGGACGTAGCTAAAAAAATAAAATCGTAAGAATTTATTATCAAACAAATTCAAACTCAATTTTACTTAGAATAATTTATTATATTATTATATACTCCATAAAGTTCATTTAGCTCAAAAAAAATCCCAAACCAACAATATATTAATTAAATAAGTTCGAGCTTGGTTCAAAAAAAATACATGAGTTAAGTTCAAATACTCTAAGATTTAACTCGACTTGATTCGATTACGTCACTATAAAAAATGTTTATATACAAAAATTAGTTGATAATACTTATGTCAGTCATTAGTTGCACGGTGTAACTAATTAAGTAACACTATCATATTTTTAGTAAAACAATTTATAATTTCTAAACGAACCCTAACAATCAATATATAAACATTTTTACTAAAATATATATTTTCAAATTACAACAGTTCCAAATAATTTTCTACAATGAGATAGTACTAAATTTAATTAGAAAAACGTGGCAATGATCGACTTACTATGAAGTTGATGCATGTCAAAAAATAAAATCTAAATAGATGTATAAGGATTAATTCTTAAAAAAAATAATGTACATATTTATATTAAGTTAGCTAGAGAGAAAAATAAATTCACTATATATATAGCAGTGCATGTAGTGCGAGGAACTGAAAATCAATGTTGATGTACAGTAAATATTGGATTAGAGTATAGACATGACCTAAATCAAATCAAACTGCGTACAGTTGGATGCGCGATAGATAGAGACTTCAACGAAAGGGACGTAAATAGTCAATATGCTTAGCTTGAGTTGATTAAACGTACTCTATGCATGTGTGGATATAATAAATAAATAAATACTAATATTAATTAATTAAAACAATTACTGCATTGTCTAATTTGTCTGCCAGAATGCAAATTCATCAATTATTGCACATCATGACTACATTAATAATAATTATGAAAACAATTCTTTCTTATTATTTTCTCTATCACATGATCAATTTCATTAATTTCATGGAACATACTCATTTATCTATTTATGAAATTTGAATTACCGACCCCCACCGCCTTACATAATTAAAAAGAAATACTCCCTCCGTCCACGAAAAGTAGTCTCATTTGACACATATTTCTTTGTCCACCAAATGTAGTCCCATGCACTTTATGAAAACTATCACCCTTCAACTATCACTTAATTACTCAATTTGCCATCAACTTTATTCCTAAACAATCACTTTATTCAGAATGGACCCCACAATACCCTTACTTTATCTACTTTATCTACCATTTTCTTAAAACTTGTGCCCCATCCCCATGTCCCTACTTTTCATGGATGGAGGGAGTAATACAATGTGATTTTTTATTGGAAAGAAATATTGGAGTACTAGTACTATGTGATTAGTACTGTAATTTACATGCATACGTCGACGTCCGTGTGTTTTATTTAAATATATACTTTAATTATCCAGGTGTATGGCTATAGCTAGTAGGAGTGACACGGACACCCACCCAATACACAACTCAAGTTGCACCGTCCAACTATTTTTAATTATATATATTTCCATCTGATATTATTTGACACTTAATTGAGAGTACTATATGTAAGATTGTTTCCTGAGATTAAAATAATGAAATCGTGTTTTTACATCTCAATTCTATTTTTAATTACTATAATGATATCATTTGAGACTTGAGCTTTTATGTTATACGATTATTTACTGAGACAATCATTACAAAAAAAAAAAAAAATATGATTTTGATACCATTAGTTTAGTGACAGATATTTAATCTGCATCTAATAGGTATGGATTAGATACATATTTATTAAAATTTTGGATTTTGAAATAAAAAATAAATGAAAACCAGTTTTAATGCAGCAACGATGTTGATTCATGAAAAATACCGTAAAGAAGGAAGGAGATACCAAGATAAACTCTCATATTTTATTAATCAATTCAACTCCCTAATAACAATCTAAAACTTATCTATTTATAATATAAAATACTTGGAGAATAAGAAACATATAAATACTAAATATAATGAAATCAAAACAAATCTTCTAAATATAAGCATTAAATATCTAATCAAATATTAATATTGATTTTCATCAATATCTCCATCAAGTCTCTAACCGTACCTATTAGAGACAGATTGAATATACGTCTCTAAATTGTCGATATTAAAATTAGACTTTTTTTGTAGTAAATTTTTAATTCTATTACTCCATTCCTACTAATTAACTTCTAAGTTTAAGGATATGAAACTTATTAAATGAGGGTAATAAATATATATGTAATATAAAATTATATGTCTGATGATTAGATGTCAAATATATAAATATATAGAGAGAGTTTAAAGTTTGAATATTAAAGATGATAGGTGTATGACATGATGACTAAATCTATTCAATACATTTAATTAATATATACTCCCACGTCTCATATTATCTTTCACATTTTTTTTTTTTTATGTTCCACAATATATTTCATACCCTTAATGAAAACTCTTTATTAAAATTCATTCTTATAATAATCGCAAATTTACATAAAATGTCATTACTTTTGACCTTACACATACACACATACAAGTCAGCTCATTTATTTACTTTAATTTATACATAAATATTTATAAAATTACCTCTCAAAACTCTACTCATTACTATACTTTCTTAAAAAGTGTGTCCACTTACCTATGAATAGGGATGACAATGGGTCGGGTACCTAGATACCCGGACCCGACCCATTTCAATGCGGGTCTGGGGCGGGTCCGAGGCAAATTGGAGCGACCCATTATAATTTCTTTTTAAAATAATAAATATATAACAAAAAATTTAGATTTGTATTGAAAAATAAATAAAATAGTCTTAAAAGCACGTTTACAAATTTATTTTCACATTATAAAGAGGTTAATATTGATATAAATTTTTAGATGAAGTATTTGATACTCCTTATCATATTTTATCAATTTATATTAACCTAAAAAATATATATGAAGGTGAATTATTGTTATATACTCATATGTTATATGTATTAATAAACATGTTACATGCAA
Organism: Galeopsis tetrahit; assembly: GCA_963675135.1. NCBI lineage: Eukaryota > Viridiplantae > Streptophyta > Magnoliopsida > Lamiales > Lamiaceae > Galeopsis > Galeopsis tetrahit. The sequence continues at coordinate 60,696,654 of OY776134.1, read as the reverse complement.
AATATTGAAAATATATTATATTTATATGTATACTATATATAAAAACGGGTCGAGGGTGATACTCGGACCCGTCCCATTTCAATACGGGTCAGGGACGATCCAAATAGCGCGGGTCGGGGCGGGCCGGATTGAAATTGTCATCCCTACATATGAAAGATATTCCGGAACGAAGGGAGTATAAATAATATTATTATTAAAAACTAAGTGAATATAATTATATATATATATATATATATATATATTAACTGTGAAATAAAAATGAATTTTTAATACCATTTCACATCATTCTAATATCTAGCATGCATTATGGTACAATTAATTAATTTTAAATTAAATTTAAACAAGCATATATGTTATTTATGATTAATTAAACTATACTTCATTCGTCTCACAATAAAATAAATGATGTTTTAACATTTCATTCTTATATTCAAATTGAATAATGTTTTAGCATTTTTGCATTTTTTTCTTCCAATTAATTTTACCATCCTTTTAACTTTAAAAAATATTCACAATTTACAACTTACCTTTATGGTAAGCTAAAATTATAGAATGTGGACATATGATTTTTTTTTTTTTTTGAGGAGTGGACATATGATTTTATTCATTAATTAAGAATAAACTTCTTAATACACGTCTCTTCTTAATTTCAACAAAATAAAAATAAAAAAATCAGCTACTGTAAAAAATTAAAAAAAAAAAATATATATATATATATACATTATGTTGTAAATATATATGTGTAATAGATCATGTTTACTTATATGGCCATTGAATGCATATTTATAAATATAAAGGTAAAATTGAAACATGCCATTTCATTTTCTTATATTAGTACAAAATAACAACTTTTTAGGAACAAAAATTCTTCTCTGACCAGACAAATAAAATGCCGAAATGATTTGATGGAATATCCCATACCAAGGAGCTCAAATCAAGTTCTAGGAGGAGACAGAATTAGAGGATTTTTATAGAAATTATATTTTGATTGATTAATTCATACATTTGTAATAAAAATTGATTAATATTAGAGACCTCACAGTTTTTTATTCGGACGACTTTGTTTGACTTGGAGTTGGTTGGGTTAGACAAGTTCAATTTTCTTTTTCTTTTTTTTAAGTAGAGAAGTTCAACTTTGATGGGCCAACGAAAAGTATTTATTTTTATAGCCCACCTTCAACATCTTAATTGACCCATTTAACAAAGATCCAGAGTATTTGAAAATCTCCCTCTTCAATTACTGTTTCTGTTTGTCCCATTTTATAGATATATTCAGATATTTATAATTAAGCTTGTATATTTCAACGGATCTAAATTAAATTATAATTTATGTTTTTATATTTTTACATGTTCACTATAAATTTAATTTTAAGTCTAATTAGACATATATCTTTAATCTAATTATCAATTTATCCTGGACTAATCTATCGTACCAAATCGACTAATTGAATTTCTTCACTTGAATTTTATTCACCAACAAACTTTCCTTTTAGATTCTTGTTCTCACCTCTATATAAAGGGGACCATTCCAATTTCAATTTCCAAGTTGTTTTTCCAACTCCAAAGTTTTTTTGTTTACTCGTATTATTGTAATCGCTTTATTCATTATTATTATTATTATAACCAACTTACCCATATTAGCCTGCCAAGTCAGTCACTTGTCTGATCTGACGCATCAAGTTAAATGCCACGTAACCACATTCGTAGACATTAAAATATCTTTTAAGGTTCTTAACCTTTTTTTTTTACATATATATTACAACTTTGATATGAAATCCAATATGAATTTCTTATAAAATCGTATTTTAAGGGTAAGTTAATTAAGGGATTAACTTGAGAATTAACCTACTTTCTTGCGTGTTCTTGCAAAATACAAGATGCTCGAGCAGTTTTCTGTATATGAAACTATACATGTTTATTGATTTCATTTACATTGCAAAATCATTAAAATGCAAAAAGATTCAAAGATCGAGAGTTTATTTGCATTTTTGAGAGTTCTAATTATGTAGTCATGGAATAAAAAATAGGGACAAATTATTATTATAGTTTAAATGTTTTTAGTAAGTATAAAAACATGGAGTTTATTTAAAATTAGCCAATGAGATTACATTGCATGTTTCAATTATTGTATTTCACATTCTATTTTAAAAATATGAATGATTGACATGTATTATATTAAAAAATTAATCAATGTTTTATAATATTGAAGCGAAGCGTTTTAAAAATTCAGCATGAAAATGCTTGAAATATTCGGGATAAAACCGTTTTGCACCTACGGGTTTGGAAATATCCTGTAATGCAGCTAAGAAATGAAAGGAATCAAGATAATGCGCCAACTCACACCAATCAACTATCACATCCACCAAATATAATGTTTACTCCACCAAACATAATGTTTAAATTACCTAATTAAGTGAGCATCAAAGCAATAATACTTCTCTAGTTAAATTACTAATTTTATCATATTTTTTAAGGGTAAAACAAATAGTGAAACCATGGGGTTAAGGGGTAGTCATTCTAGATAGTATTTCTTTTATATATGTATATATATTGTCAATACTAAGATGAAAAAAATGTAGAGATAAAAGGTAAAAAAAATATGTAGTAATTTATAGATTTTTGTCATTTTAAAAAATGAAAAGCTTACAACGAAATATCTTAAATAGATAAGTATGAAATTTATGACGAAATAAATAGATTATATTTTTTAAACATGTGTAAACAAAAAATGTGTAATTTTAACTATAAAGATGAAGTTCTCCGTCAAATCTAAAATGTGCTAATTTTCTCTTTTGTTGTCTTTTTTTATTTTTTAAAAATATATTCTATTACAATATTCTTTAAAATACATGAATGGGAGGAGGGTTAATTTAAATGAGATCAACCATTTCAATTTTAATATTCCATAATTTATTTTATTATATGAATAATTGTGATGTGTTACATTAAAAAAAAAAAATCTCGGTCTCATATGTTAAAAATTCAGGTGAGAAATTGGGCGAGTATATATTAATTTAGTAAAGTGAAAAATGTGATGTATTTATTGTGTGCTGATAAGACGGTTACAAGTTACAATAAAATATGGAGTGTAGATAAACATTATCGGTTGTAATGCGATCGAATAATGACAAGTAAATTATTATTAGAAATCAAATGAAATGAAATGAAGAAGACAAGGAAATTATAATTAGAAAATGAAATAAAATAAAGGAAAGGAAAGCAAGAGGTCGGCCAATACCTTGCACACAACGTATCTGGTAGCTTAGCCTCGGAGCTAGGTTCGGAGTTTGCTTACGCATGACTTGTTCCCTACGGATAAGAACGACTCTCACAACTCTCTTTGTCTCCGCCTCCACTCAAAAACTTTCCAACACTCCAGTCCACCCTCCTTTTCTTCCACTTTCTTTCCAACATTTCACACCATCAATCATTCACCCTGGCGATTGATAATCAACAAACCCCCCTTCCTCAAATCAATAAGCCCAAAATCACAACAATGATCACGGTACATTTTCTTTTTCAATGAATGATTATTGCATTTTTGTTTTGTTTAATGAATGAATTGATTTTTTTTATTGAATAGGGAGGTGAAGTAGCAGAGGAGGAGATTGAAAAGCGATGGCCGCAATGGCTGAAGCCTCTACTAAAAGAACAATTCTTCGTTCAATGCAGTATTCATGCTGATTCTCACAAAAGCGAATGCAACATGTACTGTTTGGACTGCATAAATGGCCCCCTCTGTACACTCTGTTTATCTCATCACAAAGATCACCGCGCCATTCAGGTAATTAATTAATTGGTCTACCTCTCTATTGTTTGGTTTATTAATTGTAAGATGATGATTTACAATTACAGATAAGGAGGTCTTCATACCACGATGTTATCAGAGTTTCTGAAATTCAAAAGTATTTGGATATAAGCTGCGTCCAGACATACGTAATCAACAGCGCTAAGGTTGTTTTCTTGAACGAAAGGCCGCAGCCCCGACCCGGTAAAGGGGTCACCAATACCTGCCAAGTCTGTGATCGGACCCTTCTTGATTCCTTCCGATTCTGCTCTTCGGATGCAAGGTTATATTTCATTTTATCTTAATTCTCTCCCAGAGTTGACTTTTCCTTTCTCATCAAATCTTCATTGACTTTCTTTCAGATTGTTGGGACATCGAATAAGCAATCGCAATCGGACTCCTACGGAAGCGGCCGGAACACGGCGGTGTTGCCGAGCTTCACCCCGTCAACGCCGCCGCGAAGTGGTACTGTGGCGGCCAAGCGAAGAAAGGGGATTCCGCACAGGGCTCCAATGGGAGGGCTGACTTTAGAAATATAGAAAGATTAGAATTTGAAGAAGAAGAAGCAGCCAGAGAAAGGTAACAGTTTCCGGCAGCTATGGGAGTACTACATTGTATATACAAAAGCAAGTATTAAGGCCTAGAATGTCATGAGTGATGAAATATACACAAGAATAAATTTGGAAAAATAAGTTATAGTTTGAAGATATGTATATATAAACCTTAATTTCAGTTTCAATAAAATTACTGTACATTTTGTTGGATTGACCTATATTGTAGCATATGTGAAATATCTGAATTAATTCAATTCTAATTTCAGTTGGCAGGTTTTAGTTTATTTGAATTGAATGAACCAGAGATAAATTCAAAGCTAAAATTGGACGTTTTGGCATTTTCTAAAAAAACAAGAACCCCCCTTAAACGAGAGTGTTGAAATTAATAATATATTCACTCCACCACTTGCATAATTTGATCATATACTTTTTAAGAAAAAATGAATTTAATGGTCGATAAATAATGAATATTTTAAGTGATTAAATAAAGAGTAAAGTAAAATGAAAGTAGTGACAATTTTTAAAATAAAATGATATTGAAAGAGTATTAATTTTATGACGGTATTATAAAAATGAAACAGAGGGAGGGACTACATAATTGAATCCATGGATGGTTCATCGGTGAATTTGAGCTCCATTGACACCGTTTTTCACGATATTTTATGTTTTTAAATTTTAGAGAACAGTCATGGTACTGTACATAATTTAAAGTAAGGATTTATATGCATAGTTTTAATTGTACATCAGATATTCTGCTTTTAATAATTCAAATCAAAGCATCACCTTCAAAAAAAAAAAACAAATTCAAATCAAAGCATCACCTTAAAAAAATATATATATATATTCAAATCAAAGCATCAACAAAATCTATTATATAGAGTGGAATAACATGTAGTGGATTGGTGTACAAGTATGCACTTGCCTGAAGTTAATGATTTTGGATTGGTTAAATGGGAATCTATTTAACTAGAATTGGTTTCAGTTGCACCATGTGATGCAATTCAATTTTATCTTTTAAAAATTCAGTAAGAACACGGGATATTTGTAAATAATTTGTTTTACTTAAATTAATCATTTATAATTAATAATAATAATTTGTGTTTATGTATAAAAATAGTTGTATAAATTGAAAAGTGAAAGAATGCATTAATGTATTAAAAAAAATTATTTTCATTTATAAAAGTATGCATGAAGTATTAAATTTAAACAGATAAAAAATAACTTAGATTTATTAAGTTGGTAAGGAGAATAAAAGACTGTTTTTCTTCAATGTTATTCAGAAAAAAAAAAAATCAAACAGTCAGCTTCTGCTTTTTACAAAATTTACAAAACTCATCATTTTTACCAGTAGGACTAATAAATAATCATTAAATCACTTCATGTACTACTCCATATAGATAGAAATATGAAGAAATTGCATGCATTAATTGTACGCCGATTTTTACCATTTAGTTCCATCCTGGGAATTTTCAATAAAATGAACAATGAATAAATATGATAAAAGGAATAATTTTGTAATTGCATGCCTAAATTGCACACAAATATTTCCATTTAATTGATTTATTTGGCCTTTCGCTTTCATTATTATGAGAATATGGAACATTAATTATTTTTATAAACGACACATATTAACAACTTAAAATATTCATCCATTCAATTTTATAATTCTTTTTTTTTTTTTTTGGACGGTTCAACTCCACGACATTTCATCACACTCTCAAGTAGACATAATAAAATTTGATGGAAGGAACATAAAATTTGAAATATTAATATTGAAACATTTAATTTTTAAGGGATTAGGTTTACACATGCATAGGAGGGTAAATTGATGGGGGGTTTTGAAGAGGGTAGGTGTCGAGATGTGATTGGGTGAAGAAAAGCGAGGCGTCTTGATTATCGGAATGAAGCGTTAATTTTTTAATTAGGTGAAGCCTACTTGGTGATAATAGCAATACTTGGGTTTCCCGAGTTGGGTGGGTGGGTAGGGGCCAGGTGCTCTAATGTCCGTCAATATTAGTAGTATTAATAAATAATAGTGGACACTTTTCAACGGGTTTGGTTTACTTTTCATCACCATCTCCAATTTTTATACGATTCCGGTTCCATCAAAGCCAGAGTTTTATTCATTTTCAAATTCTCTGTTTGATCGTAAATTCTTTTAATGTATTAAAAAAATAATATACACAAAATAATTTTCTCCAAACTGAAGTTCGGAAATTGCAGCCAAATTTGAGTATAGGCCGACTTAGTCGTGACCTCCCCCCATATAAAGAGTCCTTGGCGACACCCTATGATCCACTTCCAACTCCCAAGAGTACTTCAAAATATCACCCACTATAAGCGAAAATTTATGAACAAAAAGTGCATCTAAATGCCAAATATATAGTATAGTATTATATTATTGTGATATGAAATATTAAACGTGAGATAGGCCCGGGCGAATTGAAGCACATTTAACCCATTTGTAAGCATATAACTGAGTAAATTTGTCCAACTAGAAAACATCATTTGTTCGGCATAAGTTTCTCAACTTTTCTTTTTAATTTATCCATCTAAAAACTTTTCATTCATTTTGTGGTCAATTACTTATTCTTACATTTCACTGTATTCTCCTCTTATTCAATCATATCACCTCTAATATATAAATTTATTCTATTATATTTTAAAAATCCGTGCCCAAAAATTATGAGAACCTTCTCCGAGAACGTATGGATCCTATGATCCAACGAGAATTCTACATCGATCGAAGCACCTCATCCGGATGAGACGACCACGGCTAGACTGCATGCCCATATCGTTGGATGGGATGAAATTCCAAGTCATTTTAGGTTGTGTTGGAGGAGGGGATTTCAAATGGAATGATTTAAAAATTAATGGATTTCAAATGACATTGTTTTAGTGAAGATTTTAAAATCCTCTCAATTTTAACTAAAAGGAAATGCTAAATATTTGAAATTCATTCATTTAATCCAAACAGGTGGAGTGAATTTAGATTATGGATTTAAAATCAATACCTAAATCCCTCCATCCAAACGCAACCTTAGGTGGTGTTTGGTTTGAGATTGATTTGGATTAGATTTGGATTGTGGTGAATTGAATTGGGATTTGGGTAATTCATGAATAGTAATTGTGTGTAAGTTGTGTTTGGTTAAGGATTGAGAAGTAGTGGTAGATTTAACTTTATGTCACATCAAAAGTGATGTTATAATATTTTATTATTGTTAAGAGAGAGAAGAAAAGTATGAGAGAGAATGAGTGTGTAAAAGAAAAGTAAGAGAGACAAGAAAGTAGGAAAAAGAATGAGTGATTTGATTGTATAAAAATAAATGTATAGGTGTATTATAGGGGTGAATTGGTATTTGAATTTGTATTTGGATTGAGATGGATTGAATTGAGATTGAGACAATTCAAATCCGGATTGGTCAATCCTAGGCCTGTCAAAACCAGCCCGGCCCGATGGGCTGGCCCGGCCCACCCGACTAACAGGACAGGCTGGGCCTGATTTATAATGGCCCGAAAAGAACCGGGCCGATTTGGCCCGGCCTAGATGGCCTGCCGGGCCGATCGGGCTCAGGCCGGGCTTGGCCCGATTTTTCGGGCTGGCCCGGTTCTCTATTTTTTTTTATTTAATTAAAACTAAAAATTAATTTAAAGAAAATCTAAAGCGGAATAACTTATTTCCTCATCTATTCTGTTCCTTATATGTCCCGCCTCCAATTATGAGAAACCCTAGCCGCCCATTTCCTTCCCCTTCATACCAGGTTGTGCGATACTGACCATCTTTTAAATTAAAAAACCCTACCTTCAACTCCACTGCGCCGCCCACCTTTGGCTCACTTCGTGTTCGCTGGCCACTCGAATCATGTCTCCAGATTGCACATATAGCCGAAGCTCTTTTATCACCTACATCCCGTAAATAACAGGGACGCCCTCTCTTCCACTAATGCAAAATTCTAGTGAATAAAGATGGAGAGTAATTAATTAGGTTTTACTCTTTATTTTATATTCTTGTTAGGCCCTTAGTCAAATTGGGTTGTTTACCAGCTGTACCAAACTGGACTAGTATTAATTTGCTTAATAATTTTTAAAAAATATTTTTTTAATTAAAAAAACAAATAGGCCATTTTGGCCCGACGGCCCGGCAGCCCGTCCAGGGCCAGGCTGGGCTAGAGAATTTGAGGCCCGATAGATTCTGGGTCGGGCCAGCCCGACCCGACAAAATGTGTTGGCCCGGTGGCCCGGTACCGGGCCAGCCCGGCCCGGCCCATTTGACAGCCCTAGTCAATCCCAAAACAATCACCGCCTTAGCGAATGGATCACTAGAAGCCGAGCAAAACCCCTCATTTAATCCACACTACCTGACCAAATAAGATTTCTCACAGCCCTTTCAATGTTTTTAAAAGTTAGAATTAACTAACATTTTAATTAAAAAATTGTAAACGGGCCTCATATAGTTCAAATTAAAAAATATTTTAAATACCTTTCGAAATAAATGTAAATGCTTAAACAAATTGTGCCTTTTAATATTGGTTACTCCGATGATGTTGAACAAAGTAAACAGCTGCTTGATATATCAGAGAATACAAATTCAGCAACCTAATTATCATATAATTAGTTATATACTTACTAGCTAGTAAATTAAGTATGAAATAAAATACCATATGATCGACATACCATAGTCACTAATTCAAGTTACTTAATTGAGACTTGAGTAAGCCATATCTTCATGGATTTCAGTAAAATTATCTATACATATATATATAAAAAAATGTATGTTGGTCTCGTTGATAAAGTTTTGAGCCTCTGTCAAAGATGTAGTCCAATATTCTTCACAACGTACTCAAAAGTACATTTTACATTTTTACTATATACAAATAAATTTTATATAAAAATAAAATCAGAGTCAAAGATTATCATTGTCATCAGTTATCACAGATGACCAATTAAATTAACAATATAGTCAAAACATAAGAAAAAAATGCACAACTCCACAGAATAAATGTGACCTTGGACAATTCAAATCAAATTGGTCAACATTGGTTTATTCCATATAGATATTTTTAGATCGTTGTTTCACATTTATAAATTAATTAAAAAATCTCAAACTATATGAATAAATAAATAATTACCCTTGATTTTAACCGTAGAATTTGTATAAATATACTACTCCGTATATCTTATCATCTACTTGAGAAGAAAACTTGATAAGTGTACGTCATTTCTCTTAAACCTTAATTGTGTACACAAGTCATTTGAAGACCCTTTCTTTTGGGATTAATCCACATGTCAATCGTAAAACTTTTTTTCTCTATTTAACAGTATTCCACAAAGAATTAGTACGATATTACATAGTGTAATATTTTTAAAATTAAGAAATAAAACCTCACAGCTCAAAAATGGGTAGAATCGGATTATAGAAACAAAGTTAGTTATTTTTCCTAACGCCATTACGTCTCTTGGCACATGTAATGTTACATTAAACAGTAATTCAATGTAAGACATATAGTATGCCATTGTTGCGCATGCAGTGATAGTCACTTATGCGGGACAGGACAACTCACACGGGTCACATTTTATTATTGTACGTAATAATAATATATAATATTGACAAAATATTATGTACACCTTATGCATCTACACCACTAATACTGTTCACCACTAATACTGTTTTTTTGCAATAACTAATATTAATGCTCAAAATAATTAATACACTATCCGATGCACATGGTGTATATAATAACTTATCCATAGTATTTCAAGTTGCATGTTAATTTATCATAAAACTAAGGTTTCAATTGAAAAAGTAGACAGATGATACTCCACTATTTACTTTTTAAAGATGTTGATATCAATAAAATTATTTTGTTGCTTTTATCAATACATATTTGCTTAAAATATATTCATAAAGTTGAATTATTATTACTTATATGTAAGATATATATACTAGCTAGCTAATAAGCGAAAATTAATATAATGATATATAACATTTTTATATATCCACTACAAAAAACGCATCGATTAGAGACGGTAAAGGCAGTCTCAACACACGTTAGAGACTGATTTATGGGGGTCCTTATTTCATTGGTACCTAATATTGAGAGACCGAATTTATGACACAGTCTCAAATTAGATACCGATTTGGGTCGGTCTCTAAATGAGAGACCGACAATTCGGTCTTAAAACGGTCCCTAAACGTGAGTCGACCCGACCTATTTTCGGGCCCTAAAACACAAATCGATCTCTAGTCTATAATTAGGGACCGAATATTCGGCCTCTAAATAATAAAATACAAACCCGGCCCAGTAACCGACACACCCACCCTCTTCGTTTACCAACACCCACCCCTGACCCGACCCAGCAACCGACACACCCACCCTTGACCCGATTTATGGGGATCCTTATTTCATTGATTAGAGACTGTAAAGGCAGTCTCTACACACGTTAGAGACTGATTTGGGACCGATTTATGGGGGTCCTTATTTCATTGGTACCTAATATTGAGAGACCGAATTTATGACACAGTCTCAAATTAGAGACCGATTTGGGTCGGTCTCTAAATGAGAGACCGACAATTCGGTCTTAAAACGGTCCCTAAACGTGAGTCGGCCCGACCTATTTTCGGGCCCTAAAACACAAATCGATCTCTAGTCTATAATTAGGGACCGAATATTCGGTCTCTAAATAATAAAATACAAACCCGGCCCAGTAACCGACACACCCACCCTCTTCACTTACCCACACCCACCCCTGACCCGACCCAGCAACCGACACACCCACCCCTGACCCGATTTATGGGGATCCTTATTTCATTGATTAGAGACTGTAAATGAGAGACCGACAATTCGGTCTTAAAACGGTCCCTAAACGTGAGTCGGCCCGACATATTTTAGGGCCCTAAAACACAAATCGATCTCTAAATAATAAAATACAAACCCGGCCCAGTAACCGACACACCCACCCTCTTCATTTACCCACACCCACCCCTGACCCGACCCAGCAACCCACACCCACACCCACTTTGTTTAAATTGCCATTTTATTTTGGACTTTGTGGGAATTGATCCCTGGTGGATGGGTGCCCAGTAATGGGCACCTACCACTTTGACAAGTAATTGTCTTGTGTAATTTTTAAAATTAATTATATACATATATAATTAATCTCTTTATTGTATATGATATATAGTGTCCACCGCCTAGTTGACATGTTCAATAAATTATTTTTTATTTATATTTAATTTGAATTTAATGTCATATTAATATTTTATTTTATCTTTTTTAAAATTGTAAAATCTTTTTACAATTTAATTTAATATTATTTCTATCAAATCACACACGTCATTAATTTTTTCTCATATCTTCCATTGCCATATATTTTTTTTCTCAGAATCTCTTCTCCACAAAATTAAAATTAATCTCTTCTCTACAAAATAAAAATTAATCTCATTGCCATATATAACAAAATTTTAGAATATAGACTTTTGTTATCAAATGAGAATTTCATTCATCACAACCTCATTAAATATTTTGATAACTCATTCAATAAATCAACTAAGGAGGGTGTATTCAATTGAGATTCTGTTGGATTTTTTTGGACTTTTAAAATCTGGAGGTATTCAATCCGGATTTTTAAAAGTCTTTCAAAATTTTGAGGTATTCAATACGGATTTTAAAAAGTCTTTAGAAATCTTTAGGTATTCAACAATCTATGGATTTCGTTGGATTCTCTTTCAAAAATATAAATAAATTTCACTAATCAAAACCTCTTCTAAAAAGTAGAGATTTCAACGGATTCTCTTAGAAGACTCTGAAAGAGAAGAAAAAAAAAACTGTGTTGTTAACTATGTTCTTTGATAAGCATCACAGATTCTTCACCACCATTATTATCGTGAAAAAAATTACATCTCTGTATTTTAAAATTATGTTCTTTCTTTAAAAATTATAGTATATCGGACACCGTCAATAATATCTAATCGACGTCAATTCCCCATTACGTGGTGTTCGATATCATCTAAAAGATTTTGGTGATCAAGGTCGTCACCCCAGAAATGCAAGTATTCAATAACTTTCTTCTTCGCTCTGATGAATTTCCATAAAGAAGATCAAGATTCACCACATCTCGACATGAAAGAGGAAAATTTGGAATTATTTTCTCAAAGACAACTACAATGCATGAAGAACTAGTATTGCTAACTATGTGAAAATGAGGCCGAGATATAACTGTGATGAAAATGAAGATGAGAATAATAATGATAAATAATTTTTTTTTTTTTAACTAGGTTTTAGGGGCGTAGTTTATGGAAATCCATGTAAATCAATAAAAAAATGTGTATTTCAGAATCCTGTCAAATCTATAAAAATCCATATAAATCAATAAAAAGTTAGGCAAACTCTGCATAGAGTCTATGGATTTTCTAAATCCAATGACTTTTTAAAGTCCAAAAAAATCCAACAGAATCTCAACAGAATCGACAAAGTGAGGAAATATAAAAACTCTGCATCAAAAGAAACATAAATAATAAACAAAATTTGTTCCGGAGTGTTTAGAGACCGCTAAAATCGGTCTCTAAAAACAAACAACTTGATTTTGATACCGATTTGAGACCGCAAAAATCGGTCTCTAAACACAACCGCCTGATTTGGGATCGAAAAATCGGTCTCCACTGTTTAAAATTATATATATATATATATATATATATATATATACAATATTAGGGATAATATTTTAAAATTTTGTATCTTTAAATATTATTCATATCTCTTTAATCGCTAATATGATATGTCTCTCCCAACGATGGACAAATATTTCTCTTCTTCTCAATTCGATTCCTCTATCTCGAACAAAGTCATAGAGCTAGATTCGTTGGAAGTGGAGACGGTGGTGCCCGATTCAACTGATTTAGAGATCGTAGTGCCTGATTCAATTGATTTAGAGATTGTAGTGCCTGCTTTAGTTGATTTAGAGGATGTAGTGAAAGATTCCACGGATTTAGATAGTGTAGTAAAAGATTCTTTTTCAGATGTGGATACTTTGTCCAAGCTTAAATGATTCTCTCCTGATCCTGACGGTAAGTGATTGATTCACATACGTATAAAACATTTATACCAATTAAAGACTGAATTTTTGGTCTCCAATTAAAATTCAAAATCAGAATTTTAATTTCGGTTTAGAGACTGATATTCGGTGGCTAGGAGAACAAGAAGTCAGTTCGATTCCCGTGGCTGGGGAAGCCCAGACTACGGTCGTGGAGCAAGCGGGGCCGTCTGGAAGAGGACCACGGAACGCCTCTTCCGAGGCGCAATAGGTAAACCCCCCATCGGCGATGGGGATCCCGCGCCCGTTGACGAGCGGGTCGAAGACCTCAAACTGAAGGTCAGGCTCTTTCTGGCCACCTTCTCCCAACATTCCCCCCGGACCGATCTCGTCCAGAGAGTCCTCTCCTCTTTAAACCTAGAGGCTGCTGACGCAGCCAAGCTTAGTAAAATAACCCAGCTAATAGACAACCTGAACCAACCGCAGATTCGACAAAGTTTCAAGACCCCGGCTAAGGCGCCCTTCCCTTAGCGCCTCACTCTAGGCGGGGCTCACATCCAAAGGATGCACGGAGTGAAGTTGCCTGTCTAGCCACTCCTTTCTTTAGTATCCGAGGTGGGCTCTTTCAAGAGCTCCTTCGGCAGCGCCGTACGATTCATTCTTCTTCTTCTTTCTTTGTATTAGTTATCTGGACCAGCGAGCTAGTCTGCCGAAAAAGCCAGTGCTTGTCCGGCTGGATTCCATCTGCTTCCTTCCCATCGGCCTTGTACAGCCATAGCAGGACGAGACAAAGACCGACGCATGCTATCCCCGTGCCCCCAAGACAGAGGATTTACTATTCTAAATAATTTTAGAATGTGTGCTATTGGCTGGCGAGTTGGTTAGTCGACTTCGTCTGTTCATCAGCGGAAGTGGTCTGAAAAACATAATATTAAAGACCGAACTGAAAACAGTCTCTAAATGAGTGGTCAAAATTGGTAGTCAATTAAAATTTTGGGATTCAGAATTTTTGATACCAATTAAATACTGAATTATCGGTCTTTAAACAAAATTCAAAATCAAAATTTTAATTTCGATTTAGAGACCGAAATTCGGTCTCTAAGCGGTCTGAAAACATAATATTAAAGATCGAATTGAAAACAGTCTCAAAACTATAATTTTTTTCGGATCGATCTCAAAATTTTGTTCTCTAATTGATGCATTTTTTGTAGTGATCATAGTATATGTTAGTATTAAAATTTGAATAATGCAAATAGACCAAAACATGACAAAGCCGGGTCGAAAATATACATGGACCCGCCCATCATATTGGTAGGGGCAGGTTTTTTTTTTTTTAGCAATCATACTCGGAGTATATCAGAATCTAAATATTACATCTCCTAATATTGGTAGGGGCAGGTTAGTAATAGGCAAAATTGCCAATGCCACCCTAATCCGAGTCTCGCAAGATTTTCTGAATCAATGAAACTAAACAAGGACCTAAGGCCTAGGTAGTGATGCTCTAACCACTTGAGCTATCCACTTTGTCATTTCATGACATAGTACTTATAAGCAATTACTCCGTATAATACAATGTTTTACACTTTTTTAAAAGTAAATTAATTGTAATTTTTTTAAAATTTATCTTTAAGATTAATAAATACTTAGATAAATGTGTTTGAAATTACAAGTATTAATTAAATGAAAAATGAAAAACTAATCATTTTCTGTATTCATTTAAAATGAGGAAGTATATAATAATATTCAGCAAGCATTGATCATCTAGTACTCACTAATCACTATGTAATTATCCACATATATAATCCAAACACATGTTCATATATATTTTACTATTTTACAAAACTATAGTAGTACATATTAGAAAAATAAAACAATCGGTTTTATTACATAAATTAGTTGTGAGTGATAATTATGATGAATACATATATATCGTATAAGTGTTTATAATTTGAAAAAAAAAAAAAAGGAAAATTAATTAGTTAAACCAGCAGGTCTGTGCAAGGGAGGTAGTGGTCGGTCATGGAGGACAGTAGTAGTATTCTTGGAAGTTCGGAAAACCTTGAAGGGACTACTAAAATTCCAAAACTTAGTTTTGGGTTGTCGGCGGAGGGATCCAGACGCCGTCAGAGTGGCGGCGGCGCTTACCGACCTCGACCTCGTCACCATCCTCGCGAAATCTTCAATTTTGTCATTGCTGTCGGAATTCTCATCATGACCACCTCCGATCGCCCCCTTTAGCGGATCGGTTCTTGTCGTCTTGCTTCTCATCAGACCCGAGAGGAACGACGGCGTTTTGTTATTTGAGCGGAGGAATGGGACGGCGAGGGATCTGGAGCGACGGAAAGAGGGCTCGCCGGATGAGGAGGAGGAAGAGGAGGCCGTGGAGGCGGCGCAGGGACAATTGCAAGGGCGGATGGCGCCGCAATCGGGGCAGAGAGAGCCGAGGCGGTCGCGGAGGCAAGCGGGGCAGACGCCGTTGCGTCGTCTCCTGGACTGGTGTTTCGGACATTTCCAGACGTCTTCTTCTTCCACGTAGATCGCCATTCTTTCTATTTCCAAGTGAGAGACTACTGCTGCTTTGTTTCTGTTTTAATTTGTTTGTGATAATATTAATTGTGTGTCTATATATATATAGAGAGACGGATGAAGCGGTCTTAGGTTGACCAGACTATAATTAGTAAATTGTGGTATACAACAGGACGCGTACGCTGGCTTAATCACTTTTTTCGCTATTGGCACCTAAACGAGTCGTAACTCTTTCATCATCCTTTCCCACTCTCATTAAAAATAATCACTATCCAAATTTAATACTAGTATTATATTTATTTCTTCCTAAACGAATTTTAATTAATTTAAATAGGTAAACTCTAGTTTAAAGAAAAATGTATGTTATTAAACTGAAAAGTACAACAAAATATTACTAAAAAGTGTAAGTCACTATAACTAAAAATATTATTATACAGTTTAATAATTGAAAAGTGCAACACCATTTACCAAAAAGTGTAAGTCAGTAAAACTGAAAAGTGCAACATGTACTAGGGTGCACCCATCAGACCAACCCATTTAAATATTGGGGAGTCTATTTATAAATAAAATGATTGATGACAATTTAAGTAAATAAATGATAGTTGAAAGATAAGATAAAATAGTGTGGATAATATTATTTTTAAAAAAAATGAAAGAATATAATGGGAAAAATGTATAAATAATGAAATGGGATAGAGTGATTTTTTTTTTTTAATGAGACCAATTAATTAGAAATGAGTATACATAGAATTAATCGAGAAGTGAATAAATAAGTAAAGTACTTCCAATTTTTAAATCTTTGCATTTATCTCAGAACTCAATATATTTATATATTACGCCAAAATTGTACTCCATTTTTTGTATTCTACTTAAAAATAAAAGAAGTACTCCGTAGTAGATATTTTTTGAGTTGTGGGACAGTGTATGTTGGCACTACAAATCTCGAACCATCGAATCCTCGTCCTCATTCATACACACTTGTACGGTTGTACCAAGCTTCATATTAATTGAATAACTTTGTTTTAGATTATTTATATTTTGTATAAATTAATCTAGGATATTTAATTACTTAATTGAAACCAATATCAGACACTACAGAACTGTTGTGCAAGTTTGTAAATTACTCTACATTTCAAGCTGCTACTACTAATTAATTTATTATTGAAAAGAAAAAATAAAAAAAAATTGAGACTTAAAATGTTACTCCCTTCTCCTACCAGATAGTCTGTTTTATACTGGATTAAATCCTATCATAAATAATCATAGAAGACTTGTATACCATTCTCTTATACTCCCTCCGTCCCGTGATTACTTGCACACTTTCTTTATTGGAACGTCCCAAAATTACTTGCACACTCTTAATATGGAAATAACACACAAAATTAATAACCTCACAACATCATTTTATTTTCAAATTTGCCACTCATTTTTTTTCATACATTTCACTTTACACATCATCAAATTACCTAAAATACCCCTCATTTATCTTACATCATCAACCACTAAATTCATTTTTCTTAAACAACGTGTCGGTCAAATTATGCAAGTTGGGAGTATCATTTAATAATAAACAATTTTGACATTAAAACATGTGTCAAAATGGATAAAATATTGTTATGCACTTCTCCTCATGAAATTATTACAAATCTTTTACCATGAATATCAATTAATTGATTGGTTGTTTTTGTGGTCTACTTACCTGCTGCATAGTACAAAAAAATTAATACAGGGATTGACTTTTACTCACCAAAAAGGCAAAAAGAGAGAAAATTAAACTTTGAAATTGAAATTCTCGTTTTGGCTCAAAAGTCTCAACGCACTCTATAAACTTTCACTATGCAATAACAACGGTCCAAGTTTTCTTACCAACAACTAACTTCAAATATATATGAAGAGAATTACAATAAAGACCCACAGATTTTAGATTGAAATATCTAGTGAAATCAAATTTGGAAAATTAATAACAGACCCAACAAAGTTACCCAAATTCTTTTTAAGGGCTGTATATTTTTCACCCTTAAAGTTTTTTTTTTTTTTCATATCATGAAAGTCACATTAGAAATTTAGAACCTATGTTTATTTATCTCACTTTTTATGATTGAAATTAAAAAGAATAAATACTCAGAATTAATGAAATGTAACCTTTAGAAAGCAAAGCTGTGATGTTTTTTAAGGTTATAAAATATTTTTTTAAACATCTTTACACAATTTGACTGGTTGTGATTTGTGAATAACCTCATCCTATTAGTAATAAAAAAACAAGATGCAATTAATAAAGCAAATCACGCGTTTTATTCTATATGTTTTAATAATACTATTATGTTAATAAAATAATTATATTGTAATATTTCTGACGTAATAAAGTTTTTTAACATATTTTATTTTTGCAGCATTTGATTAATGCAGTTTTGCTTATCTATGCATTACTGTAATTTTTGTAAGAATTTATTTATTTATTTTGTTATGATTTGTAGTTCTTCTAAAAATAAATATAATGCATTCGTTTTCTCACAAAAAAAATTCGCATTTGTGGCATACAAACAAAAAAATAGGCAAAAAATATATATAAAGGGTATTGTTGGTTATAAAAGAATTATTTGGAAGTAAAGTTAATGATAGTTTAAATAATTAATTAAATGATAGTTTGGAGTAAAATAAATTTGGTAGATAGATAAATAAAGCAAGTGAAAATAAATTTTATAGAAGTAGGAAATAATATTTTTTAATAATACAACGACTAATACTAAACTAACAAACTCATTTAATAAAAAGAGAAGAAGCTAAAGATACACGTAAAGTGCAAACAAATTACCCATTTAAACTTATTTTAGACTATGCGTTTTACAAAATACTTACCATTCAAAAGATTATACTCCTTTCCAGATTTTGTACACATGCCCTTTTTTTTTTTTTTTGGAATATTGCAGCTACAGTGATTGTTGAAGAATCAACACATCTAATTATTTTGAAACTGAAAAAAAGAAATGTTATTGAAACTGAAATTTACAACTCATATCGTGAGTATTTATAGAACACAGTCATGTTAACTTCCTCTAACTGCCTATCTTCTAGGGTCTTCTAGTTTCTTCTATTTAATTAATTCCAGGCTAACTTATTTGTTCTTTAAGCATTTAACATGCTTCGGAGGACAATGGGCCTCCTGAAGAACCGAGCCCAAGAGTAGAACAAAGTAAACGAAAACGTGCAGGCAATGACGGAGCCACATAGGGCCCAGCGGGGGCAGTGGGCCCCCCACCAATTTTTTTTTTTATGTATATTTCTTCTGTTTTATAATTATTTGTATACTTTTTTTTTATTTGAGATGTTTCAAAATTATTTGTACACTCATAATATGTAAATAATCTACAAAATTAATATTCTCACTACATCATTTTATTTTTAAAATTGTCACTCATTTTAATCTACATTCTTCCCTACATTTCACTAATTTTTTTTTAACACCTCATTAAATTTCTTTTATACCTCACTAAATCACCAAAAATACACCTCACTAAATTCACATTTCTTAAAAAGTGAACTTATCAACGTATTCAAGTCATTACGGGATGGAGGGAATATATTTTAAGTTATACATTTGTCTAATAATTTTAACACCGTTTCACCTATTATGAGTTGGAACAATCAAAATTTATAATGAATTAAATATAATATTATTTTGTCTTTATAGTAATGTAAATCGGGCCCCCCAATCTAAAATTCCTGGCTCCGTCACTGCGTGCAGGTGCCAACGGCTTGGTAAGTATATCAGCTGGTTGACACTCTGTTGGCACATATCGAACATCCAAAATCTTGTTTTGAACCTTCTCGCGCAGGAAATGAACGTCGACTTCGATATGCTTAGTCCTCGAATGAAAAGCCGGATTGAAAGCTAGGGTGATAGCTCCCTGATTATCACACCATAAGATAGACGGTGCTGCCAGCGGAAGATGCAGTTCGGAGAATAGTGTGTTGATCCACAAAATGTCAGTTGTGGCTAGAGCAAGTGCGCGATACTCGGCTTCGGTACTACTACGAGCGACCACTCCTTGCTTTCGTGAGCTCCAACTGATCAAATTAGTTCCAATCTTAATGCAATAACCTGATGTGCTGCGTCTGTCGTCCATGTTGGCTGCATAATCAGCATCTGCAAAACCCTCAATTCTAAAATTAACAACAGGAGAAAACAATAAACCTACAGTTAGTGTGCCCTTCAAGTACCGCAAGATCCGCTTACAAGCCTTCCAGTGATTGATAGTTGGTGCATGGAGGAATTGAGATAGTTTGTTCACGGGAAAAGATATGTCGGGGCGGGTGAGTGATAGATACTGAAGTGAGCCAATAATGCTCCGAAAAAGAGATGGTTTATCAAACGGTGCACTGTCTGTGAGGGAAAGTTTAATTGCAGGGCAGATGGGGGTAGGACAGGTGGTACACGACTGAAGACCAACTTTGGATATTACATCTTTGATATATTTAGATTGAGTGAGAATGATTTTTGAGGGAGAGACGAGAGCTTCGATACCAAGGAAATAATTGACCACTCCAAGATGCTTAAGAGAGAATTGTTCATGTAACTTTTGAATGAGGTGAAGCACAGCACTAGAGTCATCTCCTGTAACCAATATATCATCAACGTATACCAATACAACCAGCATTTTGTCTCCAGTGGTAGTGTAAAATAGACAAGAGTCTGCCGTGGAGTGCATCAAGCCATATGATAAGAAGAAGGAGGTTAACTTATCATACCATGCCTTTGGCACTTGCTTAAGTCCGTAAAGAGATTTAACAAGTTGACACACATGATCTGGCTTTTGGGGATTACGAAAACCTTCAGGTTGATGAATGAACACACGCTCTTGAAGATCTCCATTCAAGAACGCATTGTTGATGTCCACCTGTTGGATACTCCATCGTCGTGTAATAGCAAGAGTGAAAATGACACGTAACGTGATGGGCTTTACCACTGGACTGTAAGTGTGAAAGAAATCGACTCCTGCAGTCTGCTGAAAACCACGAGCAACCAACCTTGCCTTATAACGCTCAACTGACCCATCTTTGTTGTACTTAACTCGAAACAACCACTTGGTAGTAATAACTTTCATATTCGGCTCAAACGGAACCAATTTCCATGTACCTTTGTCAATAAGAGCATTATACTCAACATCCATAGCCTTTTTCCATTCTGGAACACACAAAGCTTGGTCCACTGAATCTGGTTCAGTGAGGGGAGAAATCATAGTGGCGGAGAATATTCTTGGTCTAAATATGCCATTTTTTGATCGAGTGATAATTGAGTGAGTATTTGGATCAGAATGAGATATGAAAGGAGTATTTGTACTTGAAAATGGTGTGGATGATATACTGGAGGAGGAGGAAGTGATGTGAGTGTTTGAATGAGTAGTGTGTTCAGGAGAGGTTTGGGGAGAGTGAGAGGATGGATGAGAGAGGATAGGTGAATTTTGGAGAGATTGAGAAGAGTGATGAGAGTGTTGTGAAGGACTGGGATTTGGAGTGGGAGAAGTGGGATGTTGGATTAAGATTGGAGGGTAAGCGTGAGTGGATTTTTGAAGTGGAGTACAAGGTGTGCCATGATTTTGAGGAAATAAGGAAGCATACGGAAACTCACCTTCATTAAAGTCAACAGTGTTGGAGGTGTATATGCGTCCAGAAGGATGTAGACAGAAGTATCCCTTATGAATGGAGCTGTAGCCAATGAAGATACATTTCGAAGACCGAAACTGTAACTTGGAAGAATTGTATGGGCGTAGAAATGGGAAGCACGAGCATCCAAACACTCGTAGATGAAACAAAGATGGAGTGTTGTTAAACAAAGCAGAATGAGGAGATTTATCGTGCAACACTGGTGTAGGGAGAAAATTAATTAGATAAACAGCAGTGCTGAACGCATTCCACCAAAATCCCATCGGCAAAGAACTACGAGATAGCATTGCAAGACCAAGTTCAATCACATGTTGATGTTTTCTCTCAACAAGTCCATTTTGTTGATGTGTATGTGGACATGAATGTCGTAACAGAATGCCAAGTTCACGCAGCCTGCTAGTAATAGCCAAAAATTCACCGCCCATGTCACTCTGAAACACCTTCACCTTCTTACTAAACTGTCTCTCCACAATAGAAATAAACTGCATGATAGTTGCACATACATCCGATTTCAATCGTAATGGAAATATCCACGTATATCGTGTGAAATCATCAACAATCAACAAATAATATTTAAAACCTTCATTTGAAACCGTTGATGCTGGCCCCCAAACATCAATATGTAAAAGCTCAAGTGAAGAAGTAGTATGATGTGCAGTAGACAAAAATGACTTCTGATGCATTTTACCCAAATGACAATCATCACAAAAAGTACTTTTATTGCATACAACTGGAATGTGTAAATTGCGTAGTACTTTGGCTAGGGTATCACCACCCGGATGGCCTAATCTGTAATGCCAGAGCTTATACAAATCAACACCACATTTAGAAACATTATTACAATAAAAAACTGTAGAATTCTGAGATCTGCTATCAACATGCCCAAAGTCCAGCTGATAAAGTCCATTCTTAAGAGCACCCTTCAGAAGAATCCTGTTTGTGTTCACCTCCTTAATAAAACACGAGTCAGGATGAAACTCAATGATAGCATTATTGTCCCGTAAGAATTGAGATATACTAAGTAGATTTTTGGTAATTTCTGGCACATGAAGTACATTATTCAACACCACAGAATCAGTCTTATGAATGCACGGTAAACTCAAAGCACCAACATTTTGAATATTAATATTTGACCCATCACCAACTGTAAGACAAGACTGACCTTGATATGGCGAGCTTATTTGCAAATCACTCATCTGAGATGTAACGTGGTGAGTGGCCCCACTGTCAACATACCAAGTGGGGAGTGCACTCGAAGTAGATGCCACAGCAGCATGTGGTTGATAGGAGAATGGTGGATGTGTGTAGGTAGATGAATTTGGGAATGAGTGTTGCACCAGATGTGCTTGAGCAGGAAACGAAGAAGGATTATGAGGTCGAGGAGAGTGTCTGTGAGCAGGAATATGAGGATGAGGTGATGTGATTTGAGCTGGTCGATTTCGTGAAGGATCTAAGCCGTGGAAGTTAGGGTCATATCGCTTAAAGCAAGTTGTTGCAGTATGAAAGTTTCGGCCACACAATTGACATACAATACGAGGCTTAGGAAATTTAGATTTACCTCTGCCCTTACCATCATCTTTCTGAACATAATTTGCCATCGGATTCACATGACCGCTGGACGACTTTGTTGAAGAGATTGAGGCGCTCGTGTTGAAATGTAACAGACGCATTTCGTGAGTGTGAAGAATTGTTTGAACCTCAGCAAGGCTTGGAAGAGTGCCTCTCGTGGTTAAGCTCACCACAACTGCTTCAAATTCAGGCCCTAAACCTCCTAACACATAAAGCACCAGATCATCATCATCAATGGTTTGACCGGCTGCGTGTAACCCATCAGCAATCATCCGCATTTTTAAAAGATATTCATCAATTGATAGGGCATCCTTCCTCAAAGTCTGAAGCTGTAGCCGTAAACTCATCACTTTTGCCGCAGATTGCGACATATGCAATTCATCAAACACCTGTCAGACCTCAAACGCAAGTGTGCACCTGCTAACATGTCCTAGCATACCATCAGAGATCGAACTCAACATCCAGCTTAGGAGAAATTGGTCACGCCTGTGCCAAAACCGCGCATCATCACTTGAATTCGGATCTGGTATCTTATCCGAAGAACAAATCAACACATCCTCAAAGGCATGTGCATTCACTGTCGCCAAAACTTGCGATCTCCAAAAAGTGTAATTATCATTATCCAATCGAATGCTGAGAACGATGAATCGAGGCAATGAAGTAGAGGAAGATGTAGACATGATTATCGAATCAGAGAAGAAAATTAACAGAAAGGAGATGAACAGAGAAATTGATAGAACAGAGATAGAAGAAAGGGATTAGAAGAATAACACCAAAACCAATCACAGGAAATCTGTAACCGACTCAGGATACCATGTTGAAGAATCAACACATCTAATTATTTTGAAACTGAAAAAAAGAAATGTTATTGAAACTGAAATTTACAACTCATATCGTGAGTATTTATAGAGCATAGTCATGTTAACTTCCTCTAACTGCCTATCTTTTAGGGTCTTCTAGTTTCTTCTATTTAATTAATTCCAGGCTAACTTATTTGTTCTTTAAGCATTTAACAGTGATTAGGTATGATAAATAAATTTCAATTTAAATAAATAAGAATTATGATAAAAATATTAATTTTATTTTGATATATATTAAATTTGGACAAAATATTTACCTACAAAATTTAAATCGGTAAGTACAACTTTACAATTTACTTTTATGAATAAACTGATAAATAAAAATAAGTAAGAATACGTTTATGCCCCCCAACCCCGAAAAATACTCCATACAAAGAATTAATTTAGGGGGAAAAGGGCCAAAGAAATAGCGTTTGCAATTGCTACATCGAAGATGAATCTCATTTGCAATCGCCTATCTGTTGGACCAATCCCATAATCGCATGTTCTGTGCTGTGCTACGGCGGTCTGTCTGTTGATGGTGTTTCCCGGCGCCTATTTTTTCCGCTTGTGGTAGTTTTGGCCTCGGGAATTCTTGGGCCAGGTGATTTTTTATCTCTAGTTTTAAGATTTATTCATTAATTTCTTTCCTTATTTATGTTTAGAATTAGGCCTAAATTCTTTAATTTATAGGTGAATTAGAGGATGGTGGTTTCAACTTATTTATTTGAATTTACGCACCAGAAAGGCTTTCGTGGGTGGAGCTGTGCGGCCGAATTTTCTCTAGAAAGCTGTTTAGAATGTTAAGTAACAGACAATTTTTAGGCTTATGGGAAGCTCATAGATTTGTTTTTGTTATTCTTATTGTGTGAAGAGTGAAAGACGTTATTTAATTTGGTTCCTGTTTTTCTCTCTCTTTTTCATGTTTAACTAAATTAGGAGATGGATTATGTAAGAAATTGACAAGTGTTTCAATAAATCACAGAAGAAAATGGCAGCTTGCAAAATTTGAGTGTACTTAAATTGGTAATGGCTGGCTTGAAACTTGATGATAATTAAATTCTATGATGAATTTAAGTTACTTTCCAGATCTTCCCACCCCAAACACGCAGTTTGGGTACAATTTTGGAAATGAAAAACCATTTTTGACAAAAATAACTAGAAAGAAAACAATGTTTATTTTAGGCCTAGGGTTCAAGGGAAAATTGGAAAAGAAAAAAGAAACTAAGAAAGAACATCACTGACCTTTTTGTGTATCTTATCTTTGTTGCTGCTTTTTTTACTTATGCTGTGCTTTTAATTCTCTCCTTGTCATAGGAAGAGATTTACAAAATCTTCATTTTAGTTAAAATTATATCACCTTCATATAGCAAGATACTGCAAATCTTGGATTTAGATAAGATTAGTCTATTGTACAATTCCCCGTATAAGGGCTCCAATATTATTTCTTTGAAGTTTTATTTTTTCCCATGTACAACTCTAGCACTAGGAACCCTCTTGCGCCTAACGCCCTTTACAACTATGGTGAAATGAAAATTTTCTAATCTGTAAACGTCTTGAAGCATGCTTGCATCTTCGTTTCTCCAGCAATATTCTTCTTCGATTGTCAGTTCAAGTTGTGATCAACCTCTTGAAGGTGGTAACTTTGCTGAATTTTTTCGTCTCTCTCACTGTATAGCAAGGTATTAGGGAGTTTTGGAATAAGGATTTATGTTGAGTGAAAAGTTCATTTCCTGTATTTTATGCACAAGTTATAACATAATGAGAGTAGCAGTTACTTAAATCTGCTATTTGGAATAGGAATACCGACCCATAGATTAGTTGAAAGAGAGAATAACAAAGATTGTGAAGCCAGCCTAGTTAGCTTCCACACATGATAATGGTTTTGGCTTGTAAAGATAACAAGAAAATTTGGAACCACAAATTTGCTAAGGGGGTGTGCTAACGACCCACTCTCCTGATTGACTACTGTCACCCCCAAACCAAGGTGAACCTTTTCTAGCATGTTTTGTCTTCATTTACACGTTCCTTAAGAAATATCTCAGAAGTCAGAAGGTCAACCATCCATAGATTACTCCTAGTCAATCACATTTAACTTGAGAGTTCAATTGAAACGAGTACCAGAGAAGAAGAAGCACCTTCTTGGTATAGAAACGAGTTATATTGACACACCCACCAGTTATTAGTTATCACATTACAGGATTGATAACATGGTCCACTAGTTATTTTCTCCTGAAAGTAGTAAAGGTGCTTTTATAAAGTAGGTGAACTTCTGGTAGTCATAACTTGTCATTAAAATGGCACGACTAATACTGCTGCTATAGGCTTATCATTGCGGTAGATGGATCTGTCAACTTGAGTAAAAGTTTCAAATTTGAGTTCACCTCCTTGAGTTGTAACATAAAGTCGAGTAATCCTTGCACTATTGGGTTCAACATGCAACATACCAATTCTTAGGTTCCCAGTGTTTGACTTTAGGTTTCTTGAACATGCAATGCAAGTGATATTGTGTAATACTCCAGTAATCTGTAAAAGGGACCTCCCATTCTAACCTTCCCTATTTTATAAAAAAATGGTTTCCTATAAAAAATAAAGAAATACTTGAATATGTAAATCAAATACGGAGTATTTAATATTAGGTACATAGCAGCTTGGTCATTGGTGGGCGCCAAAAGAAAACTAAGAATTGAAGTTCTCATGTATGGTATACTAGTCCAAGAAATCTAATACTTCTAAGGTAGGACCTATTTTAATCCTAATCCACCATTGGAGTGGATCTCTAGCCATCTTTCATACAGTTGAAAGACAGTAGTAGTGACATAACAACCGCAAAGAAGAATAAAATGAGTATAAAACTTCTCTATTAAGTTTGGTGTGAAATGATTAAATTGATTTTACCATCAGTTAATTGTGCATTCACTGGCAGCATTGTGCTGCTAATTTATTTGACTGATTTTCCATCTCTATCTTTTTTGCCAACTGAATATCTCTGCTGAAGTTAGCCACATCGATTTATAGTTGCCAGAGTTGTTAAAAAAGATTTGTTCGTGTGAGACTTTTTTTCCCTTTAGGCCCTCTTTTCTTATGGCTGTTATATGCCTTCTGGTGGAGCTAACATGCATTAGACCATCTAGGATGTGCTGTTGCTATTGCAATTTACTTAGATTAATAGGTTCGATTTAGAAGCTCTGTTTGTTATCTGTTAATTGCAGTTGAGCTTTTACAGGGGCTTAGTTTTTAAAGATCTCCATTATGTAACTGCAACATTTCCGCAAGTAAGATATTTGGCTTGCCCAAAAATGAAAGAATCTCTCTCTAGACATTTTCACTATTCGATACTCGGCAGTTTTAAACCAAAAATATACTTTAGGGATCTGTCGAAACAAAACATACTTTAGGGACTTGAAAATGCATTTTGCCCACACACAAACATATATCATCATAGGAATCTTCAGTTGGCTGTCAAACATCTTTTCATCTGCTCCTGTTGCAGCTTATTAGTTCATGTATGGTGATTTATTCTAAGTCCAATTTTATGTTGTAGAAACGAAGTCTGGTGCAATTTCTTTCTCTTGAAAGTCAATATAAATGAATTTGGCTGTGCATGGAAACTGGAGCTGGTTTCTGGATCTACAGATATTTAGTGCCTCAAACAGACTTGACTTGCAGAGAGAATATTTGATATTTTGGGTTGGGAAATTTCTTGTTTTTTGATTATTTAGTGCCTCAAAACAGACTGAACTTGTATATTAAAATGGATAATGGACAGAATTTTGATCATTGCAGAATGGATGGTTCTGTGCTGATGCATCATGATGAAAAAGAAGCAGTGGGAAGTCCTGGCGACATTTTGGTACGTCGTTTAAAGAATCGAGAGAGGCAACGTAGATATAGGGCTCGAAAACGTCAGGAAGCTGATTTAAGAAAGGCATCAAGTGTTGATCAATCAACTCATTATCAGCAACTACCTACTCAGATTGTATCTGTACCTGTGGAGGTTGACATCTCTGTAAATATAACTTCCCCTGATTTCTCGACCCGTGTTCATTGTCAAAGAGATTGGAAGAAAGATGCCCGAATGGCCCATATTCACAAAAAACAAGAAACGGGCCCTGTTGGCCCGACCAACACTGCCATCACAACTTCTTTACCGACCTTTGTGGAATGTGGCGTTCCAGCAGATTTAGAGTCGAATAGTTCAAATATTCCAATTCTTGATAATAGTGTGACACCGGAATCACAATCTAGCCGGAGACATTGGAAGGTCGAGGCAAGAAATAAGAGAAGTTTAGAGTGACTGGGACCGAACTGGTGGGATGGGTATGTCTCTGTACTATGCTTATACTTATGGATCTGGATGCCTCCATTAACATGAGGGTCCTGTTGCATTTGGACCCTTGGATCCCTCTCTTTCACACACGGTGTGTGTGAGAGAGAGAGGGATCCAAGTGTACAAGTGCAACAAGACCCTCCTGTTGCTATACTTATAGGTTCTTTCAAATGAGAATAAAATTTTTAGGAGTTTTGTCAATTTATGACCTAAAAAATAATTAAACTATCAATTAGGATTTGAATGATTTTTTTCCAGATTGACAAATTGTCACCACCAAATTACGTGCCGAAAAAAATAATGTTCCCTCTTTCGAACAATTTCTCAAATAACTATTTTTCTCTTGCAGTTTCAGACATGAATCATCTCAACAACAAAATCCTAATATGCAGTTGCATTTTCTTGAAGGTGAGTGCAATCGAAAACAAATTAGATCAGTTGTTATCTTTCATTTACATTGGAGTTAGCTAATAGTATTATTATGTCGCCTACTTCATTTTCAATGCATTATGTAGTGTATGTATGTTTATTGTAAAATGTTAGTTACTAAATTTACTACTCTGTTTTCAAGGTATGTATGTGTTAACTGTCTGTCTCTATGTTCTAGTTGCTTTGCTTTACATGGAGTGTGTATTATCTTATCAGTGCTTATTGTTTGCCACTATTTACAATTTTGGGCATGTAAATAATGGTGGATTGAATTGGCAATTTAATTCCTTTTAATCGACATTGACTAAATAAAAACGTTGTTCTAGTAACACTAACAATTTTGAGAATTCTAGACATTAAAATTGTACAGTATAAAATGAATTCCCTCCTGGTTTCAATTTTTTCTCTGAATTCCCTCCCCTTCAATAAAACCTCTTTAAATTAATATTGTCGGGATAGTGAAATTTCATTAATATTGTCGGGATAGTGAAATTTCATTAATTTAGAGAGGTATTAATTAATTGATAAATTAATAATTAATTAATCGATAAATTAATAATTAATTAATAGTTAATTAGTTAATAAATCAATAATTTATTATTTAATAGAGGTATTTATTTTTAGTGAACTTATACTTAATTACATAAAAAATATATGAATATGGAGTATGTTTTTTAACAAACATGATTACTAAATGTATAGATGCTTGAATCTAGTACTTAAATTAAATATTGGAGTACTATGAACAAACATGAATGTTAAAACTTAAATGTACAATGAATTGAATTCAGTTATTTGGTGCAAATACTATGAATCTTTTTGTGAATAAACATGAACTTGAATCTTAAATATACTTGAACTAAATATTATTAACTTGAATTATTTGATGTACTAAAATGATGAAAGAACTAGTACTATATAAACAAATAAAAAGTTTAAAAAATCATATCAGTACAATTGGTAGGCATGTTCAATGGTTAGAAATAGCCGGTTACGGTTTGGGGAAATCGGCAACCGTAATCGAACCGCCAAATCGCGGTTACGGTTACAATTTTTGAACCGGTGGTTCGGTTATAAACCTTCGGTTCGGCGGTTTTTTTTTTTAGTTTTTTTTTCTTCATTTTTGCTCGTTTTCGCTCGTTTTTTATTCGTTTTAACTCTTATTTTAGAAAATATATTACTAGAATTTAATAAAAAATATACGGAGTATAACTTAAATTTATACATAGAAAATAGAAGAATTGTATATTAAAAATAAAAATAGAAAAAACCGCCAATACCGATGGTTTGAGGTTTGTCAAAATATAAAATCGAAATCGAACCGCCATTTTTTTATTACTGTTCGATTTTTTAATAACTTTCACCGAATTGATTAGTAAGATAACCGATGCATGTGTACTGACTAGTAACCAGGGCCGGTCCTAGGAATGTCTGGGCCTGAATCGAACTTTAAAAAAAGGCCCTGTCCCTTTATATTTTTTATTCTATACGTACGAACTTATGAAACATAATGTAAAATAATTTTTAAAAAACTAATAATGTATAAATTTTAAAGGACTAACAATATAGATATTTTTTTACACATTTTAAAATTTTTAATTAATACTAGAATATTTTTAAAGATTT
The DNA here is from genome assembly GCA_963675135.1 of Galeopsis tetrahit. Classification (NCBI taxonomy): domain Eukaryota; kingdom Viridiplantae; phylum Streptophyta; class Magnoliopsida; order Lamiales; family Lamiaceae; genus Galeopsis; species Galeopsis tetrahit. Next base: position 60,666,303 of record OY776134.1, on the reverse strand, counting down.
TAAGTTATTTAATTTTAAGAGATTTTTCAGATTTTTAATGTAACTATTATGATTTTTAGAAAATTTAATGAGATTTTTAGAATTTTTTATTTAGACAATTTTAAATTTTTAGAATTTTATTTTATTTTTTATACAAGTAATATTTTATTTTAATGAGATATTTATAAATTTTTAATATTATTTTTTAATTTTCAAATTTAATGGATGTAAATTGAACAATTTGCCCGAAATCTCAATTTTTGACGACATTTGTTGAGACTTTTTTCTTCTAGTCTTATATAGTTATATTAATATTTCATATTATAATATATATATATATATATATATATATATATATATATATATATATAAATAAAAGATATCTTAAATAATGGGCCCATAAAAATTTGAAATATTTCAGGGCCTGAATCGATCGCCTCGTTGGCCTTACATTAGGACCGGGCCTGCTAGTAACTCATCATCCACTTGTCATATGATCCTATTTGTTGATAACATTCATTGAATGCGTGCGCACTCTCATTTGTCCCATCAGCCCCTTTCTCTTCACCCCACTCATTGGACTCTAGTGTCTCTCTCAACTTTAAAATATTCAATAAATTAATTATGAAAAAGGAAATGTTTATAAATTAATTATTTCTGGAAGTTGCCATATACTGTATCATCATGTCCTCTCTATCCAACTTTTTTTTTTTTAATCAATTAATTTTGTCTCTCACATTAACAAATGATTATATCACTATGCACCAGCCCAAAAATTTGTTGGAATTACTGCAAATCGACCACATTTACACCCTAAAAATACATACTCAATCTAACACAATTAATAGTAATATTACATCACATATTCTTATACACTTAATTAGACATAAAATTACATAAAGCTGTACACAAAAACTCCAAGCAAATATATACTTATCACTATTTATCAAGATTTAACCATTCTAATTTTCACCTTCCACCATATTCTCAGAAAAAAAAAGAAAAAAAAGAGAGCATATTATCACTATTTCACCCTATATTTCACCAATTACTTGAACCGCAATTTGTTGGGGGAGCCCCAGCAAAAAAAAAACAAAAGTTGAAAGCTAGATTTATATCATTACAGAAGTAATTACTACTACATAGTATCACGATTACAAACCACTATGAATGAGTTGAGAAAAAAAAATGACAACACAATATACTTCTAAGAGTTGAGGAACAACACAAGAATGAGTTCACTGGAGGTTGGATACTGCTCAACACCTCTCTTTTTTATTTCAACTTAACCAATAATATTAAGACACATACATGTTTGCCACTACTACACTGTGTTGTGTAGCATAGACAAATTCCAAAAATGTGCGAGAGTTCCCCTAATTACAATATGTACAAGACGTAAAGACTAGCAGACGAGCTCCCTGCTTGATCCGTTGGCCAAACGGAGCAGCCCAAAAAGTGATCATCGTAGTATGCAAGGCCACTTTGCATTTCAACTTAAACTACATGCTCAAAACTAATGAAAGCACAAATGCATGTACTACTAATAGAAAGAGACCTGACTCACATAAGCTGCTCAAGCTAGTTCAATTGTCAACAAAACAAATTTATGGGGTTTCAGCAATCTTTGACATCAAAGCTATTCTAAGCTGATCTTGGCTAAAAAGGCGTCCCTCCATCTTAACCGTCGCTTGTTGGATCATCAAATCATCGACAACCGACACACTAGCATGATGAACATCTAACTCCAACTCCTTAAGGGCCACCATAACAACTGCAGCTGGATGATTCCTCTTGCTACATTGGATTCTTATCATCGCATCCCTACCAATTATCTTCACATCTACATCTACACCCAATATTCTCTTTCCCCTCACCACCTCCTTACTCGACGTTTCCTTCTTTTGAAACTCGAGTAGCCTTCTTAGTTCCTGTTTATCCACCTCCACGCTTTGAAGCTTCGATTTCAACTCATTGATGTAAGAAATAGCGTCTCCGAGCAGTGAAGCTTTGTCCATTTTCGACACGTTTGGTACTACTGCTCTAAGGGCGTAGAACTTTTGGTTCAACTTCTCCCTCCTCTGCCTCTCTGCCTCCACATGATTCAGAGGCTCGTCTCTCCCGTTGGCGGGCTTTCTGCCCCGTTTTTTGGGCCGTTTCTCCGGGTCAACCACCGTGCTACTCTCCACCTCCTTCACCACCGATACCTCAAGATCCGACTGGTCGGATTCGACTACACAAATGTTGTCATTCTTGATCCCACTAGAGGTAAATGAAAGCATCCCCCCTTCCTCATTACTTCCCTTTGAAGTTGGGGGCCTTTTCTTGTTATCAATCACATTCCTATTCATTTTTGAACTCTCACCAAAATCAAGAATCTCCCCCGATTCAGGCTTACAATAAGTCCCACTATTACTTCCATTAAACCCAAATTCAGAGAATTTTAACTCCCTAGGAACAGAATTTAAAGCAGCAGAAGAAGAAGTTGGATTCTCATTACATTGAGTATTAGTGTTATTCTCTTTAATATCAGGGTCGGTCAACCAGAGGGCTGCGGGATCATTGTCCAGCAAGCCCGACCCGGCGACCGGACCCATTTCCACCCCATTAAAATTGAACAGAGTTTTAACCTTTTTCATAAGATCAGAGCTTTGAAAGATGACCTCCGTGGATCCAAGCTCAACGACGCCGTTGCAAGAGGGTATGCACACCAGTGTCTGAATCCCAAACCCCTGCGCCTGGCGGGCCCGCTCACAGTGAGACGACGCAAGTCTATCGGGTCCAGTAACCCAGACCGGGCTCAACGTATACAGCGCCTGACCCGGAATACCCAACCCGTTACCAAAAGACTGGGTCATGGATATGAGAAAGAACCACTCGGTATCAGTTACCTCTTCATCAACAGCTTCATCGGTAACAGTAGCTTGAGGACCAGCAATTAGAGAATTCAGATCTCGGAGAACCTTCTTCCGATGCTCCTGCTCAGATGCGGACGACGTCGTTCTGCGCCTGGATTTATCGTCCTCGCCTTTGTAGTAGCCGTCGCCCCAACTTAAGAGGGATGGGCCTCCATAGTCAACGACGGAAGATTGCCAGAAGATGGCGTAAGTCCAGCTCTCGCGGGCATTTTCAATCAAAGAGAGTAGGCGCTGCTGGAGGGTGTCTTGATTGAAGAGGTGTACGGCGGCAGGAGGCGGCGATGGAGTGAGGGCATATGAGGAAGGCCAGAAAGAAGTGAGATCGGAGGCGGAAGAGATGAAGGTGTCCATAGATTCATCGGCGGTATTAGTAGACCATGGATTCATGGGTGCAAGCTCTGTGAAGGGTGTCGGTAGACGATAATCAATCAATTCATACCCGAAATTCGAAGCGAAATGAGTCAAGTAGAAAAAGGGAATTTTTTTTTCATTTGTATTATCCTTTGATTATTGAGGGTAAGATCAGAGAGAGAGAAAGGGGCGGCTAATGATGAAAAGAAAAAAGCGGGCGAGGAGAGAGAGTTTGGTGCGTGTATATTAGGTGGAGGAATTTGAGTTGAATTTGGGTTCATTTGAGCTGAATTTCGGCGTTGGGTCTCTAATCCCTACTCTACTCAGCAAATAAAAGCTTTAGCAGCTCCGATTTAATCTGGGCCGTCTATTCATAAGCTTTCTGTACACCGTACAAGTCACATTTAAGAATCTACAAAACATTATAAAGACAAAAAAAAAAAAAAAACTCAGAACTTCATTATTATAAACACAAATATATTACTAACTCTTATTCAAAATATATGCACAACATTTTATTCTCATGCAAAAATATTAAAAAAATAAATTATTTTTTTATATTACATTTAATTAGTGATTGTACATCTCATAAAAAAAATACATTTATTATTTATGTAAATATTTAGTGATCTTAAAATTAAATTTAAAAAAAATATAATTATTTTACATTAAAATATGTAAAACGTCATATAATTTACAAAGAAAATAAAAGATCAAAAAGACTTATATTAAAAATATGAGGAAGTATTTATTATAAAGAAAAATAACAGATTATTTTTCTAAAAAAATTGTTAAAATTCAAATAAAAAAACTCTCTCATTTCAATGTTATTATAAGGAAAAATATGTGTTTTGATAATACATGCTTGTTTTACCATTAGAGCTGAAAAATTAGACCGCTCTGCCCAACCTATCCTGCCAAGCAATTTGGTGAACTATGTCGGGTCGACCCATATACTGGCCAGGCCTATAAATGGAAGTCCATCCTAGCCTAGCGGGCCTATAAAATACGAGTATGTGTAACTGAAAATACATATTTGTATAATTTATATTTATACAAATAATCATAATTAAAAATACACATTTCTAATATATTAACTATACATAATTTATAAACGGGCATAACTAGTAGTATAACATTACACTATATAGAAAGTTCAAATACAATTATAAATATTTCATAAATTTAAATTTCAAAGTCAAAATAAAATTAAAAATACAATACAGAGTAATATTTAAATATACGGTACTAAAGAAAAAACATTGATCGGGCCAAACGGATTGCTCACGGACCGTCGGGCCAAATTCAACCAAGTCCATTAGGCCCGCCAAGCCCATCGGGTCGGACCAAATAGGCCCAGTTCTATATGGACATAGTATAATTTTAGAGCCCAGTCTATACTAGGCTTCAGATTGACTGAACCGGCCCATTGGGTCAAACCTAAATTGCTGACTCTATTTACAGTAACACATACTGTATTTTCCCCTATAATAACATTGATTTGAGAGTGTATTTTATCTATTTCTTTATTTTCGTTAGACAAAACTTATATTAAACACTCTTACACATGAACGAGTTTTTATCACATATATATTGAATGATCAATGAACTTAGGGCAAGTTGGTGTCTAGCACAAAAGGCAACCTGTAAGAATTTGTTGGTACATCCAATGGAAAATAATAGAAAATAATGTTAGGAGATACAAATTGTCACTGAGAAAGACTATTGTGCCCTTAAAATAAAATCACATCTACTATCTTCTTTCATACTCTTTCTACTCAGTTATTTTATTAAAAAAATTATATTTCGATTTCTTATTTTTTTATTCAACCAATTTTTTTATTCAAACATTTTAATTCCAATTTTACTTGAATTTTAAATTCAAAATTTTACAAATTTCAGATTTTTTTTGTTTTTCAAATTATATTTTATTCTTTTTTACTCAATTTTTATATTTAAATTTCTTAGCTTTTCTAATTCACGCAAAAAAAAAAAAAAATTAATTCAAATTTAACTTGATTTTTTTTTATTCATTTTTCCAAAAATTTAGATTTTTTATTAAATTTTTTTAATTTAGTTAAAAATCTTTTTTCTCTAAGTCTTTGACGGGTCAAATCATACATTTTTATCAACTTAATTCAATTTTTTTATTCAAATTATTTTTCTTTAGTTTTTTTATTTATATTTTATTCAAATATTTAATTTTTATTTTATTCAATTTTTACTCAATTTTTTTGTTGAATATTTTTTTTCAATCAATTTTTTTAGTTCATTTTTCTTTATTCAAATATTTTAATTTATATTTTTTACATAATTAAAATATGAATATCGACATATATATTGAATATTGAACACTGAATCGATATATATTGAATATAATTAAATATTGAACATTGAATATCGATATATATTGAATATAATTAAATATTGAACATTGGATATCGATAAATATTGAACACTGAATATCTATATATATTGAATACGATGACACGATTGTTGAACATATATAATTACATTTAATTAAAATGTTGACATACAAGACTAGATATACCCAGAAAAAATGAAATAAAATAACAAAAGTAGAGAAATCGTACTAAATCTTTGCAATTAGAATGTGTATTTTTTCTTTAAGAAATGCTTGAGAGACATGCTCTTAAGTCGATTCTGGGGTGAATATAAATCAGATTTATATATAGAACACTAGCCACATAATCAGATTCATATATTGAATTATATATATGTTGAAATGTAATAATACATATTCTGCAATCATAAAAGGAACATGAACATCAGAAAAGTAAATACAAGATATAATCCTAAGTCGGCTTCTTCAAAGTTAACAAACCATGTTCAACACAGATTTGTAGAAGTTTCTTCAAACAAGTGAAAAAAGAATATATTTAAAAGGCATAGAAGATTCAATCACAACACAAATTTGTACAAGTTTTCTTCAAACAAGTGAAAATGAGAATATATTTATACAGGATAGAGGCTTCAATCACAACAGCCAAGTAAATAAAGATGTTAAAACAGAGTTGTTTACCAAACAACATATAACAACAATCAGTTTTTACCAAAGTGACGAACACACACAAAAATAACTTTAAAGGTGTATTTTTAAATATATATATGTAATAAACACATTTTACATATTATTAGGTAGCACGACAATAATTAGGATTTATATGCATTGCATATACTCTCCCTAAGAGGATGCCCAAAAACTGCCCGAAGGCGGTGAACCAAATGACCCCAATCTTGTTTTCTGTGATGACCTGCAACTAGAGTCTCCATTCCAAACAACTCACGGAAAAAACTGATCTACCAAACTAACAGTTTCTACGGCGCTACGACAATGTACTTATGGAATTCAAGTTATATACATACATCAACATATTCATTATACCTTGCAACTTCCCTCAAAGAACGAAGTAACTTCTTGCCCAATGGTGCAGCATAGTACCTGTACAGATTAATGTACAGATGAGAAAAACAAATACTACATTTAATCAGATGCAGACAAAACGGATTAGCAAAAAGGATTAGAAAAAATCCATCACTAGATTAGGACACAACTGCAATTCTCACGTCTTTAAAAAGAAGCTCTTTCAAGAGAATCTCTCTTTGATCACTTCTATGGGTCTTTAATGCTCAACAAAATTTCCAAACTACAATAATGTCAATGTCTTTTACAGGTCGTATAACCACACAAAAGACTAATCAAGAAACACTTAACGAGGTGCAAAAACTGGATTTAAAACTAGGTTGGTCTTTAAACACTACTCAATAATTTACTTCAATTTTTGGCCACTTATCACCTCACAGGAATGCAAATTGGGACGTGGGCATAATTGAAAAACAGGGCAATTTGGACGTGGGGCGTAATTGAGGATTATTGACAGATAAAGAAGAGAACCAAAAGTTCAGAAACTTATCCCTTTTCAGCTTAACTATACCTCCTAGGTTCATTTGTTTTTCAATTTTAATTTGCTAGACTTTATTTCTTATGGTTCAATAAATAACACAAAGAACAGAACACCCTGTTCTTGTTGAAAGACCACTCTAAGCATATTCAAGTATTTCAATGTACTATCGTTTGTTAATGTACTACTTTAATGTACGACATCTTAAAAACTAAGAAATTTTAGATTTCCACCATAACCACCAAAATCTCAGCAAATCAACATCTATTTCAAAAGGCACGACCAATTCATCGAACATATATGTGAGCATAAACGCAATAGCCGCACTCTCACACTACAGTTTCTTCAGATCTACATATACCACACCAAAATAAAATTTTAACAAAAATTACTCCAATGACATCAAACAAAACGCATAACCAATTATAGCACAAGTAGAATCTAACCTAATTTTTAAAGCGTTGACAGTAAATCATAAACTTCTTAGGTTCAAATTCTTCCACTTTTCAAACGCAAGCCAACTTCAGAAACCTTGCAAATTGATGAAACCGTTTAATAACCTGCTTCTTCCTAGAGAGTAGAAAATTTGGAAAAGAGGGTAGAAACTCACTGAGTCAACTTAGTGTGTCAACACCCCCAGAAAACCCTAGATCTACGCCGCCATCACGCGAGCGACGCAGATCGGAGAAGACGAGCCCCTTGACGGAGCATTCAGGCTCTGCAACGGGCGATATCGATATGCCGGGACTGAGATCGGGCGAATTCGTACCTTCACCGCAATTGTTTTCGGCTTCTTTGGCTCCGGCGGCGGCAGCTTCTCCACCTTCACACTCAGCACTCCGTCCTGACAAACCACCGAGATCTTATCCGTGTTCGCATCTCCGGGAACACAAATTTCCTCATCAATTTCCCCACGCGCCTCTCCATTCTCACGAACTTTGCCCCTTCCTCCTCCTCCCTCTTCTTCTCACCGCTGCTCAGAAGCACATTATCGTCCCCCCACCTGCACCTTGATGTCGCCCGATCTCACCCCTTCCATATCGATCTCAAACACGTACGAAATCGCATACTCCTTGATGTCGGCCGGTGTCGCCGCCATGGCCTTGGCGTCGCAAACGTAGGTCTTGGTTGGGGCATTGTTTGGTTTTTTGGCTTAGGAATCTTTGAAATGGCTAATAGAAACTATGAGAGAGAATAGAAAGATAGGAGAGATGATATGAGAGAGATGATAGAGAGAGATGATATGAGAGAGAAAAATAAGAGACGGTTGATTTGAAATCAAAGGGTAATTGAGACATTTTAACAGGGATTTTGTAGTGACAAGTTTTATTAAATCGACTTGTACCTTTTACCACTTAAGAGACAAATTTTGCATTAACAAGTCAATAATCTCATGAACTTATATGACCCTACCCAAATAATTATTTAAAGAAAAATAAGGAGGGAATGCTAAAGTAAAGCCCCGTCTTATATATGACACCGTCTCATACAAGACTCCCTCTTTTATTACGTCATTCATGGTATATAGAGAAAATATTTGTTTTAGTCCTGTAACTTTGAGTTATTCCAAAATAAATCCTTTAAATTTTTAACTTTACAAAATACATCCTATATCTTACAAGCTATTAATTTTTGTCCTTTTTTAAATCTATTTTAGTCCTTTAAGTTTAAAATCCAATTTTAATCATTTAAATATAATAAAATTCTGAAAAAAAATACTGATTTTAACATTTTTTTTTTTTAAAACATCATTAAAATATATATTTTTTAAAATTAAATAAAAATATCATCAAAATCTTAATTATGCTCAAATTCTACCTATCCATTTTTCCCTAATTAATTAAAAATATAAAAATCTGAAAATAAAAAAATATATATATACTAAAATCTAGAAATTTGAAAGAAAATTATAAATATGTATTAAAAAAGGGGACAATTCCAACTACCCCGGTCATATTCTCCAAATGTAAATTATTTGATTTATATAATGATTTATATAATAATTTATAATTTACATTTAGGGAATATGACACGGGTTTAGGGTTTAAATTAATTTCGACTCGATTAAAGCTCGTTTGAGTTCTACTCTTATAATTATCAAACAAGCTTAAATAAGAATTTCAAAAGTTAATAAATGTGCATTAAATTAATTGAAATGCGTTTTTATATGATTTAATATTATGTTTATCACTGTAATTACTTATAGAGTTTAGATTTAATTATACTTGTGTTCAATTTAGTTCGGGAAATAATTTCTTGGATGGGAGGTCTACGGATACATAAAATCTCGTATAATCTCGTTCAATTTATTATATAAATCATAATATAATTTACATTTGGGGAATATGACAGCGGTCGTTGGAGTTGTCCATTTTTTTTAACATATTTATAATTTTTTTTTCAATTTTCTAGATTTTAGTGTCTATTTTTATTTTCAAATTTTTATATTTTTTATTAATTAGGAAAAAATGGCTAGGTAGAATTTGAGCCTAATTAAGATTTTAATGATGTTTTTATTTAATTTTAAAAAATATATATTTTAATGATGTTTTAAAAAAATTATACATTAAAATTAGTATTTTTTTTTAAAATTTTATTAAAGTTTTTAGATTTTATTATATTTAAATGATTAAAATTGGAGTTTAAACTTAAAGGACTAAAATAGATTTAAAAAAGGACAAAAATTAATAGTTTGTAAGATATATGATGTATTTTGTAAAGTTAAAAACTTAAAGGATTTATTTTAGAATAACTCAAAGTTATAGGACTAAAACAAATATTTCCTCGGTATATATTGTGTCAAAATTTCAGTATTTAAATAAAACAGGATACGAGGGTATAGGGAATAGATGACAAGGTCAAAAATTCAGTATTTCAATAAGCCATAATAGGGTTTTGTACAATTTTTAAACATTAAGAGTATTTCGCGCAATATTTTTAAACCAGGAGTAATTTTTGTGTCATTAACCATATTGTTCATGTTAAAATATAAATTTAATATTTTGAATGGATGTGAAAATATGCTAAAGTGTTGATAAGAATAATTTTGAGCATACAAAGCAACTGATAATATAGACTTTCACACTTTACATATATTCAAATATATGAGATAAACTAGGTTGATAGGTCAGTTGTTAAAAAAAGTTGATTAACAAGCAATTAAAGAAAAACTAGTGACTACTAAGGGTGTGTTTGCAAACAATGGTAATTGATTAAAAGTGATTAAAATTGATTTTTGAAATAAATTTGAAAGATGATAGTGTTTTAAAATTAAACACTTTTAATCAATTTTGTATATGTTGTGATGTTTGCAAAACAAATAGCTTCTTTATAATTTTACAAAAATACCCTTATTACATTTGGATAAGTAATGGGTAAACATAAAATATTATTTAAATTGTGATGGCAAAAATGTAAAATTGGTTACTATAATGATGAGAAGCACATAGAAGCTATTAAAAAGTAGGTGGAGGGGTGCTTCACCAAAATCACTTTTAACAACTTAATTTAATCACTTAGTTGTGTTGCCAAACACTCCAAAAGTGATTATATTTTAAAATAGAAGTGCTTTTAAGCACATACTAGTGCTTGCAAACACCCACTAAGTTTGTTAGTTGAGTACATGAAAAATTGTTCTTAAGACCAAGTTGAATCGAAGCTATTGAATGAAGAACACAGTTAAAAACTTAAAAATACTACTATTGAATGAAGAACAAAGATCAAACTTAAAAAATACTAGTGTTAAAAACTTCACATTTCTAATACGTTAAATCGACATCAAGTACAAAGAGTTTTAATAGTGTGCATATACTTATTTAGTATGGAGAGGGCCGTATTTGAATGTTATTTGGGCCATATATATGCAGTGGTGTTCCCTATTACCCAAACAGCACCCATCCAATTCTTAAAAACCATAAAAGCATTCCATTCCTTTCTGCAGTAAGGTAACATAAATATACCAAAATGGAACTTCACTGCGCCAAATTCGCTCTTTAAAAATGAAAAGTTACATCCTCACCTGGAAATATTATCATATCTGCTTTCACCTTTCTTGCATTACCAAATCATTTCATACTAACTTGAGCAATTCCAAGATTTTATGCTCTGTTTCAACTCTGGAAATAATCATACCATTTGTGAAACTGTCAATATTTTATTAAGTTTAATTTACTTATTTGTCTGTTCAATATTCATTTTCTTTTATGTGAACAATTACTTTATTTTTACGGTTTTACCTTACAATAATCTTAGTTTATTTATCTTTTCTTAAAACATGTGCATGAACATACTTTTGGTGGACGGAGAGAGTATAATATACTCCAATTTGAAATTTCTTTCAATCAGTATTATGGAGTACTCACTTGCCCATTAACTCAATTTGAGCTCAAGATAAATGTATAATCAGATGCAATACAAATATATTTAATTAAATTTAAAATAAAATTTATATACAACATCATAAAATACATTCAATTATATTGAAAGTTACACTATTTACTATTTAATTTGATTAAATTAAAACATTTAAGTCTAGCTAATTATAAATATCTACAACATAAGAATCTATGTTGAATGCGTAGCGTTAATATGATTTATCATGTAGGCCGCCGGCATGATATTAAAATAAATTATGAGACGAATCAAAATTTATTAAACTTAACTTATTTGAATCTTTGTTTCCAAAAGCTTCTTAATCATTTTAATAACCAACGGGTATACCAAACCCTACCATTATTTTGTAATAATGATCTCACCACATTGTGACACATCATACAGCCTCAGTAGCTAGCCCAGTAGGTACCGTTGGCATTGAACGACTTTTATGCAACACCAAATTATTTTACGATAATAACAAGTGAATCAAACATGCAAAAATTAATATATATAGTTGTCCACGAAATGTAGTCTCATTTGACTCATATTTATTGTTCACCAAATGTAATTCTATACACTTTATGTAAACTACGTACCACCCTTTAATCATCACTTAATTACTCAATTTATCATCACCTTTATTCACAAACAATCACTTTATTTACAATGGATCCAACAATATCCTATAATACCCTTACTTTATCTACCTTGCCGAGTACATTTTACTTTTCATCCTCACCCCTCGTAAAAAATAAAATAAAAAAAATGCTCCGTAGTTCCCAATTCCAAATTTGCCAATCGAATAAGAATAAATGGATAATTCTTTTTAAAGAAGAGCACTTATGCTGGAAGAACAAAACAAAACAAAACAAAAAAAAAAAGTAGTTTCGTAATTATACACGAATTAATAATTTTTACTACATAATGGATGATGAATTAATTCATTCCATTTTTTTTATATTAATAAATAATTATAACTACCTGTTAATCGTTGGCGTTTGCTTCAGCTACAGAAGCCAATTTCTGTAGATTTAACTTAACAACAGTATCGGCAAACAGGCGCGTGTCCTCCTCCGTGTTCCCCTCCGGCACATCCACCACATACGATTCCAACACAACCGTGTGGATCGCGTCGCCCTCACGCGCCACCTCATGTACGGAAGTCACCGATCTGTAATTCTTCAATCGGTGGTCCCCGCCCACGATGCTGAACCCTGTCACGCGCCGCTCGTCGTCAAGTATATCCAGCCTCTCCGTGCTGGTGGCCGCCGGCAATCCGGAGATGACGCTGACGTCCCTCAACTCGCCGACCTTCATACTGAAATCCGGCCTCACGGCGGAGCTCTTGATGAAGTGCTTGTACGTCTGCGGCTTGTCGAACTGGCGGACGATGGACCACACGTCCTGCGCCGGCGCGTGGATTCGTTGCGCCAGTAGAGAAGAGCATTGCCCGGCGTTGACTCTGTAGTTGTGGAACTCGGCCGCCGCGGGTTTTAGATCTTCGAATTCTTCCGGTGACAGGCCCGGCGGGACTACCAGATGGAGGGTGGAAAACGCCTCCTCCTCCGCCGTGCTTGGAATTGCATTCGCCATCAGAGTGAGTGGGGTTTCTCCTTTTCTTTTACTTTTAATGCGATTAGATTTAGATGCGAGAATGGAAATATTGAGTCCTACATTTTTAAAGTTATAAGAAAATTGATGGGAGGTAGAGGGTAAAATGGGAAATGTTCACTGGGCATAATTATTGTGATTTTTATAATTGCAATAATGTAGTTGAGTGGGTTGGAATATTACTATTTTGAATTTCATACATACATGCATTCATATCAAAAAGTATAGGAGTAATTTTTATAAGTTATGTTTACTTTGGATTAAAAAATTCAATTTTATTTTTTAAATTCTACATCGACTTTATTCTGAGATTAATTTTTTTTTTAAATTACCCTTACAACACTTATGTTTTAATATAATTAAATCACAATTCAATCATTTTCATCATTCACTCATATAGTTTAATTTGACAAAAAAATAAATTATTCTCCACTCAAAAATACAAAAAAAACATACAGTACATATTATTATAAAGATTTTAAAAAATAATTTACAAAAACTTTAAGTAAACATAGTAGGACTTTTAGCTTTAAAGAATTAAAGCACCATTTATTTAAACCTTGTCTTTTTAAATACATGGAATATTACTTTTTACTTAAAAAGCAAATAAAACGTTTTTTCAAAATGTATTATTTTTAACTTGAAAATTTACTATTTAAAAAAAAATATATCACATTTATGCATTACAAGTGTACATGTATTATATTTTGGATGTGTTCGATATTCGTCGAGTATTGCAATAGTTTTAAAAAAATTACCACTTTCAATTAAACATTATCTCTCTCATGTTACTATCACTTTTAAAAAGTGATATTTTTCAGGTGGTAAATGATCAATTTCATGTGAAAAGATATCCAAGCAAATTTGAGTACATGAGATTTATGAATACAAACAATATTCATTTAATTATTTTGTCGAACGTGTTATGTTGTTTAATTGTTTTAAAAAGTTTCAGAAAAAAATGATTAATTTCCCCTACAACTATGAAATGAACAAGCTAGACCATTTTCTAATGACCTTGCTCAATTATTTATTTTTATTGTTACTGAAAATACTTGGAAGTTGTCATTGAACTCCAATTCTACTCCCCAACCCTACCAAATTGTAGCAATAGTGGCCAAAGTTACTAGTATTATTATTATTAGATGGGATCAAACATCAATCGATATTCACAATCCATACATCAATTCTACTCCCCAACTCTACCAAAATTGTAGCAATTGCTTCAACTTAACACCTCTCTCCACCTTGGAACACCTCGTCTTTGCTCTAGCTTCTAATAAAATTTATGTTAGAGAAGTAGGAAAAGATGCTTTAAAAAACTCATCTCTCGCATTAGTGTATCATTATTCATTTTCAACTGATCTCTTTCCTTCTATTACACCATTCAATCAATATTTCCTTGACAAGCTAGGAAACCTTGTTGCTGCGTTTGAGGTCTTTCCTCCTATTACACCATTCAATCAATATTTCCTTGACAAGCTAGGAAACCTTGTTGCTGCGTTTGAGGCCAACAAGGAGACGCACAAAGTGAAACACCCGCACTTGATCAAATTGCCAATGTCAAAATTACAACCCTTTTTTCGGCCAGTTACAGAGACGGTCGCACAAAGTGAAACACCCGCACTTGATCAAATTGCCAATGTCAAAATTACAACCCTTTTTTCGGCCAGTTACAGAGACGGTGTCAAGGTATCAGAAGCAGGTTGAGTTTTGTCGACAGTCTCAGCATCGCCTGCAGGATCCCCTACCTGGGAATAGCTAATAAGTCTAATAATATACCCATATTAATTAAATAATATTATATATAGTAATAGAAATTAATATAAACTGGTTCAATTCCTGCTGAAAATAACTCTATTTTTTTTTTTTATGGAAGTTAAATACCCATCCCTTTTTCCCTCCCCATGACTCGAACTCGAACCCAGGACCTAAGGCCTAGGTAGTGGTGCTCTAACCACTTGAGCTATCCCACTTTGTCGGAGTATATGTTTATATTAAATGCAAAATTTAAACGTAATGCATTACAAGCGACTCCACCACCCTTTTGTAGACACAATCGATTCTTACACTATTTACTCCGGGCCTTCACGCCTTGTAGGCTAGCATTGACTGCCAAAATGTTAGCATTGACTTTCCCTTTAGATTGTAATCCATCTTCCATATTGAACACTCGCTCGTTTGAGGAATGCTCAATACATTTGCTCAAGGATTGCAGGATCCCATATGCACTTAGTCTACAAAAATAATTTGTACTTCCCCAAAAAAAGAATAAATGTTGTTTCAAACCCTATGTTTCTTCAATAAGCACCAATTGACCCACAAAAAAAAAAACCATTGTGCTTGAACAGTTCTTCAGTTTCTTTTGATGAAGAAGAAATCAAGAAGAAGAGAAAGAACCAAGTTTGTGGGTACTTTTGCATGGATATACCTCATACAATGGCTTCATCAAAGAGGGATTTTAGATGAGGTCTCTTTAACTTTAACCATTTTATTAATGTTCCCATGTCTGAATTCATGAGTGTTTAATTTACAATAGAATTTGATTTGAGTATGCCTTTTCAAATGAATAACATGATTTTAGTGAGAATTTAAAATCCTTTCAATTTTAACTAAAAAAAAAAAAACTAAAATTTAACCATTTAAAATTTATTCATTTTTTTTTAAATCTAAACAAATGGAGTGAATTTTAACTGTGTATTCAAAATCTATAATCTAAATCTCTGGATGGAGTCAGAAAGGAATTTAAGACCTTAATGATGATGAACAAGAGAAAAAGAATGAATGTGGTGCTTAATGAAACAGATAATGTAGAGCATGAGATTGAGGTTGTAAAGATATTGTGCGCCAAGGGAACAATTGACTGTCTCATTGATAAACTAGTGAGAGTAGTGACGGAGCCAGAAAATCTCGGTAGGGGCTCGATTAACATTACTTTAAAGATAAAATAATATGTACTTATTATACTTATCGAAATCTTACATGATACAATTATCAACACATACATTTCATTAAATTAAATTGAACAAGATGACTTTCTTTGATTGTAAATGTCTTTTAATTAATTCATTAATGTGTTCCAATATTCTATAATTCATGCAATAAAATACTTTTAAATATAAATGGACAAAAAATTTAAAACACTAAACTAAATTTTTTTTAAAAAAATTCAATAATATTGTTCAATTTTAAGGACATTTTTGCGATTTTTAGCAAAAATTTAGACAATAATCTCAAATACACTATCCATCTATATTATTGGCTCTGTTGAAAAAATAATTTATTTGTGGAGTATGAAGAAACAAATTTAAGTAAAAAATACATGAAAAAAGAAAAGAAAAAATATTTATTCCTTTTAAACATTGTATGCAAGCATTTATTTTTTATTCGTCTATACTTAATATGTATGTCTCAAAATGAAAATAATACTTTTATTTTCATTATATATATATATATATATATATGATGAGAATAACTATTACTACCTTTACCACCTACTTTCTTCTATTCAAAATATATGTCATCCTAATCTAATACACACATATTAAGAAAACAAATGTCATATAATTGACTTGGTTCGTATTTTGCACACTTTTTCAACAACTATACGATCCCCACAAGCGTATGGATTCGATAGTAGTATGATAAGTATACGACCTAGTAGATTTTCGTTCCAAGGATCTAGAGAGAGCGTGGAGCCCCAAAACTATAAGTCGAAATAGTGTTATATAAGCTAAACGAGAGAATTAACAAATAACAACTAAGAAAATAAACAACTAATGAAAACAACTAAACTAACTCTCAAAGATGAAAGTGCAAGTGGAAGAATTGCTTCAGGTGTTTTCCTTATGTGAGATCACTAATGAATTAACGAATTAATCACAATAATTAAACCTAATGTCTTGAATTATGTTAAAGGCTATCACATATATGTGTAGACCCCCTCGAAAGGCATAGGTGAACAACGTGCATTGATTATCAATTATAGGATCTAACCAAATACCATAAGCTCATAAGATAATGTTTCATAAGCACTTTCAACACAGTTACTAATGCTTATGAAACGCCCTCTCACCAAACTCCTAGACGACCTCTATTCGTTTAATGTCTAATGTTGTCGATCTAAGCAATCAACCCTCCCTCGGTTAAGCTAATTACTATTTAACTTCAATTAATTAATCAAGGCTCACACTCACACCCCAATCATGCAAACCCAACTCTCGTTGCAATTAACATAATCGAAAATGCTAGCTAATAGGATTGATCAACTAATTGAATCTCACAAATCACAACAATAGAAACATTTAACACCAAGACATTAAGTAAATTAAGCAATTAATTCATAAACTCACTAATTACCCACATAATTTCAACAACGAAAGCAATAAGAGATTACCCATAACTAAATTAACAACTACAATAAAACTCATGTAAATTAAATTACAAGACATGAATGAAAATGAAATTACCAAATTAAATTTGCAATAATAGAAAGAGAAAATTTATAAAAAAGGTCATTTAGGCACCTAGCTTCTTAAATAAAAACAACTTTTATAATCTTTTTAAAAAAGGACAAAAACGCATGTTAATAACCCATTATACCCTTATATTTAAATATGGAAATTAATTTATTAATTTAATAATTAAATAACAAGTCTTCATCTTCCTTATTTGTCGCCATAGATTTTTGGTTAATTTATTAATTTAATAATTAAAGAACGGGTTTCTTGGCCGGAAAACTCAAATCTTCAAGCTTTTTGGTTAATCCATGATGAATCAAACATAATCCCGCTGCATCTACAAACGATTGGCCATAGATTTCAGATTGGTGAAACAACAATCCTCGATTTCCTCTTGAAATCGAGGGATCTTTTTCTTCTTTTAGTTTCTGTTTCAGTTTTGGGTGACCCCTCACGCCCAAAAACTGATTTCCGATGATTCTCAAAGTTTCTGCTGCTTAGAGGCTTGTTCCTCTCTTTCAACGACGGCCATGGCTATAAGGTCTCGTCTCCTTTGCTCTTCCATAATTGTTTCCTCGATCTGTTCTTACGACTGCACATGATCAAGAGACTTTCCACGCGATCGTTTCTTTATATTCCTAAGGGATTCAAACTTCACCGATTTCTTCATTATGGATGACGGACGCGAAGCCGCCGGAGATACAGTAGAAACTTTTAATTCCAAGGGTCAGATGAAGAGTTTTGCCAAGGGTATGATTATTAATTCCACACGTACACACATAATTTGCAAAGAATTTAGAATTTTTTGAGATGATTTTAATTTAGGTTCAATTTTGCTCTGTTTTCGTGAAATTGTGATGATTTACGTGCGTGTTGCTGAAATGTAGTTCATGATTATTTGTTATTGGTTTGGTCAAGGGATAATGCAGATCTTATTTTGCATATGTATACGTATTTCTGCATAATCACATTCTAATATGAAGACACCGTACTATTTTTTCTGCATTATTCATTTTATTATGCAGTTTTAGATTTCATTGTTCTGCATTATTCATTTTATTATGCAGATTTAGATTTTATATTAATTTTCCAACCATGGTCTAGGGAGCAAAATGTTCTTCTCACTTCTCACTTCGTCTTCTTCCGTACTTCACGGTTTCCTTTCTTCACAAATTGAAAAACCCCAAAATTCTGCACAAAATTTACAAAGTTTGACCGGAGTTGTTGATAGAGTTTAATTTTAGTAAGTTTTAATTAATTGCGTAATTCGGGGGGCTTTAATGAGCTGATAGAACTTTAGTACCAAACTTGTTTTTCTTCTCATTTAATTTTAGGAAGGTTTTTCTTAATTGCGTAATTCTCGGAATTACTGAGCTGATAGAGAGTCAGCTTTAAATTTCAAACATTTAAATAATTTCTCCATATTAATTCCGAATTTATGTATTAAGGGCACGATGGTACATTTATGTGCCATTTTGTCCTTATTCTGAAACTATTTTGAATCATGTCTTTATTTAAAAAAACACTAGGTGAAATGACCTTTTATGTGAAATCCCCTAATAGAAAAATATCACCTCTAGGTCTTCAAATTCTTCAATGCCATAAACAATAAAATGAAACTCTAAATTAAAATCTATCTATCAAATTGAAATAACAAGCTAAACTAATTTAAACTAATCTATTGAGTTGAGTGGAGTGTTTGGAGGAGAAGAGGGTTTCTCCCCCAATTGAGTTTCGTTCCCTCCGTTTTCTCCAAAAAATGTCTCTCCCTCAACATCCGTAGTAGAGAGGCACTAATCTCAAAATTGTTTGCCTCCACCCTTGGTCTTGCCAACTCGTCGTAGTGCTCCCTCGGTTGAGGCTCAAAATATTCCCAAATTGGTCTTCCATGGTATACACGTTGAGGCTCTTCTATATGTGGAGGAGGAGGAGGAATGTACTCTTCTTGAACTTGTTGAGGTGGGGGATATTGGTAAGGAGGGTATGGGTGTTGAGGTGGTGGATATTGATGCAGTGTAGGTGGATAGTAGCCTTGTTGTACAGGTGGATAAGGATAAGGATAGTATCCTTGATATGGAAGGTGGTTTTGAGATGGATATTGTGGATTGGGATGATTTTGTGGAGGGTTTTGAGGTGGATTACCTCCTTGTTGATTCCCAACTTGGTGATTCTCATCATCTTCCATTGGTGGAAGATTTATCTCTTCATTGTTCTCCATCTCAAGTTGTTCTTCTATGACTCTTTGACGGCTTCTACTTCGATTTCTTCTCCTTGCGTGTGCCTCGATCTCAAGATCCAATGGTTTCAAATTGCCTCCACGAGATCTTGTGATCATACACCTACAAAGGAAAAATGTCAAAGCCCACAAAGAGAAACAAAAACAAAATAACAAAAAGAAATGCTACTATCAATAACACTCAACAAACTCTAAGTTTCACTAATAACACACGCTTAAATCCCCGACAGCGGCGCCATTGACTTGTCTCATTTTTCAACACTTTTTAAGCACTTTACAATTCGAGCCCCACAAGCGTATGAGTCCGATTGTAGTACGTAAGCACGACCAAGTAGTTTGTTTGTTCCAAGGATTTAATTAAGTGCAAGCGAATCCCTAAAGTTACGAGTATGCATGCTATTGTAGTAACTACACATGTTTGTTTGGATTTTCGGGAATAAGAACAAAGATATTAAACTATATTAACTAAAGTAATGAGAACTAGTGACAAGAAATAACAAGCTATCTAACTTTCGTTGGAAAGTGCAAGAGAAGTGTATTGCCTCGGGTGTTTCTGTTTTGTGAGTAATTAATGAACTAGTAAACCAATTACATGAATGAGCTATGAATTCGGGTTAAGCTAAAGGCGATATATGTGTGCAAACCCCTTAAAAAGGCATAGTCTAACAACGTGCATTGATTAGCAATTATAGGATCTAACCAAATACCATAAGCACGTAAGATAGTGTTTTATAAATACTTTCAACACGGTTACTAATACTCATAAAACGCCCTCTCACTAAACTCCTAGACGACCTCTATTCGTTTAGTGTCTAAAGTTGTCGGTCTAGCAATCAACCCTCTCTCGGTTAAGCTAATTACTACTTAACTTCTATTCAATTGACCAAAGCTCACACTCACACCCCAATCATGCAAACCCAACTCTCGTTGCAATTAACATAATCGAAAATGCTAGCTAATAGGGTTGATCAATCAAATGAATCAATCTAAATACAACTCTAGAAACATATATACCCAAATCCTAAGCTAATCATGCAATTACTTCACAATTACATTAAACACCCATCAAAACATCCACACCCAAGGCAATTGAGGATTAGCCCATGGTTCTATAGGAGAATCTCATGGTTAAAACACAAAATAACATAAAGCCCGTGCTAATTAATAGAGAATTTGCAATGTAGAAAGTAATTACCAAATTGAAACTTAAAATTGAGAGATATCACCTTGATGATGGATTTGTAGCTACAATATGATGAAATAAGCAAAGCCCACTTACAATCCTTGATTGAAATGACAAATTAACTAAGTTCTAAGCTAATCTATGGAAAACTAGAAGGAAAAATGCTCCAAAACCTATTACTATGTGTTACTATGTGTAGAGTCTTCTCAATGTGTGGAATCCCCTTCAAAAACGAACTTTGAACTTTATATACTCTTCCAAAAATGCTTGGCACGTGCCCTAAGGTCGAAACACGTTTTTAGGCGAAATCTTGAGGTCACACGGCCGAATCGTGCAGCTTGGCCGAGTCGGGCCGTAATAAAAGCGTGAAAACACTTTTTTTATTCAGCAGCTCGGCCGAATGGTGGAGCCTGGACGAGTCGGGACTTAATAACAATGGTGGCCGTTCTTCAGACAGCTCGACCGAATGGTGGAGCTCGGCCGAGTTGCCCATCATTCCAGATTTTGAGTTCATTCTTCCACTCGGCCGAGTTGCTCAAAATTTCAGTTTCTGGATCCGCGTTGCACTCGGCCGATTCTGATAGCTCGGCCGAGTTACACATCTGCCACAATCCTTTCACTCAGCTGAGTTGTGGAGCTTAGTCGAGTTGTCAAACATTCCAGTCTCTGGTCTTGTACTTGAGCTCGACCGGTTCTGATAGCTCGGCCGAGTTTTGAGCTTTGACTCTGGCTCGGCCGATTTGTCCAACTCAGCCGAGTTTCTTCTTGTATCTTCTTTTGTGCATCATTTCTGATCCGTGGCTCCGATTGACTCGATTCTTCTTACATATGCACTCACTCTTTATCTTCTTTCATCTGACTTTTTCCTCAAATTGATTCCTTCGTGTGATTTGCTTCAAAACTCATCGTTTTTCCCTAAAAGCAATGCAAAACCATCATGTATCAATAATTCGATAAACAAACTACTTTTACATAACTTTTGCAATCCAAATACGACAATTAAAGCATATTCACACTATAAATTCATGCAATCTCACCACAAATGAATAATCTACAAAGAAAATAAAATGTTGAAACGGCTTATATTAAAAATAGGATATACTCTATAATTATTACTCCGTATAAAATATTTATCATATATATAAAAAAAATAAAAAATTGGTGGGGGCCACTGGCCCATTGTGGCACCGTGCCTGTCTGCCTGAGTGAGAGTATTGTTGGGAGTAGGGGTGGTTCGGTACGATATACTGAATTATACCGTATCATACCGATATCATAACGAAAATTTCGATATTGAAAATATTGATACCGTTATCATACCGAAAATTCGATATACCGAAATTTCAGTATGAAAACTCTCATACCGAATGTCGTACCGAATCATACCGAAATACTGTATCGGTATACCGAATCATACCTAAGATTATTGTTATTTGTTTAAGTTTTATTTATTTAGTTAATTAATAATGTAATATTATTACAAAAATATTATTTTATTAATGTTTCGGTATTCGGTATACCGAACTTATCGATAATTCGGTATACCGAAAATTTCGATAAGTTCGGTATATCAAAAATATCGATAATTTCGATATACCGGTATGACTATTTTTCATACCTATATTATATCGTATCGAAAATTTTGGTATACCGAAAATATCGATAATTTATGTATTTTTTCGATACGATAAGTTCGGTATACCACCCCAAAACCCTAATTGGAAGCATTGAAAGATAGTGAAGACCATTTTATGAAAGCTTATGATTCTAAAAAAAATTGTTTTTAGGATGTTTGACTTTTGACTTCTTTTTACTTGTTTATTTTCTGTTTATTAATCCAATAAAACACATCTAATGGATTAAAAAGCAATCTATCAATTGATCATAGTAAGAACAATATCATTGGAATGATCAACTAATGATTCAAAATTACAACTACATAAAAGTATTGAAATTGTGAGACTTAAGAATCTATTGCGAAAAATGGTGGCGGCGAAGGGCAATGTGGGTGGTGGCGATGACGGATCTGATGAGGGTGTCGCTTTCTTCTTACTATTACTTTTCTCTCCCTGGAATAGTTAATTTATGAAAATGTGAAAGGAATATGCTAAATAAGTAGTACTCCGTAGTTTATTAAAGAGTTAAAGCTTAGAAAAGACATATACGACAATTAGGCTTCAATTATTTTGGTAATATAATCTCCAGAGCATTATCTGAAATTATATTAACCTGATTGGCCCGTCAGATACCCCCTCCAAAAAAAGAAAAGCACGTCATATATGTGTTGACTATTCTCTGGCGCCACATAAAACTACGAACAAGACCCATAAAACCAACGGCCCTCATCTCTCACACCCCCAAAAGCCAAAAATCTTCACCACATCAATATGCTCTCCCTCAATCACAGTTAGCCTTCCTCAGATTCTATAATCAAATTTACTCAGATGGAAATCTCCTTAGCCTCGGTGGCTCCGAAACCGCCCACGGCGGCGTGGATTTGGAGTGGCGCCGGTGGTTTTAGCACGCATCTAGTTATGCCGGTGAAGGTGATGAAGAATAGAAAGAAGAAAAGGTACGGGATGGTTTGGGCGGAGACAAATGGCGGTGGTGGAGAAGCAGTTGAGAGTGGGGAGAGAGAGAGTGGAGGAGGGTACAGTGTCTCGGGTATGGAGGTCACCACATTCAATCAGAGCTTCAATGATGCTGCTGCTGCCGATTTCCCTGTTTGGGAGAAGATTGGAGCTATTGTCAGACTTGGTTATGGAATCGGTTAGTTTTTGAATGTTTTATTTTATTTTGCTTTCGCTTTGTTTTATTAGATCTACTTTTTGTATGTTTTTTATGGTTGCTGGATGATTCCCGATTTTTCATTATCGCCTTTCTGAAGTGGCTGTTTATATATGTGTAGGCGTTAGAGCTGGAATTTCCATGTTGAGGAGATAAATTGCCTGTAATTATGAGAGTATTGGATTATATGATTAGGATAATCTATGACGAATGTTGAGAGAAATTCTAAACGATTTTAAATTTCTACTGTTGAGATTCGAAGTATAATGGGAGAGAATTGCACTGATGATGCTAAGTGTGAGTTGTCACACTCAAATTATTTGAAGAATTAAAAAATTAGGTTATAAACCCAGAGAGCAATTCATATCTCACTTGAGTTAGCTAGTGTTTTTCAGTGTGGGCAGTACAAGTTCTCCGAATTTCTATAAATTGTTGAAGTGATGGAAATTAATAAAGGAAAACAAAACCCTATGATCCTTTTTGGGAAAGAGCGCATTTAACCATAAAGTTTATGAGTCTTAAAATACTTTGAGAGTGGCATATTAGTAAAGTTTTAACTGGAAAGTTGATTTTAAATCAGAAGATAAACGCTCTAATTACAGATACCTTTTTAATCTTCTTTTCCAATAATTGTTTCAGTTCTACTCATATTAGCCGCACGCAAGCGTCTTTTAAGATTACAGATACCTTTTTAATCTTCTTCTAACATTACACCATCTCAAATGAGATTTTGTTGCGTCTTTTGACTAACCACGTAATTTTTGTCCTGTGTTCTGAGTTTGGTAAAGAGGTCTTTCTTGAACCCACTGGAAAATTGACAAATTACAAAACCTAGATGTCTTTAATTTTAAAATTCTAATACGACCCTCTATATTGTATTTCTTCAATCTTTAATTTGAAGTAGGTGCATCTCAGGTGTTCAAAACCTTGTGTTGCTCGAATCAAATTTCGACCTGCTTGAATCAAGCCACAGAAATAAAGACTAGGCCCTGTTTGATTTTCCGCATAAAATGGGCAAATAATTAATTAACTAGAGATGTAGTGTGTCAGAAGTGACTTAAATTTATCTCTGAGCATTAACACTTGATTTCAAGCTAAGGATATTAAATTTATTAACAAGCAATTGAACATGATAGGAAATCTACATATCATATGGGTTTAAATCCTTGAGCTCCTACTCTGAGTCTGAGCTACGTTTTGATTTTATCATATTGAGTTTGAGATTCACACACACACACTATAGTGTCAGCTAATCCCTTCCCTCAAATCAAAATCCTTCCATCCAAATGCAACCTTAGTGACTTTATACTTAGGTTTAGTTCTTATAGATACTTGTCCTGTTTTGGGCTGCTGTCTGCTTTGCCTCTAGTAATTGTTCCTTCAGGATAATTGGCATTTATATAAAATTTTCATTTGTCTCTCAATACTTTGTGATGTACTAACTTTTATCTGCCTTTTGAAATTTAGGGATATACGGTGCGATGGCTTTGGCAGGGCGGTTTATATGCTCCATTTCTGGGATTGATTACAGTGGAGGTTTTGATCTATCATTAGATGCTATTGTTGAAGGACTGGGATATGCAGCTCCTCCAATTATGGCCCTTCTCTTTATACTAGATGTATGGCCAGCTTTATTTTATTATAAACTCTGATGCTAATAAATTCAGAAAAATGTTACTCCTATTTATTTGTCTTGTGAATTACATAAAAGCACACAATATTTGAGCTCTCATTTATGTTGCTTGATTTTATAAGTAAACTGTTTTGATACAGGATGAAGTTGTAAAGCTGTCTCCTTATGCTCGTGCTATCAGAGACGTAGAGGATGAGGAGCTGCGGAGTTTCTTTTATGGGATGTCGCCATGGCAGGTAAAATATCTGACTAGGAAGCTTTTCAATATCATAAAGTCCTATGTAAACCAATTTTACCGTGCAATAGGTTTGCATTTTGTTTTTTCTTAAACAATATTAGTTGCTTTACTGTAAAGTGATAGTTGCGATCCAGTTGCACATAAAACTGTTTACATAAGATCAACATGTTCGATATATATTCAATCCTAATTATGTTACTTTCCAAAGTAAATTCTTTCATTTTCATGTATACGTGCAGTTTATGCTCATTGTTGCGGCAAGCTCTGTAGGAGAGGAGCTCTTTTACCGAGCTGCTGTTCAGGTTTGCTTCATCACTCCATCCAAACTCAAAATCACTTATAAATTGGAGTTCGATCCTACATTACCTACAAATAACTCGTATTTACTAAGGAGGCACTTGGTTCAAATTCTTCCGTGAGAATCATTGAATCACAATGAGAATGGTGATTGAATTGTTAGTGTCTTGCTCTAATATTGGAATAAGTGGGAATAAAAATTGATTGTCGGTTGAGGAATAATGGAATGATTGAGGAGAAATGATTAACTTATTTTGAGTTTCATTGTTACAAAGTATGATGAAGGTGAATTAATCATCTCTTATTCTATTTAATCACTACAATTAACTTGTACTCATTTTCATTACCATTCCCTTTGAATTTTTTTGAACCAAGCACCCTCTGATAGTAATAATGTTTATGTTATCATGACATCGGGTGAGGCTTCATATATAGTTGTAGTGTTCTAGTCTGTGATATTTACATAAAATTCACGTGTTTGCAGGGAGCAGTAGCTGAAATATTTTTGAAGAGCAGCGATTTGATTACTGATGCACGTGGAATGGCATCACTGGTAAATTAAGATGCTAAAAATCCATTCTTTGATCGATGCTATAAAAGATTAAAAAAATTGAAGTTATTCTCAACTTCGTTTTGCTCCGATATTGCAGGCTGGTGTACTACCTCCATTTGTCCCGTTTGCACAGGTGTTTGCTGCTGTCATCACTGCTGCACTTACCGGTTCCCTATATTACATGGCTGCCTCTCCTAAAGGTCTGTAGTCTTCTTCTCCAAAATGAATGCCTCAAATACTTTCCCTTTATCAATTTAATTATAACCTCAACATGTAGCTTAATTCTACTTTTGATTTCAGACCCTACCTATGTAGTTGCACCAGTACTCAAGTCCCGCTCCGGCCGTGAAGATCTAAAAAAGCTCTTTGCAGGTCAAATCTCTTCCTTCAAAATAAATATTGCTTCTTGTGAATATATCTTTATATATTACTGTATTATCAATTTTCTACATTTTGCATGAGGCCTGCAATTTATTTATTTTTGAACAGTCAAGAAAGTTTCATTAAAACTCCATAATTACACTGGCCTCTTGTTTCACAAATATCAAATAAAATTACCCACTAAGACGAATATTTGGGTCGCAAATCCATGCCGAAATTGAAGAATTTTCAGTGATCAATTTTCTAGCACCTAGTCAAGACCAAATATTGATTATAATACTGTTTACCGATCTTTTCCTATCCGGTTCCTCATCTAAGAACACTTTCACATTCCTGTAATTTATGATGAGATGTGATCTCTATAGCCGACTGCTCGACCCCTCATTGAGACCAAGTGCTTACGTTGATTGTTTGTTTAATTTCTAACAAGTGACAAAATTTTGCAGCCTGGTATGAGAGGAGGCAAATGAAAAAGATATACTCCCCACTACTAGAGGCACTTTTGGCACTTTATCTTGGATTTGAATGGATTCAAGTAAGTCTTAGTTTAATTGATTACTTTACTTGCATTTTAAATATCCAGATATTTCCTCAATATATCCTTCCACTGATATTTATGTAATTGAAGGTATTGATATAACCGTGAATATCAATATTTTGAACCTTGATTACAACCGCCCATTTATCAGAATGATTAATCTAGTTTTGTGGTTTACAGACGAACAACATTCTAGCGCCTATTTTAACACACGGCATATACTCATCCGTGGTCCTTGGTCATGGCCTTTGGAAAATACATGATCATCAACGAAGATTACGCCAAAGAGTTCATAAGCTTAAAGTGGGAGGTAATAACTCGAGGAAACTGTAAGTATAGTATAGCCTTGAAACTTTGTACATATTAGTGCCAATGTTGAATCTATGAAAGAAACAAATATATTTAGCCAAGTAGAGTTACATGCATTGTATAGACGAATTTTGTCTAGTGTAACTTAAATGAGAAATGCAGTGCGCAGGTGAAATTTATTTACAGGGAAGTAGATTTCTTTTTTCTCATGGTTCAAAAAACTTTTGAATTGAGATACTAATGCAAGTTCTTCCATTTTAAATAAGATAGGTTGATAATAAATTCTTTTTAAAATTGACTGTTTGTCCATTTGTTAGAAGTGTTGAAAACATGTTTGCGATCAAGTAAATAGTTCTACAAAAGAATGGATATTGTTGACTTAGAAAATGAGAAGACAGATGATTTATATTCAAAGAGGTTGACATGAAATTCTTTTAAAATTGACTATTTGTACCTCTATTAGAAGTGTTCCAAACATGTTGCGATTGAGTAAATAGTTCAACGAATGAATGAATCGTGTTGATTTAGAAAATTGAATGGAAGTACAAGTTATGTGTTTCGTTGCCACTTTGTGGAAAGCCGTTGTTTATGAAGAATGAACAAGCTAAGAGATATTTTTATATTAAGAATGAACAAGCTAAGAGAAATTATTCTTACTTAAAAACATAATTATTGATATGTGCCCTTTCCACGTAAAAGGGGAATTTCGAGACAAAAAATTAATAAAGAAAAAGAATGCCAACTTTCCTTTTAAAAGAAAAAGAGGAAATAAGGATATATTAATATATTTTCAATAAAAACGAAAAATTGTAAGAATTATATGGGAGTAATTTAAAGAGATTCATATAAAAGTAACTAAAACGACGAACTTAGAGGAAGTATTGTGTAAGATTAAAAATAGAATTAATGCTATTCAAGAATAGATAGATTTGCTTTATAAAAAGAAAGATAACAGTGTGAAATGGTTTCACATGATTCCGTCATTGTTAAAAAAAACAATGAAGGAAATGATGGTACGCATGCAACATAGTTATTTGTAGGTAAGATTATTACCAAAACCATATGTATTCCATTATTCAATCCACCTCCATTTATTCAACTAATCTCACCATGTTTGTTTTTAAAATTCTCATAATTTACAATCAATCTATTATCTATACAAGAGTGTAGCTTGATAGAGAGACCTTTGCTGGAGAAGCAGGCTGAATATACACAAACTCCAAGCTTTTCCCTGCATCCAAAAACACTATCCATTCCGGAAATATGTAATACTTCCCTGACTTTGTGAGACCCCATAGTTGACCATCAAGGTTCGAAATGTAAAGCTTCAACTTGTTCAACTTTTTCGAAGACCTGTTGGTAAGTTTTGCTGAGTATCTGTAGAATGTCCTTCCATTCTGGTCCCACGAATTTGTCATCTTCTGAGTAACACGAATCGGGTGGTGTACCCGTTGCTTTGCAGACGGATGCTCGACAAGGAGCTGATTGTAGCCACTGTGGCCGCCGTGCAATCGAGCCAGTACACCAACAAGTGGAGCATTGTTGTAGGTAGTTGTCTCGGTTTGCGCGTAATTATCCCGTTTATCGGAGAAGTTGTCGTCTGCATCAGGGCCTCCAACAATTGCTCCGATGAGAGGATTCGGATTGCTCGTGTTTCTGTTGAACCAATCGGCGTAACCTCCCTTGCAGCTGACGAATGAAGGGTCTACCTTGTAGGACACAATGGAGGAACCTCTGTGGTGCACTTGTTGTGGATAATTGCTCCCGTATCCTACCATGTAACTCATAGCTCGTGGGTTGTCCCCAAGAATGTAGTCAACCTAATCATGATCAAGAATCAACCGTTGATTACAAGATTTGTCAAGTTTTGACAAAAAAAATTGAATTTTGTAATATTAAGAGACTAATTTCAAAGGCAAAAGTTAGCTGACTAACCTGAGATTTAGCAAAGGAGAGAAGCTGAGAGGGCGAGACGACGGTGTTGGCACAGTTGAGGGACTTTCCGGCAGATGTAAGATAATCAGAGTAGACGGTGATGAGGAATGAAGCGCTGGTGACGAACTGCATGTTGTTCAATGCTTGATGGAAAATGAGGCCTCCAGGACTCATTTGCACATTGCGGCTGCTTTTACCAATACATGAACACATGAAATATTCAGCATTGTCTTGGTATTTCTCAAAGGTTGCTCTGTGTTTACCGCCTTTTCCAGCCATCAACAACTGTAAAATTAAACATCCATCAGAGGCGTTGACATGACACATGTAACTCCAGCATACTTAACATCCCAACCAAACTCAGTTATGGCCCAACCAGTTCCTCCAAGTGCGTCACCATTTTTGGCTAGATAATTCAAGTAGTAATCATTATTTGTTGCCTTGTATAGCCATGCACCACCCCACAACAATTCATCCTGCATGCCCCATGATCACATATATATATATGTAAGTAGAGTAGCAACAAATACTACAAGTAATTAGAATCACGTACGCCATATCCACTAAATGATCGGTAGTAGTTCTGTGCTGCGGTGATTGAACTGTCATATTTGCCCCTGTACTTGTCCGCAAAATCGAAAAGCTGAAACAAGGTCAAATAGAATCCTAATTATTTATGCTAACAAAACAATCTTGACGGATATTATATATTTGAAAATACATCACTTATATAATAAGTTTACCTCAAAGGCATGTTTGAGGAGCTCAGCGGAGTATGAAGAATTGTAGGTGCGGAAAACAAGGGAAGCAGCGGCCATGGCAGCGGCAGTCTCTCCGGCAAGGTCAGAACCGGGGTGGGTGGAGTCAATTTTGTAGGCAGGCCTGGAAGTGGTCATGTCCTCCGGTCGTTGCCAGCAGGAGTGGTCTGTGTCTCCATCTCCTACCTACAAAACATAATATATGGAGTATTTTTTAAATGTGTCCCATAAGTATTTCTTAGGAAAAATCTATTGTAACTTTAAAAATGTTAGTAGCATCAAATTATTAGACATTTTTATGAAAAAAAATTGTAAGTGTATATACATTACCTGTCCATATAAGACATAAGGTTGGGGGTGAGCTTTGATGAGATAATCAGTGCCCCACTTTACAGCATCAATAGCATTTTGGAGTTGACCACTAGCACCCATTTGGGTTCCATATTCTAGTATGCTCCAACACATCATTGTTATGGTGAAGGCCATCGGCAATCCAAATTTAACGTTGTCCCCTGCATCATAGTATCCTCCCACCAAATCTACCTGCACCGCTAATGTATTAGTACAACAACCTCCTCTGAAAATTATGACTAAATAAACATTTTTTTTTTTTTGCTAATTTTCGACTATATATCCTTTAATTAAAATATTTGTTATGCAATATAAGTCGTACGTTGATTACACGTGGAATGGTTTTAAGAGAATTTGAACTCAAGACAATGCACATGAGTCAATGATTCTAATATCATCTAAAAATTTCAACTTATAGAAAAGTATGAAATCAAGAGTGAGCTGAATTATCGAAACAAAGATGGGCATGCAAAATTGTCAAAAATATATTATGCTAGTAGAAATAAAAGTTACGCACCCCACTAGTTTTTCCATCATTGAGGGCAGAATTGGCTCTCCATGGAAGTCTTTGGTTAGAGGGCAAGTAACCAGAACGTTGAGCTTCAAAGAAGAGAATGCTCTTAGAGAGGGCGTCGCGGTAGTCATGTTCCGCCATTGAGGAAGGAACAACATAAAACAATACTAGAAGAAGAAACAACAAACATTTCTCCATTTAAATCTAATTTCTTATTACAACTAGAAAAAAAAAAGATAGAAATATATAAAAAATGATGACGGGGCTATTTATGCAAAAAGATATATAGAAAATGATGAAAGAGAGGGTAGGGATTAATTGGGATAAATATTGTATGAAAGAGCTAATATATATACATGGATGAAAGAGTTAATGAGAGAGAAATATAGGCCGATATCGATGCACTTTGTTCTTTTAAATTGGCCAAGTTGACCCGGAATTTGGCACGTTTTTGTTTGGTTAAACATTCGTTAACTTTGCATTTGTAGATTTGCAAAGGCACAAAATTAATTATTGAATAATTATGCATTCAAATTTCAACAATTTAGGTAATTGAGCTCAAATTTGAAAAATGATTTTGAATATAGTATTTAATTTGGATATAAAACGGTTTTTTTGAGATAATGGGTTTGACTAGCCTAATTAATGCTCCGTACTATGATTATTCTTCCAAAAGAAACACACCTTTATTACTCTCACAATAAATATTAATTACTAGTACTACTCAAAATGTTCACTTAACATATTTAAATTTAATCAAACTCTTTAAAAATTATTTAAAATGGGTCGAGGCATTTTCCATTTGAATCAAGCCCAATTCTCCAACATTTCCCCACTTGGGCCAAGCTCCATTCTCCAACATCATGTTAGTTTGATCTTTGATGGGCAGTTGGGCACTACAAAAAATCGGCTATTAAAGATGGAAATTCGAGACCGGTATCCGTCGTCAATCTTGATGGGAGCGGTTATAGACACCCACCATTGTATTGAGGACACACACGAGAAGTTTTTTATGGAAAAGGGAGTATGTAAATGGTCTATTTTGCCCTTCCTTAAAATTTTTAAAAAAAACAGCGGATGAGTACACCCACCACTGTATCTATCGCGGGAAGAGCTAACGTCGATCAACATTCCACCTCCAAACTTTCCAAAAACGCCGTAGACGATTTTGCTTGTGAAAGAACTCGAAAATGGCCGATAGTGATGCAAAAACGACTCGTGGGGGTGCCAAATATTCATTAGTAAGTTGTTTAGCATGTTTTCAAGGTTTTTTAGTTTTGAAAAATGGAAGTTTTTTTATGTGTAGGGTTTTGTTGTATTTTGGTAGTTTAATCTTGTTTTTTTTGCATAATATGAGTTTATAATGGTATCTAGTTTAAATAGGATGCATTTAGGACATACATTTTGACAATATGAATGACATTTGCTTGAAACGAAAAAAGTCCTTATTCGCGTCTGGTTTCGCGAAGAAGACGACGATGTTCATGTTTTTTTTTCGAACATTGGTCATTTGTTTTGAAGACAATTTCGAACATTGGTCATTTGTGTTGAAGAAAATTTCGAACATTGGTCATTTGTGTTGAAGTTATTTTCGAACATTTGTCTCTTGTTTTGATGTTATTTTCGAACATAGGTCATTTGCATGGAATAAAATTTCGAACATTTGTCTCTTGTTTTGATGTAATTTTCGAACATTGGTATTTTGCATGGTAGTTATATTCGAACATTTGTATAATTTTCGAACATTTTAATTTCAGGATTTGAATGATGATAAGGATGATGTTTGGGTGGATGAATATGGAGTCGAAGAGGAATATGATGATGATGATGAGTGGTTGGAAGAATCTGCTATTCAACAAACTGAGAATGATGATGATGAGTGGTTGGAAGAATCTGCTATTCAACAAGCTGAGAATGATGATGCTATGGATCCTGACGTCCAGGATCGTGAAATAATTATGGATTACACGGACGTCTTCACGAATATGGCTTTGTTTGAGTCTCGTGACGCACTATTGTCTTGGGTGCGTCGTACGGGAAAACAACACAACATAGTTATTGTTGTGAAGCGTTCGGATAATGGAAAAGGGAATAAAAAGGCACGTATTTTCTTAACTTGTGAGCGTGGCGGTGCGTATCGTGAAAAGAAGAAGCCCGCGACTCCTAAGAAGAAGGCTAAGAAGAATGAGGGGGAAGAAGGAAAGAGAGGAAGGGTTACGGGCACCAAGAAATGTGGGTGTCCATTTTTGTTGAAGGGTACAGAAGAAGCTCAATGTGAGTGGAGATTGGAGGTGAAATGCGGTACACATAACCATCCAATATCCCATTACCTTGAGGGTCATTCTTATGCCGGCCGTCTAACTACCGAGGAAGAGGAGTTCGTAATTGAAATGTCCAAATTACACGCTCCTCCTAAATCTGTATTGTCTAGGTTGAAGACGAAGAATGTGCACAATCACTCGACTCTTCGAACGATCTACAATGCAAGGTCGAAGCATAGAATCCATCAATATTGTGGACGTAGTCAGTTGCAATATTTGATGAGTCAACTTGTCGAGCACAAGTACTTTCATGCCACGCGAAGATGTGAGAAGACAAACACTCTTAACGAGTTGTTTTTTGCACATCCCGTCTCACTCCAATTAGTGCACGCTTTTCCAAAGGTCCTCATGATAGATTGCACATACAAGACGAATAGGTACCGGTTACCTTATTTGGAGATTGTGGGAGTTACATCGACTGGGATGACATTTTGTGTTGCGTCGGTGTACCTAATGGATGAGAAAGAAGAGAATTATCAATGGGCATTGGAGGTGCTTCGAGACGTGTTGGGCTCATCTTCTCTTCCGGATGTTATTATCACGGACCGTGAACTTGCATTGATGAATGCGGTGGCCAAGAAATTTCCAGAAGCCCGTCATTTTCTTTGTACATTCCACATTGATCGGAATGTGTTAGCCAACTGCAAGGGTGAATTTAAAGATGTCAAAAAATGGGAGGTATTCAACTTTTATTTCAACCGTTTATGGAGGTCCGATACCCCGTCTGACTTTGAAGAAGCTCTTCGAGAGTTTAAGTCCAAATTTCCAAAGAAGCCAGTGAATTACGTGTTGAACAGTTGGATTACCCCTTATAGAGAGAGGTTCGTAAGGGCTTGGACGAATGATTTTATGCACTTTGGCAATACCACAACCAACAGGTATGTTTATACTTTTGTATTTATTTAAAGAAATTCTTTTATTTTGTAAGTTGTTTAACGTTAACGTTTTAAATTTTCGCTTATCAGGGTAGAAAGCCAGCATGCCGCCTTGAAAAGGATGCTTGGCAATTCATTAGGAAATTTTGAGACATGTTGGGAGAAATGCCACACTCTATTCGAGGCATGCAATGTTGCAATTAAAGCCTCCTTCGAAAAGAGTTTGAATGTGGCCCAACATAGGTTCTCGTCAAATGTTTTTGATTATTTACGAGGGGTGGTGTCATTGGTGGCTCTAGAAAAGATCTTTGATGAAATCAAGGTTATCAAACAACCTGGATTTGATCCTAAAGAGTGCCAACATATCTTGAGGAAGGTATACAGTTTGCCCTGTGGTCATGAGATCGAGGAGTATGTTTACTGTGACAAACCGATACCCGTGAATGACATTGATCCCTTCTGGAGGAAGCTGGATATGGAGCCTACCCCAACCACCACACTCGTGGATGACCCTCCTATCATCCATAACAAAAATCGGTTTGAAGATGCCGTAGACGATATGGCTGAGGTGTATAAGTGCTTCTCTGCGGAGGAGCAACTCATCTTCTTGAAGCGTATGAGGGAGCTTGCAAACCCCGAGACTACGACTCTTATTGAGCCACCCCTAAGGAAGACACTCGTGGTCGACCCAAAAAGGGAAAGGGAAAGGGAAAGAACATGAAGAAGTCTGATGCGTCCACCAAACGTGAGCCGAGCCTATTTGAGGTAGTAGAGAGTCAAGTTGCAAGTTGCTCGGTACAAAAGAAGCAGGTGGTGATCACAGTAGATAACTCGCTCTCATCCCCGTCCTTCCAGAAGAAAGGGATTCCAAAAAAACAACCGGTAATTCTCAGCCCTTGCATGTTTATTTTGGTGTTGTTGTAGATGTATAATATTAAAGTATAATATGGTTGTAGATGTGTTTATCTTTTTGGTTATGTGTAGATGGGTGTATTTTGGTTGTAGATGGGTAAAATTTTTGGTAATGTGCGTAGGTATCCCGTCGGCGTACCCGACAATCCCAAGGAATGGACTTCATCAGAAATTTACCGATCCAGCATCAACCGTACATTATCGACATCAAGAACGTTAAGGGTGACGGACACTGCGGTTTTCGAGCAGTGGCTGGGCTTATGGGATTCGGTGAAGATGAGTGGGCGAGGGTTCGGATGGACTTGATGAGCGAACTGTCCCGCAATCTAACGTTGTACAACAACGTGTTCTTTTTGAATGATTACGTCCATGTTGTGCTTCAAAAATTGAATTGCTTTACGGAGTTTGCACATAAAAAACATTGGTTCGGGTTGCCATACATGGGATATCTAGTGGCGTCACACTATAATGTGGCGGTGGTGGTTCTTGATACCCGTCTATCCCTTACGTATCTGCCGTTCAACAAAGAACCTCCTCAAGAACCGAGGAGTATTTGGTTGGGATTAATTAATGAGAATCATTTCGTCCAGGTATTTGATTGCATTAATTTAATGAATTTATTTACACGTATATGTTGCATAAATAACACATAAATCTCGAATGCGTGTAGGTCATAATGGGTGCTGGGCGCACTTTGCCCCCGGTCATTACTTCGTGGAAGCATGAGGGTCAACACATTTCAGACGGATGGAAAAATGCATATGCGTCCGGAGGAATTAATTAGATGATAGTGTATGGACGTAGTTACCATCTTTTTGTTAGTTTTTGTGGTTAGAAACTTTGGAATACTTTTGTCTTTTTGATGTAATTTGTGTACAAATTGTCAACAAACAACATTCATAGATAATTTGTGTACAAATTCTGGATGTGTAATATTTTTGGAACATGTATACGGTTTCAACGTTACAATTCCTCTATTTTTTGGAACATGATTTGTGTAATTTAATTCCTCTATTTTTTGAATGGTTTATCGTGCTTGACTTTTGAATGAGGCACTACAATTGTGTTAAAAGTATAATATGGTGTATAAAACCTATAGTTGGGATCATTGGAGGTATGTTCGAAAAGTTCCTGTAACAAACTTTTTTTCGAACATTGGAGGTATGTTCGAAAAAAAGGTCCCAACAATTGTTCCATGTTCGAAATATTGTTCCCAACAATTGGTCCATGTTCGAAAATAACGTCCCAACAATTGTTCCATGTTCGAAATTTTGTTCCGCGAGTTTTACTTGGTCGAATTTTAAACCAAAAGTTGTTGTAACGAACTTTTTTTCGAACATTGGGGCCATGTTCGAAAATAAGTTCCCAACAATTGGTTAATGTTCGAAAATTTGTTCCCAACAATTGCTCAATGTTCGAAAATTTGTTCCGCGTGTTTTACTTGGTCGAATTTTAAACCAAAAGTTGCTGTAACGAACTTTTTTTCGAACATTGGGGCCATGTTCGAAAAAAAGTTCCCAACAATTGGTTAATGTTCGAAAATTTGTTCCCAACAATTGCTCAATGTTCGAAAATTTGTTCCGCGTGTTTTACTTGGTCGAATTTTAAACCAAAAGTTGCTGTAACGAACTTTTTTTCGAACATTGGGGCCATGTTCGAAAAAAAGTTCCCAACAATTGGTTAATGTTCGAAAATTTGTTCCCAACAATTGCTCAATGTTCGAAAATTTGTTCCGCGTGTTTTACTTGGTCGAATTTTAAACCAAAAGTTGCTGTAACGAACTTTTTTCGAACATTGGGGCGCCATGTTCGAAAAAAAGTTTCCAAAAAATGTGTCAATGTTCGAAAATTACTTCCGCAAATACTACACATGTTCGAAAATTGTTATTCTTCGGCAAATTTGTCCCGAACGGTCTTCATTTTTTCGAAACAAGACGACGTAAATACTACAAATTTTCGTACACAGTGGGTGTACTCATCAATACAACTTTACCACGTGGGTGTCCTCATCCGAAATTTGTACAAACCATACAACATTATATATAAACCATACTATAACATTATAAAAACCATACAACATTATATATGAACCATTCAATAAATACAACATAACATTCATAAAGTAACGCCTCAACATAACATCATATATGAACCATTCAAGTTACCATACATGTTAAAACACTAAATTATCATAAAAGTTACCATACATGTTAAAAAACAATATTGTCAAGTTTTTGTTCAAAATGATATAAAACAAGTAACGCCTCAAGAATGCCTAGCCCTTCCACGTCCCTGACCCCTTCCACGTCCACGACGTGCACTTGATGATGATGGTGCCTCTTCTCCTACGTCATCCGAAGTTTGTCCACCAAGCTGCCTCACAACTTCTTCAACCTTTTGCATTACCCCATCCATTGTTAATGGCTCGTCGTTCCTCCACTTGTGCAACAACATGTTCAGCTCAGCCTTTGCAGAATCTACCAAGTGCCATGACTCGACCCTACGTGGAGGCTCACGAGGAGGAAGTCTCCTGTTAGAAGGATTTGAAACGAAAGGACGACCGTTGGCGAGGTACCAATCAATATAACCATCACTGCAATCCGAATCTTGGATACAACGCTCACCAAGTCTATCCTCCGTAAGCATGTGTGCGTCCCACGTAGAAAAGTACTCCGCCATAGCACCCCACACTAGCTTTGTTTTCTTGGATGTGGAACCGGTTCTCTTAACACGGGCAGCAAGCGGCTTCTCAGGAACGGTTTGCACGTACCCGAACTGTCTGAGCACTCTATCCGGCATGTACGGCTCAACAATATCTCCGCACACAATGCACCCATGAAAGTAAGATACCTCATCCAATGGAACATTTTCTCGTACGGGGCGATATGGATTCCAGTTAACCTACAACACCAAATTAAATAAAAAATGCGTATTTATCTTAAAAACAAACAAACAACAGACAAATATAGATAATTTGGTTAGTAACGTACCTCGCATGCTAGGAGGGTATCTAATCGCTCTCTAAAGCCTCTTACTCGGTCGCCGCAAGGGCCTGTATGAGCTTCGGGTGCATAACGCATCGACAGTGGATCCGTAAGGGCAAAGTCTGGATTATGAGGCGGCAATATCAAAGTAGGGAAGTGCTCATAAATCCAAGCCTACAAGTACAATATTATTAGGTCAATATCAAACTCAAACATGAAATATTAACAAACTTATTTAAAAGACTTAATACCTCCAATAACGTAAGGTAACCACCAATCTGCCTACACTTGAACTTTGACGCCATCCCCAATTGTCTATACAAATAGGCAAGTGCTGCGGTACCCCAAGCATATTTAGGAAATTGTGCCATGTCGTCCATATACTCCAACCAATGTACGTGAACACGAGTACCACTTTTGTCCGGAAATAAAGTGGTCCCAAACATGTACAACACAAACGCTCGTGCTGAATACAACACCTCGACCTCGTTGTCCGAGGACATCATGGGCACAAAAGTCTCCCTTAGCCACGCTAGCTTCACAGAACCCCCTCGTTGCCCACTTAATGCTTCCTTGGCTTCTACTAAGGTTAAACCCAAATATTTCATCAAATAATCTGAAGCCAAAATATGTTTTTCGGAAGTAGACTGCACCGGGAGACCATTAACTTTCAAACGCGTGATACAGTAGACATCATCAAGAGTGATTGTCATTTCCCCGAAGGGCAAGTGGAATGAGTTGGTCTCTTCGTGCCATCTCTCAACGAAGGCTGTGATAAGGTTTTTGTTTGAATACTTGTAAGCTGCACGTCTAATATGAATCAATTTAGATCCTCTCAAAAACCTCCGTCAATGACGCCAATTCTTTTCATCATCGAACTCCCAATTCAATAGTTTGGTCACATGACAGTGACACTTCAACACATCTCGCTCCTCATCTAACCATATGTATTTGGCTACATGCTCTTGGAAGCTTGTGAGAAGGGGAGGTGAGGTTACAATTTGCCGATCAACTTTCTCAACTCTTCTTTCTTTCTCTCCCTCATCGTCTCCACCACTGGCTCCCTCCGCCTCTCCCTCATCCTGTTCCTCGTCCTCTCCCTCATCGTTGCCCTCCTCCCTGTCTTGATCATCTACCTCCGATTCTTGTGGAACGACCTTTTGTGGAACGGCCTCTTGTGGAACAGCCTCTTGTGGAACAGCCTCTTGTGGAGCGGCCTCATCGGTAACATGTTGCTTCCTTTTCCTGTTGGAAGCAGTCGGCCGAGCCCTACTAACACCCTCTAAGAAAACATGAACAATATGAAACAATTAGCAAACAAGCAATGTTCGAAAATGTGTTCAAAACAAACAATCTATGTTCGAAACTTATCCCCCAACACATAAGCCATGTTCGAAAATAAGTTCCCAACAAACACACCATGTTCGAAAATAAGTTCCCAACAAACACGCCATGTTCGAAAATAAGTTCCCAACAAACACGCCATGTACGAAAAACAGTTCCCAACAAACACTTCATGTACGAAAAAAAGTTCCCAACAAACACACCATGTGCGAAAAAAAGTTCCCAACAAACACACCATGTGCGAAAAAAAGTTCCCAACACATAATACATGTTCGAAAATTATCCCCCAACAAACAAGCCATGTGCGAAAATAAGTTCTGGACACCTACTCAATGTTCGAAAAACCAGAAGTAAACGTTTAATTTCTTCCTAAACCATGCCAATTAGATGCCCATTGGTTTATTTCCATCCTAACACATCAAATATTGATACATTGTACCCATAAACATGATTATAACACAAAAACCTACCTTAATCAACACATTCATGAATTAACACAAAATTCAAAAAACAAAACTTAAATCATGAAACCCTATAACAATAGAATCAATGTTTCAACAAGAAAACACGTGTTATCACAACACTAATTCTAAATATAAGCAAGAAGAACTAACCTTTAACCATTTTTGCAAAAAAGAAAAAAAAAATCGATAACGTCCTCTTCTTCTAAAAAAACGACGCGCCGCCCGTGTCTCTCTCTATCTTGTTCGATGTCGCCGGGGGTGTCTCTCTATCTTGTTCGTTGTGGCCGTGAGAACGGAGAGAGTGGGGGAGAAGTTTGGGGCAGAGGGGGGAGAAGAGGTGGAGTGAGGGAGAAGAGGTGGAGTGGGGGAGAAGAATGGGGGAGATGGTGGGTGTACCGAAAGAAGACAGTGGAAGGAGGGAAATTAAGTTGGGGGGCAATTTTGGCTTTTTCCCGTGGGTGTCCTCATCCGAACGGTGTGTGTCCTCATCTCGTGGGTGTCCTCAATACAATGGTGGGTGTCTATAACCGCTCCCATCTTGATTTGTGATGGAAAAAAAACGCCCTTTGCAAAATTGAATGTCACAAATATTTGCAATTGAGAAGAAATGAAAAAGACATTACTTATGTGATGATATGCTACAATGAAATGTAAAGAATTTTTAAAATTTATTTTAAATGATTAAATTATCCTTGAACATGTATTATTTTTAAAACATATAAATTAATTAAAAACTATGTAAATTTTTAATAATTTTGTAAAATTTTAAAATTCCTATGGAGTATTATTTTTTTACATATTCTTCTATGTAAATTATTTCATATTTTATTATAAAGTTATTTTTTAGCTTCAAATTATAATTAGTTGTTGTTAAATAATTTCAATTAATAAATAAACCTACTACAATTTTTTTTATAACAGGTAAAGTAAATCATTAAAATAATTAGGATTGAAGATATTTTTATAACAGGTAAAGTAAATCATTAAAATAATTAGGATTGAAGATAATTATGTAAACTTAAAAAATTAATGAATATAAATTAGTCAAAATAATTAAAAATATCCTTAAATAACCTTTCATCAAGGAATGGAATACATAAAACTAGGAGAAGAGAAGAAATCATTATTCTTAAATTATATTCTATTGTACAATTTCACAAGGAGTTTGTCAAAAACATGTAAATTAGCTTTGTACATTACGGGTTGAGTACCCCGAGTACTCATATGGAATATAATTTTTACCTTTTACAAAAAAAAAAAAACTATTCTTAAATTTTGGGGAATAATCATTCCATATTCAATACAAAAAAACTTACCAATCATAGGATTAGGAATATAATTAAAAATGAATATTTCATTCCTACGTCATTCCTTCGTACCAATCATGTAAAGTTTACTGAAATGTATTAGCTGTCGTAAAATTAATAAAGGACTAATTAAATTATGAAAATGTATTAATTAATAAGTTGGGTTTTTTTTTAGTATAGTCAAATTGTTATAGTGACTATATAGCCAGCGCGTCGAATCGCGTCACGTGGCGTCGTATGAACCTGATACCTGTTATACATATTTAAATTAATTAAATTGTTTTTTAAATTGTATTTTGTTATTTATTATATTACCTTTATTTTATTAAAATTATATATATAAATATATATATATATATATTAAGCAAAATTATTATTCTATCCTTTTTTATATAAGTAAAATTACAATTCTTTCCCTTTTTTATACAAATATTATTATTATAAAAATTAAATAAATCAATAATTAAATAATAAATGTACTGGAAGTACTGACTTGCATGCACGGTCCAACAGTCGTGCACGGTTGCACGGTCGATAATTAGAAATTGTGTAATCAAAACAATGTGTTGTAAGTGCTCACTTTCACGGTCCAACAGTCGTGCACAGTTGCACGGTCGATACTCAGTCACCCGTGTAAATCAAAACATGTATTGAAAGTACTCACTTGCACGGTCCAACAGCCGTGCACGGTTGCACGGTCGATACTCAGTAAACCGTGCAATCGGAAAAAAAAAATGTTCTTTTCTTGTTCACGTGCTCGAGCCACAAATAGGACAGCGGTTTGTTGGGGGCAGTGGAGTGCGTGTTCGCATGAGGGGAAGAAAACAAACATATTCGTGTTCTAGGTTTAGATTCATATGACTTTTTTTTAGTTTAATTTAATTTGTTTTTTTGTTGTTAATTTTAATAATAATATAAGGGTAAATAAGTAGTTTTACCAGTATATATTTTAATTAAATTAATAAATATAATATTTTTTTATTATTAAATTAAGGATAAAAATGTAAATTTTAAATTATATATTTTACTTAATTAAATTAATAATAAATACGACACCATACGATAACATACGATGAATATTTTCAACACAAAGTACAAAAGATAATTACAGGTGATTAGGTTTAAACCTTTAGATTTGATTTTTAATGGTTCAGATTTAATTGACTACGGTAATCATACGACACTCTGACTACATGTAAGAGTTCCCAAGATAGCTACACGGCGTAAACTTGTTAACACAATACCAATACTTACTATAATTCTACAATACGGTATTTTTAAATGGATACTTAGATGGAAAAATAAAACTGTCATGCACAAAACCCTCCCATGTAGGAATTAATTTGTCGTTAAAAGAAATCTCAGGTTTAAGAACATGTCAAATTAAACTTGAGAAATAGAAAGATAACCAAATAAATTAAAAATGTGAACTTAATTTTAATTCATTTGATACTGCATAAGTTAAAATTAAACCATCCTTCCTTGTTACGATAATATTTATGTCGTGGTTCCCTATGCTGTGATGTAGCATTAACATGATTAGTGACAGACAGCAAGAAACATAATAATCCCCACGGAAATATACGTTCAGATTCCCTACACTGTGTATGCATTATATATGCTCAGAATTCAATCTTCGAAAACGACACTGCACTGCACTGCAACCTTTATCAACTGCTGCCTCCCAATCCCAACCCTAGCATCTTTTTTTCATTTTTACTCGTCTACCCTAATCCCTCTCCTCTATTAGGTCTTTCAAAAATTACCACCTCTCGTTCAATCAAACAGTACAGTGCATGAAAAAAATAATTAAAATTGGGCAAAAATAACATGTACTATAATTAAGTAATTTGACACAATCTTGTTTTCTTTATATTAAAAAAAAAAAAAAAAAAAAAAGGAAAATAGAATACATTGAATTATAATCATTCATCTGCGGCTTCCCAAACGGAGTTCTAGATCGACTTCTTGATGATTCCGACAATCTTTGCCGTTTTCTTGATAATTATTACCACCGTTATTATCAATGATGTTTGATGCTGACGGCTCCCTAATAGAAACGACGTTGTTGGGTGCCGTATCGGTAGGAAATGAATTAATGGGCGGAGTAGTAGGGAATAGGATAGAACTAGGGTTAGGTAAGGGATAGATAAGGCATAACCCCTTAGGCATGAATTCTTGGCGTGTCGGGATGAGTAGGGTGGGCGGTGGAAGTGGTGGTGGCGCATCGTGGAGGCGTGCACGATCCCGGCGGTGTACATTCATGTGGCCGCCGAGGGCTTGGGCGGAGCGGAACTCCCTTCGGCAAAAGGTGCAAGTGTAAGAGCGTGGGGGCCACGTGCAGCCCA
The DNA here is from genome assembly GCA_963675135.1 of Galeopsis tetrahit. Classification (NCBI taxonomy): domain Eukaryota; kingdom Viridiplantae; phylum Streptophyta; class Magnoliopsida; order Lamiales; family Lamiaceae; genus Galeopsis; species Galeopsis tetrahit. The sequence goes on along the minus strand of OY776134.1, from coordinate 60,622,420 downwards.
ACGCGTTGCCCGTCGTATCTTCTTCGAAGGCTCGAACTTCCCACGAATCATCGTAGGCTTCTTCTTCTTCTTTTCGGGACATTGAAGGAGAAAAGAATTGTGTTGGGGAATGGTTTAATCCAAAATCAGAAGCCATGAGAAGAGAATTGAAGTTGATTATAATAAAGAAGGTGATGCAAAAGTGGCTAAAATAGGGGATGGGCTTAGTGGGGAAATGGGGACAAAACACTGAACGAAGATATCAACAAGGCTAGCTAGCTTTCGAGTATGTAGCTGGATTCTAGTTGAGAAGGCATACATGATTATATATATTTTTATGTACAAGGGATAATTTGGGCACAACGATTTAACACTTTAGGTACCTCACAACCGTCTCACGCATTTGTCTTTTATGTAGATGTATAGAAATAATTGGATCCCCCCTTCCCTTCTTTGGTTATGGGGTTATATATCTAGTAGCGCGCAAATAAAGGCAACGCTTGGTGCATTGGCTTCAACGTCACAAAGTCAATGCATGTCGAACAATCTTTTTCTTTCAACTTTGCATAGAATATTGGATGGACATTTTAATTTCTTCTAGGGACATCTCAATAGTTTCTTGTGGAACATCTCAAGGAAACATGTCAAATAAATGACTTGTATTTTTATTAGAGTAGAAGTAGTTCTTAGTTAGTTATAACTTCGGCGTGTAACTTCCCAAATTGTCAAATTGTATCTCTTTGTTCTTATATATATATAATTGAGGGTATGAAATCCGTGTGCCAGTTTTATTTTGTGTTTTATTATCTGGTTTATTGACATATACTTCATGTCCGTAAAAAAAAAAATCTCATAATAATGAAAACTAAAAGTACGTGTTAAAGATCCAATAGAATAGAACAACAAGTGCAACACAGAGAAGAAGAATGGATGTTGAAGGGAACGGAAATATCGCTTTACATGGAAGGGTACACAAATATTTCATTCTAAAGGGATGTTGTAGGTCGAATGTGGGACTCATAATCATCTCATATACTCTTTATCTCAATGAACATTTTTATGTGGGTCGTCTACTTATTAAAGAGATGGAGTTCATATGTCCAAATGTAATGTTTGTTCAAGGATGTATAGAATGCCTTAAAGAGGAAAAATGAGCACAATGATTCGACCGTCAAAACGATATGTATCGGTGACACAGAGAGACTAAATTTTTCGTTTTCAATTTTTTTTTCAACGAAGCGAGTAATAAAGAAAGAGCTAGGACATTGAAATTGGGCCTAAAGATAAATAAAGAGAAGATTAAGGTGGTGTTTGGTTTGGGATTGGGGTGGATTGGATTTGGATTGGGGTGGATTGGATTGGGATTTGGGTAATCCATGAATAGTAAATTGTGTGTAAGTTGTGTTTGGTTAAGGATTGAGAAGTAGGTGTAGATTTAACTTTATGTCACATCAAAAGTGGTGTTATAATATTTTATTATTGTTAGTAGTGAAAGAAAAGTAAGAGAGAGAAGAAAGTAGGAGAGAGAATGAGTGTGTGAAATAAAAGTAAGAGAGATAGTGATTTGATTGTATAAAAATAGATGTGTAGGTGTATTATAGGGGTGGATTGGTATTTGGATTTGTATTTGGATTGAAATGAATTGAAAGAAATTGGATTGGGATTGGACCAATCCAAATCGGGATTGGCCAATCCCAAAACAAACACTGCCTAAAAGATTTGAAAACAGGTTACGAATATTTTCACCATCATCTTTGTTTGATACACCATATTAGTAGATACACTAGCTCCCTAATAGATACTCCCTCCACTTTTAAATAAGTGTCATTTTAACAATTTTCAACATATTAAGATATATAATCATAGACCATTTTATCCTTCATAACTAATTTTAATATTGAATTTATGTTTAGCAATGAATGTGGTCAATATTGTAGATGATATTCATGTATATAATAATTAAGGTTTATGCATGATTTATGTTATAGTACTATATTCAAAAACTTAAATCAAGGTAAAGAAAATGGAGGGAGTACAATGTACAAGGGTAAAATTGTCAAACTTGAAGAAAAAAGTGTAGAATGACACTTATTTAAAAAATATTGAAAAAGGCAAAGTGACATTTAATAAAAAACGAAGGGAGTATAAATTAATCCCTCCATTCCATAATAACATACATATAACTAGGTGGACATAATTATTAAGAAATTTTAATAATTAGTAGGTTTTAAATTTTATAAACTTTTATATATAACGTAAATAAATTAATGAGTTGTGAGGGTGGAATTTATAAAAAAAAATTTAAAGGTGTGAAAGTCATTGTGAAATGTTTCAAAAATGAAAGTGTTGAGTTATTTTGAAACGGAGGAGTATAATTTACAATTTAATAGATACACCACTCCTGCCAAAGAGATTGCAATTGTCGTCGTTGCCACTGTGACGAAATCTCACAATAAAGTTCAGAAATCTCAAAAAGTATTTTAGGAAGAAAAGAGTGACATATTTTGACATTGATTTATTGGAAAAAAAAAATCATATAAAATAATAAATTTTGATAAAAAGTAATAAAAAAATTGTTTGATTTTTCGACAAGAATTATATATAGAAATTCTCCATCATTTTAATTTAAACCTACTTGCGATTTCTTATTGCAGTAGAATGTTGGATTGGGTTTGGTGGGAATAATGCGAAGGGTCCGATTATTTACACCTCCATTTGCGTTGAGAACACTCCCCTCTGGACGCACCCCCTCAAATTGTCATAAATGTCCTTCTCTTATATAATTTCAATTACTACTCACACCTCCCCCTAAACCCTACTTTCTCCCCCAAATCCTCCATCTTCTTCCTCCTCCACCAGTTCTTCTTTCATCTTCTCCCCCACCCCTCACCACCCGTCGCCGACGACGCCACCCCCTCCCTCCCTCGTCGAACCCGTCGCCCCCCCCCCCCCCCCCTCGCCTGTAAAAAAAAAAAAAAAAAGAACAGATCGCGGCCGTCCCCTCCCTCCCCCCTCCTTCTCCCATCTCGATTTGTAAAAAAAAAAAAATTACAGTAATCGGCCGCCGCCTCCCCCGACCCCGCCCAACGGCCGCCGCCCCCGCTCAACGGCCCTCGCCCCCGCTCCCGTCCATCGGCCAAATTCAGGTTTTTTTTTTTTTTTTTTTCCCTTCTTTTTCTTACCTTTCGACCACTTTAGGTCGATCCAAATACACTCCGTCGACAACAGGGTGTCGACGAGTGTATTTTTGGTCGACCTAAAGTTGTCGACGAGTTTTTAAATTTTTTTTTTTTTTTCCGATCAACAAATGTCGAGCATATACAATCTTGTCGACAAACCAGTGTCGACGGGAGTGAATATGGTCGACACTGGTTTGTCGAAATCTTAAAAAAAAGTTGAAATTTTTTAAGTTGAATTTTTTTTGTTTGGGGAGAAATTTTGGTGTTTGGTGTTTGGTGGTGGCGGCGACGGCGGATGGATAAAACTTAGGTTTAAAGGTGGGGGTGCATTTAGTAGTTTAATATGACTTAAAGGGTATTTTTGGTTTTTTACTTCATTATTTTATTATTAAATTCATAGGGGGAATGTTCTCAATGCAAATGGAGGTGTAAATAGTCGGACCCTAATGCGAATATGCAGAAGGGAGGACGGGGTTCAGAATGTGATTATTGGGTTTGGGCCCAATTAATGAGAAGATGGCTTAAAATAAAGGCCCAATTTAGGCCCTGGCTATATACCCCTCCAGCTTTGTTAAGTATACTCCCACTCCTCATTTATTAATTTAATAATCATACTATAAAATCGATTGTAAAATGAAGAGGAAAATCAAATGAATCAACTTTTCATTCATTCACCCAAGTATTTGCATGTACTATTACATTACATGATACAAAAGAATGTGAATAGCTAACACAACCATGAACAAAAGTGAGGTGAGGTTATCATTTTAGTCAGCTTGCAATACATCAGGGCCCACCTGGACATATGAAGCTGCCCAACACAATCTGCAAAATTAAACCGCTATAATTCAGTATTGCACCTGCTAGCTACTTTATTTACTATCTAAGACTAAATTGCATTTGAAAAATTATCTAAAAATACTAGAAAAGGTAGGTACCTGAATGGGTGATGCTGCTGTTAAGATTCCAGCAACCTCACCACCATGTACTCTATAATCTATCCCGGACATTGACAAAGTAAGAACGCCCATTAATCCACTATTATCGAACGTACCCTTCAACAATAAGATCTCAAACCTCCCCTGCATGCAAATATTATACATAAAACAAAGACTTATGCATCATCAATTTACCTAAACATATCTAAAGGAAAAGAAGTTGCGTAATACACACCTCATATGAGACAGCGCCACCTGAGGGTGGTTGTCGGAGAAGGGTAACATTAGCAATGGAGCCATTAGCAGATAGAATGCAAAGTTTGCGTGGTTGTTGCCGCCGTGAGAAAGTCAAAATGGTTGAAGCTATGTCCTACACAAAACAAGACAAACTTTCTTTGTCATTACCAATTGGAAATTAAGGATATAGTGTTCTAAAATCAAAGACAGTAGTAGAATACAATATTTTTCTCATCTAAACCATTTTCTTTTAACTGATTTGGGTATTACTCCACACCTACAAAATTCCTTTAGCAAATTGGGAGTAGTACAAGAAAGTGAGTTATTAGATGAACACACAATAGCTAGACAAGTAACTACGAATTAAATACCAGAGGATAAAGAAAAAGAAACAGAATCTTGAAAGTAGCATTACTAATAAATTCTAGAAATTTACCTCTCCTCTATTTACTGTAATTAGATGAGGTGTATAATCAAATACTGGAAACCCTGCCACAAGACAAAACAAGAGGGAAACATCAAGAATGAAGATCCCACAAAATTTAAACCAAAACAGAGGAGGAGGATCAAAGGATACCTATAGGCCTTCCACGATTATCCACCGGAGAAACATCTGGACTTTTGCGTTTGGGGGGTTCAACAGAGGGGGTCCCACCAGGAGCCACGCTAAGGAGTACCGGAGAAACAGCTGGACTATTGGGTTCAAAAGAGGGGGTCCATCCATTGAGCCTCGGGGGTTCAGAAAAGGGGCCATGGTGGTATGATATCGTGGGTGTTGAGTCGGCGAAAGCACCGAAGAGGAAATTCTGTTGGTGCATTACGGGGGGCGGGGGGGCGTTGAGGTTCAGTAGTGGCTCGTTGTTCGACCGACGTTGTTGGAACTGGACCCCAAGGGACCGGTTGCGGCGCCGGCGCCCACCAGGTGGCAGAAACCGGGAAACTACAGCCATGAATCTAATTGACAGTTACGTGAAGAATCTAATTTGGAGCTAACGGACTTCTTTAAATCTGTAGGAGGGATTAAATAGTCCCGCGCTTACTCTTTGGAAATTAGAATTACGGTTTTTTATGTATTTTCTTTTATAAGATTTTTTATTTTACTTTTTTTAATTTTGATGATTTCGGAATTATCTTAATTTTGATGGTGGTGGAAGGGGGTGAGGGAAGGTGGGGTTGGTTTCCTGTATGGTATGGGGTGGATGGTGGAGGGGGTGAGGGAAGGTGGGGGCGTGAGTAAAATAATATTTATTTATTTTTCTCTATTTTACTATATATTATTCATTTTTTATTTTAGATGGTTCCAATATATATTAGTTAATTTTTCATTAAACGAGTCAATTTTAATAGATTGAGTCGTAGTACATGTTAGTTTGATCAATTTTCACCCCTAAATAAGGATAAAATTAAAACATTTGACGAAAAATACGTTGAAAGATAAGCATTTAAAAAAATAAATCAAATCATTTATTAAATAATGAAAAGAATATATAAAGTATAATAAAATAATAGATAACATATTTTTTAAAGGTAGAATAAGTAATATATACAGCGATACAACTTAAATGAAAAATTGACTAATATATATTGGAACCACCTCACTCCCCCTCCCCTCCCCCTTCCCACATCCACCCCACCCCCCCCCCCCCCCACCCCCCCCAGGCATATGAAAGATTCAACGGGCGTTCATGATACACGCGCCCCTCTCTCACATACGGCGCTCTAATTTATTTACTTGAACCTCTTTCAAACACAGAAACACTTACACTCAATTAATTTATGACAATAATATACCATTAAAAAAACCCACCAATTTTACTTCAAAATTTAAAAAATCACCTAAAACACACTATTATCAAATTTATTGATTTAACATAAAATTTGCAAAAGAAATGGAGAAGAGAAAAATTAGATTTTTTTTGTAGGTGTATCTACTTAGGACATTTTAAGAAAGAAAATGGTAGTTTGAACAATTTGTGAGGTGTGTATCTAGTAATTTCAATATTTTAGGGGAGTGTATCAAACAAAGATGAAGATGCGAATAACCGTACCCATAAAAAAAGGATTTGGGCCTAGCCTAAATAATGAGAAGATGGCTTAAAATGAAGGGTTTGGCAATATACCCTTCAGCTTTGTTAAGTATACTCCCCCCCCCCCCAATCTAAACTATCCTTATACTAAAATAAGGGTGATAAATACACTTTCCCTTCATTTTTCAATTCAAAACTCTAACCCTAATTGAAGGAACAGCCGCCCCCAAACCTCTAGCTGCGGCCATCGCACCACCAGAAATTTAAAAAAAAAACATTTTTCGACATTGATTTATTGACGAAAAACACTCTTCTCGACAACTTTTATCGAAAAAAAAATTAAGAATAAAATCAACATTTTCGACAACTTATGGTTGAAAATATATACTATCGTCGACATAATTATATTGCATATCATATCAGGCAAGGAGGCTTCGGAGCGGGTGGCGCTGGGCGAGGGGGCACCGCCGCATGAGCAGAAAAGAAAAAAGAAAAGCAAAACACCTACCTTCTACGGCGGCGAGGGAGGGAGCGGCGACAGGTTGGTGGAAGGAAGAAGAAGTGTTGGAGTGGTGGAAAAGAGGAAGAAGTTAGAAAAATTAGGGTTTTTGTGATTTAATAGGGGGAGTGTATATATAGGGGTAGGTTAGGTATTTTATTGAGGGTACATATGTGAATATTAGGGGTACGAACGAAAATCGAGGGTAGGTATATAGCCAAACCCTAAAATGAATGCCCCAATTTAATGCGTGTGTCCATTTGAAAGTAATAGCATTTCCATTAGGGCATTCTTGAAAAATGAAATGAATGAGGAATAACAGCAATAATAATATGCAGGAGAATATATGACTATTTTTACATTTATTCAACGTTTCGTTCATTCACCAAAAGAATCTGAATATCTAAAATACCCCCTCTGAATTGTCAAAGCTACAAAAGTGAAGTGAGGTTGTCATTTTAGTGCTCTTTGCTGCTTTCTTGACATATGAAGCTGCCCAACACAATCTGGAAATGCCATGCCATGCCATGCCGTGAATTCAATACTTCTTTACACATGCTGCAATTGCAAAAGAAAAGAAAAGAAAAAATAGTACCTGAATGCGTGATTGTGCTGTTACGACTCCAGCAACGACACCACCATATACTATATAATCCTCCTCCCCGGACATTGCCAAACTTAGAGTGCCTATTCCACTACTATTATCTTCACTCGAAAAATTCAGCGATACGATTGCAAACTTCCCCTGCACCAAATTCATAACAACCACCCCGACTATATAATTGTACTCTAATTAATTAGTAGCTCATATATATTTAATACTCCATAAAAGAAGAAAAGGCAGGCAGGCAGGCACACCTCATATATATTTGTGGCAGGCTTGGTTCGTTGTTCGTATAGGCGTAGGGTAGCACTAGAGATGAAACCAGTAGCAGATAGAATGCAAACTCTACGTGGCCTTTGCTGCCGTGAGAAACCCAAAATCGCTGAACCTATGTCCTACAATTACAACACTATTTTCTCAACTACTAAATACCAAAGGATAAAGAAAAAGAAACAGAATCTTGCTATTATGTTAATTTAATTTACCTCTCCTGCATTAACAGTAATTATATGAGGTGTAAGATCATGTCCTTGCAGCTCTGCCACAAGACAGACAATTAATCCATCAAGAATGAAGATCCCACAAAATATAAACCAAAAACAGAGGAGGATCAAAGGATACCTAGAGGCCTTCCACCATTATCCACCGGAGAAACATCTGGACTTTTGCGTTTGGGGTGGTTGAGGCGGCGGATGTCAGACCTGGAATCTTCCGAATCCATGAGTGTCAGTTATTCTGAAGAGCTAATTTGACAGTTTAGTGAATCTAATTTGGAGCTAGCGGAATTCTTTAAATCTGGAGGAGGGATTATAATATAGTCGCGCGCTCACTCCAAATAATGGGCTTTTACGAATTAGAATTGCGGTTTTATATACATTTTCTTTTTTAAGATATTTTTTTTTCCAAAGCCATTTATATTCCTTATAAATATGGAAAGAGAGAAATAAAATAAGGGTATTGTATAATATTGTAGGGTTTATTTATGATAAAGTAATTTTTGTAAATAAAGTTAAGTAATTAAGTGGCGGTTATTTTTTGTGGACCGATAAATAAAGTAAGTGGGGCGAATGGAGTATACAAAGTTACATATTAGTTACAATCACATGAATAACCAAATAGCTATTACAAAGTCTTCATCTCTTCGGTTGCAGTCGATAGATAGCAAGTCCTTCCTTGAGAGTTGTTTTCTCTTTCTACTGTTGTGTAGTTGTCTTCATCAGATCATTAAAGCATGGTTTTTCTGATCTTGTTTACTTCTAGTCAGTTGATCTTGCAAGAAGCAGTCGTGGGTGGAAGATAAGGACATGAAATCTCATCCCTATGCCTTCATCCAAATCCGCTTCCACAAGTTTCCATAATAAATCCATTTCTTCACCTTTTCTTGAACATTCGACTTTACGTCGTTTAGAGTGGATATGCTCTTCTTTTTAACCTCAATGATAGTTGATTTTATTGCAGACGCAGATGTGGCTTTCTCCAACTGTCTCTACACAACTGTGAAATAGTCTTTTATCGAGGAGATTTCAGCTAGCATTCGATTGGTTTGGTACGATTTTGAATTTTTTTCAACTGAACCAAATAACTGAAATTTAAAAAATAAAACCGAAAACATTTTTGTTCAAACCGATTTAAAAGTTCAATTAGTTCCATTTAATCGAAATTTCTGCATGAAATATATTTTTCATCAATTAAGCATTTATCAAGGATTTTTACACTAAAAATCAAGTCCAAGAGTTCACAATATTTTCAGCAACTAAACATTTATCAAGGATTTTTACACTAAAAATCAAGTCCGAGAGTTAACAGTCCAAATTAACAAGTTTTCAAATCACAAACCATGCAATGGTTGTATTTTCAACGGTGAAATCTATCTTCACAAAGGATAATTATTTTTTTAGTGGAGCACGAATACAACAAATGCTGAATTAATAGCATACTTTCAAGTCTCTTATCTTTTAGTCAATAGCATACACCAGAATAATAAGACTTCAATACCACGATAACATCTTCAGTTAGAAACCTCGAGGAAACAAATGTATTTGACTAAAATGTGAATCCAAAAATAGACAAACTCATCAAACAATTGCCACAAACAATAGAATCTGATATAACACAAACGCAGCTCCTATAGTTCCAATCGAATCTCGAAATGACCTTGATCCTCACACGTTGAAATTCAGATGGATATAGATTAATGTTTGATACAATAATAAAATGATGTAATCCCACCTTCAATTCCTAATTTTGGCCTACACTATACATGAAAAATCTGCAAACAAGTTTCAAATTATCTTTTGGATTTTCTTGCTTCAGTGAACAACCTTTTACCTTGAAGAAGAATACGTGGTGCAGAACGACACTGAATCAAGTTGGGACGAGAGGGGCCATTAAGCTGGATTAATTCCTTTTGTATCTCACAGACATTTTCTCGTAAAATAAGCCATGAATAATAACAAACATCCCAGAATTCCTCTCCTCATTTTAACACCTTATTTCATACGAACCAGCTTTTGTGATGTAACGAACCCATTCAACCGTGTTGTATCCACTCTTCTCCCATACCTGCAAAATTTTGACCATAAGTGTTGCAGTTCTACAATAATTTGTAAATAGGGTTAACTGCATAAAAAATCACGAGTTTTGGGTGTTTATCAATATCAATAACGTGTTTTTTTTAATTTGCAATTCAATACACAAACTAATTAATTGTTGCAATTCATTGTGCCGGGCAAATTTCCGGCATGACAATAGACGATGTGGCAACCAACCTTGCACGGGGCTAATTTTAGGCTGCCACAACATCTTTTGTCACACCGGATATTAGTCTAGTGCTTAGAATTGCAACAATTAATTAGCTAATATACCGAATTGAAAATTTTAAAAACACATTGTAATTGATAAACAACAAAAAGGTTGCGGATTTTTATGCAATTAACCCTTGTGAATATCATATGAGATAGCAAATACCTTGAGGAAACGAACACGCAATCCAGATGCTGTAAACATAGGAACCTGCATATGATGTTCTATTCGTGAGAAATGAAAAACATAGAAAGAATCTACATTTTGGTAAGGAAAGGTGTGTGTGTGTGGGGTGGGGGGGTGGAGGGGTTAGGATATTGTATAAAAATAGATTCTACAGTTCTTTTAACTTCCTACATCTTAATTTTCCCAACAGACAGCATACGAAAGAGCTTTCACATGTCAACTGCATATTCATTATGCAGCTTCCTGCTGAGGTTGTTGAATATGATGCATTGCTACAAAGGAATAATGCATCGACAAATCCCTAAGCTATTTTTTGTTTTAAAAAGCCCTTACGTATGGAAATTTTACTTCACGAGCCCCCTCCAGACGAAAATTGATGGAATATTTCAATTTATCTCCATTGTCCCGTTAAATAATATGTACATTAATTTTATTAATATCCAGATATTTGATCATGTTTAGGGTGATGGGTGCCTAAAATGACTAGTGAAAAATACTTGTGTATATAATTAAGATAAAATAAAGCTGACACGTACATTTTATAATGAGGCCGTTAAGGTGAATCGAAATTTTGTCAATTTTCGTCTTGAAGGAGCTCGTGAAACAAAATTTTGATCCTTAAAAGGCTTTTATTAAAACAAAAAATATTAAGGGACCTATCAAAACAAAAGGTGATAGTTTAGGGACATTTTGATGCATTATGCCTTGCTACAAATTAAACTTATTGTCAGTCAAATAACATAAGTCACCTGAAATTCCATCTGAATTGGAGGGCGAGTCCAGGATTTCTTTTCAGTTATGGTGGATATTAGTTCTACTTCAGCACTCAGTGTTGGCTCAGTTTGTCCAGGGAATTTTCTTATCCTGCAAAAAACCCAGCATGCACATGATAAAGCTTCACAATAAATATCAAATAGTAGTTTATCTTTAACAACAGTCATCTAGGCTATTTACATTGACATAAACCTAAATATATAAAACAACATTAACTAAGCAACACAGCCTTTGTTGAAGGGGTTAAGGAGGAGAACCAACAGATGCTAAGTAAAGCATGCAAGCAAAACTCATTATTGAAAAACAAACTATAAAATATATAATGAAATCGTTTATTCACTAGCACTCTGAACACTTTAGTTTCAAAATAATACTCCAGCAGCAGCAGAAATAAATTGTTTGGTGAAAGTAAAATAATAAAAGGTCAACAATTTCTCGCATTTTCAGTATCAAATTCGTGCTTTATTCAAAATAATTGAATTAAGTCAGTCTCAGATTGCCTCCCAGTTTTTATTTACGTGCACTTTATTTTTCAATATAAATGCCAAGAAAATTTCCAAATGCTTTATGTTTCAATACAAGTGCCCAAGCGCTCAGAGACTCAAATAATAAGAAAAGTGCACCATTTACAGTGATCTTCTTAGCTCAGTAGCTCTTCAGTTTTTAATTGTACAATATTAGATTTCCTTTAAACCAACTTTAAAAGAAACAGTAATGATGATGAAACCTCTACGCCAAGTATTCTAGAAATTTGAATGAATGCATGAAATTCTAGTAATCAGCAATGTGTTGTGAGTTCTCAATTAATTTTTGCTTAAAAACCTCCAGAAACCCTAATCAAACAATAAATACTCTACTAATCTATGCTCGTGGGCCAAACAACTCAAAAGTAAATAACCATGTCTATAAATATAAAAAATTGAATAAAATCAATTAAGCAGCCTAAATAACTGACTTACTTCCAGACTAAACAGTCAATAGAGGGACTGTATTTTGCTCGGCCTGATGTCACCTGAAAACTTGTTTTTGCTGTTTGCTTAGGTACTGGAATCTTAACAACCACTCCAAGTGCAAACATTTTTGCTCCAAAAACACTCTTCACCTAAAAGGAAGACCAAGTGTGTTAAGAAGTGTTGAGATATTAACAGTGACATGATGTCAAAATTGCATGACTAACCTTAACATTCACTTCCATACGTGTTCGACCCAATTCCTTGATAGTCGGCAAAACACGAAACGGAAGATTAACTCCCTCTGTGATACGATACCTATGGTGAAGGCATTTATACTTGTATTAAAGCAAGTGAAACTAAAGGGAAACCTTATTTGTAGCAAGCCAAGTAAGAACTTTATATGGGTATTTGCCCCTAAATCTCTAATTTGCATTTATCAATCTCAAAGCTCATGGGATTGTAGTCAAGGGAACAACAATGAAACAACACTGTAAATATGCTGAACACTAGAACAAAGAAAATAAGGCATCATCTGGATCTTTTTTAAAAAATCTTTTAATGTCCACGAATACACTTGAAATATAATTAGGCAAGAGTTTTCCAACTTAGGGCTGGTGTTATCTCATGACCGCTTGAAAGTAAAAGGATATTTCACAAATCATAGGACAGATTCTATAGATGTGGCCAGACGATGATGTCTACGAAAGACAGTCAAAACAAAAATAGTAGTAAGACTTTAATCATTAATTTATCCTGCAGTGAAATCAAGTCCAGAAATTATTGATCAGCTTACTTCATCAATTCAAATTCACCATCTGGAGGAACGAAACTAACAGTCTTCTCTGAATTGAATCTTGTAAGGTTTACACATTGATGGAAAGTGACGTCATCAAGCTCAATAGTTTTTCCACTGCAATTCAACAAGGAGAAACAATTTGATTAAGGACAACATGGAATGACTGCAATGCAAATAATGATATAATTGAAAACAAAAGTTGCCCATAAAAAAATATTGCAACTCCAACGAGGATTTGGATTCCTATAAGAAAACTAACAGATGTATTATAGGGTAGAATTTTGAAGGATTTGAAATCCTATAAGAAAATTAATTTTGGCAAACGGGGATTTGGATTTGAAATCTCAATTCTCAAAGCACACCCTAATAATCAACAGTCAAGGACATCAACAATCTTGAAACATGAATCAGGCATATTCAAGAGTTATGTTACTGTAAAATCTTTTTTTTTTTTTTTTTTTTTTTTTGAGAGGGTAAAATCATTAAATTGCCAGACCAGTATTTTGATATACTTTTCAATTAGAAGTAAAAGAGATACATCTATGTGTTTCTATTAACATGCCATTTCATCAAATCTCATTCTATATACCTCCTGTTACTTACTGCAATACCACTGAAATGCAAGACCAGCATATCACCAAATTTTCGTTTGTATACATACTTCAGTAGCATTAAATTGCCAGACCAGTACTTTGATAGACTTTTCAATTAGATGTAAAAGAAAATCTCCATGCAATGCTATTAACATGTCATCAACAAATTCCCATTTATTAAAACAGTTATAATGGATTAAAATGAAGATAGTAAGCTACCTCTTAGCCGGACGGGATTTTAGTTGCGACTCTTTCTCAAGTCCAATTTTATCATTCAATCCCAACTTCAAATCAGGCATTCCAGAAAGGAAGCATTTCATAAGAATCTTCCCAGTTACATCACAGCGTAGGACACTACCTACAAATGACAATGGAAAATGTCGAAATGATGGTCAAAAACATAATCACAATAACTGTTCTGCAATCACAGGAAAACAAGAAGAAAAATGAATTGATCAAACATTATGAGAAAGAAACGGACTATTTACCTTTTGAAGACATAAGAAGATTGACACTTTCAACAATATCAAGGAACACCTGTAAAGAAAATCAATTTGATCAATCTTCTTAAGAGCAATTAACTTTAAAAAAAATATACAGTAGTGGAGGAATTTAAAATTCCACCTCATTTTTCTTATATGCCAGGCCTTCCCTGCGCCAGCCAACAGCACCGGTAACTTGTAAAGTTGCATTCGGAACTGGTTTATCAGCAGTCTGCTTGGTTATTCACACATGAAAAAGGTGAGGATAATCCACCCGTAAGAATATAGAAAATGTGTATCAATTAAATATTGATATCAAAACTACGACACATCCATAAGAATATACTGAATGAATCTCTAACCTTGGATGAAAATGGAGAACGTACACCTTCTTGAGTTATGTAAAGCTTCAAGATTTCAGGAGAAAGGTTCTGAGGGTAACCAAAATCCATGATTTCTGCAATTGAAATAACAAACTCAGAAGAATCAAACCATTTTAGTCAATTTAGCTTCATAAAGATGTTATATATTCCTTTTTACTGTTTTCTTCACAGATATGTTGCGGAAGTATGATGTGGGTCCCAAACAGTTGTGAGGAAAAAATTTAGTGCAAGTAGTCTTCCTCGTACACTAGTTTTGGTTACTTTAATAATCAAACTTGGGTGATTTCGAGGGTATGAACATTATCTGCCAAGTGATGGTAGATAAATCAAAAGTACAAGCAAAACAAGTAGAGAAAGCAAGGGGGGAAATGGAAAAGAGAACTAAGCCTGGAAAAATAATCATTACAGATACTCCTTTACCAGACTTCTCATACACATTTCGTTAATGAAGACGACTCGTATAAAGTGCACATTTTGGTTGACAAAAAAATAACTAGAAAATGCTTCCAGTAGGCATACCATCCAATAGTTCATATATCAAAACGAAATTATTGCGGATAGCATCCTCATCAAAAGCCCCACCAAAATAAGATTTAAATAATGTGACAGCCTGCAAAACAAGAAGATAAATGCATCAAGCAAGCTAAAAGAAACATCCATAACGGAATATTAGTTATATTCACAGCTCATTCAGAGCCAGAAAAGGTGATTTAAAGTGCACGTCTTCAGAGTACGGAGTATATAATAGCAAAAGATATATATGTTAGAGGACCAATAGGAGGAGGAGGAAATGACTTGCTCAAAATCTGAGACAATTGAAACTGAAAATTGGGAAAAAGTGTCCATTACCTACCTAATGCACATTCAATGGTTCCTTTGACTACAAAATAATTTGAAAGAGCACAAAATACACAGAAAAGGTTCACAAGCTAGCCTAGTTAATGAAGTACACTCTACACATAATAAAATAACAGGATGCATGATATACCTCAACCACAAACTTAAAGGCACAAGCGACATTTGCGTTGCTGCTCACAACAATCACGATGTAGACATTGCTAATTCTCATGTAAAAGAAAGAGCAACCCCCAATCTGCCGAACAGGACAAGTGCCAAGTTCCTTTGTTTGCATTATATGTACTCGGAAAGCATCCACCATGTTGCCTCTGATTAGTTTCAATAGAAAATTGAATAAGAATATGCAGTTTTATGCAATCAAGAATTACTCTTTTGCAGTAAAACTAAATCAACTATATACTCATAAACCAAACTGAACTCTAAAACAACCAAAGCAGGGGCTTAAATGCAGATAATCAGTTTTGACATTTCTCTGAGAAGAATATATTGAAAGTGGAATTTCAAATTTGAATTTAATTCACACTTCATTCAACCTTTCATGGTCTTTAGCTCCAAAAAAGGTGCTTCGATATTAAGTAGTCATGCCAAAAAAGGGTATGTATATACTCCCTCCGTCCCGGGGAAAGCTCCCCATGAGCTCCGGGCACGGAGGTTAAGAAATACTAATATAATAAGTAGATGTATTAGAGGTGATGTGATTGAGAGAGAGAAGAATATAATGAAATGTGAGAGAGAATAGTTTGTCAAAAAAGGAATGGGGAGCTTTCTCTAGGACAGACTAAAATGGAAAGTCGGGTAGCTTTCTCTGGGACGGAGGGAGTATTAGGAAGTCAGGCCAATCAGCTCTTCAGAATATATGCATAAGATGATATCTGATGATTCTATGATCACCAACACAGTAATGGTTGATAAGATTTTCTTATTTATTCAAATCATTTCATGGGTAGGAACATGCTTGAGCCCCCTCAGAGAGGCATTAGCATCGAATTTGATTTAAATCAAAACAACAGGTGAAATAGTACGCAAGGTCTTTTCTTCCACCCTCTAATTACAATTTAACCAGATGCATTTAAGTGATATTTAAGTATGGGACATATTTCAGATGCAATATGTGTCCATGATATACAAGAAGGTGATTGAAAGTGTTAATTTGGCTACCAGTAAAGCTCAGGACAGAGGAGGACTGATGAAAAAGATAAAGGTATCGAAAGGCCACACATACTTCATTTGGACATGCAGATGACTATTCGTAAAGAATGGGCCGAGTGGCTAGAAAAACAAGGATTGGCAACATCGTGTTCTTCATCAGAGCAACACTCAAGTATATCATAGACTAGCGCATTGACTTTTGTATAATTCCATTTGCGCATCCAAAAGATCAAATTTAAAGAAAAATATAGAGCCAAGTTCCAGTTAATTACATGTTGAGACTCTTCCATTGTTTATTCATGTTTAAGGCTCTTGACTACGTAACTTGGTCTTACATGTTCACCAAAGAAGGAAAATAGGCAATGGAAAAAGTAAAACAAGACTGAAAAATACAAATTTTCTAAAGTATTGAGATTCCATGTAAATATAGCAATTTAAACTACTCCGATATACTATATGCACACTCTACTTGTTTACATGAACCCTTAAGAGGAAGATTATATGTTGCACCTAAATGGAATGTTGTTCTGCAAACCTGTAAATGTAGTACATTATTAGGCAATGCATCAGATTTGCTTTATTTTCATTTAATCCATGACAAAATTATCAAGGCTTCTTAAGTTTGGTTAAGTATCTAGATACATCTTTATTTATGTACTGTCCTTGCCTATTTAATGATATGAAATCATACCGAATAATACAACTTTTGAAATTTCTATTTCATGTGAAATAAGTGCACTTCATGCAGAAGTCGCAAATATTTTAAGTTAATTGAGGGACACAAGTTCCTAGTCGTTTTTAGGAATCAACATCATAACAATTGGCAAAATGCAAATGATAGTTTGTAGAAAGGGTAAGGCCTCAAGGGGGTTATATTCGGCTTAGTTCCTTGGATGAAATTATTCACAAAGAATAAAACAGAAGCTGATGCTGGCTGCACATTTGCAGGCTGCCTTGAGTAAATGGGAGGGAACTTATGCAAGCAATCGAATTCTTGATAATAGATAGCCAGATGAAAGGGATAATAATTTTAAGATCTATTACTGTTTATTTCATGATAACATATGGCCATGAATATTACTCAATTTTGTAATCTTAAGAGCTGAAGAAAGTCCTTAAACTCCAAATCCGATCCATCAAATTATTTTTCTTTCACTACAACTCCAGAGTACCTGTGCCTTTTAATTCAATTTGTAATGACACAACAGCCACAACTTAACTTTCACTTGCATCCTTTCACATTTACCTAAACATCTTCAACTATATTTCCCGATAACAGAAAATAGCAAGAAAGGCAATTTAATAACAGAAATACTTAGCAAATTCAATATGTGCACAGCAGTTGCAGTAAATTCAGTATCAAAACAAGATTATAGCAAAAGGAGCAGTCGCAAGCACAAACACAAATGAGATTTAAAGGAGGGGGCTAACCCGACGTCATCACGATAGAGGCGATTAATGAGGACATCGCCGCGAAGATTGAGGAAGTAGATAGCTGAAGCTGCCAACGGCATGGCTTGGAGCTCCGATCCACTCAGATGAGAAAGAGATCTGCTTCCCCCTCAACAAATTGTACACGACTTGGAATGGAATTCAATTGTCTCCTACAGTCAGCGAAATGCTTTTACACACACTGATGCGGGTTTTTCATTTTATTTTATTTGTAAATTGTCTTCTTTTTTTTTCTTTTTTTTTTAATTTGAAAGGGGCTGGGGTTTAGCCCAACAAACGCGTCCTACACAATTCTACTCTGAAAAAACGAAACCTCATCCTTGCAAATCTCGCCTTGTGTTCTCGTCCTGCTTTTCTATTTACAGTTTTAATTTTTTCATTAATCTAATTTTTTTAATTAATTTTAAAAAATACAACATCATGTTCCATATTAAAAAAAATTACTGTAACTATTAAAAACTATTGTAAAGTTTTTTTTTTTTGCGCCAGATTGCGCCGCAGATTTTCAAGTCCGATAGCAACCGACTCGGGTCCGGTCCAAGGTTAACAAATATTCGATGGGCTTGGCCCGAGAGAAACCGACAATTCGGTGGGCTGATCAACCTGTTTGACAAGTCTAGATATATTTGTCATTTTTTAAATAAATATTTTTATTTAATTTAAATTAAAATGTTATATTTTTTATTCACTAAATTAATTTATTAGTAGAGCTATGCAATATAATTGCATAAAACAAATGCACTTATATGAAGTGCAATCATATAAAATAAAATTCATCGGTTGGATAAACGATTCACTAAAGAATTGTTTGTTATAAGATCGTATAAATACCCTAAAATAATGTAAATAGTATTGTTCTAAAAAATGAGAAAAGAATAATATTTTTTTTTAAATCAATGTTTACATTATTCACTAAACCTTTGATCATAGTAAAATCATAAGCAACATATGTAAAATAATATGATATAAAATATAGAGTATTTTACAAATAACAATTAGTAGCAAGTAGTTCAGGTATCTCATTTGTGGGTCAAATTATGTCATTGGTGAGCTAAAATATTAAGAAATTATAAAAATTTAAATGTATATTACCATTTGTACGACCTCACACCAAAATTAATCAATAAAACCAGTTGCCATATTCATGTATAACAAGTTAGTAAATTGCAAGGACCTTCACATAATTAAATTGGGCCATAGTTACAACTCTTGTACATGGGCCATCTTCGATGGACCGGCCTCTTGGTGTTATGGGTTTATTTTTAATTTTCTAAACACCCTTTGAACTTTTGGGGTATAT
Source organism: Galeopsis tetrahit (assembly GCA_963675135.1). Taxonomy (NCBI): domain Eukaryota; kingdom Viridiplantae; phylum Streptophyta; class Magnoliopsida; order Lamiales; family Lamiaceae; genus Galeopsis; species Galeopsis tetrahit. The sequence continues at coordinate 60,603,229 of OY776134.1, read as the reverse complement.
ACCCCTCCAGCTTTGTTTAATGCACTCCCCCATACACGTACTCAACCTCAAAAACACACATGTAAGATAGATGCACTCCCCCTAAATTACCTACTATACCCTTATCTCTTTAAATCTCTTTAAATTGTATAGGATAAATACACTCCCAAAAAACCCTAATTTTTACACTTAAACCCTAATTTTGTCCAATTTCTTCTTCTCCACTCCATTCTTTCACACCATTCATCTTCTTCTCCACCCCTTCTCCACCCCACATATCGACGTCGCCGCCTGCCGCCTGCCGCCAGCTCGCCGTCTCGTGCAACAGCGCCGCCTCCTACTCCTCTTCTTCCATCGCGCGGCGCCGTCGCCTCCTCCTCGATCGCGCGCCGACGCCTCCTCCTCCTACATCGCGTCGGCGCCGCCACACCCCAAGAAGCGCCGCTTCGTCCTCCCTTTCGTCCAGCCTCCGCCGCTCGTCCGCCGCCCCAGGTATGCAGTTTTTGGTCGACTTCTCCATTTTTTTTGTTGCTCCTCCAACTTTTTTTATTATTATTATTTTTTTTAATTTTTGACAATATTGAGTCGAAAAAAACACTCTGGTTTGTCGACTGAAGTGTTTTTGGTCGATTCAATATTGTCGAAAATTTCATTTTTTTTTTTTGAAATTCTTTCAAAAAAGTCCTATTGATTGGAGTGTTTGTGGTCGACAAACCAGAGTCGATCGGAGTGTGTTTGGTCGACAAACCAGTGTCGACGGAAAAAATTTTAATCGACTCTGGTTTTTCTTTGTTTCTTTTTTTTTTTTTTTACTTTTATGTTATTTTTTTAATTTCTGAGTTTTTATTTGGGAAGGCGGCGGCCGGAGGTTGGGCGGCGCCGGCGGCGTTAGGTAGGCTACGGCTAATACATCTCAAATTAGGGTTAATTTAATTTATAGATGGGTAGATATCTTTTTGTATTTTATTAAAAGGGCAAAACAGAACATTTTATATGAATGTTTAATTAATAAAAGTGGAGGAGGAGTGTATTAAACAAAGCTGGAGGGGTATATACCTCAACCCTTTTTAATTTTGGACATCCAACAATGACTTGTAATTTGTAAATGGGCATCAGCTACTCATCCAAATAACTATTTTTAAATAATTAAAATAACTTATATATTTAAATGAAAAACTCAATTACCCCGCGAACGATTTTAATATGGTGCCTATCGACGAATAAAAAATACTACAGTTTATATGAAAAATTATGCATCATAATATTTTAATTTAATAAAATTATTTTTTTATATACATGCATACATATAATTAAATTTTAAATTATTGTTTAATTGAATCTTTAATTCTCACATTAAAATTATAATTCAATTACCCCAATTACAATTGAACGCACAAGAGTTGCTCCTTACTAAATTGGCATCACCCCATAAATGGTGTGTCCATTACTTTGTTTACATAGATGGATATCATACTTAAACGTGTCATTATAACTTTATTGTGTAATAGCATATTGTACATAGATCATAGATGGTGATTATATAATTACTAGATGACTCCCCGCGTATTACGCGATATATTGATAAAAGTTACAGAGTAATATTCAAAATAGTACAACTCATATTTTAAAAAATACACTTATAAAATTTCATAGGTAAATTTACTTTTCATAATTTAAAATTTTATTATATAATTTTTTAGGTATAATTAGTATGATAACATTTATTTTATCAATTATTTTATAATATATATTCAATTACTGATAAAATTATATACAAATGAATTTATCTTATTAATTAATTAAATTGATATATTCTATAAAATGTATAAATATATTTTTAGACAAAAGAACATAAAAGAGAACTTAATCAAAATAAGATATTAATTGATTTTAATTTTAATTTAGGTAAGACTTTCCATTTTAATATCTATGACATATGTATTAACCAATAGTTTAATTACACATTAAATTTTAAAAAAATCAATTTAATCTCCATGCGACACATCATCACATTTAACCATATGATGACACGTGGCAAAATTAAACTCCCTATTAGTATATAGGGGTGATATCATACATCTATTTTATTTTATTTTTAAAATTTGGTTCTAGTTCTATATATAGTAGAGACTTACATATGTATCTTAGAGTTAATGTTATATACTCCCTCGTCATAAACTAAGGAGGGTGTATTCAATTGAGATTCTATTGGATTTTTTTGAACTCTAAAAAATACGTGGATTTATAAAATTCATAGAGTCCAGTATTTATTTTACTCTAGGTAAATTTTTTTTTAAAGAAATAATAATACTCCCTCCATTCAATTTTATTATTTTGCTATTTTTAGTTCTTCAATTTCATTATTCTTGTTTTCTTTTTCAAAAATATACTCAATTATTTACACTATTTTATGTTCACCCTCCAATAAATACTTAGGGGGTGTTTGTTTTGGGAATTTTGAATAGATTGAGATATAATTTTATGTCAAATTAACTATGTAAGAGTGGATGCGGTTATATTATGTAATATAATTAATTTTATGTCAAATCAATTGTGTAAGAGTAAGCGAAGTTGTATTATTATAATAATAGAATATATATAGGTATTTTTAGGGGTAGATATAGTTGGATGGTGAAATTCGGATGTTAAATTCCGAATTAATACAAGACGGAGGATTACGTCACACATCCGGACGTGTGAGTCCTAAAACAAACACCTCCTTATTTACTCAAATTATCATTACTTTGTTAATAAACAGTTACTTTATTTATAATAAATTTGGACGGAGATTTTTTTTTTTTAATCTCGATATTCGGCTCTTGAACCGACTAATTTCACACTGAAGGAGTATAAATAGTTGGTGGGGGTATTTGGAGAGAGATATCGGCAAGAAAATGCAGAGAGAGGTATCAAATAGAAAATATATAGAAAAAATAGAAAATAATAGTGGAGTGTTATAAAAATGAAAATGAGTCTTTTAACATATGACACTTTGAATGATAAAATGAGACAGTATAAGATGGTTGAAGTACAAAACGGTTTTATTATAGAAAATAATAAGAACACCTCCTGGTTAATATAAGAACTTGTTTTGTCAAATATTCTGATTCATATAAGGGCATGATTTGTACGATGAAATTAATTTAAGGTTGAATGAAATGAACTCAAGAATGAAATAAAAGTTTGAATGGAATGAGGTCCGAATGACCATTCTCATGATTGGTATTGATTAAGAATGGAAAAACAATTTCTTGATTGATTTCATTCTCATGATTGATATACTAGAATAAAATACAAAATAATATATATATTTTATCTTAAATTACTAAAATACCCTTCAATATATATTTTATAAAACATATTAAATTAATGAATATGCTATTATTTTAAAAACAAAATTTACATAAATAATTACTCCGTATTTATTTAAACTCGTCTGCTCATCTCTACTAATAATATAAATTAATAAATATAAAATAATTAAAATATTGAGAAAGTATCATTTTTATGTCATTTATATCATTTTCTAATTTGAATTAGTCAATCAATTATTTAAAAGTAAAAATAATTAAAAATTAAGTAAATTAAATTAAAAAAAACACGGTTCTTCTTCTTTTTCAACGGTAAATGCGTCATCGTCTCCCACCTTTCTGCCGCCGACCTTCATGCCGTTCCCCACTCACATATTTAATTCAGATTTGAGGATTTTTTTTTTTTTTAATGAAAACCAGTTTATATCTACAGAGGATATCGATTGTTCAATTAATTTAATAAACATGAACAAGAGTGACGGCGTCTTCTCTTTGCACATATATAGAGAGAGAAAAAATAATACAAATTTTATTTTCTCATCGTCTTCTCTCTTGAATTAGGGTTGAAGAATATTGAATAATAAATGACGTATTTAATTGTGAATTAGGGTTGGAGAAGTGGGTTAATTGTTGAAAAGGATAATTATGTAAAAATAAAATTTGAGTGATTATTTTAAAAAATAAAATATAATTCGATTCCACACAGAATGGAATGGAAAAAGACAGGGGAATGTAGAGGAATCAAAATTCTTTATTTTTTGGAATTGGCCCATGAATGCTTATTCCATTCGCCAACCGTATACCAATCATGATTATTATTGTATAAAATTACTTAAATTATTATTATTATTAATTTTTGTTGTTGATAGTAATTATTATTACTATTTATTGTTAAAATTATTATTATTAAATATTACTCCTACAATATTATATATTAATATATAATAATTATTATTATGAAATATTTAATTATTTTTATCTTTAATAAATACTTTCATAATTATTACTATTTTTTACTATATGTATAATTAATTTTGTATTATATATTTCATATATATATATATATATATATATTATTGATTTTTAAAACTTATTATTTTTATGATATATTATTATTTATTTAGTAATCATAAATTAATTCTTAAATTTTTTTAATTATTAATTTTAATATTGTGAAAAAATAATAATGACATTTTATATAATAATAATATTAATAATAATAATAATAAAAAAGTTCATTTTTAATCACATGGAATACATAAAACCACGGGGTATGGAAAGAATGGTCATCCCTTTAATTTTGGGAATTGACATTCCATTTGGAATGATCATTCCTAATATAATAGCATACGAATCATAGTATTTGGAATTAAGGAAAGAATTATCATTCTATTCTTAATTGATTCCTGCATACTAATCACGACGTAAGTATTTTATCGTTAATAATTTATACTTTTTTAAGTTTTCATATTCCACCTAAACACTAGAAAATAATTTAAACTGATTTAGATGATATTTCATCCCGGAATATCCATGGATGAAAATATCGGAAATATTCTCAATATATTTTCGATATATCCATATTTCGGGGTCACCGATATCGATATTGGGAAGAACCGATATTTTCATGATATTTGTAAAAAAGTTAAAAATATCGTTAAATATCGATAGATAATAACAATATCGAGCCTAATATCGGTAAAAAAATATCGAGAAAATGTCGATAAATTTAAAAAAATATCGATAAATTTATCATTGATATAAAATGTATTCAAATTATTTTGTTGATTTTATGTACTAAAGACGTTTATTAAATTTTTACAATTTTTTAAATTTACCGATATTAATATATCCATCGATATTTTTATAAATTTAAGGTCACGATATTTCACCGATATCATATTTTCATCATTGGGAATATGTCAATTCATAAAAATATTAGTGGCTTATATTTTATACAGTATTTAATAAATGAATATATTTATATGAATATTATATGTGTGTCGGAGAGTGTGATACATGCATACGTGTATGTAGTGTAGGGTGAGCGGTGAGAATGGTTTTACACATTCCAAAATGAAAATAGAACGTGAAGGGGTAGATTAGGGTCCCTCCCATACTTGAAAATACGTGTATGCGTACAGCTTGGTTTATTGTTTTTATCCATACTTCAAAATAGATTTGGGCCCCACTTGCCCCTACATTTCAGAAATTGTCTCAGTATTTGACACCACCCGTCAATTCTTCCTTTTTCCATATTTAAAATAATGCATACTTCTTTTTTTTAACACTAATCAAGCAATATTATGCATTGGAACTAGAGGCTACCCAGATCTAATACGCTTATTCCAAAACTGAGTATTTTTGTGAAACTTTTCTATCATATTATATTTATCCACCACAAAAATTTATTAGTTTAATATTTTATTATGTTACTTTTAAGTTTATACATACATACAATTTAATTTATTTATTTACTTCATATATAAAATTTATTAAATTGTCTCACAATATTTTACTCATTACTTAATTAAAAAAAAAGTATCCTTCCACACTTAAAACTTATTTTCGATCAAGGGAGTACAACTTATACAAGCCTAATTTTATCCATCCAAGTTTTTCTAGATAGTGTTTATTTTAAATTTGGGGTACTTTTGTTAATCGACTTTTTGAAATTGTGAATATTTTAAAATCCTTATAAATAGTAATACGAAGTATGTTTTTTTTTTTTTTTTGAATATACGATTGTTTAACTTTAATCAAATCAGTATTTAGAAATTAATTTTATGTCAAATTAATGAGAAGGTTAAATATAGTTGATTTTTGAAAGCCTGTTTTCTAATCTCACGGTAAAATCAATGTAGCTACTATCTTAAAACTCAATTTTTTATTAATAATTTTTTTTATTCTTCACATGCTTTAAATTCTTCAATTATCTTTCCTGTACCATAAAATATTTTTTACTTTAATGTTTAAATTCTTAATTCGTTGTTTTTCTTTACTGCTAATCTGAAATGGAGGTATTATATACTCCTTCCATCTTCCTTTAATTAAACTTTACATTTCGGGGATAAGACATAAGTTTTAAGAAATACTATTGTAGTGTTTTATGTAAAGTTATTGGTGGAAATATAAGAAAAGTTAAGATGTGAAGAAAAAAAATGTAAAGAAAGTAAAAAGGTGGAAACCGAGAAAAAGAAAAAAAAAAGTAACAATTAATATAATATTGGGTGTAAAAATATGAATAGTTATTAATAAATATAAAACTCAGCTTAGTGAAAAGATGTAAAATTTTAAATGGAACATTCAGAATAATAAAATATAAAGTTTAAAGAGTATGGAAAGGAGTATAAATAAAGAGTATGGAAAGGAGTATAAATAAATAAAATCTCGCAATTAAAAAAATTAATATTAAAATTGAGTATATTAAGTCATAGAAATTTACACATTTACATAACATCTACACATGTTTAAGTTTAAAAAATATCACATGTTAAATCTGGTTGGATCGAGTTACCGAAATTGTACTCCGAAATTCAAAATATTCATTTATTTGAGTACAAATTTTATTGGTTGATTTGTTTATGTATAAATAAATTGGGGTATAATTAATGTGATATTGTTGATTTATCTATGAATAAAATAGATGATGGTTGCAAATTGCACATAATTAAATGGTATGAGTATTTTTATTTAAAAAAAATAAATAAGATTAATGAAATTTAAGTCTAAAAAAATGAGAATAATAAAATTAAATCGAGAGAATATTATTTAATATAATTACGTATTTACTCATATATTATAATTAGTGATACAATACATTGTAAATCATGCAATACCAGGATGACTTGCATACAAAGTTTGGCACACTTAAAAAAAAAAAAAACAGAGGGGTGTAAGGTTAAATAAAATAAAAGTTTGTCTGAGTGATTTAGTTAAGTGCAGCTTAAAATGAGTGAAAAATTTAAAAATAAAATTTTATTGTAAGAGAATTAATTTTAATGGTATTTTTGCAAGTAATTTTAAAACGTATCAATAAAAAAGTGTGTAAATAATCATGAAACGAAATGACTATTACAATCTTGTTCATACACTATTATCATTTATTATGTTTAGAGTGAATCTTGTTTACATCCAATTGAATGGTACAATTGAAGTAATAGAGCCACAATTTTAATTTGATTATGTAATTGAAATTATTAAAATTTTAATTGAGCATTTGAACATATATTTAAAAAATCACTTAAAATTCAATTATATATATATACTCAATTGTATACAAAAAAATTGTCTTCTATTTAATGTTGTATTGCCATCAATTTCGAAAAGGGTAAGACTATAAATAAAGTTTCCCTTTGTCTCAGCCTTTTTTTTTCATTTTAAGTTATTTCATTATATATAACTCATTTTTTTTTGGTAAAATCCTCTGTTCACCAAAAGTCTGTTCATATTTTTTAAAATCAGATAAAGAATATTGTTGGTAGTTACTTGTTAATAAAGTAGAAAAATATTTAAAAGTTAACTATTTAAATAAAATAAACATATTCTTTCTGAACCCAAAAATAGAATTGATCAGTACACTTTTGATGGACGGATGGAGTATATGTTATTTTTTTATACTCTATATTTTATTTTTACTCTCCTTATTAGGACATGTTTGGTATAATGTAATGAAAGTATATTTAAATGAAATGAACTTATGAATGAAATGAAATTGGAAAATGAATAAAATAAGAATGATGATTGGTATAAATAAGGAATGAAACATAAATATTGTGTAAAATTAATTAAATTATTATTTATTGTTGTGATTATATGTTATTATTACTATTTATTATAGAAATTATTATTATAAAATATTACTACAATATTATATATTAATATATTATTTTTAGTATATGTAAATTATTATTATTAAGTATTAATATTACCATTAATTTATACTTTTATAATCATTCATCTTTTAAAAAATGTAGGGAGAATATAAATAACAGTCTGGCCAATTCCATGTACAAATTTTCAGCCGCAAACAAATTTGACCAAATAAATTATTTTTTCTATTTTTGAAGTTGATGGATATGATAATGAAATTGATGAGATAATGAAACTAAAACGAAGTTCAAGAAATAATATTATTTATTTAGTAAGTAGAGAAATTGAGTTTTTTTAGAGAAGGCATAGAAAGGAGAGAAAATCTTGGTCCATACGACCATAGGTAAAAGTCTGGCTATGATAATATCAGTGCCAAATTGAATTAAATTTATTTTATACTAATAAATGAAAAGCATGTAAATCTTTTTTTGTTTTGGTGGGGGCATCAGCTACTCTAATGACATGGTTGATAACATACACATCTCTTAGTAAATCAGAAAAAAATATTGAAATTAACCTCTACATCTCTTATACATTTTGTAATAACGACCAAAAAACATGAAAGAATAATCAATTACATTAAGTCAATTAAAGATACAATATTTGTTTATCAATTAAATAATGATAGTTTATATACATGTGGTACTTGAAAAAAAATTCGATGTTTTTATTATTAAAAAAAAAAAATTGCGTATTTTTCTCAATTTAAAATATCGTCGAATTAATCTCGACTAATTTGTGGTGACTCGCGAGCCTTACCTATCAAATACCGTTTGACTCTCTCCACCCCATCAATTTCTTACGTTCATTTATATATCACAACTAAACGATTTGCGGTTCTTATTATTCATCGCGAACCCTTAAATCATCAACAATTTTGGTACACTCTTCCGTGCCCAATCACTTTTTTTTTTCTTCCAGAAAATCACATTGTCTCAACCAAGGATAAAAATATTAAGAAATATCGTGGATATATCACGGATTTGGATATTGCGATATGGATATTGGAGTCTAATGTATTTTTTCCCGTATATCGCTAAATATCGATATCGTTCAAACGTAGTGTAAAATTGGACGGAAATCGAGAAATATCACGAATATATCGCACAATATCGCAAAATCTAAAAAAATCGCAAACTTATTAAAAAATATATATATATATAAAATTATACTTTTTATTTTATTTTTAATATTGGAGGAAAATGAACCCAGGAAACTAGCTAGAAAAGATATGGAGTAGACCAACAGGCCAGAAAAGTTATACTGAAATACATGCATAATAACATGTTATAATAATTCCAAAAATTTCAGATTAAATTTCTAAAATTTTAATAAAATTAATTTTTTTTAAAAAAATTGCGATATCGATATATCCAGCAATATATCTATAAAATTAAGATTGCAATATTTATTGGTATAACGATATTTTCATCCTAGTCTCAACTCATATCAAATGCATATCATAACATAAAATAAAATCCTACAATCTCCTTGAAATTTGAGTCGTATTTATTACTAATAAATGAAATTTGTCCATGTACATACCTATTTTCCGTAAACCGGTCACTATAGTTAACAACTGTTATTAACTTAAAACATATATGTACATGCGCATCACTTTAACTTGAACACTACTCCCTTCGTTTCACAAGTGTTTGCACCATAAAGTGGACACACTTTTAAAAAAAAATGTAATGAGTGGAGTGTTGAGAGGTAATTTTATAAAATTATATTAATAAAGTAAAAAGGTGATTGGAAAGAGGGAAAAAATAATGGCATTTTGTGTAAATATGTGAATATTGTGAGGGTGAGGTTTATGAGAAAGTTTCCTTTTATAGGTGTGCAAACAATTGTGGGACGGACAAATAAGATAAGTATGTAAACAGTTGTGGGACGGAGGGAGTATCATTTTATAGGGGTGTCAATTTTTAACGCAACATGAATTCGACACAAAAATTGTGAGTTAGTGTTTAGTTTTATTGAATTCGTGTCGTGTTTGTGTCAATCCGTTAAACACGATTAAATTAACAGGTAACTTATTAACTTGCATATTAACAACCCGTTAATCTGTTATTTACCTGATACGACACGACATGATAATGACACACTGATAATAATACGATGGCACAATAATTTTTTATACTTATATAAATATATTATTTTTTATATATTTAAATGCAATTTTAAAATATAATGACTTTTTGGGAAAACAACTCTTTCTTTTGAACAAATATAAAAAGTTACTGTCATGTATAACACATTAAGTATTGCACCTTTAAACACATGACTTTGAATTAAAAACTATCGAAATTCACTTAAACATCTACATTTTTCATATTCTGTACTAATGAACAAATACATGACAACTTAATTTAGATAAAAACCACCTATTAATGAATTTAGGACTTTTATTATGAATGATGTAAAATTGGTTTAAATTTTTTTGTGATTACAAAATAAAAAATCTCAATATTTCCACCTGTAATATATGGTAGCTAGCTACATAGGGATAACATAAACACAATTAAAAGTGAAATTAATTAAACAAAAAGGTATAATGAGGATATCATGCACGTGAGAGGACACTATAGATGTTGTGCCTTTCTGCATCAAAAAGTTGGTGAAACAAGGAAAGAAGCCTTCTCTCTCTCTCTCTCTCTCTTTCTATTTCTCTTTCTCTCTCTATCTATCTATCTCTCTTCCTCTCTGAAAAGTTGAAGAAGACAATAAAATGATTGAAGCCTTTATAATCTAGCAATAGTCAATAGTATTGGGGCTCTCAAATCTCTGATATATAAAAGATGAAAGCAACATTACTACTACCAAATTAAAAATGGCTTTAGAAGCAGCACTTTCTTCTACTGAACTCTTCAACTTCATCATGTATAATGACCCTAATATTTCTTCTGATCAAACCACCTGCCCTCAAGAGATCTCCTCCATGCCGCCTCCCCCGCCGGAAACCGCCGCACAGGGCCGCAAGAAGCGGCGGAGGAGGCCCAAGGTTTGCAAGAACAAAGAGGAGGCTGAAACACAGAGAATGACTCACATTGCCGTTGAAAGAAATCGCCGAAAGCAAATGAATGAGCATCTTGCTGTCCTGCGCTCTCTCATGCCTGAATCTTATGTCCAAAGAGTATGTTTTTTTTCTTTTTCTTTTTTTTTTTTTTAAAAAAATTCACCATGTATGTACAATACAAGAAGAAGAAGCTTTTTTTTCTAATTGGTTGCTTTTTGAAAAATTGAACTATTTCTCGTTGAATTTAATTATTGCTTCCAAGAACCCAAATCCCTTTTTTCATAATAATTGATTCTTCTTCATTCAAGAAAGAGAAAAAAGAAACACAATTTGAATTTCGTTAGGGTACGGTTTGATTCGAAAATAGTTGTTCTTCTTCCTACAATTATCTTCCTCTTTCATCTGTCTTTTTTTGGACGTATCTTGTTGTCTTCGTTCGCTAAGCCAAACATGTATGACAAAGGATAGTCCGAGCTATATTCATATTTAAGAAAATTACCTAATTATATATATATAAATATATCAGAATCAGATGCAGCAGTAGATACGATACCATAGCTAATTTCATAATCTTAATTAATAATAATAATAATTCAATATTTGTTCTAGCTATCTCAAAATAGTTTAATTTTATATCCACTATTTAATTTCTTCGTTTTCTGGAAGAAGAGAATATAATGACGTACCCATGTCTTCTTATTGTCTCTGTCCTATTTAATTTCATTCTCGTCATATCATTTAATGATTCAACTGTTTGAACAAAAAAAATTCTTTTTTTCAATTTTTTTATAATTAGCCCTTTTCATAGTACCTTTGTTGATAAATTGTAGGGTGACCAAGCCTCAATTGTTGGTGGTGCAATTGAATTTGTGAAGGAGCTAGAACACATTGTACAATCACTTGAAGCCAAGAAATTTGCTGCAGCCTCCTCCTCCTCCTCAAATAAGGAGCATACTAACGAGGATGTGAAGCAAGTTCTAGGGTGCCCATTTTCTCAATTCTTTACATACCCTCAATTCAGCTGCTCTCATGGCAACAAGTTCACTTCACAAAGCAAGGCGGCCATAGCCGACATCGAAGTAACCTTAATCGAAACACACGCTAACATACGCATCCTCTCGCGTAGACGAGTCCGACAGCTGTCGAAGATCGTCGCCTCGTTCCAATCCATCTTCCTCACAATTCTCCACCTTAATGTAACGACGCTCGACTCCCTGGTGCTCTACTCCGTTAGCGCTAAGGTACGCGTGTTGTACAACACATTAAAGCACCGGATAAGTCATGAACTCGGTTGGTTCACACATTGGATTATTTGTCTCTATGTTACAAAATAATGTTATTGTCTTGATTCATTAATTAGGGCCTGGGTGGTCTAGCAAATAATTATTAACCATGGTCCTAACTTCATCTCTCCACAATTTTGTACTCTACTCTACTAGACAGTAAGTAAGTAATATATAATCTGATATATGGTAACAAAACTGGGACTGTAAGAAAGTGACCTCAGCATGCAAAAGAATCTACTTTTTTTTTTTTTTTCCTCTCTCTCTCTGCACCTACTTCCACACCCAACTATGTGTACTGTCAAAGAAAGATTCTAGCCGTGTAATTACACGTTATTTGCAAGGGTGTTTCGGGCACTGAAAAGGGAAATAATTTTGTATTGAATTTCCATGTGCAATGATGCAGAAAAGGGAATTTCTCCCCCTAATAATTTACTGGGTTGTTTCCTATATATGACTCCTTATTTCTTGTCCTTACACTCGTAATTTTAGGGAAAATATTCCAAGTATTTTTTGGGATGAACAAAGTTTTATATTTAATTGCAGGTGGAAGAAGGTTGCCAACTGAATTCAGCAGATGACATAGCCGGGGCTGTTCACCACATGCTTCGAATAATTGAGGATGAAGCAGCTATCCTAGGTTCTCAATCCTAGGGTTCCTCTCTATATATTAATTAGTCTAAATTAATGGAGTATTATGATGTCTATTAATTAATTAATGTATGATTATTTAATTATATGCTTCTTTCCAATTTCTATATGCCCATGTAGGTGTCATGTGGATGGATTTAGGGTATGTCGACTGGTTAGGATATACTATGCAATTTTGTTTTTGAGGAAATAAAATTTTAGAAAGGATCCGAGTATAAAAATAATTTATGACATACAAATAATTTACAAAATTAAAAGTCAAAGTTCGCGGGTCAGTCATTTTTCTCTGCAAGACCATTAGAGGCTTAGAGCTATGTTTATTTTAGATTTTGGACTTTTAAATTTTGATAAATAGTACTAATATGTTTGTTTCGAGATTATGCTAAATGAATATGTAAGATTATATTATTCGATTAGATGATTGTGTAATGATTTAAACTATATTGTTGTATTATAATGATGGTAGTTAAATTATAAGAATTTAGCTTTATGGTATAACTGATTTTTGAAAAGGACATTTAAATCTCAGAGTAAAAATGTAAAATCCACGTAGAAGTCTAAAATCTACCGCTTATTTTCAAAATTCAAAGTAAACATAGGCTAGAGTTGTGAACTAATGTTTTAGTTTGATTCTCATTTGACACATTTTTACTCTTTTCAATTTTTGCTTTACAAAAACACAAAATATTAAAAGAAAATGTTCTTGCCAAAGTTCAAAACCGAGTCACCAGCTGAGACAACAAACATTTATTGATTAAAATTATCACTAACATATTTTTTCTTATGCTGAATTATCGTCAAATTCATAGTATAATTTTAAAATCGTTTGATTTTTTTCTCACGTCACTGTATACCGTAATTTTTAAAGGCATTTGATTCGTGAAAGCAGGATTCGGCTCATAAGCATTACTGGTTCACGATAGAGGTGGGCTATGGATCAGGACAAACCAAAGTTCTCATATAAAAAAGTTTGGATCTTATAGTATTTAATTTTTTTGGCACAAAGTCTAACCTATTACCTAACATTGATTTTTTAAAAGATGTTTAACCTGGTTTTTTTAATAAAAAGGTCTAAAGTTTTTAGTCATTCTTACTAAATAAATTCCTAAAACACTTGAATTATCATATTTTGTAAATAAAGTAAAAAAATTAATTGAAATAAATGTAAAAGTAATAGTAACATTTTGTGTAAAGATGTTAATTGATGTTTAATTTAAATGAAATCAATTTGTATTTTAAATTTTGTATTAAATATATAACTTTTTGTTTAATTAATTTAATTTAAATGTAAATATAAAAATATACTCCATATCTTATTATAAATAAAAAATTAATAAAATAGAATAGAAAAAAGAAATTTTAAGAAAATATTCACATTGAATTAAAATTTGAATTGAATAGTTAAAGATAGTTTTACTGTTTAATTTAAATTTGATGACAAATTAATTATTTTGGTGCAAATTTGCCGCTAAGTTTGGAGATGCACTAACATACAAAGTAATGCAATACAAAAAATAATCTTTAAATATTGTTTATAAAACAATATTGCAGGTCTGAACGAGTTACATGAGGGTATAAATTCTAAAGATGATAAGTGAATAGGCCTTTTATAAAATTCTTTTTTGTGATCAGTTGTTCAACTAACTTAAAGAAAGTCGGTTGCAAACAAAAGTTGAGAGTGCGAAATGTTCAATTCAAATTGATAACTAAGTTGGTCAGTTGAACAATTGTCAAAATAAGTTGAGTGTGAAAATATGTGTACCCTTATTAGTTTGAACTTTGAAGCATTGAGAGACACTTTTAGACTTATCATCTTTCGTGAACTTTGCTTTCTGAAATTTATACAAGTTTTAACTCTCTTACAACAATTAATAGATACTAAGCAAATTGAAACTAACACTCCATCTCTCAAGATAGATATATAGGTTTGTAAATAGTTTTCAACTATGTGAAATCTATTTACAAGTTGGGTTTGATTAATTTTTTCTAAATTTAAGGATTTGAAATTATAAGCTTGGAATTATTGAATACCTAAGAAGACATGGACATGTTGTGTTCTAGAAATCTTTCTCGAATGCTTGTAAGCTTGATTTTTTCTCTTGCAATTTCGTAATCTTACCACGAAGGTTGATTTTGTATTTATAATGTGATTTCAAAACTAGTCATTGGAAAACCATTCCAAAATCATATATACGGAATACTAAGTATGATATGTTAGAAATCAATAAAAATGTGCAAATGTATGTATAAATTAATAAAAATGTATGTACAAATTTATGTGTTAATTTTATTGTTAATGTTAAGTGGATTTATATATGTTTTAATGTAATTTATTGTTATTGTTTTATACATATGTGTTAATTTAAGGTAAAGTCTAGTATGCACTCGAGTGCATGCTGTGCACCCTAGTCCATGTGC
Organism: Galeopsis tetrahit; assembly: GCA_963675135.1. Classification (NCBI taxonomy): domain Eukaryota; kingdom Viridiplantae; phylum Streptophyta; class Magnoliopsida; order Lamiales; family Lamiaceae; genus Galeopsis; species Galeopsis tetrahit. The sequence goes on along the minus strand of OY776134.1, from coordinate 60,587,696 downwards.
ACTTTTCAGTTTACTGACTTACACTTTTTGGTAAATGGTGTTGCACTTTTCAATTATTACTTATACAGTTTAATAATTGAAAAGTGCAACACCATTTACCAAAAAGTGTAAGTTAGTAACTGAAAAGTGCAACATGGACCAGGGTGCACAACATGCACTCGAGTCCATAACAGACCAACCCTTAATTTAATTTTAAGGTAAAATTTGTGTGAGACCGTCTCACGGATCCTTTTCTGTGAGACGGATCTCTTTTAACCCATATTTTAAATTTTGGGTAGGATAACCCATATTTTTTTCCAGATTTTGGTTTGTAAAAAAAGTGATAATATTTAAGTAAAAAGTGATAATATTTGTAACAAAAGTGACGGTCACTTTTTACTTAAACACTATCACTTTTTGCTCGAACATTATCACTTTTTATATATAAGGGCCGTCTCACGGATCTCTTTCTGTGAGACGGTCTCACCCAAAACTAGCCCTAATTTTAATGTAAATGTTTAATAATTTACAAAAATACTGGAGTATATATTATGAAAACCAATTTTAATCTAAACGGTAGGTCTCCGCAACACTAGGTCGCTAGTTCAAACTTTGTTGGCCAAAAAATTGGCTAGGGCATGTCGGTACCCTTATATAAGCATAAAGCCATTCAAAATTTGAACAAGAAAAGTACTTAAACTCTACTCGACTCCATTTGTGGAAAATAATTGATAATGAAGAAAATCATAGGAAAAAACGTACTCTCTACAATTCTGAAAAGTTTGCGGTAGGCTTTGCTTTTGAGAATACCCCAAATTAAAGGTTTTATACAATGTGGATACTATTCAACCATTTTATAGCCATAAATCCTTTTTGTGTCTTTCCAATGTGAGACATTTGTTTGACCCTTTCAACAAGAGTGTTGAAGGAAAAATTTGTAAAACTTTTGTATATAAAGTACCTAAAATAGTTGGATTGAGTGTATGGTGGACCTTAAAAGTAATGACATGAAGGGTAAATATGTATATATTGTGAGGGTGAGAATTGTAATGATTGTTTTTATTGGGTATGCAAACTTTTGAAGAACAAACTAATAAAAAAAGTATGAAAGATTCTGAGGGACGATTTGAGTAATAATTATTGAAGTGCAAGCTAATACATTTTTTTTTAGCCATTTTGAGTTTTTTTTTTTAAATTAGTGTTAATTAACTTATTTTGGGACCTACAATTTAGAAGTAAAAAATTGAATGTATACAATCCTCACGGTGTATCTTGATTAATTGGATTGTTTCATTAATTAGTTATTTATATAGGAGATTTTGTAGAAAAGGATTTCAGGGGAAATAGTGCCTTTGAAATGAGGCATGATACTGAACCACTATGAGGAAATACGTGAAGTTACAAATGAGGTTTGAAGCTCGATCATATTAGTCATATGGCCCAAACTTTACAGTTGCTAATTAGGTTACTAATTGTAGGTCCCAAATTACAATATAGAGTAAGCTAGTGAAAATGTTTAGAGGGGAGTGAATAGACTTTTTAAAATTCTTTCGATATATCAAAGTACAATTCGGAAATCAGAATATATCAATGAGCCAAATTCTAGTTTATACTCAACTTATATTCGAGAACTTCTGTTTTAAGTATACTCAACTAGGACAAAGTGGGATAGCTCAAGTGGTTAGAGCACCACTACCTAGGCCTTAGGTCCTGGGTTCGAGTCATGGGGAGGGGAAAAAAGGGATGGGTATTTAACTTCCATCAAAAAAAAAAAAAAAGTATACTCAACTAGTGTTGTGTAGATATGCAATTCAACCAATTAAACACTTAATCAATTAAACACAAACAAAACAGTAAAGTAAACAACACACAACGATTTTATAGTGGTTCGACAACTTGTCTACGTCCACTCTCACAAACCCAGTTGTGATGTTTCTATTAACTCTTCCAATCGAGTAATATGTGTGTTCTTGTAATTTTAAGTCCCAAGAAACAAGACTTAGATCTTCTCGAATATACTACCAAGTATATCTTCGATCTTACTAGAGATTTACAAGTATCTAGCAACTTGAAAACAGAAAACTAAAAACTTATTCAGTAGCAGTCTTCTTCGTTCTTCACTTGTCTTCCGGACTTGCTTTCTGAACTTCAAACTCTGTGAGTGTTTGCTTCTTTGAATGCTTCAGTAATACTTCAGTATGTAGAATAACAGTAGTTCAGTAGTCTTGAATCGAACAATACCATGGGGTATTTATAGACTTCTGAATCCAAGAACTTTTAGTTGTAACCAACTTTTCTTGAAAACTAACTTGTAACTTGTTATTCTTATCCTTCCACGCGTTTATTGTTAATTAGTTATTTCTAACTAACTCTTCAATCCTTATCTTCCAACGCGCTTAAATAACTAACTTCAGCTTGATATGTTGACTTGTCTTGTTGAGTCTTGTGGTCGCGCACCTGTCTTGTGTAGACTTCTTCTTCTTCTGGTCTTGCGCAGTCCTTCACTAGTAGACTTAGTAACAACTAATCTAATCCTAAAAAGACTATTACATTACTTTAAGCTTTATAACTCAGCTTAGTCAACTTAGAATCTATACAATGATTATATCAATTACATATGAAAATCATGAGCTTCTATATACTTCGAAATAGCTCAGTAAACATCCTAAACAATTATACAAAGTATCAACATATTATAAGTACTTGTCTTTTCTTAACATGACAATACTTGTCTTGTGTGAACTCTACTGGTCTGTACAAGATGACTTCCATAACTAGACTAGATCAGTCAACACTTAAAAAATATTCAATCTATTTTTGGCTTATCAAAACTTCATCTTTATCTTTTATTATCAATTAGGACTTATTTCAGGATTCATATCCCAACACTAATATAACTTGGATATGATCATTTTCAATCATTAATGTAAGTATCATCCTTCACAAAAATAGAAACGGAGTTTTTAAGTCACTCATTTTCATTTGTCAAGCAAACTCGAGCTATAAATTCTCAATCTCTCAAAATACTTAGCCAAAATGATCAAATATGAATTAAGTATGAGCTCAAATTAAAACAAATTTGAAAGAAATATCAACAACACACAAGGATTTAAATGGTTCGTTCGAACAATATGATCTACATCCACAATAACTCCTTTATTATGAATAAATATTGTGTTACAAGATACACCTTTTGAACCTTAAAAATAATTGGCCTTCAATCTAATGAAACACAATTACACCAGTAAATGAACAAGTATCGTCAACTTGACTTAGGTTGATCTTCAAGCCTATATATCATAGTCTTCCCCTCCATAATGACAACAATTATTTGCATTGGTAGTTAGCTTGTCACATCTGCTTCATGTTGCTAAAAATCATGTGTGAAATAGCCTAATGTATGGAAGTTGTATCATCTGAAATATCCAATCGCAAAGTAGTTAAGAAATCCTATTCAGTTAGGTAACTAACTTTCACAATTGCCTTGATAACTGACTTTTAGATGACTAGAGATAACCCCAGCTGATTGATAATTCAGCTAACTCTTTTGTAACCAATGAGACAACTTTATTTAATTTTGGACAACTTCACTAAACAATACCAATTAACCTTTTTCGCTGATCTACCTCTACTGAATTTAAACACATGTCATCTTATTTACCGCAGTTGATTTTGAGATATACTTCTCACGTCAACACCTAACTATCATTTTCTATTTCATATATGTCTACCTTTTCTCTATGCTATCTCTCCCTATCTTTTCTCATTTTTATCTATATCTGCTTCAATACTTCACTACACATTAACGGGGTATGGAGGGATAATGTATCCACCTTCATCATCATATCATATCAATTATCGGAAACGTAGCTGCTTAATTATGTGTGGTCCAACGAGTTGCGTTCAATCAATTGTTGTGTGTGTGTTTGGATTTGTGTCCATGTGCAGGGACACACATATATATTTGTTTATTTAGTTTTTGGTAAAGAAAGAATTAAGGTAGGGGCAGAGAGATGTTCATCGTGAATGACATCTTTCAGCATGCATCTTATTATATATATATCGTGTCCCATTTATATGTTTAGGCTCTGCAGGCATCTTTTTTTTTATTTAATTTTTTATCTTGTGGGGGTATCGTATATCGATGCAAATTGCCATTTGCACTGATTTTTGGCCCTGGCTTTTGTTTTTATGTATCATATTAATCTGTATCCTCATTATGAACAGTGTCATTTTGTGTAATTTTGATAGGGACTTGTTGAATTGGGGCCCGTAGACAATACAAACACGTATACGGCGGTGGGGTTTATGCTACGCCGCTGTTAAATCTTTGAATGTGATGTATTTTCACACTCAATCATCAATTCCTGCGCTGATATATTATTTTGGACAAATTGGCTTTATTATCAATTTTATTAATTCACTTGTTAGAATTTAATTTTCAGGAATTATATGTCGGCGTAAAATTGTTCTGTATTTAAAATCTAAATATCAAATTTCGGCGAGTGAGTATTAATACACGAAGTACAGACTTTAATTAAATGATACACTTTAGAATTTAGCGTAATAACTAACTATACCACAAAGTATTTTTTTTTTTTTTTTTTAAGTAAGAGAGTAATCACAAGAAGTTGGCCTAATGATGTACATTTAAAACTTAGGAGTGTGCTCCTCTTTAGGTATCATCAATTGATCCCTTTGAATTAGTGAATTATTCCGTCATTGGACGGTGGAATCGATATATTTACACAAAACTAGTAATTCACAATCGAAAAAATTTAGATTTAGAATCAGAACACAGACATAGATTCTGTCATTTTCAAAAGCCTCTCAAAATAGAAAATTGTTCAATTCAATATTTTTATTTTTTTTAAGTTCGATATTACAATGTAACGTTTTATATTTTTGTAAACATAACATTTGGGGGAAAAAATGTTGTTTAAACTAAAAATCTAAAATGTGGGTTAAATGAGATTTATTTTGTAAAATGTTATCACGCAAGTTTTTGTCTTATATAAATTACCTATCAATATTATTATTGTTATTATTATTATTTAAAAATCATCTACTGTTATTATTTTATACTCCATAATTTGAACTAACTAGTTATCCCCAATCCAACCCTACCCCTGGCCGGTCTGAATAAGCTTCTCCGCCCACCCCTCTAAAACTGATATATCTTCCCTGGGCTGTCCGTTGGAGATCTCATTGAGCGGCTTAGGATTAATTCGAATAGTTGTGCAATTTAATTTATTCATAAAAAAAAAGAAGTGTAAGAGTAATTATTAGTTATCACAGTCCACTGGAGTATAGTTCTATTCGTTTCTATTCCCTTCTAATCTGAAAAAAAAAGAGCACAATTACGTACTAGAAGAAAAGAAAGGGGTGTCCGTAGCATCGTACATGCATTAATTATATTTCAGAAAAACAACAAAAATACCTCTCCCTCACTCATATTCATATCATATAAATACAAAAGACCTAAAGAGAGAGTGTGTATGTGTAGTTCCCAAGGCAAAGGGATCGAAGGAGTCGTGGGTGGGGTAAGGTCACATGGATTCGGCTGCTGCAGGTCTCCCTTTCTTCTCTGACAACAGATTGGACCATGGTCCAAACACCTCCCAGACTCTACTACTGCACCTTTCCCTTTTCTCCAAATAACTCTACATATATACATATATATGTCTCTCCCCTAACTTTTTCTCTTTTTATTTCTAATTTTAAATAAGTACTAATACGTTTATATCTTTTCTTGATGATGTGATTTTGGTAAATTCTTATGCTCAACTCATTGATTTTGGTTTCAAAATTAACTGACAAACTTTTGTAAAATTACTGTAATACTGCATGCGGAAAGCGGAAGTTAAAATTCTTTAATTTGTAAACTTAAAATTACTTGACTTAAAAGAGTTACTATCACGCAATTGGAGCTATTAAAATGGGCTGAGACGATGGGGTCAGCCCGTTCCATTATAAGAAATTATAGATTTGACTCACTTTTTCTCAACTCGTTAAGAGGTGGGTCTACACGAACTGTCTCGTATGGATCGGGTTTTGACGGATTGATGCGGACCAACCCATCTTTTTTTAAATGAAAAATTAGTAATATTACTAGCATTATTCTATTATTATAATTAGTTTAATATTATAAAAAAAAAACAAAAAAAACTAGTCTTATTCATCAACTCATAATCTAGCTGCTACATCGCAATTCACAACCAAAATTTAGAAAAAAAAAAAAGTCAAACACAACAAGTCTATGTCTTACATCACAAACAGGATAGTAGATTTAATATTGAACGTGCAGCGGGAGACGAATATTAAGAGAATTTGAATTTTAAAAATGAAGATAATGAATTTAATAAACAATTTTTTTTTAAAATGTGTTTACCCGTCGAAACCCGCGACCGACCCTTTGTGGGTTGAGTTGAGGTTTTGGCAGCCCGTCTAGAAAATAGGTTGTCCCGTCTATTGACGGGTATTTGCATTTTTGGCCCGCCCCATCGACCCGTCTCGACAGCTCTAGTGGCAATTTTATATTAATATATCTAGTAGATGTGGATCAAGATTGAATAGATCTTATTGAACCAAGGCCCTGGCTATATACCCCTCTAGCCTTGTTAAGTATATTTCCTCGATTTATGTACCTCTTCAATATGTCAAATGTTAGATGTACTCCCCTTCAGAATACCCTAAATACTCTTATTCCTCATTTTTCTTATTTTCTTCCTTCTTCTTCCTCAATTTTCAAAAAATCCTAAAACTAACTATTCCTCTCCCTCTCCCCTCCGCTCTACCAACCGCCACCCCTACTCCTCCTCCCTCTACTGAGCACCGCCACCCATTCACGGCGGCGCCCCCTCTTCTTCTTCTTTTTTTTTTCTTCCTTTTTCCTGCAAACTCCCCTCCCCATCGTCCCCATCCCTGCGTGCGGCCCATGTTGGGATTGGGCTTGTACTAAAATAAAAGATGTTTTTTTCAAGGAGCTTTTATCCCACATCGGATGTGAGGAAAGGTGGGAGGACTTTCTAATCCTATATAAGAAGTCCTTAGGTCTTTGTTACAAGTGCACCAATCAATACACTTTAGTCTTGTTATATTCTCTTGTAATAGAGTCTTGTGAGAAAGGTGAGAGTCATTGTAAACTTGAAAGAGTGTAGGAGGGTTGAGTGTCAAAAGAGAGGAATTATGTGTGATTGTAAAAATTTATCATATAGTGATCTCTTTGGTGGGTCGTGGTTTTTCTCCGGTTTTGGAGTTTCCACGTTAAATTCTTGTGTTGTTGATTGTGTTATTACTTCATTTTATTTCTTGTTTATTTTTCGTCTGCCCTTGGGGGAATTAATTTCCCAACAAGTGGTATCAGAGCCCGGGTTTAGTCTCTATTTATTCTTAGTACGTATGCTCTGTGGTTGCAGCGTAGTCTAATCTTCCACATCAGAAAAGATTTTTTAGAGAGGTTCGGGGGTCTCTTTTGAGACGGTTGTTTAAGGGAAGAGAAATGGTATGTCAAAGACGAGAAAATTTCATTTTACGTCCTGTAACTTAGGTCTAATCCAGTTTATATCCTTTAAGTTTTCACTTTTTCAATTTACGTCCTAGGGTGTCCAATTTTTGTCCTTTTCGCCGGAAAATTGAAATTCCGGTCAAACAGTCCAATTTACGGCCTTTAAGTTTGAAAATTAAAAATTAATAATTAAAAAATTCTGAAAAAAAATTAAAAATCTCATTAAAAACTAAAAATATCATTAAAATTTATAAATTGTGTAAAATAAAAATAAAAAATTCTAAAAAAGAAAAAAGAAAAAAAATCTACAATTCTAAAAATTAAAAAAATTTGTAAATTAAAAATAAAAAATTTCTAAAAATCTCATAAAAACATAAAATTCTAAATATAAAAAATCTATAAATTAAAATTTTAAAAATGTTTAAAATAAAATAAAAAATTATACAATTCTAAAAACCTCATTAAAATGAATTTGACACGGTTCTACAATCAATCAAGGCGTGGAATACAAAAAAAATTAGGAGTTCGAGAAAAACTTTAATGGCGGATGAGTCTGGCGTGGAATACAAAAAAAATTAGGATTTCGAGAAAAACTTTAATGGCGGATGAGTCTGAATCAAGACTGATTTTTTATGAAATATTAATAATTTTTATTATTCTGGTTGGGTTTTTAGAATTTTTAATATTTAATCTACACATTTTAAAAAAGTTAAAGAGATTTTTAGAAATTTAATGAGATTTTTTAATTTTAAGTTAAACATTTTCGATTTTTTGAATTGTAAAATTTTTATTTTTTATTTTACACATTTTATAATTTTTAATGAGAGTTTTAAAAATTAAATAAGATATTTTGAATTTTATTTTACATATTTTATAGTTTTTAATTTTAATGATATTTTCAGATTTTTAATAATATTTTAAAAAATTTAATGATATTTTTAAAAAAAATATTTATTAAATTTTAATTTTCAAATTTAAAGGACGTAAATTGGACTATTTGGCCAGAATCCCAGTTTATTCCTCACATTCCGGTGAGTTTGAAAATTTTCCGGCAAAAAGGATGTAAATTGGACCAAAAGGGACGTAAATCGAAAAAGTGAAAACTTAAAGGATATAAATTGGATTAGGCCTAAGTTACAGGACGTAAAATGATTTTTTCTCTGTCAAAGACTTTGAGTGCAATGAAGTATGACATGGAGAAATTTGATGGAATAATCAGTTTTAGCTTGTGGCAAGTGCAGGTTAAGGATGTGCTGATACAATCTGGTGTACACAAGGTGAAGTTAATCAAGGTGGAGTGGCGGCAAATGACTCCGAAACTGTTGCTAACGTTATGATAGAAGATGATGTCCTCTGATTGAGGATATGAACATCCTTATGGTATGTCCAACTGCCATGAACGAGGATGTGATGACGTTAGTTGGACCACATGTGCATTGGTTTGGCAAGGATGCAAGGTGTGTGGTGAAAGATGTCGATGGCGGAAGTACTTCTAGGAATGTCAAAAGTTAAAAGTTGCACCATAAATTTTCAGCAGGTATTTTTCGATATGTGCCGAAGGAAATTCTTAGAATGGGTGATTCTAAGTGTTCTGATCATATGGTGGAGTATGTGTTCTCTGTTTTGAGAATGTTGGTTCTTTGGTTTAAGAATCATGTTTGTCGGTGAAGACAATGGAGCTTTCTTTTATTTTATCAAGGTAGAGTTTGTTAGGCTTGGGCTTATGCTAAAATAAAAGGAGTTTTTTTAAAGGAGCTTTTATCCTACATCGGATGTGAGGAAATATGGGAGGACTTCCTAATCCTATATAAGAAGTCCTTAGGTCTTTGTTACAAGTGCACCAATCAATACACTTTAGTCTTGTATTTGATTCTAGTTTAAATTCCTTTCTTATATATATTCTCTTGTAATAGAGTCTTGTGAGAAAGGTGAGAGTCATTGTAGACTTGAAAGAGTGTAGGAGGGTTGAGTGTCAAAAGAGAGGATTTCTGTGTGATTGTAAAAATTTATCATATAGTGATCTATTGGAATTCTGTGCGATTGTAAAAATTTATCATATAGTGATCTCTTTGGTGGGTCGTGGTTTTTCTCCGATTTTAAAGTTTTCACGTTAAATTCTTGTGTTGTTGATTGTGTTATTTCTTCATTTTATTTCTTGTTTATTTTTCGTCTGCCCTTGGGGGAATTAATTTCCCAAGTGGTTTTTCTTTCAACTAAATTTTACCGACGAAAGTGTGTTTGATCGACAAATCAGTGTCGACATGAGTGTTTTTTATCGATTCTAATTTGTCAAAATAAAGTTTTTTTTTTTAATTTCAAATTTTATTTGAGGGCCGGCGGTGGTTGTCGGAGGGGCGGCTGACGGCGGGGTCGAAAATTGGGGGAGGCAACTGCTTTTCCTAGGGTTAGAGGGAGTGTGTTTATCTTTGATATATTTTATTAAAGGGATAAATTTGGTATTTTACACTAATATTAAATTAATAAATGGACAAGAGGAGTATAATTAACAAAGCTGGAGGGGTATATAGCCAGGGCCTTGAACCAACTTAACTCACATCAAAATATGCTATGACTCGGCCCACCTCCAAAAGAGAGACATGCCCATCTTCGGAAGAGAGCATATATCAAGTCATATCAGATATAGCCATCACTAAGGACTATGCTCACCTTATGCTCCGAACTAATCAAAGGTTAAACTTTAATGGTCAGGACAACATATATCTTTATAGTTCTAAACTTATTTCACATCTAATAAAGTTTGAATTCATCAAAACTGACATAATTGAAGAGTATTATATCCAAAGAGAGAAAGAGGTCGGAGGAAGTGCACGTCTTCTTCTCAAAACTTCAAGACGGATGTCTATAAGCTCATGAGTGTCAACCTCTCTCTCTAACGCAGAGGTACAAAGTTGTTATCTATATGTAAGAATGAAGAAGAAGCACTACCACCAAATCATGAGAATATCCAGACCCGGTCCTAATGTTAGGCCAACGAGGCGACCGATTCAGGCCCATAAATATTTCAATTTTTTAGGGGCCCATTTTTTATAATATCTTATATATATATATATATATAATATATATTAATATAACTATATATGAAATAATTTCGTCTCATCTAAAAGTTCGATCTTGCAGAGAAATGAAAAATTAATTGTTGTATATTAATTAATAAGTTAGAAGCTAAAAAAGTAAAAATAATTAATGAAGGAGAAGGGAAGAAAAAACTAGGAGAAAAAAGTCACAACAAAGGCTTGAGATTACCCCTTTATGTTTATCATCAAATATGTATATTTTAGTTTATTGTTATTTAAATTGATTAACACTTTTGCTACTAAAACAGTTAGACGAGTCATATTTATGTAATTGTTTGAAATACAATTGTCGTATTATTTTAAGTATTGAGAAAAAATACATATTGTTAGTCCTTTAAAAGATGTTTTACATTATGTTTCATGAATTCGTATATAATAAAAAATATGTTGGGATGGGGCCTTTTTTTAAAGCTCGATTCAGGCCCAAATATTTATAGGACCGGCCGTGAGAATATCCCCCAAATGTCAAAGTTGTACGATGATGTGGCTGGAGTTAGTTAAAACCCCTAAAGGTAAAAAGATCATATTTCCCTCATCATAGTAAGGTAAACATATATCCCCGTTCATTTTTCGAGGTAACACACTAATACTTTTTCACTATTTCATCAATGTTTTGGTACACGTGTGTGCTTATGATTTGTTGCATAATCCTTATGATTAGACGTCGTATATGATACGGATATGAGCAAAAAGTCATCTAGGGTATGTTTGTTTTGAGATTATGTAGGATGGGGGAAATTCTGGACGTGGAAATTCTGGATGGGGAAATCCTGATGAATAGTAATTGTGTGTTTGTTTTGGAATTTTGAGTAGGATGAGATGTAACTTTATGTTAAATCAAATTGTGTAAGAGTGGTTGGATGAGATGTAATAGTAGGATGTAATAGTAGGATGTATATGTATTTTTAGGAATGAGTGTAGTTGGATGGGAAAATTCGGATGTGAAATCCCGAAGTAGAACAAGGACGTAACGGGTGAGTCCCAAAACAAACATGCCCCTAAGGATTTGTATCCACAATTGAAAAGAAAATTAAGAAACGAGAAGCTGCAAATAAATAGTACAACCTAAGGAGCACAACGAAGAATCCAAATTAGTATGTAATTGAGACATACACCCATCAAGTTATTAGATGGATTGCTTTATAAGTTATATTTTTAGACTCGTTGATAGATTTACTATATTTAGCCTGTATTGCGAGTTACTTTTGAGCTTTTTTGGTCATTGAGTCTAGACATGCGCAACGGTTAGAAACCGCCGGTTACGGTTTTCGAAAATCGGTAACCGTAACTGAACCGCCGGTTTGCCGGTTACGGTTACGGTTTTTAACCGCCGGTTACGGTTAAAAACCGCCGGTTTGCTTTTTTTTTTTTTTTTAATTTTTTAAATATTATCTCCGTTTTCGCTCGTTTTCACTCCGTTTTTGTTCATTTTAACTCATTTTTTAGAAAATACATTACTAGAATTGAATAAAAATTATATAAATTAAATTTATACATTAAAAATAGAAGAATTGTGTATTAAAAAAAAAAATTTTTTTTTTTTTTTTTTAAAAACCGGCAAACCGGCGGTTAACCGTCAAAACCGGCCAAACCGGCGGTTTGCGGTTTGTCAAAATGTCAAACCGTAACCGAACCGCCATTTTACGGTTACGGTTCGGTTTTTAAACCGTAACCGGCGGTTTGCCAAACCGGCGGTTTTGCCGGTTGGCCGGTTTCCCGGTTACGGTTTGAACATGTCTAATTGAGTCACTTATGTGCTCATGACTGGTTTTTTTGTTCGAGTCACTTTCTTTTTTTATCTCTTTTTATTCTATTTTTTTTCTTATACCTTTAATACAATAATTTTATTTGTCCATGTACTAAGGGTGTATTTTAAAACTTTATAAAATTGCTTTAAGAATTATTTTATTTTAAGAAAATGTAAGGGACGATTTTGAAAAAAAAAAAGATTTTTAAAATGATTTGTACTTTGTGAACTACGGTGATGGAAAACGGGTGATATATACACAAAAAATGGCCTTCAAAGCCAACCAAAGCGTGGATTATATACCCCTCCATGATGTACTCCCCCAAAAAGAAAATTTATAGATGTACTCTCCCTCAATTATCTAAACTATCATTTCTCTAAGGGTATGTTTGGTTTGATGGAAAATGTGGGAAATACTTTTTTATCCCACTTTTTCCATTGTTTGGTTTTCTAAATTAAAGCCCGAGAATTTATTTGGGCCCGAGTCAATTTTCCCATTTTTTCCCACATTTGCATGATTATTAATCTTAGGTGAAAGGGTGAGTTTATTTTTCCATCAATCCAAACATACAAATTATTTCAATATTTTAATTTGTGAACAGTGCAATCCCACTCAATTTAATCCTAATATATTTATCCTATCTAACAAACCAAACTAGCCCTAAAAAAATCTCCATCATAAATACACTCCACCCACAAAAACTCTAATTTCCTATCTTCTTCCCTTCCTCCTCCCATCCCCTGATTCGGTTGTAAATTGCATAAGATTTCGTGTGTTTTAGTGAGAAACGTTGATGATTTTGCATGTATTTTCATATTAAGAAGCTTGACTTGATTGAGAAATGTATGTGAGCTCGTTTTGTAGGAATACGAAATGAATTGGGCTTTAAAATCGCATAAAGAGTGTCAATCATTATTGGCACTCATATGAGATGAAACAACGAGGCTAGGGAGCACATACAAAGAGTTTGAGAAGAATCGGGACGGAAAACGGATGAAGAGGACGGGCCATAGGGCCACCCGGCCGGGTGGCCAACTTGGAGCAATACGAAGGTATGGCCTGGCCGGGCGGCCAGGGCCTTTAAATCCACCAAATACGAAGGTTTCGCCCGGTCGGGCCGTTCAAGGGCTAAAAATAAAGCATGTTTACGAAAGTTTGGCCCGGCCGGGCGGCTCCTTCTTCGGGGGTTTTTGCCAAAACTCTCCAATTTTGAAGGACTTAAGTGCAATTCTTGTTTTGGGACTTCTCACAACATATAAAAAGGGCCCTTAGTCAGATTTTAAAAGGGAGACTTCTTGGAGAGCAATTCTTTCACACAATATATCACACATAGTATTAGGTGATCTTGTTACTTTTGCAATCTCAATTCATAGTTAGCCTAGATTAGGGTTACAATTTACAATTCAAGTGAAGATTTCCATTGGGCTTTGTAAGTAATTGAAGTTTGTAGCTACATTTCAACTCTTAAGGTGATATATCTTTAATTTTCACTTTCAATTTGGTAATTCTCTTATTTCTTGCAATTGATTTGTTAATTGTTATGGGTTTTGTGAATTCTTGTATTTTAGCCATGGATTTCTATCTTAGAACCATGGGCTAAGTTCTAGTTGTCTAGGGTGTGGTAGTCTTGGTGGTTAAGTGGTGTAATTATGGATTAATTGTGTGATTAGCTTAGGATTTGGGTGTATATGTTTCTAGTGTTGTGATTTTCATGATTCAATTGATTAATTCACCCTATTAGCTAGCATTGTTAGTTTTGTCGACTTCAACGACCGTATTGGGTTGCATGATTAAGAATGTGTGCGTGAGCTTGAATTAATCGATTAGAATTAACATAGTAATTAGCTACACCGACCGGGAGTTGATTGCTTAGATCAACGACATTAGACACTAGTCGATTAGAGGTCGTCTATTAGATTAGTGAGAGGACGTCTCATAAACATTAGTAACCGTGTTGAACGTGTTTATGAGGCACTATCCTAGGGTCTTATGGTATTGATTGGACTATATAATTGCTAATTGATGCACGTGTTCATCTAAGCCTCACAAGGGATTGTTCGACACACACGAGTGATAGCCTTTAGCTTTACCCAACACCTTAGGTTTAATTCGTGTAATTTAGTTCATTAATTCACCACTTAACCAACAAAATGGATACACCCGAGGCAATACTCTCTCACTTGCACTTTCCAACGAAAGTTAGATAGCTTGTTATTTCTTTTGACTATTTCTCATTATTTTAGTTAATCTAGTTTCATACTTTCGTTCTAAATCCCAAAAATTCAACAAACACGTTTAGTTACTACAATAGCATGAAAACTCATAACTTTAGGGATTCACTTTCACTCAATTAGGTCCTTGGAACGAAAATCTACTTGGTCGTACTTGCATACTACAATCGAACTCATACGTTTGTGGAGATCGTATTGTTAAGTGTTGAAAAACGATACAAGTCACCCCCGCCGGCCCCGTTTCCCACCCCACCGCCGCCGAACCCCGCACCCCATCGCCCCACCCCAGCCCCACGGTGCCTCCCGCCGGCCCCGTTTCCCACCCCACCGCCGTCGAACCCTGTCCCACCCCAGCCCCACGGTGCCTCCCACCGTCTCCACGCCACGCTGCCCACCTCTCATTGACGGTTGACATCTTCCAAAATTCATCCATTCTTCTTCTTGCACTTTTTTTTTAAAAAAATAAACAATAGTGAAAATTTCCACTATTGTTGATAATAGTGTAAATTTTAGATCAACGGTTGTAAAAAATGTTAAAAAAAAAAATCGACAAATCAATATCGAAAGTATATTATTATTATTTTTAATTTTTAAGTTTTTTTTAATTTTTATTTAGGGTTAAGGTTAGGTTTAAATGTTGGGGGTGTATTTATTTAGTCGATTCCACTCAAAGAGTAATTTAGATATTATACAATTATTAAATTAATAAATGTGAGGGGAGTATATCTAACGTACCTAGAGGGGTACATAACCCACGCCCAACCTAAACCATCAGGACTACTACAAATAATAGCCGGCCCACCTATAACAAATAGCGGCCAACCCAAAACTAGTCTACTAAATATTAATCCAAAAATGATAGCCTAATCAAGGCCCAACACCGAACTTGCTTCCAAAATAAACAAATTATTTATAACTAGCTCTTGAACTTTGTATATAATGCGAAAAAGTGATATTATTAATTTTATATTAAATACTTCAAATATTTAATTATTATGATTATTCAACCCCCTCTTCAGAAATTGAAAGGCCACGATATTTCTTTATAATTTTTACGCTTAACAAAATATTTATCTTTTAAAAATTTAAATAATTTATAGTGTATTTTTAACCTAAATATTAGATAAATATAGGAGTATAATTAGGGGTGGGAATGGGTTAGGCTACCCGACAGGGACCTACGGCTCGGTCTATTAAAGCTCGGCTCGTTTATTAAAGAAGCTGGACTCAAACTTTTTTGAAAGCCTATTTAGTTAAATAGGCCGAGTTTGAGCTTTTTCGTAGGCCTTTCAAGTCCAACAGGCCGGCCTATTTAGTTAATTTAATATATAATATATATATATATATAATATAAAAGTATAATAAAGACCTAATACTTATACTTAAATATAGAAAACATCTTAATTAAATAAGAGTGTCTTATATATATAATTTCTAACTTTTAAGCATTAAACAATACAATTCATGGTTTTTTTATGATTTAATGAAATAAAGTGTTGAAGGATTTTTTTTTAAAATGCACTAATAGAACTAAAGAGGCCGCCTATTTATTAAAAAGATCAAACCAAACCTTAAAAAAATGCCTATAATAGGTCATGAACCAAGCTCGAGCCTAAAAAATATTTAACAGGCCAGACTTTTTTTCGTAAAGCCTACCCAGGCCTAGCCCATTTCACCCCTAAATATAAGTTTAGGATTAGAAGTTAGAACAAAGAAATCTGATTTATTTTTTTAATGAAAATCGCGTATTCGAAAACAAAATCGGGAAATCATGCTTGGTACGGATATTATTGTTGTCATAATCGTCGGAACTAGTGCTTCCACGGCGGCCTTTGTCGATTATCCCCCACGTGGCTTGGCGATGAATTCACGCATTGTGTGTGACAACGTGGCCCCCACACTGTTCACGGCACTTGCTCAGGCGTCGCCCCTTCATCCCCTCACGTGCACCACTGCACGTGGCATCTAAATACCTTCTCCCCGGCCCATTGTTAACAAATCAGCAGATTCCACCACCGTCCACACTCAACCTTCTGTAACTATATATTCCTATGCAATGCACATACCAACACGTATCTTACAAATTCATCTTTACTGGTTTCTTTTTCCTTGTCTACTCAATTGAAAATTAACTATGAATTCCAAGTCTCTGCTTTTAAGATCCGTTTCCGGTTCAATACCGGTCCACCTCCCACCTCGACCTTCCGTCGCTCTATCTGTCCACGGTGTGGCACCTCGCCGGAATATTCGCCGATGTTGTTCTGTACCCGAGATAAGGGCCCTGACGGAGAAACTGGAGCTGCGGGGCGGAGGAGGAGGGAACAAGAAGGGAAATGGAGGCAAGATGGGAGCTTATTACCGAGAAATGATCAAATCGAATTCTACTAACTCTCTGTTCTTGCGAAACTACGCTAAATATTTGCACGAGGTAATTAATGCTTATAGCTAGTATTTAAATTGTCGATCCAGTGGAATAGTGGATCGTAGTTAATTTGAATTAAGAATTAATATACAGGTGGAGGGAGATGCAGTGAAAGCGGAAGAGTATTACGGGAGGGCAATACTGGCAAGCCCTGGGGACGGAGAAGTGCTTTCTCTGTATGGAAAGTTGATATGGGAAACGCACAGAGACGAGAGCAGAGCCAGATCTTACTTCACTCACGCCCTTCATGCTTCTCCTCACGATTCGTATATACCTATTCTCTCTCTCTTACTAATTAAGAAGAAATTGAATGATATTTGGTCAAAATTGGGGATCTAATTAGTTAATTGTTTTGCAGTATGGTTTTGGGTTCGTATGCTCATTTCTTGTGGGAAGTAGAGGAGGAGAAACAGGGAGAAGAAGAAATGAAGAGGGGAGGTTGTACAGCGCCAATTGCAGCCATGCTGCAAACTCATCACTGAATACGTACTACTGTTCCTATTACCCTTGTTTATATTTCTAATAAAAATCCATAATAAAAAATTAACAAGCATCTGCATCTATCATCTAATTACTTAACTCTGTGCCTACAAATACACAGTCACAGTGCAGTAATAAGTGGTGAATAGATTTTGTGGAATCTTTAATTTGTTTTTCTTATGAGTTATACTCCTAGCACTATATTTCTCAAAATTACTTGTTTAACTCGTCCCTATGTAACTATTTCTCAGACTATTCCTAACCATATTGTTAATGAGTTTGAATTAAGTGTCAATTTGTTGTTGCATGAGTTTAATTATTTTGATTCATACTGTACAATATTTTGAGATATTGACTTTATTTTTGGTAAACTTTCAAACAAGTTTTTGCATCACCACCTTTAGTCATCTTTCACAAAGTTATATGTTCAACATGTTCCAGACCTTCAACATTATATGTTAGATGCAGAAAAGACTTTGATGGTCTTATATAAGAAGATGTCATGTTTTCAATAGCAATAACATTCCTATTTTAACTGCTTTTTCTAAAGGGTGTAAATAATTATATTCCCTCGTTTTTTTTTTTTTGGATGATTACGC
The DNA here is from genome assembly GCA_963675135.1 of Galeopsis tetrahit. Lineage (NCBI taxonomy): Eukaryota > Viridiplantae > Streptophyta > Magnoliopsida > Lamiales > Lamiaceae > Galeopsis > Galeopsis tetrahit. The sequence goes on along the minus strand of OY776134.1, from coordinate 60,569,635 downwards.
TGCATGATGTGTTTCACCACTTCAAAGTTCAAACAATAATTTTTGCTCTCTGTTGTACGTGCTTTCGTCGGGTTGACTCGGATGTGGACTGTTTATTAGCACGAGACAAACATGTATAATGATCGGGGGTTTATTACGTGTTTAGGGGTATTTATGATGATCTTGATGATCTTAATGAAGAACAAAGCAAGAAAGATCAAGAACAATGATATAGCTTCTTGGGGAAGCTAAAAGCTTGAGAGCTTTGGGAGTGTTTATTGCTTGGGTTTGGGTGATTTGGTGGAATTATGTAACTTGTGTACAAATGAGCCTCTTTTAGGCATTATATAGTGGTTTCTAGGGGCTGCCCGCCCTTTACACGTGGCACGCCCTTATTGGACCTGACTTCTGCCCGAAAAGGTGATTTGATGGCGCATTTAATGCTAAACCGCCTCTGGTGCTCGTCCTCGCCGAAATGCCGAGGAGCTGAGCTACGGTGGTCGCCGGAGGACCATGTCGAGGAGTGTGGTCGCCACGCTCCATGCTGTCTCCCAAGGCTTCAATACTTAGACTTTCCTAGCTAAGATAGACATGTGCTCGCCACATATTTGGGCGAGCAGCTAACTAAAACACGTGCTCGCCAACATCTTTGAGCGAGCACTTAAATATATTAAATACATCTATTCTTTTACATTTTCTTGGTCTTGTTGACTAGTCGTCGCACGACTTTGTTGACTGGTCCTCGCCACGTAAGCTGGTGACTAGGATTGACTTGTCAAAGATTGACTTCTTTGACTAGGTATAACATTTGCCCCCTGGTCGCCTTTCTTCGTATTCGTAGAATGGTAAGGCGAGCAGTATGGTCGTCTTGGAAGGTGAGATTGTTTGACAAACAAAATCAAATTTGAGATCTTGATGACGTGAGATGGAGGCGGTCGCCTCGTCTCCAGCGCCGAGCACGATTATCGAAGAAACTTTTAATAATGACGGATCTGACATGTGTCAGGCGCGTGAACGGCGCCCAAAATTTGAAAAGCGCGCGTGGGGCGCGTGCCGACCTCAAAGGTCGCGCGTGGGGGCCACTTTCCGAACTCATTTTCGGAAATGACCCCAAATTTTTGGGAAAATTATGAATTTGACCCCGTTTTGTTGCACATAAGTCCCTGATCGACTTTGCCTATAAATATGACTTCTACCTTCTTCAAAACACTTTTCACCTTTGCCATTTTCGAATTTCCTCAAGCTTTCTTCCAAGCTTCTCTCTCAAGCTTTTCCGGCGAGTTTTGTGGTGGTTTTCGATTGTCAATAAGGTAAAAAACTTTCATTTCTTTCTTTTAAAACTTCTTCTTCCCCCATTTCTAAAAATGGAGCTTGGTGGCGGCTCCGGTGGTGGTTCCGACGGTGGTCCGCCGCCGTTGTTTGGTGGCTCTGAGAATTCCGGCGGCGGAGACCGTTTGGCCTTGGCTTTGATGGAGAGGGCATCCTCCTCGGACTCTAGGATCCACTCCCCTGAACCCATAAATGTTGGAGTCCGCGATCTAGGAAAGGCAGTGGTCGTCGACGAACTCGACGAATCTGACAGGGATGATGCCGGCAACGATGCCGAGGAGGGTGATGTCGAGGAGGGTGGCAGTGAGACGAGCTCTGATCTGCGCGACCAGGGCTTGGACCGAGGGGTGGGCGAACAGATAGATATTGCCCAAGTCGAGGAGACCTTGACGAGAAGTCTCCGCGAGGACTTTGAGGAGGTTGTTCAATATGCGGAGAGCATAAAGGACATTCTAAGTGGTAGGGAAAATTTGGATGGCGACGAGGTCTCGAGGGAGGCCTATTATAAATATTTCTGCGAATACCTTCCTCGAGAGGTTCCTCGCCCGCATCGAGTAGCTTCCAAAACAATATTCGAGGCGAGCAAGTATGCGAGCAAAGTCTCCTCGCCCCAGCTAGAGAATTCTCGAAAAAAGTATCAGCTGTCGGCCGATGTCTGTTTCTTTGTTCCTCGCCCGGATGAGAGGGCCGACCAGCCGCCAGAAGGGATGGTCGCCGTCAACATCGGCATGATGGAGGCAGGGCTGAGGTTCCCCCTGCACCCCAGTATCTCAAACTTTCTACATTTCTTGAAGGTGGCCCCTTCTCAAATTTTACCGAACGGTTGGTCGAACCTGATCGGCATTCTTACACTGTTCGGCCTGGTGGCGGTCGAGAACGGGTGTCGGAACACATGGCTAAGTCCTAAAGAGATTAACTATCTCCTTTAGGCGGCCGAGGCCGGAGAGAAAGTGGGCCATGGATACTACTACGTGAGGGGCCGAGATAATTTCAAGTTGGTTGAGGGGGTTCCCAACAAGATTAGAGATTGGAAAACCAACTGGTGGTGGGTAGCCGGGGACTGGAAAAGTCCAGTGAGGCCAGATGGCTCCTCGGATCGCATTCCCCTAGACACTGAATATCAAAGAATTCGTGGTAAGTTTTTTTTATTTCTGCTCGTTCTTGTCTATACTGACTAACTCCTCGTTTTTGTAGGTGAACTTGTTCGCAAGAAGACTGCCGAGCACCGTCTTACGCCTCTCTTCCAATACCACGTTTGCTGCGTTCTCAATCGTCGCTACCTGGAAAGGTCCTGTCGCTTTCTGAACAGGGAGTGTATGCGCGAGCGAGCAGGTCTTAGAGTACCTCCTCATCACTTCACTCGAGAGTTCCCTCCAGGTATCAACATATTTCTAAGTTTGTGAAATTACTCACTTTTGTGAGATTGCTCCTCGTAAATATTAACTTCTCGTCTTTCTTTCTTAGTAGTGGTTCCAGAGAGAGTTGTCACTTACCTTCCTCCATGCGTCGAAGTTGATCGCATACTGTCGAGCAAGATGATGCAACAAGCGAGAATGCTCCGCGAGCGCAAGGTAGTTGATGGCACTGGCAAGAAGAGGAAGGGGGCGGAGACCTCGGGGGCTCCACCTAAGAGAGTTGCTAGAACAACACGAGGGGGTTCTTCTCGCCCACCTGCTGCCGAGCAGAGGGTCTCGCCGAGGAGATCTCCTCCACCGAGGGGTAGCTCGCCTCCCCCCACTCAGGTCGTATACCCCCCTCCCCGAAGCACTCGGTCGCGAGAGACTGCAGCGAGCTCGTCGCCTGGGGAGAGGGCTCAGGGAGACAACACACTTCTCGGCTGGGATGCCGCAACGGTTGCCAGGTAAACTTATTATCAATAAAGCTTTAGAATATTTTCAAGTACTTTTTTCTAACTTTTCTCTTTATTCTTTAGGGTTGCCGAGAACTCGATCGTTGAGCCTTACAACGACAACCTCCTCGGCTTCTACCGGTCGCGGGATGCGGCCACTCAAGAACCTCTGGACCCGCTCGTCCTAAGGGTCATGAAGAATGTGCCCCGATCGTTGATGACCACGTTGCTCGACGAGACGAACAACCAGAGCTCTCTGGAGAACGCGCGCCTGGCCGCCATCGACCTGACCCGTGCCTCCTACACCGTCGAGAGGCTTGCCGTTCAGATCGCCGAGAGCCGCAAGGTCAGCGAGGAGAGGAGCGCGAGACTCACCCAAATGGCTAAGGCTAAAGCTATTGTTGAGAGGAAGGTGGTCGACCTCGAGGCAAAGTTGGCCGATTCTGAGGCCCAACTTGAGATGGTTCGAAAGAAAGATCAAGAAGATCTTCAAGAGATCGAACGTCTCCGTGCTCGCCTCCAGGCTGCCGAGGACGAGCTGAAAATGAAATGCGCCGAGGTAAACACTCTTCAACATAAATCTATAACTGACGAGGAAGAGTTGGCTACTCTCCGGCAAGAACTGGTCGACATGACCAATGAGCGGGATGAGACCGAAGAGCTCGCTTGGGGCGTGGCCATGATATCTGTGGCGCTCACCGCCCATGGGCTCGTTCACAATCTTCTAGAAATTCATCCGGAAGTGGATGTAACTCCGCTCGGCAGATTTATCGACGACCTCCTCATGAAGGAGAATCCTCAACCGGAAACAGAACTTCCTTTGCTCCCTCTGATGAAATTGGGACTTCAGTTCCCTAGACTTTTGGGTGTGCCGGGTCTTTTCAAGGATCCTCCACAAGTCTCCCCACCTCAACAGGGCGAACAAGATGCTCTTGCCGAGGAGGTTGTGAACGAGGAGGAAGTTGCCGGCGAGCAGGATGCTCCTGCCGAGGAGAGTGCTCCGGTAGCTTAGTTTACTTGTATTTTATTTCTGCTTTTTTAGGACTGTTCGGCCATTAAGGCCTCTTTTGTAATTTCAGCCTCTTAAGGCTTTTCAATGAATGGAACTTTTTGCTTATACGATGTTTGGTTATTTTGAGTGATCGTTCTCGTTACTGCTTTTCAACTTATGTTATGATTAATTTTTGCAAGCATTTTTTTTTAATAAGTACTTGTCTTCTTGAAAACTCCTTTTATTGCGAGCATCTTTGCGGAAGAGTGCTCGTCTTTGCCTTGCGAGCATCTTTAAGAAAGTGTGCTCGTCTTTTGTCTTGCGAGCATCTTTAAGAAAGAGTGCTCGTCTTTTAGAGTTAACTATTCGTCGGTTGAACTCTTTTTTGTTTGGTAGGTAGTGATCGTCGTCGCCACTACCTTGCGAGCATCGTTAAGAAAGAGTACTCGTCTTTCTTTTGCGAGCAACTTTAAGAAAGAGTGCTCGTCTTTTGGAGTCAACCATTCGTCGGTTGAACTCTTTTTTGTTTGGTAGGTAGTGATCGTCGTCGCCACTACCTTGCGAGCATCGTTAAGAAAGAGTGCTCGTCTTTGTTTCCTAGATGGCTACGCAGAGCCTTGTCCAAAAATTCAAACTTATCTAACACTTGATGGAAATTTAAAACTTGTATTGAAATGATGACTAGATACAAACTATACAAATATGAAAAAATTAAAAACTTACTGGTAATACTTCTTCAGCTTGACCGCGTTCCATGGGTACTTGCTCGGCTTGCCCTCTAGATCTTCTAGCTCGTACGATCCGTTCAGGAGTGTGCGCGTTATTCGGTACGGACCCTCCCAAGTCGGGCCAAGTATGCCAATGGACTGCTCCGTCGCCCTCCGAAGTACGAGCTGGCCGATAGTGAATTGGCGAGCACGTACTTTGGTGTTGTAGTAGCGTTCTGACCTTTGCTTGTACACCACGTTCTTCTCGTCCGCTGTTAGCCTTCGCTCTTCTAGGAAGTCCAAATCGGAGAGTTGTGCATCGTTATTCAACTGCTCGTCATAATTTGCTACTCGAAAAGTTGGGACCTGCCCCTCTGCTGGTATGACAGCTTCGGTTCCGAACGCGAGCGCGAACAGAGTTTCACCAGTAGAATTCCTCGTGGTCGTCCGATATGCCCACAGAACCATGTGCAGCTCGTCCGCCCATTTGCCCTTCAATCCATCTAGCTTAGCTTTCAAGGTGTGCTTGATGATTTTGTTGATTGCCTCTACTTGACCATTCGATTGTGGATGATAGGGTGTTGAAAACTTTTTCTTAATGTTCCACTCTGAGCAGAAATCCAGCATGTCTTGACTTGTGAATTGACGTCCGTTGTCCGTCACTATCGCTCGTGGTAGGCCGAACCTGCAAACTATGTTTTTCCATATGAAACTTGTCATCTGGGCCGTTGTGATGGTCTTCAATGCCTTCGCTTCGGTCCACTTGGTGAAGTAATCGACTGCTACGACTACGAAAGTTACCCCCCCGACGCCAGGCGGGAAAGGTCCAACGATGTCGATGCCCCACTTCGCGAAGGGCCAAGAACTGTAGACGGAGATGAGCTCGTCTGGAGGTGAGTGAATAGCTGGTGCAAAAGCTTGACATCTCTTGCACGCCTGGGCGTAATGAATTGCATCCTTCTTCAGCGTTGGCCAAAAGTAGCCTTGCCTCATAATCTTTAAAGCGAGCGCTTGCCCCCCTGTATGATTTCCACATGATCCATCGTGGATTTCGTACATGACGATCTTCGCTTCGTCTTCCCCGAGACATTTCAATAAAGGGATTGAAAAACCCCGTTTGTATAGCTGGTCGCCAATAACAGTGTACCTTGCGGACCTGAGCTGTAATCTGGTCGCTTTCACTTTGTCCCCCGGGAGCTCGCCGGTCTTGATGTACTTGATGATCGGCGATCTCCAGTCCTCGTCGCTGGTTGCTTCAACCTGCAAAATCTGACCTCTGTTCACCGATGGGGAAGAAATTTTAGTGATGGTCGCTTCTGAAAATATTGCCTCCCCCTCTGAAGTGGCCAGCCGAGCTAACGCATCTGCTTGCGTATTGTCCTCCCTAGGGATTTGCTCGATGTGGAATTGATCAAATTGCTCGAGTAATCCTTTCACTAGCTCTTGATACTTTATCATTTGATCGCCGCGAGCCTCGTAGTCGCCCGTAATTTGACATACAACCAGCTGAGAGTCAGAAAAAAATTTCAGTTTTCTGGCGCCCACGACCATAGCCATCTTGATTCCTGCAACCAGAGCCTCGTACTCTGCTTCGTTGTTGGTCGCCCGATACTCGAACTCGATCGCCGAAGCAAACGTCTGTCGGGTCGGGCTGGTGAGGACGATTCCTGCACCTGCTTTGGTGCTCGTCGACGAGCCATCGACGAACAGTGTCCAAGGAAGTTCGATTTCCTCGTCCACTTTTTCCGGGAAAGTGAGCTCTACTATGAATTCTGCCAGCACTTGTCCCTTGATTGCCGTTCTAGGTGCATAGGTGAGCCCAAATTGCCCTATTTCCACCGACCATTTCAAAAGTCTTCCAGTGGTATCCGGACGATGCAGTGCTCGTCGGAGTGGAAAGGTTGTGAGGACGACCACCTCGTGGTCGAACAGGTATTGCCTTAATTTCCTGACGCTCATGACTAGTGCGTATGCCAATTTTTCCATTGGAGTATATCTCAACTCCGCATCTCTCAGTGTTTGACTTACGTAGTAGATAGGCAGATGTGTGCTCCCCTCAGCTCGGACGAGCACTGAACTGATCGCACAGTCAGTGGCCGCCAAGTATAGATATAAAATTTCGCCGGGGACTGGCTTAGATAGGACCTTCGGATCCGATAGGTATTCCTTTAGCTTTTCGAAAGATTTCTCACATTCATCGGTCCATTCGAACCTCCCTTTTTTCAGTGCATCGAAAAAAGGTTTGCAACGATCGCCCGTTCGTGCAATAAATCTGTTCAGCGATGCAAGGCATCCTGTCAACCTCTGTACTTCCTTCACGTTCCTTGGGCTTTGCATGTTAATGACTGCTTGAATTTTACTCGGATTCGCCTCGATGCCCCGCTGGCTAACCAAGTGCCCCAGAAATTTTCCTGAGCTAACACCAAAACTGCATTTTTTCGGATTTAACTTCATGTTGTATTCTTTCAGTATATCGAACGTCATGGCAAGGTGGTGTAGGTGATCCTCTTTCCGCAAGCTTTTGACAACGATGTCATCGATATAGACCTCCACCATCTCGCCGATGTGTTTTTCAAACATCTTATTTACCAGTCTTTGGTATGTTGCCCCCGCGTTTTTCAAACCGAAAGGCATTCTTTTCCAGCTGTACATTTCGGTGGCCGTCATGAAAGCCGTATGCCGCTGGTCGTCAGGATGCATCGCGATCTGATGGTAGCCCGCGAAAGCATCCATGAAAGTTAACATCTCGTGCCCCGCTGTATTGTCTACTAGGTGATCAATGTGGGGCATTGGAAAGTGATCTTTCGGACAGGCATCGTTTAGATCTGTGAAGTCTATACACAATCTCCACGACCCGGTCGTCTTTTTGACGAGCACTGGATTGGCCAACCACTCGGGATCAGTTCCAGTTTTCTCGATTAATTTATTGTCGATCAATTTCTTGACTTCGACCGCCAAAGCCGCATATTTATCAGGCCCAAATTTCCTTCGTTTTTGGGTGATAGGTCTCTTTGCTGGATCAATATTCAATCTGTGACAGGCATGATTCGTGGGAATACCCACCATATCCTCGTGCGACCAGGCGAATGCACCGATGTTTTCTTTCAAAAACGCGATCATGTCCGACCGCAAATGTTCTGGTAAATTCGAACCAATGAATACCTCGAGTTCCGGATGAGCTTCGTTTAAATGAATGGTTTCGAGATCCTCCGCTGAAGTTGCCCGCTCTTTAGGCTCCTTCCAACGAGGATCCTCGATTCCGAACTCTGGCTCAAAACCTAACCTAGGTTCCAGATCTGGAAAGTTTTCTGGCAATTGGTCGTCGGGGAGCTGGTCGCCCGAGACTGTCTGCTCGTCGATATCCATTGAGGTGTGGTCGTCCACTTCCATGGAGGCGTGCTCGTTCGCCTCCACTTGGTGGTCGTCGAAACTACGACTACACTCCCCAACTTTAATCTTTCGGTACTTGCTAGGAAGACCCTCCAAGTAGTTCATTTGTTGATTTTGTGTTTGACACTCAATATACTGGCCAATCATAGTACTTTCCTTATAATGACGCTTTGCAAAACGGACGAGACACTCCCTCGCCCGCGTCTGATCGCCCTTGACGGTTATAACTCCCGCTGGGGTCGGAAACTTTACACAGTAATAAAAGGTAGAAACGGCCGCCTTGAACTCGTTGAAGAAAGGACGGCCGAGGAAAGCATTGTAGGACGATGGCATATCTACGATCATAAAGTCGAGCTGCCGAGTGTGATGCATTGTTGGCTCTTTTGATGATACCAGCTCCAGGGATAGTCTGATTTTCCCAATGGGATGGCTGTGCGTATCCCCAAAACCTACGATTATATCGTCGCAAGGCTCAATGTATTCCGGATATCCACCGAGAGCATCCAAAGTATGCTTGAAAAGGATGTTGGTGTATGCCCCGGTGTCGACCATCAGGCGATGGACGTTGGTTCCCATAATCTTGCCCGTGATGAGCAAAGCATCATTGTTTGGGTGCACCACGCCGTTCAGGTCGTCGTCCGAGAAAAGGATTTGGTGAGATAGGGGCTTCTCGGCAGTCGGAGCGACGCACACCTAATGAACATTGTTTAGTGCTCGCTGCTCACTCTGAGCTCGGCGAACAGATAGCTCTTTCCCAGATTGGGTTCCTCCCAAAGGGCCTTCTATAACCAGACAGGCTCCCACGTTATCAATGTCGTTGCCAGGATTTTGTGGCATGGGAGGAGTCAGCTTGGGACGATTCAGTTGTTGGCGCATGTCGTCGCGACGTTTCTTCCCCCTGTTGTCGCCATTTCCAAGAGGCTTGATGAACTGGGCAAGCTTGCCCTCATTGTACAGCTTGAAAAGGTTTCTCACTAAGTCTCGGCACCCATTGGTGTGGTGGTCGATGGAGTTGTGGTAGTCGCAGAATTTGCTACCATATAGGTTTTCATCACTTGTATGCATTGGCTTGGCCTGGGGGAGCAGATTCTTTCCCCTAACTGCATTGAAAATGCCCCTGGGATCCAGAGAGAGAGATTCTCTGAACTGGATGATCTCAGGGGACTCCTCGAAAGGCCTGAAGTTCGCTGGGCGAGCACTGCCAGCTTGAGTGGTCGCCTTCTTGGGCTGGGACGACTCCCCAGTGTTTGCATTCTTTTTGGGCCAGACCCTCTTGGACGCCTCAGGCTGCTCGTTAGCCTTGGCGGCGTCCATGATTTCCTCCATTTGGATGAAGTTCCCAGCCCTCGTGCGGAAATCCGCATAAGAAACTGGGAAAGTAAGATGGATAGATTCCCAGAGCTTGGAACCTATCCTCAGACCGGAAACAACCGAGATCAGCTTTGTCTCATCGTTTACGGCCTGTCCATCAATCACCAGCCTGTCGAAGCGCTCGATGAAGTCCTTGCCCGATTCATTGATGGACTGGCGAACGTTCGCCAAACGTTGCTTTGAGGCTGGGCGAGCAGCAATGGACCCGTAGTAGGTCAGAAAGTATTGCCCCAGCTCAGTGAATGAGGTGATAGATCCGGGACTCAAGGTTGTGTACCAGCGATGAGCCCGGTCTCCCAAAGTTAGGGAGAAGTTCCTGCATTGTGTGGCGTCCGTTGCCCCGATTGAGGCCATGTAGTTGGAGTACTTGGACAAGTGTACTCTGGGGTCGGACACTCCGTCATATGCCGCCATGGAGGGCATTTGAATCTTTCTTTGAATGGGGGCGGTGAGTATTGCAACACTCAGTGGAGGTGCGGGCAGAGTGATTGGTGGGGTGGTCCCTAGCTTCGAGGCGACCACCTCTGCTCGCAGAGCGTCCATCTCTAGCTTCATCAATTTTTGGGTCTCGAGGAACTGGGCGATCTGCCCCTCCTCGGCGGTCTGTGCTCGGGGGACGACGACCTCGTCGCGTCGGCTCCCTTGGGATGCGTTCAGACGATCATCATGGTGTGAGCGCCTGGGAGAGTGCATGTTAGAATGGTGGCTGCGATAACTCTTCGCAGGAGCTCGCGAATCTTTCCCTGGTCCCACTCGATCAAGAGCTGAGATTCTGTCGCCCTGATCTTTGTGGTCAGCGCGATCTCGGTGGTCGGCTCTGTGTCGGCCGTCCACATTGAAAGGCATTCGGCGAGGAGCCCTTCTGTCTTTGTCATCCATCCGGTTGAAAACCGAATTTCGGTGCCTCGAGTCTCCCGTATGGCTATTGTGGGAGTGCTCGTCAACCTTATTTTTTCCTCTGTCCTGGGGGTGAACAGAGTTGGAGTGATAGGAACGGTTGTCTTCTTCGTTCCCCTTGGCTTTGCGAGCCTTGTCGAAGGCCTGATCTTTGGCCTTCTCCAGCTCTTCTTTTTCGTTCTGCCTCCTCTTCTCCAAGGGGTAGTCAGAAAAGTCCTTCAAATGTTGGGGATCATTCAGAATGTCCCCCATATTTAGATTTGCGAAAGGATTCACCGGCGGCGCCGAAGGGCGTTCGTTCCCTCCGGATGGTAAGATTTCGTCTTGATGAGTATGATGAGACATCGTTTAAAGAGTGTCTCCTGGGGATTATTACAAGGATATGACTGTTCTTAAGCTTTCGACGCTTAAAAACGAAAGATTAAAGTTCTTACGCAGAAGAACGTGCTATTACAACTACTTAGAAGCAAAGTAACAACAACTAAAGCTTAAAAACAAGTTACACGGAGATCAAACTCCAAAATATGTCTCGAATATCGCAAATATTCAAGAACACGAAGAACACGGAAATACGTAAACAAAGCTTTAAAAGGTGGAACTACCGATTAAAAACCTGAAAACGGAGTTTGCAAACCGATCGCTCGATGATCGGTCGAAACTGAGAGTGATGAACACGTAAAAGGACCCCTCCTTCTAGCGCCAAATGTTGTACGTGCTTTCGTCGGGTTGACTCGGATGTGGACTGTTTATTAGCACGAGACAAACATGTATAATGATCGGGGGTTTATTACGTGTTTAGGGGTATTTATGATGATCTTGATGATCTTAATGAAGAACAAAGCAAGAAAGATCAAGAACAATGATATAGCTTCTTGGGGAAGCTAAAAGTTTGAGAGCTTTGGGAGTGTTTATTGCTTGGGTTTGGGTGATTTGGTGGAATTGTGTAACTTGTGTACAAATGAGCCTCTTTTAGGCATTATATAGTGGTTTCTAGGGGCTGCCCGCCCTTTACACGTGGCACGCCCTTATTGGACCTGACTTCTGCCCGAAAAGGTGATTTGATGGCGCATTTAATGCTAAACCGCCTTTGGTGCTCGTCCTCGCCGAAATGCCGAGGAGCTGAGCTACGGTGGTCGCCGGAGGACCATGTCGAGGAGTGTGGTCGCCACGCTCCATGCTGTCTCCCAAGGCTTCAATACTTAGACTTTCCTAGCTAAGATAGACATGTGCTCGCCACATATTTGGGCGAGCAGCTAACTAAAACACGTGCTCGCCAACATCTTTGAGCGATCACTTAAATATATTAAATACATATATTCTATTACATTTTCTTGGTCTTGTTGACTAGTCGTCGCACGACTTTGTTGACTGGTCCTCGCCACGTAAGCTGGTGACTAGGATTGACTTGTCAAAGATTGACTTCTTTGACTAGGTATAACACTCTCATTTGAGCTTTTTGATCAGTTCTCGTCGTCACTCTATATTTTTTAAATATTATGCAGACTCCATTGTTTATCTTCTTTACACTTTTGCAAGAGCACACTATTTTGAGAATATGTGTGTTGATTTTGTACACTAAATCACAGGGAACATGAATATTGACTTATTGTCTCTCTTTTCATTTCAATCAGTGAGCCGCTGGATTCATCACAATCATAGTTTTTCCCTTCAATTTCTTATTGTGGGAATTTGTTAACACTTAAGTTTGTCCAATTATCCAAATTAGGTGGATCCTCCGCCCCTTACAATAGATGCATGTGTTCCTCCTGTAGTTTAATTTACAATTACAGCATAACTCAATTTACTGAGTAAACTTTTTTTTAAAATAAAGTAACACAATGTTATATTACCTAGTTATATATTTGTAATGAGCCGTAACAAATATTTGTCTTTATGTAGTAACATAATATTCTATCCCTTCCAAGTTAAGTGTTCAATTTTCTGTTTACACATTTTTAAATGAATAATAGTGAAATGTTGAGAAAAATGAAAATTTGTTAGTTAGGCTGGAATAACCTAAATGAGACATTTAACTTGAGACGCATGGAGTATGATTCATGAGATCACATTTAAATTTGTTAGGATTAATGCAATATTGGATGTCATCTAATTCTATCTATCAGAAGAGTTGCTATTGATCTGATCTTGGAGTTCAGCAAAGTTGAGTTAAGGAGTAATTCAACTGATAAGGCTTAGTGGTTTTGTTAGGAGTCAACTAATCTGAAATTATTGAGTTTGGACAACTCTGCTTATGAGTTTGGACAACTCTGCTGAAGACAAGTCTGCTTAGCAAGTTGTCTGAAGTCTTTTCAGGAGAGTTGGGGCCAAGTCTGCCGAGACAAGTCTGCTGAGACAAGTCTGCTGAGACAACTCCGCTGAAGTCTAGATTTTTAGAGTTAGTTAATTCTGGTTTTTCTGTTAGTTAGTTAGTTGGTTAGTGGCGGTTATCCAATGCATTGTACATCTATAAATATACCATCTAGTGCATAGGTTGTAGGTTACTGAATTTGAGAGTTTTGAGAGATCAAGCTTAGTGAATACTTGTAATCCGTAACTTTCATTTGATATTAGTGAAGAGAGTCTTCTATCCTCCGTGGACGTAGATCATTTGATCGAACCACGTAAATCCCGTGTTCTTTCTTTGAGTTCTTTATTCGTTTTCAATTCTTTGCGTTTCTAGTTGTCTTGATTTATCATTTGTGAGGAGTTGCTTAGTGGATACAATTCCATAACAATTGGCGCCGTCTATGGGAACCGAAGATAAAGTCAAGAATCAAGAAATGGGCTCTGTGAAATTGGAGATAGAGAAATTCAATGGTAAGACAGATTTTGGTTTATGGAAAGCCAAGATGAAGGCTCTGCTGTCACACCATGGGCTGAAAGAGGCCCTCACTCCACTTGACCCTGCTGCATCAAATGCAGACAAGGCCAAGAAAGAGGAGCTTATGGAGAAAGCTTACAACATTGTTGTTCTGAGTTTGGGAGACAATGTTTTCAGAGAAGTTATGAAGGAGAAGGATGTTGCTGGAGTATTTGAGGCATTAGATGATCTGTATTTGGCACAATCTTTGTCAAATCAGATGTTCATGGAAAGGAAGCTCAATAATTTCAAGATGTCAGATGATAAAACCCTTGATGAGCAGTTAATAGAGTTCATGCAAGCAGTTGATGATCTTGAGAATGTTGGAATTACCTTGGAAGATCACAAGAAGTCTTTCCTACTCTTAGAGGCACTTCCACCTTCTTATGACAGCTTCAAAGATGCTTTGCTGATTACCAAGGAGGGTAAGGCAAAATTCAAAGAAGTTTTGTCCATACTAAAGACCAAGAGTTTACATGTAGCAAACTCAACCAAGAAGACCAAGAACCAAGCTGAAGGTCTTAATATCAAACTGAAGAATGACAAGAAAGGAGGGCAAGACAAGAAGTTCCATGCCAAGCCAAATCACAAGATAAATGGAAATGTAGTCAAGAGCAAGGCTTGCTACAAATGCCATAAGGAAGGACATTTCATAAAAGATTGTCCTGAGCACAAGAAGGCTACTGATGCTGCCAAAGCTGATTTAGTTGAGGCAAAAGGGTATGATAGTGCAGAGGTGATGAGCATAACAGACAGCAAACTTGTTAATGAATGGGTGTTGGATTCTGGATGTTCATTTCACATGTGTCCCACCAAATCTTGGTTTCAAAACCTGGAAATGATGGATGGTGGATCAGTTCTATTGGGCAATGATGAATGCTGCAATGTGAGAGGAATTGGCACTGTGAGGGTGAAGATGTTTAATGATAAACATGTGATCCTGACCAATGTCAGATTTGTTCCAGATTTGAAGAGAAACCTTATATCTCTTGGCACACTAAATGCTTTGGGTTATGAATTCAAGACAGAAAGAGGATGTCTGCTTATTACCAAAGCTGAAAGGATAGTGATGCAAGGGAAGAAGTCAAATGGGTTATATTCTTTAATTGGTGAGACAATCACAGGTGCTGCTGATGTTACCATGAGTTCTGAAGATGTTATGCTTTGGCATAAGAGGCTGGCACATGTAGGAGAGAAAGGCTTGATGGAGTTATCCAAGAAGGGGGCTTTCCACCAGAAGACATTCAAAAGCCTAGAGTTCTGTGAGCAGTGCATTCTTGGCAAGGCCAAGAAGAAGTCATTCCAGAAGGGTGAGCACACTACCAAGGAGCTGCTGGATTATGTTCACTCAGATGTCTGGGGGCCATCAAGGACTGAAACCATTGGTGGAGGTAAGTATTTCATGTCAATTATAGATGACTATTCTAGAAAAGTTTGGGTGTTCATTCTCAAACAGAAAAGTGAGGCCTTTACAAAATTCAAAGAATGGCTACTTGAGATAGAGAACCAGAAAGGAAAGTCCTTAAAACATTTGAGGACAGATAATGGCCTTGAGTATCTATCAGCTGAATTCAATGAATTTTGTAAAGAGAAGGGCATTACTAGACATAGAACTGTCCCTCTTAATCCACAGCAAAATGGATTAGCAGAGAGAATGAATAGAACTATTCTAGAACGGGTCAGATGCATGTTAGCTGATGCTAAATTACCTAAAGGCTTTTGGGGGGAAGCTGTATGTACTGCATGTTACTTAATAAACAAAACTCCCTCATATGCTTTAGAAGGTAAGACCCCAGATGAGATATGGTATGGCAAGTTGTCTGATTATTCAAAACTTAAAGTGTTTGGATGTCAGGCATATGCACACATTAGACAGGATAAGCTTGAGCCAAGGGCTCTGAAACGTATATTCATTGGCTATCCAAAAGGTGTCAAGGGCTATAGACTGTGGTGCCTTGAACCAGGTCATAAGAAACTGATAATCAGCAGAGATGTTGATTTTAATGAGAAGGTAATGGGATATCCTCATAATGGAAACTCCCATGACCTAGATGGAAGAATTGTAAATGAGTCAGAAGAGAGTTTCTCAGCTGAGGTGGAGTTTCCCACATCAGGAGAGTTGACCCCAGAGGAGGTGGACAACTTTGCTGATGCAGGAGACAACACCCCTGATGAGGTTGTCCCAGAACAGGTTCCAGAAGGTGATCAAGAAGATCATTCAGAAGATGATGCCATGGAGGACAACCCTGCTGATCTGAGAAATTACAGCCTTGCAAGAGATAGGCTCAGGAGGCAGATTCACCCCCCATCTAGGTTTGGCCAGACTGATCTTGTGTCATATGCTCTGATCACAGCAGAAGAGGTGGAGCATTATGAGCCAAGAAACTATAGGGAGGCAATCACCAGTCCTGAAAGAGAGCAATGGATAGCAGCCATGTCAGAAGAGTTGCAATCCTTAGAGAAGAATGAGACCTGGATCCTTGTGGAGAAGCCAGACAACCAGAAGTTAGTCAGCTGTAGATGGCTGTTCAAGAAGAAGCTTGAAGTTGGATTTGGTGGTGCTAGAGAGCAGATCAGATTCAAGGCTAGGTTGGTGGCAAGAGGATTCACACAAAGAGAAGGCATAGACTTCAATGAGGTATTCTCTCCTGTTGTTAAACATTGTTCAATAAAATTACTTTTGTCTAAGGTTGCTCAAGATGATCTTGAGTTACATCAGCTAGATGTTAAAACTGCTTTTTTACATGGAGAACTAGCTGAAACAATATATATACATCAACCTGAAGGGTTTATCATGCCTGAAACTGAAAGTAAGGTATGCTTTCTTAAGAAATCATTGTATGGGCTCAAGCAGAGTCCTAGACAATGGTATAGAAAGTTTGATACATTCATGCTTTCTATTGGTTTCTTAAGAAGCAAATATGATGGATGTGTATATATTTGTAAACAAGATTATCTAGAGAGCACCTATCTACTGATCTATGTAGATGATATGTTGATAGCTAGCAAGAGTATGAGAAAGATTACCCAGCTGAAGCAGCAGCTGAGTAGCAAGTTCGAGATGAAGGACCTAGGTGAAGCCAAGAGAATATTGGGCATGGATATTCTCAGAAACAGGAAAGCAGGGAAGCTGTTCTTGTCCCAGAAGGGTTACATTCAGAAGGTCTTGAAGAGGTTTCTTATGCACCAATCCAAACCAGTTAGTACTTCATTTGGTCAGCAATTCAAGTTATCAGTCAAGCAATCTCCTCAAACAGCTGAAGAGAAGAAGCAGATGCTTACTGTTCCTTATGCAAATGGAGTTGGAAGTCTCATGTATGCTATGGTTTGTAGCAGACCAGATCTTGCCTATGCTGTTAGTATGGTGAGTAGATTCATGGGAAATCCAGGAAAGTTTCATTGGGAAGCTTTGAAGTGGATTCTAAGATATCTGAATGGATCAGAAGACTTAGGATTATTGTTTGAAAAATCAGCTGTTACCAAGAGTCCCTTGCTAGGATTTGTGGATTCTGATTTTGCTGGAAACATAGATACAAGGAAATCTTTATCTGGTTATGTGTTTACATTGTATGGCACTGCTATCACCTGGAGAGCAGCTTTACAATCTATGGTGACCTTATCCACAACTGAAGCTGAATACATAGCATTGACAGAAGCTGTGAAGGAAGCAATGTGGTTGAAGGGCATTCTGAGAGATTTTGGCATATTTCAGAAAAGTGTTCCTGTGCTATGTGATAATCAGAGCACTATTCATCTAGCAAAACATCAAGTGTTCCATGAGAGGTCAAAGCACATTGATGTGAAGTTGCATTTTGTTAGAGACATCTTGGAGAAGAGCATTGTTAAAGTTCAGAAGGTGGCTTCAGAAGAGAATGCAGCTGATATGTTAACTAAGGCATTACCAAGCAATAAGTTCAATCATTGCATGGAGTTGGTAAACCTTAGCACCTGGGATGTTCATTAAGAAGAGAATGGACAAACAGCCTTGAGGAGGGCTGGGAAGAAGGCAATCTTGCATTAAGGTGGAGAATTGTTAGGATTAATGCAATATTGGATGTCATCTAATTCTATCTATCAGAAGAGTTGCTATTGATCTGATCTTGGAGTTCAGCAAAGTTGAGTTAAGGAGTAATTCAACTGATAAGGCTTAGTGGTTTTGTTAGGAGTCAACTAATCTGAAATTATTGAGTTTGGACAACTCTGCTTATGAGTTTGGACAACTCTGCTGAAGACAAGTCTGCTTAGCAAGTTGTCTGAAGTCTTTTCAGGAGAGTTGAGGCCAAGTCTGCTGAGACAACTCCGCTGAAGTCTAGATTTTCAGAGTTAGTTAATTCTGATTTTTCTGTTAGTTAGTTAGTTGGTTAGTGGCGGTTATCCAATGCATTGTACATCTATAAATATACCATCTAGTGCATAGGTTGTAGGTTACTGAATTTGAGAGTTTTGAGAGATCAAGCTTAGTGAATACTTGTAATCCGTAACTTTCATTTGATATTAGTGAAGAGAGTCTTCTATCCTCCGTGGACGTAGATCATTTGATCGAACCACGTAAATCTCGTGTTCTTTCTTTGAGTTCTTTATTCGTTTTCAATTCTTTGCGTTTCTAGTTGTCTTGATTTATCATTTGTGAGGAGTTGCTTAGTGGATACAATTCCATAACAAAATTCTATGAGCCTTTTTTTTTCTATGTTCCGTGTGCGTGTGTTACCCTATGAAACTTGATGTGTTGCCTTGTGAAACACTATGTATTATCCTATGAACATTTTAGTTTTTGTTCTGGTACGAATGGTTTAGACTGTTTAGTATAACGACAGGATACATTTTTTCACTTGTTATTATAGAATCAGGAGAGTCTGATGTCACGGTTATATGATAACTCTCATAATCATACGTGTTATTTTATCTAAAAAGAAATTCTTGTTGTTTTTCAATACACTATTGTGAATTATTATTTATTTTTGGAATTACATCATATACCCTCCTTTTTTTTCCCTCCCAACCCCTTTTTCCCCCTCTCATGACTCGAACCCCTTTTTCCCCTCACCAGGACTTCTATTGTGAATTATTTTCAAAAGTATTAATATCCTTCTTCGCCGGATTTATTCTCCCTATTTTACGTGTTTATTGTCTTTTAAGGTTTTTGCGCGCGCGTTGGCTATGTTGAGCGTCGTCTGCATTATTTAAAAGTTTGACCCAAAAATTCAGGCGTTAATCTGCTAATTTTGAAATTATTTAAATTGGCGTGTATTGCAAGTGCAACATAAGATCAACTAATATAAAGTATAAAAAAAAAATTGAAACACAAAAACTTTTTTTTTTAATTTCAATGAAAACTATCCAACTTTTATTTTTTGTCCTTCCCAACAACATTTATTTCACATCTCATTATATTCTTTTATCTCTCTTAATTGCATCACATTTAATACATCTACTTTTTTATGAATTTACATAGATTTTCATAAACTTTGATATGGATGGATTGTCTTCATAGTTTTCTTCAAAAAAATCCAGAATCCACAACCAAGATTTTCATTTAACATTATATACATATATATGACTTGTTCGTATTTTTAGATAAGTTTTTCCCAAGTATATTTTCGTTCCAAGGACTTAATTGAGTGTCAATGAATCCCTAAAGTTGCAAGTTATCATGCTATTGTAGTAACTAAGCTTGTTTGTTTGGAATTTCAGGAATAAGAACAAAGATATTAAACTAAATTAACTAAAGTAATAAGTAATAGTGACTAGAAATAATGAACTAACTAACTTTCGTTTGGAAAGTGCAAGAGAAGTGTATTGCCTCGGGTGTTTCCGTTTTGTTAGAAATTAATGAACTAGTGAACCAATTACATGAATTAGATATGAATTCGGATTAAGCTAAAGGCTATCACATAAGTGTGCAAACCCCCTTGAAAGGCATAGGCGAACATCGTGCATTGATTAGCAATTATAGGATCTAACCAAATACCATAAGCTCCTAGGATAGTGTTTCATAAGCACTTTCAACACGGTTACTAATGCTTATGAAACGCCCTCTCACCAAACTCCTAGACGACCTCTATTCGTTTAGTGTCTAAAGTTGTCGGTCTAGCCATTAACCCCCTCTCGGTTAGCTAATTACTAATTAACTTCTATTCAATTGACCAAAGCTCACACTCACACCCCAACCATGCAAACCCAACTCTCGTTGCAATCAACACAATCGAAAATGCTAGCTAATAGGGTTGATCAATCAAATGAATCAAACAAAATACAACTTTAGAAACATTTACACCCAAATCCTAAGTGAATCATGCAATTACTTCACAATTACACTAAATTCCCATCAAAACATCCACACCCAAGGCAATTGGGTATTAGCCCATGGTTCTAGAAGAGAATCCCATGGCTACAACACAAAATAACATAAAGCCCATGCTAATTAATAGAGAAATTGCAATGTAGAAAGTAATTACCAAATTGAAACTTAAAATTGAGAGATATCGCCTTGATGATGGATTTGTAGCTACAATATGATGAAATAAGCAAAGTCACTTACAATCCTTGATTGAAATGACAAATTAACTAAGTACTAAGCTAATCTATGAAAAACTAGAAGGAAAAATGCTTCAAAACCTATTACTATGTGTTACTATGTGTAGAGTCTTCTCAATGTGTGGAATCCCCTTGAAAAACAAACTTGTGGCCTTTTATACCCTCCCCCTTGAGCTTGGCACGTGTTTCTAGGTCAAAAACGAAGTGGGGCAATTTTTCTATGCAACTCGGCCGAGTTGATCACTTATAAAAACGTTATGCGACTTTTCCAGCCGAGACTCGGCCGAGTGAGGGTCACTCGGCCGAGTGGTCTTCAATTTCAGTGGCTACGGCATTCCACCTTACTCGGCCGAGTGCGCAGTAATTTCAAAACTTGCAGATTCGGCCGAGTTGAGTCACTCGGCCGAGTGCGTAGTGATGTCCAAAGTTACAGATTCGGCCGAGTGAGTCAAGTTCCCTCCTTCTCTTCTCGTTTCATGCATAACTCTCTATCCCGATGCCCGATCGGCTCGATTCTCGTCTCATTTCGACCCTCTTCTTGATGCCTTTCTTGTGGTTGACTCATTGGATTGATCCAAAGGCTGGATTTCTCATGATTTTCTTCGAAACTCCTTGCTTTACCTAAAAATCAAACAAAACATTCATGTATCAACATATCTAACAATTAGCTCATGATTACACGAAAGTTGTAAGAATTTCTTGATATCTAGAGCATAATTGACCCACAAATTCGAGCAATCTCACGACAAATCACCCCCCCCCCCAAACTTAAAGATTTGCTTGTCCCCAAGCAAAGAAAAGAACAAAGGAGAGTGATTGTGAAGAATTTGAACTATGGATCCAATCTTATATAATAAAAGGAGGAAAGTCTCTCCAGTTTTACGCCAAGTGTCATTTTTTATGTATTCTGCTCTCGCCATGTGTCGTTTAGAAGGATCCAACCTGTCGCCACGTGTCAAATTTGAGGTACATGTCATCTACCTGGGACAATGAATCGTTTGCAAGGTTTTACACATTCTCTTAGTTTTCGTCTCTTTAGTTTCATCCCCACCGCCTTCTAGAGAACCGTCCTGCTTATTGAAGTTTCCGTCGCCACCATCCGCTGACTCCACCGCTCGAAGGACGCCAAAAACTTGAAGCGCTATGCGATGACTTGGCATCGGTTATCGAGAGTCGTGAGATCGGGCGTTAAGGTGGATGTGCGACGGAATAGCTACAAGGTGGCGATGGACGCCGAGGAGGGGCGGACTTATTTAGAATTTTATTTGCTTTTCTTTTTTAGATTCGGCTACTGATTGTTGTCTTTTATGTTTTCTCTCCAAATTGGTTAGGGCACACGAAAGTTAATTTTTCAAATTTAGAGGCTATGAGTATGGGGGAATGGTTCGATTTCTTTGAAGTCTATCTGCCTCAACAGATCATGATTGTTGAAAAATTAGAGACGAAGATTGCTGAGACGAGGCAAACTGCCGAGTTTATGGTTCAACATAAGAAGTTAAATGGCTAGAAAAGAGACAAATTACATAGCGGATTTTCTGGTAATGTTCAACTCTTGAGTGGCATTTTAATCTTCTATTATCTAATATTGATAACCTAGATTAGCTATTTGTATACAGAAAAATCAGAGACGAAGAATGCTGAGCGGATTTTCTGGTAATGTTCAACTTTTGAGTGGCATTTTAATCTTCTATTATCTAATCTTGATAACCTAGATTAGCTATTTGTATACAGAAAAATCAGAGACGGAGAATGCTGAGATGAGGCAAACTGGAAAAGAGACAAATTACATAGCAGATTTTCTGGTAATGTACAACTCTTGATTGGCATTTTAATCATCTACTATTATCTGATTTTGATAATCTAGATTAGCTACAATGTGAGTGTCATTTCAATTGAAGATATTCGGATGTTGAGGAACTTCAAGCTGTTGAGTCATACAATGTGAGTGTAATTTATGTTATCTAGGATGATTCTTGGAATTCTTCCATAATTTACTCTTGGATTTTAATTTTCACCATTTTTTTCTTATGGGCGACCTAAGTAATTAGATTTGTTTTAAAGTAATGTAAGGGGCTGGAGGATATGCTACACAGATAATCTTTGCCTTGGAAATTGGGGGTGAATTAGAGGGGGTGACTTTGAAGGAGCAAGTGCAATCTGTAAAGGCATTGGATTCAGGTACGTGTCTTTAACCTCGGAAAAAGTAGAAATAAAATTTGGGTGATGTATTATTCGTTCTGGGTTATTTGCTGTATTTTGGCCTGTATTATTTGACATAGTCTTAGAATTGGTGTAATGTGTAAATTTATGGATGAACAATAATTATGTTTAGTATCCAACCTGTCGTAATACTCCTATTTTGAGAAGAAAAACACATAAAATCAAGTGCTTAAAAAAAGTGATACTTCGTATGCTGAAATACAATATTTTGAAGAAAAAAAAGTTCACGCGAACCTGGTTCACAACGCAGCTACTCCTATATATTTATGTTTGCTTTATATTGCTTCTGTTGTATAACTTATAAGACTTGGAAGCTCGACTATAAGATTTAGCAGAGACGTGAGTGGCAAGAAAGATGAACTCCTAAGACATCTTACATAGTTTAATTATGTGTACAATAGTTTGTGTGTACAACCCTGCTCTGGATTGTGATTTAAGAATATTGACATGATAATTAAGCCAATGGATCTGCATAAGCCTTGAGACTCAGTTTGCTTTACCACTGGAAATTCAATGGGAAGAAACATGAGACTTTTATAATCATCAAATTAGTTAGAAATAAAACTGCAAACCGGGTTAGTAGGTAAATGTGTGAAAGGTTAATGGATCTGAATCGTCTCCCAATCTGTTTGGTGTACACCACCTCACAAAAGAATTTATCTTCAATAAATCAAAAAGTAAACCAATAAAGCAAAGGGATCAGAGCAGGATTATGTGGATTAAGGGTGAGGTTTGTGCATGTAGAGAACAAATAACATTTAGTAGATGCAGTTTTTGTAGTGCCCTATGAGAAAATGAAGCACTATTTGATACACTGATTATACAAACTGGTAGAATTTCTTATAGCGTTGGACTTCGATAAAGGTGGGGTAGCTTACAATTACATGATATGAGACTTATTATAAAGGATTAGACCATCTATAATTTCACTTTGTAGGCAAGCATTAATAGTTATAGCATGGAGTGAGAGAAGGGTGTAACCAAATATGTGATCTAAAGATATTGTTCAAGTTGTATAAATGTTTTATCTGTTATCTACTTATTGTATGCCTACTAGAAATAGTGACCACCTCTCCTTTCACATGTCTTTGTATCTGTTCTATAATACTTAAGTATTTACACTCCTCAATCTGAAACTGAAAAGTCCATGGGCATATTTAACTTCAAATCAAAACGCCAGTTTCTTTTCTTTGGGTGCGACTGTTTCTCTCCAAACTATGAATGAGCATTTAATTTGAATTTGAATTTTAATTGAGAGAAATAAAATGGCAGGTATGCTTGTAGGCGTTGAAGCTCCAAGAAGAAGAAGAATTCACCAGATTAGTTGAAGTAATCATTGTCAGGCGCTCCTTCTGTTTTTATGCAAACAGCCTAATTGTTATGAATCTGAGCAACTCATATATATTGCAGTAACATCACTTGCTTTGCTAATCATTTTGTGTTACTCTAAATGTTTTTAGATTCTTTCGAAAGTTTTAACGGAAAGGCCAGTACTCCGACTGTGAAAGGTTAGACTCTCAATCTTTTTCAATAACATTCATCCATTCTACTAATTACATGTTTCTTTTGGACTTTCATTTTTGTTGATATTTGCATCCTAGATGCCTAAATTATACTCCGTACTAATATATTGACTGTGCAACCCAATTCCTACAATGCAAGGTAATTACCCCTCTTTCACAGATTCTTGTTGCATAGTGTCCATACTAATCAAAACCTTCTTTTTTGTTTTCCTCTCTTAGATGCTTTTTCTTCTTCCATTATTTACTGCACCAATCATTAATCTTTCCAATATATTATTACCTCACTTGTTGTCTACTCTAGAGCTCCAAATACTTGGCTCACTTGAGAGAGTCAAACTCATAAACCCATCCCACTTGTCTTTGATTTTCAAGAATTTTAAGGTAACCTTAATCAAACACTAGATTTTTGATTCTTTGTCTGGGGGGTTTCTTGTTTTTGCTTTAGATATATGCTTTTTCGGTATTGCTGATTTGATTGCTCTTGTTGAGAGAATCTTTAATTGTTTAGCGTTGGAGCATTTCTTGGCCCTGTTTTTGGTTGGTGGCTAACATGATAGACACTAAAATTCTCTTCTGTTTCGATTAAAAAAAAAAAAGAAAGGGGAAGTTGGTATCTTGGTGATTCCTTGATTCTTGCACTGGCCTCATCTTCCTCGAATCTTGGTGTTTGAACTTCAATTTTGTGGCATTTAAGTGGATAAGATTGCTCGGTTGGTTGATTCAGTTTCTCAAAACTCATAGATGGGATTTGGTGATGGTGGGAGTCTGATAACATTCGATAAAATAGCAAAAGCAGAGGAGAATAGCTGAGATTTGGTTTGGTACTTTCTCTTGTTAATTTACTGGTTATGAGTCTACTTCATGTACTTGAGTTTGTGTTGAAGGTGGGCCATCTTCTTTTGGTGCTATGTAGCTGGTTTGTATCTTTGATCTCTTTTAATTGGCTAAGTAATGAACAAATCATCACCACTAAGAGTAGTTTGCTTGGTGATGGAGGGCAAAAGATATGGATGAAATTGTGGGATCAGATTTCAGGGTGTGGTTCTAATATATTCATGACTGAGATATTGTTTCTTCTGATTTATTTATTTTTGGGAACTATTGTAGCGTCATCAAGGTAAAATAGATTGTGAACATATGTGGTTTTATGCTATTTGTGTTTGTGATTTAGGTCATGTTTGATAGTTAAGACTGATTAGTCGAGATTAGGATGATATCTAGACTTTACAAATTTTAAACCATAATCTACTCTTAATCTTAACTATCAAACAACCAAAGGGTTGAGATGTAGTTTTTTTTTGACAGAGGGTTGAGATGTAGTTAATCTACCTTTAATCTTAGCTATCAAACATGCCCTTAATTGTTAAATAAGCTCTATATTTTAGATCATTTGATTCATTTGCCTATCTTTTTTGTTTATCCTTTATCATGTAGTTTGAAAATGATCTAAGAGAGATATTATTGCTTGCTTAATGTATGATATTCGTCTGTGTAGATAGCTTTGTAAATTGAAATGTAAAATAAGTGTTTGCCTTATGTCCCTTTTATTACTAACAAATCAAAAAAGGAAATATATATATATATATATATATATATATGTAGAACTAATGTTAAACTAAGTCTAATAGTTTTAGAGCAGATGTGGTTTGAAAAGAAGGGAGCATACGATATGGATAAAACGAAAAACAAAAGTGGTTATATTAAAAGGAATGGTAGCACGCACGACATCGATGAGGAGCCGATGAATGGGGTGCAGCTGCACTTTCTGAAAGGTTTAGTTGTGCATATATATATATATATATATATATATATATTATTGGGAAAGGTCAGTAATTTTTTTTTTATGTATATTAGAGTTTACATTTTTTATTTTGATGTGAAGAAATGGACTTTATGAAGAATGGGGGAGGGTGGAGAATTTCCGTGAAGTATATTTCATAAATATATACTCCAAGTTTTATATTGTTATTAGAGAGTTGAATTGACGGTATTCTTCGTGAATTAAAGTATATCCGTTCTTTTCACTTTTTTTACTATTAGAATCAACGGAATTAGTGTGTATTCCTTGAATGTTCTTCATATCTACATTATTTTATAAGCTTCTAATTCCTGCATCACTATAAATTGGTCTTATTATAATTTAAAATATTCTGAAAAAATCAAACATGCAAATATTGGGCTGAACTTATTGTTGAAACAATTATACATGTGCATGTCTATTAATATATTGTTATTTTATTTAAAAGAGAATTACTAAAACTAATCACAATAATGTCTATTAATATATTGTTATTTTATTTAAAAGAGAATTACTAAAACTAATCACAACAATTGTACAAATGGTGGCCTTCAAGTTAATGTTTTTTATTATTTTATTTTTGTTTAAAAATGAAATTTAGTTTAACCAAACTAATTCAGAACCAACATTAATATTATAAAATCACAAAAAAGTTTTATTACTAAAAAACACATTTTATGATATTTTTAAAGGACTATATAAAAATTACAACGGACCCGTGCATCGCACGGGCAAATAACTAGTTAAAACAATGATATGATCAAGTGAACTTCCAATGAACCATTATCAACCATGAACTCTCCTACCAACTTCATGCAAGTTGTGATTACAACAAAGCAAAATCAAGCACTTGATTCACAATCCTCACAAGAAGTGTTTCTCTCATTCACACAAGTAAATTGAGGCTATGCTTTCACTCATCAATTGAATCACATCACATAATCACCATAAGCTTGCCACAAATCTCATCTATCTACCACTTTGTTATGCTTCACAATGGGATCAAAAGGACTTCGATTTGGACGTAACGTTGGCTCTTTGGAAACGGTGGGAAGAATTTGGGAAATGTGACTCGACTAGTGGAGGACAACGAACCATTTTTTTTCTTTTCATTTTTCTCATTTCATTCAAAACAAACCATCCATCATCCTCACTTTTCTTTTCATTCTCAAGAATTTTCTTCCTTTGTTTCTTTCAAGAGTCTATTTTTTGCTCTTAAACACATGTTTTTGGGAGATCCCCTCTTCTCTCTTTTTATTTTATTTTTCACTCTCTTTTCTAGGGGCTCCCATTTTTTATCCCTTTCTTTTGTTTCTCATCTTTTCTTTCTCTTTTTTTTTTTTTTTCTCTTTGCTCAAACACCCCACACACATTTCAATCAAAACTCATGTTTTTCAACTTTTCACTTGTCCTCCACTAGTAAAGGGCAAAGGCTTATAAAGTTCAAGAGGTTAAACATTGTAGGTTGCCAAAAGATCAAGTTTTAAGGCTCAAATTGGCTAACTACGGAAACTTCTTTTTGGTATGAAAATATTTGGCTAAGTGACTATTAATAACAAAAGATGGCCTAAATCATATCCCATTATTTTACACACTTGTGGTTTCAAGCAAGACGTATGGCAAGTTCTAGAATTATGGACAATGATCAATCCACTCTCAAATAAACAACCGGATCATGATTGGTTCAAGGATCAATTCTCACCGGGCTTTCAAAGATGTGAATACAAGCATTATCATAAGACTAGTTCTTCTCACCACACACATTCACAAGGTAAGCTCATCCATGAGTCAACATTCATCACATAGAATTTTACAACATCAATCATTCAATCAACATTCACCAATAATCCAAAATTCATTCACAATCAAACCATTAATCCATCAAGATAAGATAAACATCATCACACAATAGGGAAAATTAAAGGCACAAATCCATCAAGTACAAAACAAGGTACCAAGAGTATCATCAAACAACAAAAAGAAAGAAAATAGTTTCAATACGGGTGGTACAACCAAATCGAAATGATAGTCTTAAGTGTTCAACTTCAAAGTAAGGGATAGAGGGTGGATAAGAGGACTCCCTTTCATTGATTTGGCGGTGGTGGGTATGGGTAGTTGCTTGGCCCGATATGCCACGACTCCAAGCGTTGGATTGCATCGTTCACTTGTGTCCAACGATCATCTTGGGTCCTTCGAAAGGATGCCTCTGCTGCCCAACGTGCTTCATCATCTCTCCTATAGCCATCCTCCACAATCCACCTAGCTCTTTGGTCACTAATAAAGGCCTCTTGTCCCAACCATCTTTGCTCTTGCTCCCGTGCAAAGTCCGCTTGAGCCTTCATATAGTTTTCCCATTGTGCACGGGAGGGACCGGCTCCATCTTCCTCGTTACCCTCATTCTCTCCATCTTGAGCACCCCCACCTTCAATTCTAAGCACCTTCTCTTCTTCGTCTTGATGATTAATTGATCCTTCTTGAATTACTCGGAGGTGTGCAATGGTGTTGAGGCTAAGGTTATCATGAATCTTCTTTTTTCCCTTAATGAGAGTGGTTAGGTTTGTGTTAGGGAGAGGGAAATCTTGACCATTTGCACATTTGTAGAACAATCTCCCACCAACTTCTTTCAAAATGAGCATCTTCTTCATCACATGTATCTCCAAGTCGTCCCCCCTAACTTCCCTTAAACCCGAGGTGTCGATCCCAAAGTGGTCGGCAAACAGAGTGATCATCCCCCCAATCATTACCTTCGACCTTGTAGCCCAGCTGTTCCGAATTCTCTCGAGTTGGTGTACAAAGTAGTACGCGGCATTGAACTTTTGCCCGTACACTAAGCACCACATGACATAGAGTTCGTCCTTGTTCACCGATCCACTTTCTGCCCTAGTAAAAAGAGTGTTGCAAAGGATTTTATATATGTATCTAAGAGCAGGTTTTCGGATATTAGTGGTCTTGGCTTGGGTGGAGTGATAGGCTTCATTGGAGGAAGTTATCAACCTCCAAAATTCTTGCTCCTTGAATGCCTTCTTTTGAGCTATTAACCTTCTCTCTACATCCCTTGGTGCGCCCAATATCTCATTAATGACGTCGAGGGAGAGGTTCCTAGGCTCATTCCACATTCGGAAGGTGATGTGGGTTGGGATATGGGTTCTAGCTTCTTTTTCCACCTTTATAGTGCATAGAACCTCGGTCGTGAGCTTTGCGTAGGTTTTCGGCTCTTTGATGATGAAATCCCCCATTCCGACCTTCTCAAACATACCATAAACATCCCCTGCTATCCCCATCTCGTTCATGCATCTATCGTCGGGGAACCTTGTTCGTGCCACTTCGTCTACTATCCGCAAAAACAGTGGTTCAAGACGATTAAGCTCTTCTTGTGAAAAGTTGATCCCCAAAGAGAATGGGGTGACCTTTCTTTTCCTCATGTTTACTTTATTTGCAACCCACTGCTCATCGTCTTCACCGGACATCTTACCTAGGCTCCTACATCAAACAAATTTTCTCAATTAAATCATTACATTTATGCATTCTTTCCATTTTCAACAAAATTTTCCACCAAACATGTTATTTACAAATTTTCAAGACAATGTCCTCTACAAAACATCAATTCACATGAAGCTCCAACAATGAATGGTGAAATTTTCAAGACAAATCATCAATTTGAACTCAAACTTTGGTGCACACAAAGTGTTTGTGAAAATGCTTCAATGAGAATAGTAGTTCAATTCACAAAATTGAAGACAAATTCAACCTACCCATGTAAAATTTACACCAAATTTGAGTTCCTAACCCCTCTAATCATGTAAAATCACTACAACCCATCACAATCAACCATCCCCACAACAAATTCAAGCAAAAATTCAAATTTTGGTGCACAATTATTGTTTTGTCAAAATTCCTCCATGAAAGTAGTAACACAATCCACAAAATTGAAGGCAAATTCAACATACCCATACAAAATTGACACCAAATTCGAATTTCTAGCTACTCTAAACATGCAATATCACCACAATTCATCCTAAATACTCAAACCCACTTCACATTCAAGCAAAAATTCAAAAAGATTCATACTTTCTTCACATCACAATTTAATTTCACCAAAACTCAAAAATAAATGCTTCACCTTGCATAAATTTACATAGGAAACATACCTTGAGTGATGAAACACAACAAATTAAAGCTTGAAGTTGTGAGAAAGCAAGAACTCCCTTTTCCTCTTTGCAAAAAATTTCGAATTCCTTGGTGTATGATGGAGAATGGAGAGAGGAGTGGTTGATTTTGGTGTTTTGGGAAGGATTTTGGTCGATTTTTGGGTGTAGGATGGTGAGTGTTGGTCGATTTTTGGGTAGGAATGAGGAGAGAGGCGAATTTTGGTGCTAGGGTTTGGGGAAATGAGTGAAAAAAAATGAGGAATTGGCTTTTATATGGAGGTGGACGCGCACAGGAACTCGGCTGAGTTAGGTCAACTCGGCCGAGTGATTTCGAGTTCCAGAATGTTTTTGAAAACAGTCTCAACTCGGCCGAGTTGGCTCACTCGGCCGAGTGCGCAGTTTTTTCACAACTTGCAGATTCGGCCGAGTTGCTCCACTCGGCCGAGTACCTGCTTTTCTCCAATTTTTTTCGTTTTCAAATGCTAACCTGATTTTCGGCTCGATTCGAGTCAGGGCACTCGTTCGACCGAGCCGAATATGGTCTCTTCCAGCTCCGAGCATTTCCACACGCATATCCACTTGATTTCTTTCTCAAATCCCATTCTACATGCATTTCTTTTCGAATTAATCCCCTCCTTTTCCTTCAAAATTTTTGTTAGGCCTCAACAATTCACCAAATACCCAACAACAATGACTCTCATGTGCTTGGTGCAAATTTACTTTTAAAATGAACACATCCCCCCAAACTTTTTCATTGCTATGCAATTAAAAGTTTGAAAAATAAGTGTTAAAATTAAATTGCACCAAATACCAACAATTACTCACAACCAACACTATATCACACATAATTTCACCATCATGAAAATCAATTAAGAGCACACAACGATCCAATATCCTAAGTAAATCTCAAATCACCACTTGCATGTGCTCATATGCAATAAACTCCAAGTACAAAAATAAAAGAAAATTTTCCCTACCCCCCCAAACTTGAGCATTGCTAAGCAATCCAAGTTTGGGAAAGGATGTACCTTCCATGATGGTTATCACTTTCTCAATCTATCACTTCGAATTGGTCTCACTTTGACATCTTTCTTCACCCCTTTAGACCACACATCCATAAGAATGTACCTACAACCATCAAGCTCATCCAACCATCAAAAGCATCATCTAAACACATAAAAGAAACTACACTATGAAAGCAAGTAAAAAATGGGTTGCCTCCCATTTAGCGCTAGGTTTAACGCCCTATGCCGGACGGAACTCCCTTAGTTCAAGGGTCACGAAGCCCTACTACATGCACTACCCCCTTGTCGGGAAGGGAGTAGTAATGTTTAACTCGGTGGCCATTCACTTTGAATTCTTCTCCTTTTTCGTTCTCAAGATCGAGGAAGCCCGTAGGATACACTTTCTTTACACGAAATGGCCCTTTCCATTTTGATTTCAACTTTCCGGGGAATAAACTTAACCTTGAATCGTAGAGTAACACTTCATCCCCCTCTTCAAAGATTTTCATGGATAGCTGTGCGTCATGCCATCTTTTTGTCTTCTCCCTAAATAATTGGGAGCTTGCATAGGCGTCCTCACGAAACTCCTCAAGTTCGTGCAATTGAAGGACCCTTTTCTCTCCACACAAATCGCTGTCCAAGTTTACCTTCCTTAAAGCCCAAAGTGCTTGGTGTTCCACCTCAACGAGAAGATGACAAGCCTTCCCAAAAACTGATTGGTAGGGAGACATACCAAGTGGGGTCTTATATGTCGTCCTATATGCCCAAAGTGCATCCGGAAGCTTGCTTGCCCAATCTTTTCGGCTAGTGCTCACCGTCCTTTCCAAAATCTTCTTGATATGCCGATTCGAAACTTCGGCAAGCCCATTGGTTTGGGGGTGATATGGAGTTGCTACCTTGTGTGTAACACCATACTTTGCAAGAAGCTTCTCCATCATCTTGTTTACAAAATGACTCCCCCCATCACTTATGAGAGCTCTAGGAACGCCAAATCGAGTGAAGATTCCCTTCAAAAAGATCATCACAGTGTTTGCATCGTTAGCCCTTGTAGCAACGGCCTCAATCCACTTTGACACATAGTCAACCCCAAGTAAAATGTAGGTAAAACCATTGGAAGACGGAAACGGTCCAATGAAGTCTATCCCCCACACGTCAAACAACTCAACCTCTACAATGTTGTTCAAAGGCATCTCGTTCTTCTTTGAAATCCCACCACTACGTTGACATTTATCACATCGGAGTACAAACTCCTTACAAGACCGGAACACCCATGGCCAATAAAATCCCGATTGGAGTACCTTTAGAGTTGTCTTTTCACCCCCATAATGTCCACCACACGGAGACGAGTGACAATGATTCATGATATCTTCCCATTCCTCCTTCGGGACACACTTCCTAATTATGGAATCGACACCCCTTCTCAACACATGGGGGTCGTCCCAAATGTAGCTCTCAACATCCTTCAAGAACTTCTTTTTCTCATAAGTGTTTGCCCCAAATGGCATGCTCCCACTTGCCAAGTAGTTGGCAATATCCGCATACCAAGGACCTTCATCATGAATCTTTCCCACAAATGATCCTTGGACACGAAATAAACGCTCATCCGGGAACTCTTCTTTTACATCTTCAAACTCTACTTTGAACTCTTTAGCCCTCTCAATCCGGGACAAATGGTCGGCTATAACATTGTCACTCCCCTTCTTATCCTTGATCTCAATGTCAAATTCTTGAAGAAGTAGGATCCATCGGATTAGCCTTGGTTTTGCATCTTTCTTTCCCATGAGGTAATGGATAGCGGCGTGGTCCGTGTAAACGATAGTTTTCGCAC
This sequence comes from Galeopsis tetrahit, assembly GCA_963675135.1. Classification (NCBI taxonomy): domain Eukaryota; kingdom Viridiplantae; phylum Streptophyta; class Magnoliopsida; order Lamiales; family Lamiaceae; genus Galeopsis; species Galeopsis tetrahit. The sequence goes on along the minus strand of OY776134.1, from coordinate 60,537,207 downwards.
CTACTAGGTAGGGTCGAAACTTATCGAACGCGTACACCACCGCTTGAAGTTCCTTCTCCGTAGTGGTGTAATTCAATTGAGCTCCATTGAATGTTTTTGAGGCATAATATATAGCCCGGAATACCTTCTCCCTTACTTGGCCAAGAACTACCCCCATTGCCACGTCACTAGCATCACACATCAATGTAAACGGTTCCTTCCAATCCGGTGCTACTAAGATGGGAGTGTTGATCAACGCTTCCTTCAAGGCACTAAAAGCATTCAAACAAGCATCATCAAAAACAAAAGGGACGTCCTTTTCAAGTAAATGTGAAAGGGGTTTAGAGAAGTTTTGAATGAACCGTCTATAAAAACCGGCGTGGCCCAAGAATGAACGAATTCTTCTCTCGTTTGATGGAGGAGGGAGCTTCTCTATTGCAACTATCTTTGCCCGATCAACCTGCAAACCTTTAGAAGGTACATGATGACCAAGTACCACCCCTTCCTTAACCATGAAATGACACTTTTCCCAATTAAGGACAAGGTTGGTATCTTGGCATCGTTTAAGCACTAACTCCAAATGTTCCAAACATGTGTCAAATTAGGTACCAAACACCGAAAAACCATCCATGAAAACTTCCATCACTCTCTCAATCAAATCATGAAAAATAGACATCAGGCACCTTTGGAATGTTGCCGGTGCATTGCATAACCCAAAAGGCATGCGTCTCCAAGCAAATGTTCCATAGGAACATGTGAAGGTTGTCTTCTCTTGGTCTTCGGGGGCAATCATTATTTGATTGTACCCGAAATAACCATCGAGGAAGCAATAGTAAGCAAATCCACCAAGCCTATCTAGCATTTGATCCATAAAGGGGAGGGGAAAGTGGTCCTTACATGTAGCCTTATTCAACTCTCTATAATCCACACACACTCTCCACCCGGTTGCTACCCGTGTAGCAATTACCTCATTTTTATCGGTCGTGATGACCATCATTCCCCCTTTTTTAGTCACGACATGCAATGGTGATACCCACGGACTATCACTAATAGGAAAAATCATACCCGAGTCTAAGAACTTGATTACCTCTTTTCTAATGACTTCTTGCAAAATAGGATTTACTCGTCTTTGAGGTTGGACTATAGGTTTAACATCACTCTCGGTCCTAATCCTATGCATGCATATAGATGGATTAATACCCTTCAAGTCATCAATGGTCCAACCTAAGGCTTTCTTATTCCTAGCAAGCACAACCAACAATTTATCCAACTCACCATCATTTAATAAAGAGGAAACAATAACGGGGTACCTCATTTCGTTATCCAAGTAAGCATACTTGAGGTGCTCCGGTAATGGCTTCATCTTTTCCTTCTTTTCTTCCGGACCTTGTCCTCCTTCAACGGGAATATGAAGTGGTAGTATTGGAGGTCTTCTTCTCATCTCCATTGCATCAACTTCTTCTATTGATTCCCTATTAGAACTTGGCAACAATTCATTAGAGACAAGCAAAGAATCACATAGAAATGAAGAAATAGAATGAGTTAAAGAAGTGTTAGAGAAATCTTCTCATTCATCTTGTACAATGTTGTCAACCATATCTAAGAAATTGCAAGACTCCACTTCTCCAAGCTCTTTCAAAGACTTGTAAATTGAAAATGTGATTTCTTCATGATTGAAACTCAATTTCAATTCTCCTTTCTTCACATTGATCATTGCCTCCCCCGTTGCAAGGAAAGGTCTCCCAAGGATCAAAGGGACGTGCTCATCTTCCGCCATATCAAGAATGACGAAGTCCACGGGAAATATGAATCGGTCCACTTTCACCAACACATCCTCAACGATCCCTCTTGGTGTCTTCACCGATCGGTCGGCTAGATGCAAGGTCATGGTCGTTGGTAACAACTCCCCCATATCCAACCTCTTGTAAATCGAATAGGGCATGAGGTTGATGCTTGACCCAAGGTCGCATAACGCCCATATTGCTTCACTACCCCCGATTTCACAAGGAATGGTGAAACTCTCCGGATCTTCCAACTTTTTGGGTAGGCTTCTTTGTAGTAGAGCACTACATTCCTCCGAAAGGTTGATTGTTTGATGACTTCCAAGCTTCTTCTTGTTTGCAATCAAATCCTTGAGAAACTTCATATAGTGGGGCATTTGATCCAAGGCATCAAGAAGAGGGAGATTGATATGAATCTTCTTAAAGATTTCCATGAACTTGCTAAACTTCTCGTTCAACCTCTTCTTCATATACCTTTGAGGAAAGGGAAGTGGTACATGAGTAATGGGAATCCCCCATTTGTCACATGGTACATCATGTTTCTTCTCTCTTAGCTCCTTAGCAATCTTCCACTTTGGAGTCCTTGGACTCTTCACTTCGTCGTCCCCACTTTCCTCCTCTTTCTTTTCTTTCTCTTCATCTTTATCATCCTTCATTCCTTCAACTTCCAACTCCTCATCTTGCTTTCCTTCCTCAACTTCTTCAATCTCCTCATCTACTTTCTCATCCTCAACGTCCGTAGGCATTTTTGGCCCTTCGTAAGAAGTGTCACTCCTCAATTTAATTGCTTTACAATGCTCTTTCGGATTCACTTCGGTTGTAGATGGAAATTTTCCTTTGTTTGGTTGAGATCCAATTGAAGTTGCCAATTGTCCCATTTGGAATTCCATCGCTTTTTGGTTACTCATGACTACAATTTCTTCTCACTTGTCTCCATTTTCTTCATTAGGAGTGCAAGAAGCTCATCCGTGGAGGATTTCCCTTCTCCACTTGGGAGTTTTGCTCCGGGATCAAATCCGGGAGGATATTGAATAGCACCTTTAGGATTGGAATATGACAAATTCTCATTCCTTCGAAAATTCGGGTTTTGAGGAGCTTGGTATTGAGGGGATGGTCCCCCTTGACCTTGAGATGATGAAGATTGCCCTTGGAATCGGTTTTGAGGAGGAGATTGATATCCTTGACCACGATTTTGATATGGTGGTTGGCCTTGATATTGTCGATTCCCTTGAAAATTTTGTGGATATCCTTGTTGACCCATGTATTGCACTTCTTCCATATATCCCATTTGAGGATCTTCTTGCACAAAGGATAAATGATTATCTCTTGTTTGAGATAAAACATTCACCTTTTCAATGAGTGTAGTCATCATTGCTTTTATGCTATCATTATCATCCAATTGAGCTACCCGATTTTGTGCTCCACGGTCTACTCTCATCTTGAAAGTATTGCTTGATATCCCCTCTATTATGTCATTGATCTCCTCCATCGATTTCATCCAAATTGAACCCCCCGCACAAGCATCAATGTGATGTTGATCTTCCAATCGTAACCCACCAACGAACCAACAAGTTGTTTGTTCTATTGGGAAACCATGATGGGGGCATGTGATGAGAAGACTCGTAAACCTTTCCCATGCTTCTTTGATTCCCTCATTTGGACCTTGTTTGAACGTCGAGATCTTTTGCTTGGCTTCCATCGTCTTTGAAGGAGGGTAGTACTTCAATAGAAATCTCTTCTTCAAATCTTCCCACGTCCTCACTTCTCCGGCGGGAATGCTTGATTGTAGCCAAGCTTTTGCTTTCCCCGACAATGTAAACGGAAATAGCCTCATCTTTTTAGCATCTTCCGACACTCCATTTTGCTTGAGAGTGTCGACTATCTCCAAGAATTGAGCAAGATGTTCATTCGGGTCTTCCTCAAATCCTTCCTCTGTCCTTCCTTCAAATTGTCTCTCCCTCAACATCCTTAATAAAGAGGCACTAATCTCGAAATTGTTTGCCTCCACCCTTGGTCTTGCCAACCCATCGTAATGCTCCCTAGGTTGAGGCTCAAAATATTCCCTCATTGGCCTTCCATGGTACACACGTTGAGGTTCTTCTATATGTCGAGGAGGAGGAACGAATTCTTCTTGGATTTGTTGAGGTGGAGGATATTGGTAAGGTGGAGGATATGGGTGTTGATGTAGTGGATATGGATGAGGTGGAGGTGGTGGATAGTAGGCTTGTTGTGGAGGTGGATAAGGATTGTATCCTTGATATGGAAGGTGGTTTTGGATTGGATATGGTGGATTGGGATTAATGAGATTTTGTGGAGGGTTTTGAAGTGGATTACCTCCTTGTTGATTCCCAATTTGGGGATTCTCCCTTTGTAGCTCTTCATCTCCATTTGGTGGAGGATTCATCTCTTCAATGTTTTCCATCTCAAATGGTTCTTCTATGACTCTTTGACGGTTTCTACTTCGATTCCTTCTTCTTGCGTGTGCCTCGATCTCAAGGTCTAATGGTTCAAGGTTTCCTCCACGTGATCTTGTGATCATGCACCTACAAAAGGAAAATGTCAAAGCCCACAAAGAGAAACGAAAAACAAGATAACGAAAAAGAAATGCTACTACCAACAACACTCAACAAACTCTAAGTTTCACTAATAACACTCGCTTAAGTCCCCGGCAGCGGCGCCATTGACTTGTTCGTATTTTTAGATAAGTTTTTCCCAAGTATATTTTCGTTCTAATGACTTAATTGAGTGTCAATGAATCCCTAAAGTTGCAAGTTATCATGCTATTGTAGTAACTAAGCTTGTTTGTTTGGAATTTCAGGAATAAGAACAAAGATATTAAACTAAATTAACTAAAGTAATAAGTAATAGTGACTAGAAATAATGAACTAACTAACTTTCGTTTGGAAAGTGCAAGAGAAGTGTATTGCCTCGGGTGTTTCCGTTTTGTTAGAAATTAATGAACTAGTGAACCAATTACATGAATTAGATATGAATTCGGATTAAGCTAAAGGCTATCACATAAGTGTGCAAACCCCCTTGAAAGGCATAGGCGAACATCGTGCATTGATTAGCAATTATAGGATCTAACCAAATACCATAAGCTCCTAGGATAGTGTTTCATAAGCACTTTCAACACGGTTACTAATGCTTATGAAACGCCCTCTCACCAAACTCCTAGACGACCTATATTCGTTTAGTGTCTAAAGTTGTCGGTCTAGCCATTAACCCCCTCTCGGTTAGCTAATTACTAATTAACTTCTATTCAATTGACCAAAGCTCACACTCACACCCCAACCATGCAAACCCAACTCTCGTTGCAATCAACACAATCGAAAATGCTAGCTAATAGGGTTGATCAATCAAATGAATCAAACAAAATACAACTTTAGAAACATTTACACCCAAATCCTAAGTGAATCATGCAATTACTTCACAATTACACTAAATTCCCATCAAAACATCCACACCCAAGGCAATTGGGTATTAGCCCATGGTTCTAGAAGAGAATCCCATGGCTACAACACAAAATAACATAAAGCCCATGCTAATTAATAGAGAAATTGCAATGTAGAAAGTAATTACCAAATTGAAACTTAAAATTGAGAGATATCACCTTGATGATGGATTTGTAGCTACAATATGATGAAATAAGCAAAGCCACTTACAATCCTTGATTGAAATGACAAATTAACTAAGTACTAAGCTAATCTATGAAAAACTAGAAGGAAAAATGTTTCAAAACCTATTACTATGTGTTACTATGTGTAGAGTCTTCTCAATGTGTGGAATCCCCTTGAAAAACAAACTTGTGGCCTTTTATACCCTCCCCCTTGAGCTTGGCACGTGTTTCTAGGTCAAAAACAAAGTGGGGCAATTTTTCTCTGCAACTCGGCCGAGTTGATCACTTATAAAAACGTTATGCGACTTTTCCAGCCGAGTGGTCTTCAATTTCAGTGGCTACGGCATTCCACCTTACTCGGCCGAGTTGGCTCACTCGGCCGAGTGCGCAGTAATTTCAAAACTTGCAGATTCGGCCGAGTTGAATCACTCGGCCGAGTGCGCAGTGATGTCCAAAGTTACAGATTCGGCCGAGTTGACTCACTCGGCCGAGTTCCCTCCTTCTCTTCTCGTTTCATGTATAACTCTCTATCCCGATGCCCGATTGGCTCGATTCTCGTCTCATTTCGACCCTCTTCTTGATACCATTCTTGTGGTTGACTCATTGGATTGATCCAACGGCTGGATTTCTCGTGATTTGCTTCGAAACTCCTTGCTTTACCTAAAAATCAAACAAAACATCCATGTATCAACATATCTAACAATTAGCTCATGATTACACGAAAGTTGTAAGAATTTCTTGATATCTAGAGCATAATTGACCCACAAATTCGAACAATCTCACGACAAATCAATATATTATTTCTATGTATTTTTATGACAAATTCCAAAAGAAAAAAAAATACTAAAAAAACAGAGAGGCTGTATATTATTCTATGTATATTTTAAATCTCTGTCACATGGGTCCATTTTATCTATAATCTGTCACTCCTTCCAGTTGAAACTCACCCGAGAGAGAGAGAGAGAGAGAGAGAGAGAGAGAGAGACGCCAACGCGGAGAAGAAGACCAGAAATCCTCTCAAACTCTCTTTACCAACTCTTGTTATCTATGGAAATCTGACCTTTAATGGATTTTCAGGAAATTCGCATTTGACGTAAACCATACGTATATGCTGCAATTCTTGTCCTGCAATTTGGACAATCCAAATACAAAAACGTCGAACCCCATTAATTGGTTTCTTCAATTTGTCGATTGTGTTTTTTAATAGAAGATGGAAACAAGAGTGCAGGATGTGAAGAATGAGAGGAAAGTGGGAAAGTTTCCATTGACGGTATGGGAAGTGACGGTGGCTAGCGGCGTCGTATTGGGGTTTGTGGTAGGGTTGTTGGGGATGTATCTTACTATGCCCGCATCTGATTACAGCTTCCTCAAGCTTCCCCGTTCTTTACAAGATCTACAAATCCTCAGGTAATTTCAATTGCTTCAACATATTTTCTATTAGATTCTCGTTTTGGTTGAGTTTAATTGTATCCCTCTTTGGAATTGGATGGATTTTGATGTTTTGTAATTGGTTTAGCTGGACTTTGAACGGTAGTTAAAGATGGAACTGATCAAGTGGTGGATAGTTTTTTCGGTGTTTTGTGATTGATCACTTGTTAGACTGTGGATTGCTTAGGCTTTGGCATTATTAAGTGGTTGAGTTTGCAACATTTGCATTGATATTTTAATTTTATGCAATATAGAGTAAATTCTAACTAATTAATGGGATTAGCCAAGTATAGATTTCTCATCTATCAATTTAGAAAATGGGAGGTTTGTTATAATTATGTATGGTAAATTGCTTCAGCCATCATCGGTACCTTAAAATGTCTGCAGTATAGGTGCAGCTCATATGAAGATACATAAAATATATATATATATACACACTACGTATTGTTTAACAGATGATCCTGTGGTTCAAAACTATTTATGAGCCTAAGATTTATTATCTCTTTCTTATTGCAATCTGTCTACTTTCCCATCTTTGCTGGGGGTATCGAAGCTTCTACTGGCTTCAATTTGAGGCCCATGTATACTACTTATATTTTCATTGTGTCATCTACGTTTAATGTATCATGTATGTGGATATAAAAGACCTAACTCTTAGCATTACATTGGTAATTGACAAATTCCCAGGAAGTATGAACTTGATCAAGGAAAGTGTAGTAATCGAGGCTATGAATATTAAGTTTCACCTCTTAATATCCTTGGTCCACGTATAAATTCCATACTTGGCATATTTCTTGAGTATGTGTATTGTAAAGTGGCCAATTATACCTTCATGGATACTTATGAATCCTGATAAATACTTACGAATATTAAGTTTCACCTCTTAATATCCTTGTCACGCTCCACACCTGATGTAAAACCTTAGAAACTTCGCAAGGCCTACTTTGTTTGAATCTCTCTTAGCAGAAGTTGATGGAAGTCGTACTATTACGAAATAGCAAAAAAATGCCGTAAATTAGTTCAATGAACTCAACCCTACTAGGAAAATAAAACAAGGTAACTCTAGGATTGTTGTAACTTTTCTGCAACAAGGATTGGACTTGATGCAACTAACAAGATAGGACATCTAAAATAATAGTACAAAAGTCTACTGCAAGTATGATTCTTTGACTGAATCTAATTTTTATTTGTTTTAAACGTAAATCCTGCCAGGAAAGTTATCAATGGTTCGTGTTTCCCCAGTGATCATGCCATCCCCTCTAGATGCTAATTCTGCATGTGCTTTCTTTAGATTTATTTTTCCTTTCTTCTTAATTTGTTAAACGGAACCTCTCTATTTGAGTGCTGATATTTCTAGTTCACTTGAATTCTATACATTAAAACTACTCTAAGACATTAATGCTGATTCGTATAATGATTTTGGTTGTGTTTAAAGGGATGATCTGGAGAGCTATACAAGTGACTACACCATACAGGTTCTTGTGGGATACTGTCTGGTCTACATTTTTATGCAGACTTTTATGATTCCTGGAACTGTTTTTATGTCCTTACTTGCTGGAGCACTTTTCGGGGTCTTCAAAGGTGTTGCTCTTGTTGTGTTTGCAGCTACTGCGGGTGCATCTTCTTGCTTCTTTTTGTCCAAAATAATTGGTCGACCACTCGTCTTCTCTCTGTGGCCTGACAAACTGACCTTATTTCAGACCCAGGTGATTATCGACCCATTCTTTGGTTGGAGGGTGGGTGGGGTGGTCACTGGGGTGAATTTTTCTTTATAAAAAATAATTGTTTATAAAAAATAATTGTTTATAAAAAATAATATTTTTTCAAGTATAGCTTAAAATATTTTAGAAAAATAAGTTGGGGTGTTGGTACTTTTTTGTTGTTGTTGGAGCTTATAAGCTGTAACTAGCTTATTTTAAGATCTTATAAGCTATAAAAAACTTGTTTACCACACTTTTTGAGAGCTTAAGCTATTTTAAGGAGCTTATAAGCTCAGCCAAACGGGCTCCTAAGCTTCCCCCATCCCAAAAATATACTCAAGGGATGCTTGGTTTAAATTTTTCAATGAGAATTATTTAATTGTGAATTACAATGAGAATTTGCTCTGATTTTGGAATAAATGAGGACAAAAACTGATGGTTGGTTGATGATAATAGAATGATTGAGGAGAAATAATTATATGAAGGGAGGTAATTAACCCAAACGAGGTAATTAGCATTACTGTTGAAGAATTTTGAACCGAACGCCCCTTCAATCTCCTTTTCAATACTCACCATTTGTTTATGGATCATGTCATTTTATAAACATTATGTGTATTGGTGAAATTTAAATAAGAGATGAAACGTGATTTAAACAAGAAGATCTTGTATGTACCTATTGTCATTTCATCTTCTCATTGCAATTTTGTATGTTTCCATTTTCTAGGTGGCTAAAAGGCGTGAACGGCTGCTAAACTACATGATATTCTTAAGGGTGACTCCAACACTGCCAAACACATTTATAAATGTTGCTTCACCAATTGTTGATGTCCCATACCATATATTCTTCTTGGCTACTTCCATTGGCCTCATTCCTGCTGCTTTCGTTACAGTCAGGGTACCACTTCTCTAAATGATTTTTCCCCTAGTAAATTGTTTTAAATGTCAAATTGCTCCAATTGGAATAGGATTTTCAACCGTCTTATGAGATCTTCATAATAACTCGGGCTTATTACACGAAACTCCCTCGTGGTTTGGAAATTTTGCGCGAGATCGTTTGAAAATTGCACAAAATCCATTTGTGGTTTATTAAGTAAAGCTAACTCTCCATTTTTCTCAGAAACGAGCTAACGGTTTTATCTATTTTATAAAATTTCCTGTTATGTCCTTATTTGGAAAAGCAAGATACGTGAGGTTGAGGAAATATATCACACCGTCAACTCGTTTCTGAAAAAAAAAAAATGAAGAGTTAGCTTTAATTAATGAAGCACTAGGGGATCTCTTGCAATTTCCAAATCAGGAGGGAATTTCGCGTAACATTTTCAAATTATGAGGGGATTTCATGCAATTAACCCATAATAAGCCTTCCATTTGAGGGTAGCATAACAGTATATTGAGCAATGATATGTGAATTTTGTGTAGGCTGGAATAGCTCTTGGGGAACTGAAATCGGTTGGTGACCTGTATGACTTGCAGTCTTTAGCCACTCTCTTCCTCATAGGGGTTGTCTCTATTACTCCCACTTTGATAAGCAAAAAAAGTAATTCATGATACTCTTCTCATCAACTATTACAGCAACAGCCAACAGAATCTCTCTCTTCAGTCAACTCTTTGCCTGATCATTGTAAAGGTTAGCATCATGTCATGCTTATTATAGACAAGTTCAACACATGGGATGTTTTTACCCTATTTCCACGATTTGTCCACACATGGGACTGGGATATGTAAATTTGTTATTATGGTCCTGAATCACTGTTTTCACCATTATTCGTTTATGAATGTTTGAATTTGAACCCCTATTTTTTGAATATTACTGAACAGTCCCTGCAGAAATTTTATAGAGTTTTTTTAACCCCTTCATTATTTCGGGTGATACGAATTCATGGCAGCACTAACTTAGCTAATGGTATTTCACTTCCTTAGAGGGTCTTATTGATTTTGGTCTCCAAGGAATGATTTAAATTAGATTTATAATAAAGCTTAGGGCGTTCAGAAGTAGTCCCTTTGCCATTTGGCCAAAAGTTGTTGTAAATAATAGGGGAATGACTTCTAACTGAAATATGATAGGTAACAGGCTACACACTACCCAACTGAGACTGATATTTTTAAATTATGAGTTCTATTTATGAATATTTGAGTGACACCAATCATTTGAAACATACTATATGTGATGAACTTCATATCAAGTATATAATTGTCTCATATAAGTTTTTATATTATGGAGTAAGAGATTACACGGTTGTAATTCAAGAGTTAAATTCAGCCTCACATCTGACTATTTTTGGTACTTTATGTTGTCCTTTTTGTTCAGCCTTCGAATTTATGTTTGAACGTAAAAAAAAAAAAATCAACTTCTTTCCAAGTTAAATATTTTTTTTAATTGTTAGTTTATTTAGCGATCCATCATCATTTGGAAAATGAGAAACTCTTGTGATGGACTTTTGTGTGAAACAACTTGATGTGTGAAACAAAATCCCATTTTTTAATATTTATTTTATATTTAATATTTAAAAGGTCATGTAAAATATATGTAATGCACCCGTGTCTCATACGGAGTATAAATTTTTGTCTTGGAAAAGATTTTATGTATATTCCGAATCAGAAAACTAAATACAACATAATCAAGATTAGAGCTCAAAGGAGTAGGGAAGTCATTGAGTCGGGCTTGCGGTGGAGGACAGGAAATGGAAATCATATACATATTTTTAAGGACGCGTGGGTCAATACTCTTCAGTCAGGTCGTATTGCTTCACGGATTGCTTCGGGATCTAAAGTGAGTTGATATTTTGACAGCGAAGGGGGATGGAATGAAGAGTTACTCAATCAAGCCTTTCTTCCATTTGAAAAAGAAGCAATTCTGAAAATCCCAATTGGGGGACATGACCATGATGATGACTTTTTCTGGAAGTATGATCGGAGGGGAAATTATAGTGTCAAATCAGGCTATAAATGTGCAATGGAGGCCAACCAAAATGAGAAGGGTCTAATTGGATGCTCAGACACCAGTCGCACGAGGAAGTTGTGGAGAACATCCTGGAATCTTTCAGTTCCCCCAAAGGTCCGTATTTTCTGGTGGAAGGTAACTCATAATTTTATCCCTACTGGTGGCAATCTCTTTCGTAGACATATTAAAAGTTCTCCTGATTGTGATAAATGTGGATTTCATTTTGCGTCTACATTACATGTTCTATTTCATTGTGTCTGGGCTAAGAAAGTATGGAAAAATTGGGGCTATTGGGACAAATTGAAGAAAGGAGTTAACCTGCCTATTTGTGAATTTGTGAGTGGTCTGTATGAGAATTTGGCTAAATATGATATTGAGCGTGTTGTTATGATCGCTTGGGGTATTTGGACAGAGGTGTGTAAACTTAATTATGCAGACGATGGGAAAGGTGGAAGAAGAGGAAAGTTATCTAATATGCAGTGGGCGGTCACCTATCTTGATGATTTCCAAGATGGGAGGCGAAGCCAAAGAAAGGGCACAACTGCACCCTCACGCGTAGATCTGTATCGGACAAATTCGACTCAGGGTCAGCTGGTTTGGGTGGATGCGGCTTTCGAAGAGAGCACGGCCTCGTTTGGTATTGGAGGTCTGCTCTGCAATGTTGCAGGGGGAACGGTTGAACAATTCAGCAAGAAAATTCCCAACCCAGGTTCCATCTTGGGGGCAGAGTTACGAGCTATTCTGGAAGGATTAAGGGTCGGCCAAAGGAACAATGTGCAACATCTGCGCGTCTGTTCAGATTGCCTAGAGGGAGTTAACTTGATCATTAAAAAAGAAGACCTCAGAAGAGAAGAAGGAATTATTCTGCAGCAAATTTGGAGGACTATGGCTACCTTTGAAGAATGCAAGATTACATTTATGCCTAGGACCTCTAACCGACGTGCTCATGTTCTAGCGCGGAGTGCAGTTCATTCTCCAAGATCTCAAGATTGATTTGGAGGAATTTTCAGGAGTGGAACTTTGAAGACGATGGAGTGCTATAACTGTTTTATTTTTCTTATCATCGCTGTTTACTCCTCAAAAAAAAAAAAAGATTAGAGCTCAAAAGTGACTACAATTTTATTTTGCCTTTTCCATCAATGATGAGAAACGATCAATTTCATCCACCACACTTTTCCTCGTAGTAAATGAGAAATGATTCCCCCACACCACCCCCAAGAAAAAAACAAACAAAAAATTTATATTTACCATTTTATGAAAACGAAATTACAAATCCAAATAACGACCGCCATAAAGGCCTCAAACCGAGACCTAAAAAACCATTCAAATAATAATAAAAAAAGAACAGTTTACTGTTACAAAGCCAATTGTCCAAACCAAGGAAATTCATGCAACCAACATCTAAAGCAATCCACATTCAGATGCAACAAAATCTATTTTTCTTAGAGATAGTTCCATTCAGTATAATTAATGTATGCAGTTGAAACAACACTGAGGTTTCTCTTAGTTTTACCTGAATTTTCTAGCCTTCTTATTTTGTCCACCACTCTCAGGTGTTCGATTACCCACCTTGCGCTTTGTTCCAGCCACTTTCGAACCACTTGCAGCTTCTAGGGCTTTTTGCTTTCTAGCAGCCACCGATGGTCTTTTCTTTGTCCTACTAAACATGTGCTCTCTATCAGCTTGATATTTGGAGTTTGAAGGCAAACTTTTAGCCCTTGTATGGACCACCTTCTTCTGTTCACCCGACTTGCTTGCATGCAAGCCCTGGTAGGACATGTTTGCCTTAGCTTTCTCCTTATTACCACTCTCTGGACTTTTGTAAGCAACTGCTAACTTCTTAGCTGAATAATGGCTACCACTCTGTTGTTGTGTAGTGTTTGCTGTCTTTGAGGAAGTGTCTGATTTGGCATGACTCAACCTAAGCTCACGATTCCGGATCCACAAGTTGCGTTTCTTGAGTATAGCGTTTGCAGCATCCTTCATTGCCCCCCACAAATAATCAAATTAATCATTTCGCCAAAAACATAAAAAAAAAATATGAGAGTACACTTAAAAAAGCAGTCACCCATCACCATATAGTAACACTCTTGTGCACACAACTACAATTTTTTAGTAAAACAACTAATACTAATTAAAAAAATACATTCGAAGTGCACTATGCACCTAATGTATACAAGTTTTTGTCATCAACATATGTGATTCAGGTCATTATGCCACCATTAAACAATTCAGACATGTTGAAAGCTGTTTAACCAAACCCCCCACCACACCCAACCCTCTCCTTCCTTTTCTAGACAGCAGATATGGAGGGCAAGAAAACAAAGAAAAAGAAACACAGACTGTTTGAAAGAAACTGCATTCCAAAGCACATACATTCTTGATCAAAGAAACTGAAACACAGAAACAATCAATTCATGACAATATAATTCTTTACATAGTCATTTTGACAGGACACACTATTTTCATTTAAGTTTGATTTCTCCAAAAATGTCAATTGAAACTATAATCACTAGACTAATTAGCGTGATGCCAATTAAGACTATATAGCAGTTAAGACCATTTTGAATATAAAGCATTTATGTTGGTGAAGGAGAACACAGCTTTAATTAGGCAATTAACGACTGATAATTCACTGAATTAATAGAGCAATATCCAAACCCAGCGTCCAGCGAGCAATTCATTCACATAACACCATACAGCTAATCACACATTTCATCAAGAAATTATAAAATCCGAAAGGAAAATGCATGTTCTGTTTTCACAAGAAAACGCTCAACAAAATTTACTGTGAATAAACAACTAGATCAGAGTAAGAAATGTAGTATGGAATCAGGCAAAAAAAGATGTGTGCAAACATATCACAGAAGCAAAAATATAATTTGTACCATGGTTTTGAACAGGACATATGCAATGCCTTTCCCCAAGCTTGATCCAGGATCTCTGATAACCCGAACAGCTTCAACACTAGTTTCAAGAGTTTTTATACCAGAAAATAACTGATAAATTTCTTCATCCTGAAAGTAAGAGCATGCATAACATTGTTAAATTGGTAGAATAAGACACATACACACACAAAGCAAGCAGCTATTTTAGATCAAACATATTAACCTTCACATCGAACGGGAGGTTTCCTAAGAAAACTGTCCTCTTATTGTCATATAAGAAAGATGTCTCTCCTTTCACTTTCTTGCGCGGTGGGCATGCCCTGTCCACACGGATATGCTTTCCACCAACCTGAATTCGAGCACATGGAATATCAGTATATGACCCATGTTATAACTGTTTAATTAACTGGAAGTATATTTTTATCATAGAATAGAACAGAAATAATGTCAAAATGGAAAATACCACAGCCATATTATGAGCCAATGATGCTTGTGCGGACTCCTCTGTTTTGAAAACAATGTAAGCGTGAACACTGCAACAATGTAATAGCCAATTAATGCATACTCTTGATAATTCAATTAAAACCACCATTTGTCTTCATATAAATGCCAAAATGGGCTTGTAACATCTTGCGGAATAAGACTAAAAGTCTAAAGGAACTATGGAGCCTTGATTTCTCTAGCAAGAATAGGACATACCCCATAACAAAGAAAAAGAAACTATAACATATGGAAATAAACAAAGCGTGAGTTCATTCACCATTAACCACCAATAATATTAACTGGATAAATGGACCTTATAAAATTGAGCAATTTCACTAGTCTAACCCTCAAATTTAAACAAACGAATTTGCTAGAGTTTTTTGCAACAATATTATTTTAGGCAATCCAGGCGGGAAGTCATAATGTGGTCTGTCTACAATCAAACCAACATATCACCTCATACGGGTTTGATGGACGAGAGGCCTAAAATCGACAAAATTAAATATTTAATGGCCACACCAGCCTTATTCATTGTTTTAAGTGGAAACAATGTAGTGGGCATACCCCTTATAGATAAAATCTACAATTGCAATATCCCCAACAATATAATAATATCTATCAAACTCACAAAATGAACCAACAAATGATCGAATGAACTGTATTTAGAAGTACCTATCGCAATTTTCATTGATTTGCTTCTTGATTACAGCACCTTTCCTTGGAATCTTGCCCTGTAAGAACACAATGAACACCATTAGTATTCCCTAGCCTATACAAAACTCCCAAGAATGAGGTACCTAAACTTCAAAACATACTCACATCAATAATGGGAACAGATCGTATCCTTACAGACTCGACTTCACCAAACGTACTAAAGGCCTTCTCTATCTCCTTTTTCCTTAACTTGAGTGGCAAATTCCCAACAAATATAGTCCTTAATAGCTTGCTTTCATCATCAAAACCTTCAGTCGACACAATCATATCCTCCGGATTATCCATTTTCTTCCTCTTCCCACCCAAAACACTACTTTCCTCCTTATTTTCCTCAATCTCTTCTGTGATTCCATATCGCTTGGTCTCATACGCTGTCTCTACTTCATCTCTCTTCCTCTTCTTTTTCTCCTTTTCTCTTTTAACAACACTAATACCATTTTCATGTCCTGTATCTTTTTCCAGAGTTCCCTTTGATTCAAAACCTAAAACTTTATCATGTTCAGCTATCTTCAACTCCTTACTCTCATCCTCAATCAATTCAGTGTCAAGATCCGCGCTTGCTTTCTTCAATTTGTCTTTCTTTCTTTTCTTTGGTTGCTGTATCTCAGAATCATTAGAATCGCCCACATTACCGTCGTATTTGGCATCTTTTTCTGCAAGCCCTAATTCCAAATCTTCATTCGGCCTGCGCGTTCCTATGAGTTTTCTGCGGAACGGATTATTTTCGGAGAAAATAGAATTAGAAGCTGGATTTTGTTCGGGAGATTCACCAAACAGGGTATTGAAAAACGTGGAGGAATTTGAACCATCATTTGTTTTGGAATCGTTGTTTGATTCATTCTTGAGAGAAGATTTGGATTTCTTTGCCATTACAACAAAATTGAAGACTGAGTACAAAGAAATTTTAGAAACGCCCTAACTAGGTTTTCATCAGGGGTGGGAATGGGCTACCTACACCGATAGAAAAGGAGCCCTAAGTTTTCATTTGGGTGGGAATGAGCTAGGTATCCTACGGGTCGACCCGACCTCAACCTATATTACAGTTATGTTAGACTCGTTTAATAAAGAAATTGGGCTCAATTTTTTTTTTTAAAGTGTATTTAATTAAATTGGTTGGATTTCCAGTCTTTTTATTACTGCCAATTTATTTAACTTTATTCATGTATAAAATATAGTACTCCAATATGTAATAATTAAATATAGTAAAAAATTTAGTAATACTAAAAGTAATTACAGTATATTTTTCTTTATAATAGTTACAAAAATATCTGAATATTACTTTTATTTTTTTATTTTGAGATTTAAATAGTTAATTTTATAATTTGGCAATAATAAAATGTTGTATAATTTTTTTTTAAATGCACTAATAGAACTAAAATAAAATCTTCTGGATCTAAATATTAAAAGGTCAGACCAATAACTAAAAAAAAAACTTATTTATTAAAATAATAAATTTAAATATTATATTATTTTTTATAAAATATGTTTAATAAGTAAGGGCATTATAAAAACATATCTATAAATTATAAATTCAATAAAATAAAATAATTTTATTAATAAAAAAGTAAATATATAAAATTACTCCTTCCATCCAATTTCATTATTCTCACTTTCCTTTTCTTTTCTTTTTTTTGTCCAATTTTATTATGTTGATACCTTTTTTGAAACAATATTATTCATACTACTTTATCTTCGTTCTTCTACCATCACTTATTTACCCACTTTGTCATTCACTTTATTCAGAAACAATCATTTATTTACAAATGGACCCACAATACTCCATCATACTCTCAACTTATCTACTCTATGAATAAACTAATCAATATTCATTAAAACTTGTGCCCAAAAAAGTTGGCATTTTAAAATTGGACGGAGGGAGTACAATTTTTAAAAAACTTACGTTCGTAGTATACTTGCATGGTTTTTCATTTAATTGATCGTAATGTCAAAACATAATAAAATAGGAAATGTCTTCTTCAAAACTTAATGTCTTTTTCATTTTTTAAACACTCAATGTCATTCTTATAATGAATATTATATTTTACTTCCAACTTCTTTTCTAGAAAGCATTTGTTCCATTATATAACACATCTACTAAAGTTTTTCAAATTATTCTTAAATAATTTCACATTCTATAAATATTGATTTTGACAAAAAAAAAATTAAAATTACAAAAAAAATATACATAGTGTCACATAATTAAAATTTGTAGTATTAGACTTTTTTTTTAGACATGATAAAACCATTTTTCCTTCTGATGCTAACAATTTCAACATTATACATAGAATAAATACAATGATATCTTTAAATATAATGAGTTAATATTATATAAACAACACTAAAACTTAATTTTTTTTATAAAAAATAAACAAATTATTAAAAATGATTATACTTAAAGATAACAAATACTCTCTCCGTCCATCAAAAGTGTGCTCATTTCTTTTTTTAGGTCCACAAAAAACGTGTTTATTCTATTTAAATAGTTAACTTTTAAGTATTTTTTCTATTTTATTAATAATATTGAGTATCTACTAACCATATTCTTTACTCGTTACCTCACATATTTTTTTTATAATTAAAATATGATTTTTTTTTAAAACATGTATAAAAAAAAGTGAGCAAACTTTTAATGGACAGTAATTGATTTTCTCAACTAAGTCTACATACATCTCCCTTCATATTTATGTTGAAGTAATTTTAATTTTAATCTTAGTTTTCTCAAATAATTGAAATCTTATTATTTTTTAAAATTCTATATTTGTCATAATATTATAAAACTTAAAGATTTTAGATCTTTTTATTGACAAATTAAATTACTAAAATTTATCTAAAATCCTCAACAATACTCTATATATCTTATATATAAAGTTTTTAAATTATTCTATAATAAATTCAAATTCTGATTTTTTATTGACAATTACTAAAACTTCTCTAAAATTCTCAACAATATTATATATATCTTATAAAGTTTTTTAAAATATTTTAGAATACACGCTCACTCTATATATAGTTTACATTTTACCTCGAGATGTGATTTGTAATCTATAGTTTTTTATGTTATATTAATTTCCATAAAATAAAAAAAAAATCATTTTTTCTTAATTTTAAAACATAAATGATATATTTAGAATTAACTTAATTATAATTATAGTTTATAATGGTCAATGTATAATAAATTTCATAATAAATAAAATAAAAATTATTTTATAATACGTTAAATTTTTTTATTTTATTTTTTTGCAAAATTATTATATGAGAAAGAGAAAATTAGAATCTAGTGTTCAGGAAATTCACCAAAATCTTGTGGAGGAATGTATTATTGTTTGGGGATTATTGGAAACGTTGTTTGAAACTTGGGTGAGGGGTATGCAAAACGTTTGTATGACTGTAGTTTAAAAAAAAAAAATTCTTAACCATTTATTTTACATTTTTTTAATAATATATAATCTATATTCCAAATTATATGTAAAATAATGTATTAAATATATTACAAAAACTAATATAAAAAAATTATATATAAAATAATGAATTTTTGAAAGTTACTTTAATTTAATTAAGTATATTTTATATATATTTATTACATAAATTTTATGTTCACCAAGATTGTATTCACTCCTTCTTTTATACGTTTAAAAAAAAAATATATTATAAAAAAATTATGTGAGTAACAATTAAAAAATATTGTTGATATTGTTAATAGAATAGAAAAGATACTCAAAATTAATTTAAATTTAATTATACACCCACCACTACGTCACCAACAAGTTACTACCAAATTTTAAAATTTTGAAAAATATTTAAAAAATTATGAATATGAAAAATGACTATCAGAAAAACATTGAATATTGAAAACTAAATCGAAGTAAAAATATTCAATTTTTTTTTTAAAAAAAGACATAAATTTAAGAGAGAAAAACAACATTTTTAGAAAAAACTTCTGAATAAAGGAAAAAAAATTGGAAAAATAAAAAACAACTAAACTTTTTTTTTTACGATATTTTTTTTAGAGGATGTTGTTGTGTTAAATAGGAAAATTGGTATTGACAATTTTTGACACGACACGATAGCATGACATGAATTCGACATGAAAATTACGGGTTAGTGTTTTTTACCTTATCGTGTTCATGTCAACCTGATAACGACAGTTTTTTGTATGTCGTGTTCATGTCGAATTCGTGTCAACTCGATAAGCACAATAAAATTAATAAGTACATAATTAACAAGGACGGTAACTCGTTAACAACCTATTACATACGGAGTATTATTTACCTGACACGACATGATAATAACACAATATTTTTTTATATTTAAATAGATTTTTTGTTTTTATATATTGGGTTAATTGCAAATTAAATCACCACCTTTCATTTAATTGCAATTTAATCTAAACTTTTGATTTAGACTTCTTAATAGTCTCATTTGTGCCCAAAGTTGACGTTTCAAGATTAAATCGAAATAAAAAAATAATGTTGTTTCATTAAGGAGGTGTCACATCAGCTAGTCACGTCAGATTTGGGCACAAATGAGACTATTAAGAAGTCTAAATTGCAACAATATTGAAAGGTGATGATTTTATTTGCAATTATTCAGAAGTTTAGATTAAATTGCAATTAAATGAAATGTGGTGATTTAAATTGCAATTAACCCTTATATATTTAAATGATTTTTTTTTTTTTTACTGTGTCATTGTCATTTTATTATCGTGTTGCGTGTTGTGCCATGTCGACACGAAAAATATTGTGTCGTGTCGATACAAAAATTATCGTGTTTGTGTCGTGTCAACACATATTCTTATCATGTATATGTCGTGTCGAGACATATCCTTATCATTTCGTGTTCTTGTTTGGACTTATCATGTCGTGTCACTATCATTTTGACGCGAAACACGACACGATATCACAATTTATCGAGCCTAATAATAAGTCCATGTTAATGGTAACTTTTGTTAAAAAAAAAAAAGTCATGATTTTTTTATTTGTCTTTGATTGTAGACAATAAAGATGTATTTTAAAGTTTCAGTAGACCAAGGGTATGATTTGAAATAAATAATACAAATTAATATTAGTACTATATTAGAACTAGTATTATATTGCGTATGAACTAATAGAGGAAATATTTGTTTTAGTCTTTTATGTTTGAGTGATTCCAAAATAAATTCTTTAAGTTTTTAACTTTACAAAATACATCCTATATCTTACAAGCTATTAATTTTAGTCCTTTTTAAAATCTATTTTAGTCCTTTAAGTTTAAACTCCAATTTTAATCATTTAAATATAATAAAATTTGAACTTTAATAAAATTTGAAAAAAAATACTGATTTTAATGTATATTTTTTTTAAAACATCATTAAAATATTTTTTAAAATTAAATAAAAACATCATTAAAATTTGAATTATGCTCAAATTCTACATAGCCATTTTTTCCAAATTAATTAAAAATATAAAAATCCAAAAATAAAAATATAAATATATAATAAAATCTAGATATTTGAAAAAAAATTATAAATATGTATTAAAAAAAAGGGACAACTCCAACTACCCCGGTCATATTCTTCAAATGTAAATTATATGATTTATATAATAATTTATAATTTACATTTAGAGAATATGACGGGGGTTTAGGGTTTAAATTAATCTCGACTCAATTAAAGCTTATCTTAGTTCGACTCATATAATTATCAAACAAGCTTAAATAAGAATTTTAAAACTTAATAAATGTGCACTAAATTAATTGAAATGCGTTCTTATATGATTTAATATTATGTTTATCACAATAATTACTTATAGAGTTTAGATTTAATTATACTTGTTTTCAATTTAGTTCGGGAAATAATTTCTTGGATGGGAGGTCTACAAATACATAAAATCTCATATAATCTTATTCAATTTATTATATAAATCATACTATAATTCACATTTGGAGAATATGACAGGGGTAGTTGGAGTTGTCCCTTTTTTTAAACATATTTATATTTTTCTTTCAATTTTCTAGATTTTAGTATATATTTTTATTTTCGAATTTTTATATTTTTAATTAATTAGGGAAAAATGGCTAGGTAGAATTTGAGCATAATTCAAATTTTAATGATGTTTTTATTTAATTTTAAAAAATATTTTAATGATGTTTTTTAAAAAAATATACATTAAAATCAGTATTTTTTTTTCAAATTTTATTAAAATTTTCAGATTTTATTATATTTAAATGATTAAAATTGGAGTTTAAACTTAAAGGACTAAAATAGATTTTAAAAAGGACTAAAATTAATAGCTTATAAGATATAAGATGTATTTTGTAAAGTTAAAAACTTAAAGGATTTATTTTGGAATCATTCAAACTTAAAGGACCAAAACAAATATTTTCTCGAACTAATACTATATTGTGTGTGAATCAATACTATACATTTTTCTAGTTCATAACTTATAAAATATATTACTCCGTATATTCCAAATTGAAAGACATTATATTTTATACATGTATATGAACTAAAATTATATTGTACATGGACTAATGTGGTAGTATATGTGAACTACTATTATGCATTTTTTCAACTATTACTATACTTTATACCATAACACTTGTAAATTATATTGTACACATACTAATACTTATATTGTATGTGAAACAATAGTATACATTTTTCAAGATTAGAGTTATAACATATCATATTATTATATTATACTTCAAAACTCGAAAACATTAAAACTTATACTTATATATGCATTAATGCTATTATTGTATATAAACTAATATTATAATGTAGGTGAAGTAATACTATACATTTTTAAGCTTAGAGTTTGTATAATATCATATTATACTTCGAAACTAACTTACACTATGGGTAGAATAATATGAACTAATACTATATTATATATCAACAAATGAAGAGGGTATCTATAGCCTACCAACACTACGGGTAGAATAATATTTTCAACTTCCAAATTTTCAACATCTTTTTTTGATTTTATTTGAGTACAAGATAACAATGATTTCACAGATTATATGACATATAAGAATAAGTGAAAGAACAATATTATAGTACGCATATTGCTTCACATGTTAAAAAAATCAAATCACGTAATTCTCTTACAAAAAAATTCTTTATGATATATATGTATACTTATACAACAATTTAATAACTTCTTTTAACAAAATGAGATAGCTCAAATGGTTAGAGCTACTACCTAAGTCTAGATCTTGAATTACTTTACAAAGAGTGCTAAACATGGAGTGAAAGCTTTTTCATCTGTTAGTCGATTACATACACAAATATTATATTTAAACTAATATCATACTCTAACTAATATTATTAACATTTTCCACAAGTATTTGTCAATATTAAAACATAAGTCTGGGTTAGG
Organism: Galeopsis tetrahit; assembly: GCA_963675135.1. Lineage (NCBI taxonomy): Eukaryota > Viridiplantae > Streptophyta > Magnoliopsida > Lamiales > Lamiaceae > Galeopsis > Galeopsis tetrahit. Next base: position 60,514,316 of record OY776134.1, on the reverse strand, counting down.
CGTACCCTCACTAGTTGATACTTAAAATCTCGGAGGAACAAATCCATATATGACCTCGATACTTGCAGGACAAACAAAGGAGAAAAAAGTTCCGGATAGCTGCGAAAATCTCCCAACGGAAAGAACAGGGTGGGTGATGGAGGCACACACTTATTGATAAATCACACAACGACGTTTTTTCAATTGAATTTCAATAGTTTTCTGTGTATTTGTTTGTTTAGTGGAACAATCTAAATGGGTGATGCAAATCGGGAATGCCTGGGATGGGCTGCCAGAGATCCCTCTGGAACCCTCTCACCTTACAAATTTACCCGCAGGTATCTAACATCTTTCCATATTTTCTTGTTTTACTCATCTCGGATGTTTATATTTTGCGTGAAATCTGATCCTGATCGTTTTTCAAAATCAACACTATCAAACCACGAGAGTTTTGTGCAATTAACCCGATGTTTTTGTGCTTTTCCACTTCTAAGACGATGATCTCTCTCAGGACTGTTGGTAGCGATGATGTTTCTGTAAGCATTTTGTATTGTGGAGTATGTTATGCTGATGTAATTTGGAGCAGGAACAAATTGGGCCATTCAAATTACCCTTTGGTTCCCGGGTATTGAGATTCATTTTATGTTATTTATATTGTTATATATCCTTTGTTGTAGTTTTGGCTCTAATATATGGTTCCTGTGCTTAATAGACATGAGATTGTTGGGATTGTGACACAAATCGGAACCAGTGTTGGTCGTTTTAAAGTGGGTGATCATGTGGGAGTTGGAACTTACGTTGATTCTTGCAGAGAGTGTGAGTATTGTGAAAGTGAATTAGAAGTTCATTGCTCGAAAGGGGCAATAATGACATTCGATAGTGTAGATGTCGATGGTACCATCACTAAGGGAGGGTATTCTAGTTTCATTGTTGTTCATCAAAGGTGTGTACGTCCTGCTCTTGTAGTGTTTCTCACTAAAGAAAATGGTTGAGTTAGTTTTAATCTTGTTTATGAACTATGATTTGAAGGTACTGCTTCAAGATACCAGAAAACTATCCTCCACAGTTAGCAGCACCGTTATTGTGTGCTGGAATTACCACTTATACCCCCATGATAAGGCATAACATGAATCAACCTGGAAAATCATTAGGGGTAGTTGGGTTAGGAGGCCTTGGCCACTTGGCTGTGAAATTTGGCAAGGCTTTTGGATTGAAAGTAACGGTTTTCAGCACTAGTATCTCCAAGAAGGAAGAGGCATTGCATGTTTTAGGGGCAGACAATTTTGTCATCTCTTCTGATGAAAAGGAGATGAAGGTACATATCATTTTCTTAGAGTAATAGCAAAATTGGTTACATATATATTGGGTGTTGACGATTTTAGTCTCATACGAATTAATTTTCTCAATTAAGTCCCATAATTTATAAATTGATGCAATTTTAGTCCTACAATGACAAGCTTCCAGTTTTTTTCATGTAGCAACCAGGCTAAAGGCTTGGTATCGCTTTACGAGGCATAATAACATCTCAACACATTAGTTTCAATTTTTAAAAAATCACAAATTCATTCTCATCTAAAATAAAAAATTGTCAATATAGGACTAAAATTGCATTATTTTAAAAGTGATGGGACTTAATTGAGACAATTGATTCGTATGGGACTAAAATCGCCAACACCCAATAATTACAACTAATTTTTCAATTTACTCAATTCTCAACAGATGGAATGGTGTAGGTTTTAAAGTTGTTGACTATCTTGTGGTGCAGGCCTTGGAAAAATCATTTGATTTCATCATAAATACAGCATCAGGAGATACCTCATTCGATTTATTCTTATCACTTTTGAAGACTGCTGGTCTGCTAGTTTTGGTTGGATTTCCAAGTGAAGTGAAGTTTAATCCTGGTAGCCTCAACTTAGGTAATGATTTCTAATTGATGTTGCAAATGTTATTATTTTGGATTGGAGTTGAAATGCTATCAACTAAATTGACTGATATGTCGTAGGTGCAAAGACAGTTACGGGGAGTATAACAGGTGGAACTAAACACACACAAGAAATGCTGGATTTTTGTGCTTCTCACAAGATTTACCCTGATATTGAATTGATTCCAATTGAATATTGCAATGAGGCCCTAGAGAGGCTGATAAATAAAGATGTGAAATATCGCTTTGTGATTGATATTGCTAACTCTCTAAAGTAAATCAAGAGAGTTGCGATTTGAGCATCGCCAAAAGAATTTGAAGACAAGTCACTGTTCTTAAGCTATTGGAGATGCTTGGCTCTGTTTGAGCTGCATCAATAATATCAGACAGATAGTTACAGACCCAAAAATCTGTACTATGTGCTACAATGAGTTATCTTGTGTTTTTTGTATCTATGTAGTATGTAAACTTTTGAGTGAATATGATCAGCTTATTCTGGTGCTTTTACAATATTCTTTTGAGTGAATATGATCAACTCACTGTTGTTGAATTATATACTAATATGATTTTTGCCTTTCGTGTGTGGACCTTTTTTTTTTTTTACTCAACTTGAGGAGCTTGTCAAAGATTTTTTTTTTTAAGCAGAAAAAGAAGGCTTATTAAGAGAGTACCACTCGAGAGGAAAAAGTTTCAGTCAAAAACTTTGCTTTTAAGGCAGAATAGAGACCATGCCTTCGCTTTAATCTCTTCAAAAACTTTCTCCAGATTTTACCCCACTCCCCCTCGACTTCGTACGTGTACGTCGAGAGATTGGCGTAAGTGAATGCTTGTCAAAGATTGTTAACCAGAGTTTAACGCAGAGCAACTGAGCAAGTAACATATTTAATATGCTCTGCTGTAAAATTTGTTCTTGCCTAAGTTATGAAAAAAAAAAATGTTGGCTATCAATGTCTTAATAATTCGCAGTTAAGCATAGGGAGTTTAAAATGATGTATTACAAATATCATGATTTATTTAAAAAAAATTACTCTGAGCATTCCATGTTCATAGTATACTATGTGATAATTATGTTTTATGCATCCACTTTATTTACATTTAATAACGTATTTTTATATTTTTAATTGAGAGGTTAATATGAAATCAATATATTTAAATGTATATGACCAGTATCCATAATTTTTGTGTGCATAATTTTTCTATACGTTCTCTAATATTCTAAGCCACCTTTGGTAGTCATGTAACTCATGTTTAGACGAAGATAAAGCTGCAATCTGTGTAGTAAACACGAATCTTTCTTTGGAATTTCTTTATTCGTTTTTTTAACGGCTCATAATAGAATCAAGGGAGATGAAGATCGACATCGGTGGATGCAACGCGGTTTGAGGTGGCGGTGGCTAACGGAGGATCCTTGATGAAGTATTACAAAATTAATGAAAAGTGCTAATATTAGTTATTGAACTATGCTAGTGCAATTAGTGAAAAGTGCTAGTAACAATTTTATTAAACAGTGCTAGTGTTATTCAGTAGTATTTATTGAAAAATGTTAATACTCCATTTAAGTTAGTACCCAATTCGATTCAATCATATTTATTGAAAAATGTTAATACTATTATAGATGGAATCGAATTGTGTCCTAACTTAAAAAAAATGTCTTGTTTTTATTTAAATTGTTGTCATACTTAATACATTCACAAATTTATGATACATAATTGTAATCATCACCCAGCCTTTTCAAATGTTTCATTATGTGTCCGGATGCATCGTGCACCCATTGTACAATGGACTTGTTTATAAGATGTATTCCGTAGTACTCACTTAGTTCGTCTATATTTTAATATAGAAATTAAGATAAATGATTAAATACGAAGTAATAAATATAGTACCATAATGTAATGGTGAGAAAAAAATATTAAAGTAAAATTTAGTTCCAATGTAAATAAGAATGAAATGTAACCATATAAATTTAGAAAATAATTTTTTAAAACCGTATAATATTAAAGAAGTTTTAGTATTAAAAAATGGATATTCCTTCACATTAACCCCAATTTCCCTACATATTCACCGTCTCACCAATCTCAACGCCAAACAGAAATAACACACTTCAAAATTTTCTGGTACCATCTTCAAATATTTTGAGAAAAACGAAGCCCCATTTAAAAGCTGCTATAGCTATTGCCGTCGTAATTGAATTGGGAGACAGAGAGAGGGAGATTTGAATGCGGAGTTGCGTCAAAAATGGTTCTGTGGGAGATCACATTGACAACGGCGTATTTTTTGGGTCTGAAACGAACCTACAAGCTTGCTCTCAGAATTCAGCGGAAGCTCATCAATCCTAAACACCGTAGGTTTCGAGACTTTGCTCAGAGGTACTGTTGTTCACCCTTACATTTGATTGATTAGTGTGTTATTCGGTTTCTCTTGCCTTAATTTATCTTTGTTTCATTGATCGTGTTTTTGTTCTTATGCTGCGCTTGTTTGAAATTCAGCCTTTTTAGAATTTTATTTGGTGTAAGAGTTGTTTGTAATTTTCTGTCATTGGTACTATATTTGTTGGGGGTGTAGCCTTTTCTTTCGGTGTTTGTTCCGATGATCGTTATGGTGCTAATAGGACTTTCAAGTGTATTTCCGATATTTTGTATATTGCAAGTTTTTTTGATAAAAAAGAAGTGAGAAAATGAATTTTAAAGCTGAAGAAGTGGGTGGTGGCGTGGTGCTATTGCTAGGGAATAAGGAAATTTTATATTTTGGAGATGGTAAAGGTAAAATGAGCATCCTCCATCTCTGAGGGGTTATTTTATTCTTTTGAAATTTCAGATTCTTTTGTTTCTGAAGTAACTTTCTTTCTATTTTTGTTAGTTATTTGACTATTGCTCAGCGTCTTTGGATTCTTTGAGTGTTCTTCATGCTTTTCCACGCATTAATACATGTTCACCTTCATTTGCATTTTTGTGGGGATACTAACTCCGCTTTTCTCTTTACACACCTGTCAAATATTAGGAACAAATTATCTTCTAATAAAATGGGTAGTGTAGGGGCGGTGTGTTTAGTTTGTAAGAATTGTTAAAGTAAATGGATAGGGATGTACTTAGAGTCACCGTGTAATGACTTTTGGGATAACTAATGTTTATTTCTTTTTAGCTTTTCCTATCTAATTTATTATGCCAGTAAAATATGTAGTTTATTACAATATTCATTGTACCTATGATGAATATGTTCATCATCCATCACACTGTGTTTGAAATCTCTCTTTATTTCCCCACTTTTTTGGTGTCTATAAAGAAAAAAATGAATATATTAGTTGGCATTTCTACCATGGGGACAGATAATAAGCTTTCAGGCCTTTTTAATTCACTTAGAAGTAAATTGGCATGAAATTAGTGGGTTAGTTTCATGATTTTCAGACCCCCTTCCCCTAACAAATAAACAAACAACCCGAGTCTTTAATCCCAAACAATTTGGGTAGGCTACATGAACCAATTATAGAATCACGTTACGTGCATGAATTAATATTCTCCACGTTGGGTAGACCCCCACCCCTACTCTTTATAAATTTGAAAAATATAGGTCAAATGTCTGTGTATTGGGCATGTAATACTAAACGGCTAATGGTTGAGTTATGAGAACCTTGCATTGAGCATGAGCTGATTTTACAGCAAGGCAATTGTGGATGACACTTCATTAAGTATTATGTTATTCACCATGTCATATTTCTTCTTAAAAAAATAGGCAACTCCAGTATTTATTATAACTCGTGATGCTCAATTTTCACTTCTAAATATTGAGAATTTACCATAAATGATAAATCTATGCCCTCTTTGCCTGTTCTTGTTCCATGCTCCTGAAGCTCCACTATTATAATTATTTTCTATTTTTTATAGGCAGGATCAACAAACTTAAGTAGCAAAACTGCGAGTTTAATAGACAAGCACAAAACTGTAGTTTATATGCCATGTTCTTTGCTTCCACTAGGAGTAAAATTCTCTCTCTCAATGTATTGACAATATTGATGATGACACCAAAAAAATATTTTTCAACAACCAATAGAATTAAGTGATTAAGTGAAACTATGAAGTTAATAATTCTTCCTATCATTTAAGTAGACTAATTGAAAGGGGTGATGTACACTTTTAAGTTCATGGTTTTCAGGATTGGGGAACTGGTGCAAATTCTTGTTGGCAGCTATTATAACCTTATCTAGCCCGTTCAAAAAAAAAAAAAACCTTATCTGGCCATGAGTTAAATTTGGCTGGGCTGCTTCTTTCAACTGGGACTGAAATGGTTATCATCTGTTCTAATCAACATTGTTAGTTTTAACAGATACTTGTAACTAGTATTTGTATAGGTCTCTGCTTAAGGGTTATTACACATGTGACTCCCTAGAGTAGTTCAAGAACTGGCGATGCTTGCCTTAACAATAACATTAGCCACTCGATGATAAGTTATCACTAAAACTAATGATATTATCAATTCTATCTTCAGATTCTTATCCATTGACTTTTAGATTTTTTTTGGCTCTCTTGATGTTAATGCAATATTCGTTCTTCTCAGTTATCAAACATGCTTGGTCTGTAAAGGGTAAAGTACAATTATTTCCCTTGGAAACGTTCATTATACAACTTTGACTTCTGCTAGTTTACGTTTTCAAGTTTCAATGAATTGCACTTTTCATTTTCCATCTGATAGAGTGATTATACTAGCATGACTTAATTAATGGTTTTGCTGCCTATTTTTTTTTCCCCATTACCTTTTTGATTGTTTAACTCTGTCATATCTCTATTATCAACATGATTACATAGTTCAAAAAATATTTCGGTAGCGTAAGTGCTAATGAATTATCTTCCGTCATCATCCATGCTTCCTGATGCCTGCCCAATGTTAACTGTGACCTCCATATCCAAATGCATTATGCATGAAGATGATATAGCAAACTAAATTTTTAATTCACAAGCTCAATCAACTTAGTTTAGACTGGTATTACCATAAGGTTGCGATCCCGATCACTAATTCAAATGAATTTGGATTTCACAGCAATTACGGGTTATAATCTATTATATGGTGTTAGAAATATAGAAAATTTATCTAGCATGCCTAAAACTAAATTAATATCCATAAACTATCAAACAAATAGCACAAACAATACAAGGAAAAGATAAAGAAGATGTTACAGAATTGATCACAAAATAGGTCAAGAATTTGGGTTTGGTTAAAAATGGTGCCTTGCATCCTGGCCGTGAAACTCACATCTTAATGAAAATATAACTTTTAGGGTGTGTTAGGCTTGGGGTTTGGGTGGACATGTCATGTCTGGAAGTGAGATTTGAGTGGATGTGGGTACGTAGTCTAGTGAATAGTTAGTCTGTCTGTGTTTGGTTTGTTCTATGTTGTAAGAGTTGATGTAACTTTATGTCTAATTAATCCTTTTGTGTTGTTACCTGTTGTATTGTACATATTGTGTAGTGAGTGAAAGAGATAGAATTGCTCCAAACGTATGTGTTGGTGAGTGTGGCTGTGTGGGTGAGGAGAGGATTGAAAAAAGTGTATCCGGTGGTTTATAAATAAGGTGTATAGGTTTATAAACGTATGTGTTGGTGAGGAGTACATGCAGTTATTATGTAATTGCATTAGTATTGGAGAATGAAGGTAAATTGTGATGGAATTGTTGTTAACCTGACTATTTAGTAGTAATATTTTTCTGACACGCATTGTCACTTAACTGCATCCTTCAGTCATTCTTCAAACGTTTCCAGTTTATATGTATTTCCATTATAGTAAACCAAAAGTTTCCAGTTCGGTGCAACTGTGCAAAAAAAAAAAAAATCAAAAGAAGAGCATGACAAACATGGCTCAAGCCTCAGGGCCAATGCATCTTGCATGTGAAATTACATAAAAACCATCCTTGCTGTTTATCTTACGAAATTACGAATTTGGGGTTGCATCTTATAACGTCAAAGTCAGGCTTTTATGAGTCCTTTTTATACCACCATCATATGGCTAATACTTCTATGCACAGATTGCATTGTGCAACTCAATTGCATTTTTAAATGGTACTGTATTAGTTGATTTCATTCATTAAACATAATAGTTGTGCACGAGTCCTTATCTTATACTGATTTGCATTTCAGGAGAACACGGAATATTTTTGATGCAGCACTCAAAGTTCATCTCACGATACAAGAAAGAGATATAGAAGTTGGCCGCAACCTCGGGAACCGGATCCTTCGGTGGCTGGACAAAATGAAACCGGATGCTCATATCAGAAAACCGATTGCTCCAACTAGTAATGTGAAAACACAACAATCACAGCCGAATGGTCTCTCAAAACACAATGAAAAAACTAAGGACGGGGAATCGAATAGGCATCTGTTTGCTGTGGCACGAAATGTATGGTCTAAACCCTTTCCCACGATGACGAGGCCAAAAGAAAGCAGTAGTATCCAGCATAGGCGATACTCCAGTGGTGGCTTTGAGCTTTTCACTGTCAACAACACTAAATTTGGCTTTGGGCAAGTGGTTAGGAATGACATAAAACAATGGATTCTGCATCACTAAACCAAGCGTTGAAGATTTTTGGTTTACAAAGAAGGATGTTACTTAGTTTTTGTTTTTGGTAATCTTCAAACTACTTTCCGGAATAATGTGCACAATGTTGGAATTGATGTTTTCTTGATTCAGCATATTTTCTTGGCCATGCCCATGCTTAATACGGAGTAAAAAGAAACAAACAAAGACTGAAACTGAAAAACAGTGGATTCTACCTTTTTTTTGTTTGTTTGTCATATTCTCCTTCTAGACTTGATACAAATTCACGGATAAAAATGTAGAGTATCCAAACTCAATTTGATTTGCTCAGGATACTAGCACGAGATGAAATGCAATATTTTAAGCTATTTGATTTAAAGAATACCTAATTATTTCTGAGAATTGATTTTATTTTTTTAAAGAAAAGATAAAGTAGTTTTATTGATCAACAAATATAATAAGAGAATCAAGGAAAAAAAATCGAACAAGCAACAACACTTCGAACAAATTATTAGTGAGATTACTATATGTGTCCAAAAGTAGTAAAAAATTTATAGACGGAACAATTACCCGTAATAATATATAACCAACGTCAATATACATCACCGTGCGATCCACGGCTACAATACTAGTGGTTAGAAATATCATCCAATCCGTGAATCTTTTTATGCCAACTTTAATTCAATAATGATAAGTTTAGCTTCGGTTGTAAGCTAGAGAGTGGACTTCCTCTTACTATATTAATTACTCCATCTTTTTCTTAAGATTAAAAAGATGAAGAAAACGAAAATACCACCTTCGTTTTTCTTTAAACAACGTCACAGATATATTTTTTACTGTGCCACCAATATTAGAAAAATAATAAAATTATGAGCTGTATTAATAAATACTCCCTCCGTCCCACTGTAAGTTTCCCATTTTCCTTTTTTTTTTGGATGTCCCACTATAAGTTTCTCATTCTATTTTTGACAAATTATTTTCTCTCTCCCAATCACATCACTTCTATTTTATCTATTATTTTATTATACTTCATCTCTTACTAATCTATTATTTTCTCTCTTACCATCACATGGGAGACTTATACCAGGACGGAGGGAGTAAAATTTATTGATATTCTAATAAATTAATTAGAATGAATAGATAGAATGAAATCGAGGATAAATTAAAAAAAAAAAGTGAGAGAATCATGGCTCGGCCCCATTCCCAACGCTCTTTCTACAACTGTAGAGCATAAAAAATAAAATAAGTACCAACACAGCACTCTGTGAGGACCAGTGACCCAAAAAAAAAACAGAAAAAGAAAACAAACACCCTCCCTCCCTCTCCTTCAACCTAAAAATCGCCATTAGAGAAAAGAATAATGCAGAGGCAATCACTGGGTTCCCCCTCTTCCTCAAAGGTAGTGAAAGATGAGCAACTCTGTAGTGAACCCCGAGAAGAAGAAACAGCAGCACAAGAAGTAGAAGAAGGGTTGAAGAAGCTCAAGCCCAGAAATGGTGCTATGCCGGCGGAAACCTACATTCACCTCATTCCAATGCTTACTCTCCTCTGTTTTCTCATTCTTTATCTCTCTTCCCATGACCCTTCTCTAAATGGTTCGTACCTTTTTTCAGTTTTTTCACATTTATAAATTATTTATTTTGGGGGCGGTTAATCGGCTCAAATCATGCGCATTATAATTTCATTTTCATGCTTTTGTGTCTTCAGATTCGGATCAGTTCAACGACCTCAGCGTTTTCTTCAATTCTGCAGGTGCCTTCTCGATTAAATACTAATTTATTCTCCTTTTTGTTTTTTCTCTCTCTAAAATTGAAGAATGAATGAATAATGGTGTATTTTATTTGAATTCAGAAAACGGTAGTATTTCAGATATGGCGAAAGGCGATATATTGGCAATACGAAGCTTAAAGAACTTAGAGCATGAGCCGGAACATCGGCGCTTTCACCGGAAATTCGCCCATTTTTAAATTGCAATTAAATTCCATCTTTTTTCTTTTCATTTTCTTAATCTCCAGTCGGTGGGCACTGCAGCCTGCAGTTGGCAATATCTACCTTGGCTTGCAGATATAATTTTTATTTTCTTTGAATGGATGGGTAATTTTCAGCTGTTTGTACACGTGTATTTTTGTGTCTATCTGTTATATTGATTAATCCATACACGTATATTATTTGATAGCAACACCAACACATAATATAAGACAAGACAAATAATGTTAACCTGGATTATAGTATATAATTTGATTGGGAATAATCTATTTGTCCCCTTTTCTATTTTATTTTACTAGTTGTTGTTGGGCGTTGAATATTATAATCACAAATTATGATTATCTCTAAAATTATCTGGAATTAAAAAAATAGAATAAAAAACAGTGGGTATTGAAAATGGAAAACAGCTGGAATAGGACCGTTGAACTTTTCAGCGCCCATATATTTACGCCCTTTGGATTTTGGATATTATGTTACTTTAAAACGATCAGGTTTGATTGTTACGTATTAAAGAGGTTGGTCGAGACAACGTTTGTTTATGTCTGTCGTTGAGGAGAGGGGGAGAAAGATAATAATAAAAAAAAAAGAACAAGGTTAGGGGCTTCAATAGTAATAAAAAATGGGAAATAGTCCCTCTATGTTTTTTTTCTTGTACAAGTGTTTGGCTTTTTTGGTTTCCAGCGGCTCGTAGACAGTTCAAAAGTTGAGCAGTTTCATGCTTCGACTCAGTTCGTGGCTTTTGCAGTCGGACCTGTTCAATCTACTTTCCAAAAAAAGTTGTACCATTTACAACGTTTTAAACTATATTACTCATTTACATTTTTTTACCACTCCACTAATGCTCTTTTTACTTTTTTATTCTCTATTTTTTTTTTTACTTTTACTTTTTCTTTTTCATGTCTTTCATAAGGAGTATAATTTAATTTTTTATTTTTGGCATAAAGGAGTATCATTTAATAAAACAAGTAATATTGTATAAATACAAAAACTCACTAAATATTGAATTTGTGCAATATGACTCCCTCCTACCCAAATCTATTTTTTCTCACGTTTCTCACTAGATCCAAAATGCCCATCCGATCCGCTTTTCTAATTGTGCTTTGTTCTTCCTATGTTCATTTTTACTTCCCCATGCTTTTAGGTTTTTTTTTCCACGTTTACCATTGTCTTATTCCATAATCACCTATGTTGGTAACAAAGATTAATTTATATGTTTTTTCATACAGATTAAGATATAAAAAATATTATAGTTAGAACATTAAATTTTTACTTTTATTTTCCCATTAAATAAGAACAAATAGTAACATAGATGAAAAAAAATATATGTTAACTATAGTAATAGGTCTATCTTTGTGAGACGGACACAAATAGAAAGAAAGTCTATATTCGTGAACAGAGAGTAGTCATTACACTCAACAATATTAGTTTTTTTTTTTTTTTTATGGAAGTTAAATACCCATCCCTTTTTTCCCCTCCCCATGACTCGAACCCAGGACCTAAGACCTAGGTAGTGGTGCTCTAACCACTTGAGCTATCCCACTTTGTCCTCAACAATATTAGTGGTGTACGGTGCATAAGATGCCCGTAATACTTTCCTTTAAACAATCCACCAATTGGGATGATTTTTTTTTTTAATGCAAACCCCAAAATAGCCAATCTTGAGCAGAATAATTATTAATTACTCGAAAATGTAATCCATAAATCAATTGAAGAATCACCAAATCAATGGTTCTAAGTTTAGATTCTTGGTATATATGTAAAGTTGCAAACAAGTCTGAAGAAAGGAAGGTTTTACCACATAAAAGGTAGAATTCCAAATCAGGGAATGGAAGCATATTGTGGAGGAGGCTTTGAATTATGGTGGTCTGCAGAATCAGATGCTTTGGGCGATTCGTCAGACAAATGAACTTGCGCAAAATCATCCACCATTTTTCTTCTCTGCTCATCTTCAACAATTTCCACTTTCTCCTTCGTCTTTTGGCCAACTTCCCCAGCCGCTTTACTCACTTTACTGAAAGCCCCCGTTACCCAAGTAGTCCCCGTGAGAATGTACCTGTTCTTCATAATAGCAGATCCAGCATTACTTACTGATTGCTCAGCAGCAGCAAATGCTGATTTTGCTTTCTCAGAAACTTGGAGTTTGTCGTCGACTTCCTTTACTTTATCGTTCACGATGGAAGTGCCTAATGTTATTTTCTCACTCAGCCCAATCTTTTTATCGAATGAAGCAACTTTAGCACCTGCTGTGGAGGTTAACTTGTGTTTTTCGTCGAATGACTTGGCTTTGTTAACCGTTTCTTTACCTAAGATAAAACCCTTTGCAAGCATACTGCTCACAACATCCTCTGCCTTTTGGAAAGCAGATTCACCACCTTTTTTATCTGATGGCTGTTAAATTTTAATCAGCATTTAGGTAAAAACTCTTTAAGAGCGACCATCTATATACACTTCATGATGTAGGCATAATGCATCAAAAGGTTTCTACACTATCAACCTTTGTTTTGATACGAAAAGCCCTTAATGTATCGAAATTTTATTTCACGAGCTCCCTCAAAACTAAAATTGACACAAGCTATTTTAATTTTAAATAATGTCCATATCAACTTTATTTAATTTTAGTTATATATAACAGAGTATTTTTCGCAAGCTATTTTATATACCCATCAGTTGAAGTATTGGGGTTAAAATGACTAGCGAAAAACACATCTGGATATTAATAAAATTAAAATAATTATTTCATGGAACCATTGTGAAAAATTGAAAAATGCCGTCAATTTTTGTCTCGAGGTAGCTCGTGAAATAAATTTTCAATACTTGAAGGGCTTTTTAAAACAAAACAATTTTCTTTTTTAAGAACCTATCAAAACGAATGGGCAAAATGCATCTTAAGTCCCTAAACTAATAAATTTTGTTTCGAAAGGTCCTTAAACTATTTTTTGTAACAAAAAAAATAATAGTTCAGGGACCTAAAGATTAATTTTGCCAAACAAAAGTTGATAGTTTAGGAACCTTTTGTTGCACTATGCCTATAATGTAGTCAAAAGCACCAACTTTTTATTAAATATATTACCAGGGGTGGTGCAGAAGCAGCTGGAGGAAGCTTGTACTCTGGGTCTGTGCAAATGTCCACCGTCATGTCTACAATTGTTGCACCCTGATAATGAAATTAATGTAGTGTAATAAATACAGTGTGATTGCCAAGTTTAAGGAGAACTTCGTTGAAGATGGGAAAAAACTGAACCAAAGGCCTTTAACCTTAAATATACCAAAATAAACACGATACGTAAATGAGTCCCATAGAAAACAAAATAACTAGCAAAACACATTGTGTGATCAAAGCCTATCCATAAAGGATAAAGCCGCTTCATCTCCATCAATCAGCCTGGAATGCTATTGTTTTACTCACATTTACTTTAAATTTTGGTAAAGGGGCTGACTAAGTCAAATTGGTGTGGTAAAATGCAAGATATGCACCCCTTATTTAACACCCCCAATGCCCCAACAAAAAATTAAGATTCGCATTGTGTCCTAAACACTAAGACAATTAGGGCTTGTTTCCTTTAATGGGCAGAATAAATAAGTAATTATCCCTCATTCATGGGACAAGTAGAGTTTCTTTACCGGGCTGACAATCCATTACGGGCCAGTGTCACATGAACCAAACACATGATGATAAATGAGATAAAAGTATCAATCACTCCTAATCCAACAAAGCAAACACGTCCTTAGAGTAAAGCTTTGAATTAGTGCATGTGATACTAAAATAATTAATCCACCATTCTGTCGATACATCAAGTAAACGAGCCCTTACGGTATTTCTATCTTTGATTAGGTTGGGTGGGGCAAAGAAACTCTGACAAAGCAGATGTAGGACTGGAGGTATAGATTATTAAAATGGCACTTCATTTTTAGCCATCATGGCAATTTGATATGGATATATTGTTGCACCCAATTTCACAAGCTAGAAGCCCTTAATTTTAATATCAGTTTAAAAATGAGACGTAGAAAAAAGAAATAAAATATATATATGTAAGGTTTTTTTAACAGGATAAAATCTTGCCCAAGCACCAATTTCCATTTCCTAAATTTTATGATCCCTCTGGATGCCCTTACGACATAAAACAACATAATATAAAATAAGAGATCCTTCCATAAAATGAATTAATAGAAAAGAGTAACAAGAGTGATTACATTCAAAAAGAAGAATTGACAGGATGAAGTAACAAATAGAACTCTAGAAAGGCACCCAGAACAAAGGCTAAGCAAAATAAGAATGAGAGAGAGAATTACCGAAAGAAGAACTGCAGTCTCTGCTCCTTGTGCATCCTTGAATGTAACAAATGCAATTTGAGACCGTTCAGTATCACTACATAAGGACAATTTAGTAAATATTAGCATTTTACACCTAGCAAAACGACCAATGCATAGGAAGAGAAAACACTAAACCAACTAAAAGTAACCTTCGCATCTCAACATATTCAATATCACCAGAAAAAGAAAAGAACTCTGTGATATCACGTTCTGATGCCCCAAGAGAGAGATTGCTGACCTTGACAGTTGTCATCTAGGAAAATAAAAATAGGTAATAGAAAGCCATTAGATCTATAGTTTTCTCAAAAAATACATGATTTTCAGAAAAGACTACTATCATATACTACTATGTGACATTGGCACCCATTCTTTTAGACTTATTTATGATAGATTTTGCAGATCATATGTATTAATTAATTATTAAATAGGACAGTTGCAGTACATACTTTCGATACAAATACAAGTTTATCATCAATTTCTTACCAATCAAAAGAATCCAGTCCACTATCTAATATTCAACATGGCTACATGGGAATTGGGATTGTATAATGTATATAAGAAATGGATGCATTAGAAATTAGTGGTAACCCAGATGGGTAAGAAAATTCTAAAGATGTTCTGCACATGTGTACATAACAGACCTTTAGACACACCATACACAAAATAGTAAGTCATTAAGTTAGATTGGAAGGGGATGCGAATGACCTAAAAAAACTTGTAAAGAAACTACAAGAAAACATGTTAATACTCAAAATTAAATGAAAAGATGTGTCTCAACTGGGGACAACAATGGTGAGATATGATCATAGATAATGTTTTCAAAATCTGGGATTTAAGATAAAAGAAAAGGTGAGTCCTATAACATTACTTCATTCTTCCTTTACAAGAAAATGTTGCTAAAAAGTATTCAACTTTGAATTTACAAGAAATACACAAACTCTTATTCATTGGAGTACTACCTTCCCTATTTGGGGGAATAAGTAAATAACAATAAGATCAACAGTTTACAACCCAGATATAACGGCACATACTCGTTTTCTTAGCCCTTTCAACATGATTAACATAGGCATCTCTTGATTCCATATTAGTATTTACACTACAGATTCAGATGTAAATATGTGAGAATGGACTTCCAATTGAGCTAATCAATGAACCCAAAAATGAAGAATTCACCACTATTTGGCACCCTAGTCAAAATCTTCTTAGTTTGGATTTTCTTCAGGCCGTGATTTATCTTGAAATTGATCCACAATCATTCATCATTACTCCATTAATTTGGTGAGCAAGTATCCAAAAAAGAGAAGAATATCAATCAATTTAATTCGATCCATATATGGCCAAATAAAAAAAGGACCCAGATTTACCTATAATGAAGTAAGTCACATTGAATGAGTTCAAGAGAGAAGACAAGTAACTGTTCTCACACCTTAAATTCAGCAGTCAACATTGCAAATTTCAAATTAATCCTCCTAAAACGAGCAAGAACTAAGAATCTATTTAACAGATCAACAGAGTCTAGAGCAAAATCTAATCGAAAATCACACAGCACCACAGAAACAGAAAATCGAAAAATCCCAATTGCTTATAACACAAAATGCAAGCAGCCAATTAGAAATATACTCACCGACATGGTGACTACTGCCGTTTGAAGAAATTAATGAAAGAAAATGGGAAATGAGTTGAAAGTTAAGTCTTACGACGGGTTTAAAAGAAAGCAAACTGATGAAGCGCGTTGACGAGGTCCCTAACTTATGCAACCCGATATCGGAAAATAAAATTTACCAAATTATTTCCACAAAAGTAATTACTAATAAATTATTGTTCTTTTATTACAAGAATCCTCCCAAGACGTGGTTCGATCTCCGGGCCGGGGCTGGATTTCTTTATTCTACCGAGAAGTAAACGACTCACAATTTAAATTAAATGAGGGAATCTATATGACACGACCATACAGTATACGGTATTTTAGAATTATTTTATTAATAACAATTAGGGATTAAAGATTTTTTTAGTTCATTGATTTTGAATTTCATCCAAATAAATTACACATTTTAATATATTCTTAAATTTTAAAAATTGTCATTTTAACTTTAATAGCAACCGGTCAAAACACATTCAATTTTTTTTATATCAATTAAAGAATTATTTATATTTATTAATTTAAAAATATTAGTTAAAATATTTTAAAAAAATCTAAAAATAAATTGAAAATAATTTTCATGAAATCTAAATTTTTTTACTCCTAGTATAAAAAAAATTAACAAAAAATATTCCTAAATCAATTAATTACTAGAAAAATCAATTAACTTACTAATTAATTATTACAAAACTCAATTAACTTGCCTAATTAAAAAAATACAATTTCAAAATCAATTAACTTACTCAAATAAATATAAAATCTATCTTTAAAATAGTAAAACTTTCAAATAATTTTTTTAAATTGTTGGAATTAAAAAATGATACGTATGACAAATATACTCTTCAATAATTCAATAATAAAAGATGTTTCTAATCACATTAATTCCCCAATGCACATTTTTTCATAGTTAATAAAAGCAAGTTATAAATTAAGAGATTTTTTAAAATTAAAAGAATAACATAATTGGAACAAACTGTGTAAAAAACTATAAAATACGGAGTATTATTTAATTGTGTACAAGATAAAAAAAAAGCTAAAATATCACTAATTAAAAAACGGATGAAGTATTCTTTTTAACTATTCGTTAATTTTATTGATTTTCATTTTTATTATATAATTTTAATTTGATATTAGCTCGTACAAAAATATGTGGACCCACCTTATAATACTCGTTTTAGATAAATATACTTATATTTATTGAATTAATTTAATAATTTTTGGAATTTTTTATTTATTTGAGAATTTTTTAAAATTTAAATATTTAAGGATTTTTTAATTTATTTAAAACAATTTAAAAGGAGTAATATATAAGTAAGATTTTATATGAGTGTAAATAGTAGTTGAGGTGTGTATAATAAAATCTTGGACTAGTGTTGAGTGAGACTGTCTCATATATAAAAAAGTGATAGTGCGAAAAAAGATCAGTAAACGGTCTCACACAAGTTTTTATATAAAATCTTAGCCATGATCATAAAAAAAAAATCGAAAAAAAAAAAGGGACTCCTTTTTGGGTCAATAATGTGAAGAGGGGCGGTTTGGTTTGGTGTGGAGCCACCATGAAGAACCCACGTGTCAAATAAAAAAGGCTGCCGCCTCGCCTTCCACCACATTATGCTCTTCCTCTCCCCCACCTCTAAACCAAATCATTCTGTCCTTCCATCCCCCAAAATTACTCCATCATTCAACATCATAATTATAATCAAAATCAAATCAACAAAAATTCTTAACAATCTCTTCATCTGTTTTCTCTTCAATTCAATTCAATTCCCCCGGCGAATCATTAGTATTTAATTATTTAAGATTATACGCTCTCATAACTCTACTCATCTATCTTACTTCTCTGCTTTTCATCTCTACACTTCCCTGCAATTTTTCTCAAACTCAATCACTAGGGTTTTGATTCCTTCTTTCCACCCCTAGCTTTTAACAAAATCAACCATAATCCTCTGTTTTCTCTGATTATATCTACTGAATTTTGCTTTGATTTCACGGTTTCAGAAAGAAATAAACATACTTTCTATTTAAAACAAACATGAGCTTTCAAGATCTAGAATCCGGTCGTGGGAATATGGCGCGACGGGGGTACGCCAATGGCAAGCAGGATCCCACGCAGGCCGTGGCCTCCGGAATATTCCAGATCAACACCGCCGTTTCCACATTCCAGCGCCTAGTTAATACTCTCGGCACCCCCAAGGATACGCCCGAGCTCAGGGAAAAGCTGTTAGTTTCTTATACTTTTCATTGTTTGTTGCAAAAAGTTGACTTCCATGAAATTTTTGTTTGTAATTCGGATTGATTCTGAAATGGAGACATGTTTGTTATCTGGAATTGGAGCTAGTAATTTTTCTGATATTATTATCTCAGGACTGTTTGATTAGGCAGATGGTATTACAATTCGGATTATGAATTTGGAATAGTATGCTCATCTTCAGAAAGTGAGACAATTAGCTTTTACTTCCAGTGTGGGATTATGATACTTCTTTTCGGTGTACTAGAAATTTGTGCTCGAGCAATTCCAATGTGTCACCCTGCTATATTGTTGAAACTTTGAACTAAGGACGCTCAATTTTGACATTGGAGTTGTTGTTGGACTTGTTTGATTTTTTTTTTTTTAAATGGACTCATCAATCAATTTTCCAGTGACTGATAATAACAATAATTGTTCCTCCTTCTATATGGCCTTATTTTTCTTACCTTGGAGTAATCTTTTTCAAGCATGTAACTTATCAAAGGAATCCTTTTGTCGGTAATCTTGGGTAAAATCCAAATTCTTTATATCTATATCTTCTACAGTTCTACTTATAAAACAAGTTTGAAGTCACTCATGGAGGACAGTGCACACAAACTTCCATGACTTTCGGGGTTCTATCTCAATGTCTCTTTCACATGTAAGCCAGTTGCTGAAAAAGGCATGTAAGGAGGAGGATCCCCTTAACTAAAAGTTCAGTTCTTATAGGCTCATCCAGTCTTAGCAATTGCTAAAGGGTTATAACTTAAAACAATTTTCTCATCATATGATCCATTTCAAGGTGCCTCCTCTGACTACTAAGTACTTCTTGGTCCCCTCCATAGGTAGGGGAAAATAAAGGTTGATGATTGAGATCATTCTCTTTGGGTTTCTACTAAATACTTGCTTGGAAGGGTCGATTCTGGAAGAGAGTTTTAAACTGAGAAATTTTGATATGAGAGGCATGAAAGTATTCTGAGGAGGAGCTAAATAAACTGATCAATAGGAACAAACCCTACTTTATGTGATGTTAGGGACTAGGGTCTATCAATGTCTTATATTGGGGAAATGCCCATGGTGCATTAACTAACTCCTGGTGATACATGGGTTGTTGGGATTGTTGCAACAAAAGGTTTTGTATGCATCCGTGCAGAGCTGTTGGGATTGAAGAAGGAATACAATGAGCCAGTAATTGGTACATACAGAAGTACCAAGTGGGGGTTTAAATGGACGTTTTGTCATCCCGTTATATATAATTCTTGTTTTTAAGTTCATAGTTGGGTTTATCTAGGGAAGTAATGGTTGGGCACTATGTAGACGAGAATCAAGCATATTCAACTTGCCTGTGTATGCACTCTTTTTGCTTGATTTCATCTTGATTAACACTCTTAACAAGAAAGGTTTTATCTCCAACTTTGGGGCTTTCTAGAGTAATTAATATCATTGAGTGTTCTGTGGGAAGTTGTTTTAGTGAAATATATTTTGGGAATGCAATGTTTGTTGTGATTTGAACTTTGAAGTGTAATGATTAGTGTGTGCTGAAATAATTTTAGGGATGAGAGTAATGTTTTGGAGAGAAAATAGTTTTAAATGTTCAGTTTTTTTTTTGAAAGTGAAAATTGTAGACCAAAACATCCATTTATTTTTTGCTGAATCCTTTGTACTTCTAGTCATTCCTTGTTGCTGGCTCTTATGCTGGTTATACTCAATTGCAGGCATAAAACTCGGCTCTATATTGGACAGTTGGTAAAGGATACATCAGCTAAACTTAAACAAGCTAGTGAAACAGACCATGCTGCTGGAGTTAGTGTAAGCTTGCTTTCTTTACCCGACTGTTGATTTCGGAGTTTGCATTATTCATCTGTCCTGATCTTTACTTTCTTGTGTCATGATTACCTGTAAAATTCTTTTTCAGCATGTATATTCCCAATTTTTTAAAAATGAAATCACTGTGGGTGGACATTATATGTAGTCCTTGAGTTGCTTAAAGTTTACAAATGCCGTGTTTTGATGTTTGTAGTCTTTTCGTCATGAACATGTAATTTGCATTATGTCATAATCAATTTTAACATCCTTTTTATTCAGGCTAACAAGAAAATCACAGATGCCAAACTCGCAAAAGACTTTCAAGCAGTATTAAAAGAGTTTCAGAAGGCTCAGCGGCTTTCAGCGGAGAGGGAGACAGCTTACACTCCTTTTGTTCCCCAAGTGGTTCATCCTTCAAGGTAATATATTCTAGAAAATATAATTCATTACAAATCAGATGAGTTCTATATGATCTTTTTTTAATTTTTTTGGTCTGGTTTTGAAACTATACATGGCTGTGTAGTTTTTTTTTACGAGTAGATAGATTTAACACAAGTTATTAATGCTTATAATGTGATACAGTGATGCTCCAATCTCTAACTAGATCCAATACATGAGGGAATAATTTTTTTCTATTACCATACTATGGGGTAGCAATTGAAGGACAATAAAGCCTGTAATTTTTTTCAGTTTGTCAAACGTAGACTATTAATTTTTTTCTCTCTCACATTTAAGCCTGTAAAAAAAATATTTTTTGCACATTTAGGTCCTACTGTGTGAAAAACGTTAATCCCCGTTACATGAAGACCCTTGAAATTCTTAATCCTGCCCCAAACTTCGTCCCAAGGACTTGAAAAGACTACAAACATCGAAACACAACATTTTGTAAAGGCTACAATTTACAAACATCAAAACACATCGTATTTGTAGTTGTAGATATTTGTTAAATTAGAAAGTTTGTTAGTGTTACTGTGAGGGATGGATCATTTACCTACCATTGGATATGTAATTTATCTATACTATAGCTTGTTTCGTCTCTGCCTTATATATAGATATATTTTTTGAAGAGATCTCTGCCTTATATTTTGAAACTTACTACTCCTGCAGCTACTCAGATGGCAATATTCATGGGAGTGCAGATAAGAATCCAGAACAGCAAGCTCTGCTTTTCCAATCTAGGAGGTATATCAACGTTGACATTTTTACGCATACACTATTTTAATTAGAAAGTGGCAAAATAATATTAAAAACTTAGCTTCTTGTGGATAGCCCATGTAAATAGGAATTTTCATTAAAAAAACTATTAGAACAGCATAAAGTTGAAATTTATTACATTTGATTATACATACTTTGTGACATTCCTATGCATAAACTACCCCCTAATCTTGTTATGCCCATTGTAGTATCAAATCAGAGATTTGAATTGCAACTTATGTACGGCCGGCAATTTTTCTGTGACTTAATGTACTGAATATAACTGGTGCTGAATAAGCCCATTGTTTGTGAGGCTGATAGAGTAAGGTTTCACTGCTGAATACGTACTTTTACTTTTCCAGTGTTTAATTGATTGCCAGCGCTTTTGATGTTTTGGATACTGTGTTGATGATAAGTCATGTTTTGCATTAAGCTGCCATGAGACTCTGAAGAAGAAATTGTTATCTGAAAATGTGACCTTACGAGTTGTGAAACAGCTAAAAGAGAATACCGAACTGTCAGCTACAATATTCTGCTCAAGCATTTGTGCTTTTCTTTATTCTTTTACTTTTGTAATTTCTGTTGCGTAGCAAAGTTGGTCATCTGGGGAAATTATGGAAGTTAAATTTTTGGTCATACTTTGTAATACCTTCATAGGTCTCAGAGAATTCTCCTTTTGCCTTGTACAAAATCATATCATGATTTAAAGTGAAACTAATATTCCTCATTTGTAGGAATGTTGTGTAACAGCATTCGCGAAAGTTTTGTTTATAATATCGTAATGTCTGAGGTGCAGGCAGGAGGTTTTGCTGTTGGACAACGAAATTTCTTTCAATGAGGCCATCATAGAGGAAAGAGAGCAAGGAATACAAGAAATACAACAACAAATTGGTGAAGTGAATGAGATTTTCAAAGACCTTGCTGTACTAGTTCACGAGCAAGGAACTATGATTGGTAATTAATTGCATGACATTATATATATATATCATGGTTTAACATAATTAACATAGGAATCCCATCTGTATATAGATGATATTGGCTCGAATGTCGAGGGTGCTCATGCAGCAACTGCCCAAGCAAAATCCCAACTTGTCAAAGCCTCTAAGACCCAAAGGTCAAATTCATCTCTGGTGAGTGTAGACAAACAGATCCTTATAGGCTTCTATGAAACATGTTTTCTGTACCACTTCGCTCTACTCTCTCTCATACAGTTGCATTGCGTTGGGGTTCTAACTTTTACTTTCCTTTTTGTAGACTTGCTTATTGCTAGTGATTTTCGGCATTGTGCTTCTCATACTGATCATAGTACTCGCTGCCTGATCGGGGATCTGTCAAAGTAGGGGGAGTTCAGAAAGATGGTGCAAACATAGAAGTATCAATAATTCGTTAATCTCTTTTCTTTGTATATGCTTTGCAATATTTGCAAAGCTTTGTGGGAGTTTGAAGTGTGCGTTGTTTTGTGAATCAAATGGACAAACTTAAGAGAGCCGAGTACAGATTCGTAACTGTTTGAAGGCTTTGGTTTCAACTTGTAAATTTTGCCTTCTGGTGTGGATGATCGATTTCTTTTATTGGCTTTTGTGTGTTCTTTTTATTTCCTTGAATGTAAGGGGTAGATTTCTTATGAATTAAAGTCTAAATTGATCATAATTTCTTTACCCTGTCTGTCTATATATTTTAAAAGGCAAGTATAATAGTGATGGAACTGTGTCTTTCCGAATGAAATCTTTTAGTTGTCTGTCTCATCTGAACTCATGTGCTCCAATCTGAACAATTAACTAAGCTGTTAGTGCAATTTATAAAGCACAGGCTGAAACGTGTGAAATCAAAGGGCATTATTTGAATGCTACTGCGAAGAAATGATAAAAAAGGCTGTGTTTGCTAGAGAATTGGGAGTTTCTATCGTAACATAAGAATCATGGTATGCACTTCCTTGTACTAGCTAAAGCGCTAGTCTGTCTGGTGATCACACCCCTAAGTCTGAGAGCCGATGGCTATATCATGATATTGTTCCACCTTCATATCTTAAAATACTTTTGAACCAGACACTGAATTTCTATACACAACAACCACAAGGCTGTGGTTGTGGACCTTTAAATTTATTTGAATCTTCATTGTTTGGATAAGGATATGTAAACAATATAGAACTACATTTAGAAGGAAAATAATACTCCTCACAAAATATCATGGATACCATGGTTATCTACGCGCGCTCCATTCCGACATCACGAACGAATAGAAAATACAAAAAGTGGAGGGTCACTCAAATGATTGATAGGGAGCAGTTGGATTGTATTTGAGGTTTTAAATATAGTAGTAATACTTGTCAAAGTATTGAAAACTAGTACTCCGTATAAAAGCATTTCGAAAGCAGTTGGATTGGAATTAGTCAATGAAAAGGAGTTGGGGCAATGCTCAACAGTCAACACCTCCTTTCTAACACATACATATGTGGGGTCACCTATTTTTATTACACTTGCAACTTTTTTTAATTTCTAATTCAATAATAACTTGTCGTGTAGTATGATTTTTTTTCGTCCGATTTACATGCTTCTCTCACAAAATTTCCATTCCATTTGTTCAATTGTTCTCACTTATCATAACTGAAAAGTGCAAATATTTTTAACTGAAAAATACCTTAACTGATTATTTAAAGAGAAAGAGACAACATAAACTTCAGTACTTGTTCTAAAACTCCAAAAACATACATGTTTATTTTAAATTATTTTTGTTATATTAACTTTTTGTTTCACTAGGCCATTGTCTTGTTTAATTTAACTAGATTTTTACGCTAAATGTATGTACATTGTGTACAATAAATACAAGATACTAATTGTTATATACATTATGTACGGTCAACAAGTCAACATTTATTTTATTGACCGGTCAACAATTCAACGAAAAAAAGTCAAAGTCATCAAGCCTAGTCAGCCAGGTCAAGGACGAACAACCAATGAGAAGCGAGCAAGAGTAATTAGAGATGATAGCAAAATGATATATGTGGGATCACAAGTGAAGATGGTCGACATAGTGAGAAATGACGAGCAATGTCATTGACGAATAAGGTATCTTGAAAACATGAAGAAAACAGAAAGGAGAAGATCCAAGTCCAGATGCTCGCCATGAGCCCAGTTTAAAGCAGCAGCAATCGAACAACTATGAAATTTATCCTCCGAGCATTGACAAGTCAAAGGCGGTGTAAGTGGTATGATCGGCGCCGAGTACAACGAAGGATGGGACTTAAAATGGATGTTTGCAGAGGCATTTAATGCAAAGTAGATGCATACTAATAGCAGTTGTATTTACATTTAATAGCAAGTATGTTCAATTAATGTGTGTGGATTAATGCTGAGCTGCCACCAATGAATGCATGCAAAGTTGTAATCTAGTATAAAAGCTCATTGAAGGCACAATAAAGAGATCCGAATTCATTTCCTCAAATACTAAACGCTAATTCCAGCTTCTCTTACAAGCTTTCCTCAAGTTCTTCACTAAGAACAAAACTCTAATCTAAAGAGTTCATCAAGAACATCTTTCAATCCGTAAAACACCACTCATATATAAATGTTACTGTTTGTTACCGTTTAATCAATACACCGCGACGAAAATCGGTACAACAGTAATAGATGAGATGAATTAAAATTTATAATTTGAAGAAATTAATTAATTTAAATTTATCTCCGACATTATATGTGATGACACAAGAGTTATTGAAAATAAATAAATTTCTGGCCAGCCGGCTTGACTTTATGCGAAGAATTTGTCAAACAATTAAGTAACGTCAAAATCAGTTACTAGTCTAGTATATGGAAAAATGTTAAAAAAAGAATATGGTGTACATGTAGTACGTGTTGTCAACCCACAGACAAAACGCCTCTCCCCTTCATTCTTGTTTTTTATTTATTTATTTCCTTTGGTTTCCCTAACATAACAAAAGAAGAGTTCAATTAGATCCGAATGATGAGGCACCTGCAATTCGGATCATGATTCTTCGATCATTAACACAACACCCATCTGCAAATATTATTATTCACAAAATCGCATAATTTGATTAAAAAAAAGGATGAACATTACAGAGTCGGGTTCCGCCAAGTTAGACGACGAGCAATTAACGGAGTTACGAGAAATATTCCGATCATTCGACAGAAACAACGACGGAAGCCTAACGGAGTTAGAGCTAGGGTCGCTTTTGCGGTCGTTGGGTTTGAAGCCGAGCCGCGATCAGATCGACGCGCTGATTCAGAAAGCCGACACCAACAACAACGGATTGGTGGAATTCTCGGAGTTTGTGGCGCTGGTGGCGCCGGAGCTTCTGCCGGCGAAGTCCCCCTACACGGAGGAGCAGCTGAAGCAGCTCTTTAAGATGTTTGATAGAGATGGAAATGGCTACATCACCGCCGCCGAGCTCGCTCACTCCATGGCCAAGCTCGGCCACGCCCTCACCGCCGACGAACTCACCGGCATGATTAGGGAAGCCGACACCGACGGAGACGGCAGAATCAGTTTCCAGGAGTTCTCTCAGGCCATTACCTCCGCTGCCTTTGACAATTCTTGGGCATGAATTGATACATCAATTTTCCTTTTCTTCAGGTACATTAATACTATTCTAAACTTTAATTTGGCACAAAATTCATAACTTGTGTACACCTCATGCTTTGTCATAAATGAGATATATTGTAGGTATTGTGCTGTCTATTTACAAATAACATGCTCCTCACTAGGCAAATAATTTTAATCACTCGAATTAGTAAATAAGTAAGATTTGAGGGTGAAGTAAGTAGTATTATTGTCAAATATGGTATGAGATTATTAATATTAGGTGCAAACACTCTGGTCCGCAAATGGACGGTGAGATTGGCCTCTAGGATTAGTCGATCCAAGGGCCGGATACCAAGACTTCAAAAAAAAAAAATTAGACAAACGAAAAAGGAACTAGTTTAATTCTTCATGGCTAAATTAATCCTAGTATCTAATATAAGGATGAAGGGCTGTATGCATATCCTGAGTTGGATTTGGATTAGTGTAAGGTAGCTGCTGCATTAGTAACTGGTAAAACATGCACCACACTACCAATTCTAATGAATTTGGTGTTGGTTAGTGCACATTAAGGATTTAAATGTGTTGTACGTAATGTGTGATACAAGACATCTACCCAGCAAGCAGAGTAGCATGGAGGAAACCCGTCGATTCCAATTCTTACTTTAATTTCCGTTTTGATTAATACATGATAGTCGTGTTACAAGGAATGTAGGAAACAATGGCATCTATGTTTTGGGTGTATATAAGTCTTAGGATGTAGATGTGACTTTAATTGCACAAATTTATGTGTTTGCTACGCATATTTTAAAGCACTTATCAACCTCAACATCTTATAAACTGTTAGTTACTATAAAATATAATGTTTCAAGAGGGTAAATTGTTAAAGTGTTTGTATAATAGAGTTTATAAGTTCGTACAAGTACAGGAATTTGAGTGAAAGAGAAGATGATTTTGAATAATGAAATTCAGAGGATTTTGATTTATGGAATTTTTGTCCGTGATGAGTATATGGTAAAACTAGAAAAGATAATATGAACACTTTTGTAATTTGAGTATAACATAAAAGATTTCAGAATGGTAAAAGAGTGTTTTTTTAGTTGTGTGAGTTTGATAATTTTTTGTTTCAAAGCTCTTCATTTTTTTAAATTGAAGTTTGTCTCGTTAACTTTTAAAATTCAAGTTTTCACTACTTTTCAAAAGACGTATGAAACTTGTCCCCACATATTTTTGCTTGGGGTGCCCTTCTTCTTTGCTTGAAAGGAGGCACCTTATATGAGGTAATATATTGATAGCTAGGAAAACAGGCAATTGGAGTTGAAGTGCAACTAAAATCAATACAGTTGAACCAAAAATTGTCAACACTTTCTATTATTGTTTAGGTAAGTTAATGTATGAGACGGATCTAAATTATATGTATTTTAGCCAGTTACCTAATTTTCGTTTTGACTGTGTGATAAATTTTGTTCAATTTGAATTGGTGTCACGTCTCGATCATATATATTTCGTTATGAATGATCTAGTTTTATGTGCAACAGGTTTGGAGAGTTAGTTTTGTTGAAGAAGAAGGTATGGCACGAAAATGAAGTGGCCTGGGCTGGGTAGATGCATTCAGATCATCGTCTCAACTATGTTTATAATTTCATACAAACCCATCTATACTGTGTGCTTGGTTGGATTCAGGAATTTCAAATCTCAATCTCTCACGCCTCTAAATTACATTTTTCAAAAATCTTACTAAAACATGTGGACTGGATTATCTTTTTGTTTTTGGACATAAATGAAACGAACTAGCAGAATATTTTAAATATTTGTAATTCTCTCAAATACAAATACAACTTAAAAGATCAAAAGCGTACCAAAATAAAAAAATCTCATTGAAAGGTCAACAAACAAAATAATTTGGAAATTAAAATAGATAAACTGGTTCTCAATAATAATAATTTGGTTCGTGATCAAGACAAATAAGCTTTTGTTTAAATTGAACCCAGATCTCAAGCAAACAATTCGATAGTACTCACCAACTATGCTGTAACAAATAATTATTAATTAGAATTTTCATTAATTACAATAAAATTTGTAATTTTAAATGGTATTACATGCAAATTAATAGTATTAGGCAAAATCCCTTGCAGTTTGAACTGAAATTCATTCAAGCACTCCATTAGTTGACTATTGACTTAAGGTATTTCCCAT
This sequence comes from Galeopsis tetrahit, assembly GCA_963675135.1. Classification (NCBI taxonomy): domain Eukaryota; kingdom Viridiplantae; phylum Streptophyta; class Magnoliopsida; order Lamiales; family Lamiaceae; genus Galeopsis; species Galeopsis tetrahit. Next base: position 60,486,002 of record OY776134.1, on the reverse strand, counting down.
GTTAATAGGGAAGAGTATATGTACGAGAAGTTCTTCAAACCATTATATAAAACATCATGTGTGTTTACTGCATTGATTTTTAATTGAAATCATTCAAACACTCCATTAATTGATCAATTTTTCTTAAGTTAAGCACAAAAGGTTTTCAAATAAAAAAATGAGCATAAACTTAAGCTAAATGGTGATAGTAGTCTGATAAGTTTCACAATCATAAGCTTATTACACACTCTTACTTAGATAATTATTTGAAGTCTCTTTCAACATTGTCCAAAAGTTAAGTTTAACAGTTTTGCTTGAAAAGCTAAAAAAAAAAAAAAGTCATCCACTCCCCCCTTTTCGTCGCCGTTTAGACTTTTTCCAAGTCATTACTTGCAAGTTTACACATAGTTTTCTTTTTTTCTTTTAAGAAAGACCCCACAGGTGTGTAGCTCACGCAAAAATTCTTCACTTAGAAAGGGGTTTGTTGATTTCTTCAACTGTTTAACAATTTATAACTTGAATGTCTTCTTGTTTGTGAAGAGTTGTTTCGGTTGAAAAATATGCTCTCCGAAGAGAGTTTCGATTCAATATATTATTCGCTCACTTCGGAGTTTTGGTGATGATAAATTGAATTTTAAAGTTTTGTTGTAGCAAAGAAAAAAGAGGAGTCTTTGCCCCACATTAAAAAAAAGTCAAAGAGGAAGTGAGTGTATAACTCACTTGAATCTTGTAAATTGCTATGGTGTTATGCTCACCCACCTTCTACGTGTGAGCGTAGGGAGGGTGCAAATCATGATCGAAAATGGTATTTGGATTACAAACTTGTGTACGGACGCAACCTGTGTGCAAAGATGTTGGCATTGAATTGGGAAAACTCATAAATGACCAAAACTCCAATAGTCATATTTTGTAAGTAGCATTTCAGGTGTTGTTGTAAGACACGTCTTGAACACAACCTGAGCCACGTTTTGAGAAAAAAATGCAGACACAATTCCAGCAATTAGTACTGCCCCTTGCTCTAATATTTTTGCTACTCCCAGCGACCGGAGCCAGAATCGAATTGAAGAGGGCCCAGATTTCGATTTGATCTTATTTTTTGTTTTAATTCTTGTTTGAAAAGGTATCATATGTAAATTTTTACAATTTATCTTTTGATACTTTTTTCATTTTTCCTTCGTGATAATTGAAACAAGTTATTCCACATTATCTTTTATTTTCGTAAATTTGTAAAAAAAAAAGATGTTTTTTTAATAACACACAAAACCTCACTCGACAGCTCCGTCCTTAATTCACTTGATTGATCTGATCAGACGCTTGCTTTTTCCCAGCAAAGGTACCGTTGACAGCTCAGGGCGTGTTTGCAAGCTCTATAAACAGCTTAAAAGCACTTCTTAAAAGTAAAAGCTGTGAGAGGACAGCTTTAAAAAAAGTGATTCTGGAAGCAGTTTGTAGAGTTTCAAAACACCCCTCAATCCGTAAGTTCACACTAGTCAGTACAGCTTTTTTTAAAATTTCGTTTAGTGAAGAAGTTTATAAAAGAATAAAGTGACAAAAAAACTTGACGGAAAGCTCTATGGGCCAAGGCTATATGGGCTTAGGCCTTTTGATGGCGGAACATAAAACAAATGTGACAAAGGAAGTAATAATTACACTACTAATATTTTAATAATACAGTTAATTTTTTTTATATAATTGTTAAATAAACATAAAAATCAAATTTTGCAATGATTTTTTCTTTTATTTTTTATTAAATAAATTTATTAAAAAAAATTGGAGGGGCCCAGTGCCCTCGCTGGGATCCCCCTCCCTCCGTCTTTGGCTACTCCAGTACTAAATTTAGGCAACATATCAATTCGTAGTGAGCAAGTTATAACGCTAATATCTGTGCTCATCCCCATTGTTTTAAGAAAATTGTGATCATCACATCATCGAATTCACATTTTCCTATATTTTCAGCCTATCATCAATGCTCCCCAACTAACAATAGAACTAGAGTGATAACCAAATTTCTTCAACTTGAAAACTTGAATGTTTTTGTTGTTAGATTGGTTTTTATAGAAGATTTTGAAATTCTCCAGTTGAAGGGATAACAAATCTTCAAATTCCTTCTTATCTTACATGGAATTAAGTCGTTACGAATACTATGAAAACCATTTAATGCTTCTAAATATTTTTCAGTATTTGCAACTGCAAAGTTGAACAAAACAGATGCTAATTTCTTCTTTGTTCAGATCGACTTCAAAACTCTGTTTTTACTCATCTCCAAGTCAACAAAAACAAAGGACCAAGGGGAAGATATTTTTTTCTGCCAATTTTACTACAATCATCACTAGTATCTGCTGTTTAGAAATCACTGACAAAGGGCCTGTCTTATTCATTTCCATGTAACGGGGCTGTCTTATTCATTTCCATGTAACGGGTCTCAATAAATAAAAAAATGGTCACCTAATATCTTTGGAAATATTATTATTATAAGGGTAGATTCCCAACAAAATTAGTACTCCCTCCGTCCGCCTATAAGTTACACGTTACTTTTTGGCACATAGATTAAGAAAAGTGATTAAATAATAGATATAGTACAAGTGATGTGATTGAAAGAGGCGAGAGATAGAGAGAAAAAATAAGATATAAAGTGATGTGTAAGAAAAAGTACATACCAAAAAGGGTATGAGAAGCTTATAGGCGGACGGACCAAAATGGTAAAATGGAAAGCTTATAGGCGGACGGAGGGAGTATATAAGAGTAGATTCCCAAAAATAAGAATTAAAATGTTTTCCCATAATTTATATTAAGATTTATTTGACTCTAATAAAATTCTCACGTTTATCACTCCATTTTTATTAATAAAAAAATTCAAACACATTTACAGTCCCATCATTAATATACGTTCTCATGGAGTACAATTTTCTAAAGTGGCTGAAAATAAAATCAAATGCAGCGTCGTCAAACTTGCATGAAACTTTACTGTGAAATGTGCTACATTAAAATCAAAATAACCCATCCAAAAATTGATATAAAATTTAAACAAAAAAATAAATTAAATATTCAATAAAACATGGCACGACTTCATAGTTCAAATTACGGGAGGAAACACTAAAACATCCTTACCCTTAGGCCATCCTATTTTAACACCTTCGCTCTTTTGAAACCATACGTGGGACAAATCAAATTCATTAATTACTTACAAAAGAATCAAAATGAGTAACATTATACAATTTTTTATTATTTATATCAGTATCTTCATGAGTTCCCAGAATATTTTCCAAAATAATCCAGATTTGAAATAGATCCACAATCATAACATGAAATGCAACCAAGAACACAAATGCTCAGAGCCTGTTAAGCGAAGAATAAGGACTATATATACTACAAGTATAATATGATAATCCAGCAGATTATGCTACATTAAGAACATGTTCCACAAGCACACCAACAAAGGCAGCAAAGTCAACACTTGTTTGATGTACTCCTGCATTTCATTATTTCAAACTCACAGATCATAAACGGAGTATTTACAGTTTTTATGTCTCAATTGATATGTAAATGCACATTTAACTTGCATTACCTTGTTAATTGGTTTTATGAAGCTAGTTTTTGATCATCTCCATTTGTTAGAAACATATTTCTAGAAGGAAGATCAGCAATCCCTTTAAGACCCTGAAAATGCATGTGAGAAGAAAAAGAATAAAGTTATATTAGAAAAGGAAAAGAGTAAAAGGGAAAAAAATGTCAAACAGTGTAAAAGAGAGGTGGGTTAGCCGCCACCTTTTACATTGTGTAGAAGCAGTCAGCATCAGTAGGAAGTCAAGATACGCAAATAGTTTTTAAATAAATATAATTGTGAATTTGTTTACCAATACACACAGCAATGACATAACTAGTTTAGTTCTTTTATAGAACTTTAGTCATTAATGTTTTCCCCAAAACTCATGCATGTAAAATTGCAGTAGTACATAGTTTAAAAAGAATAATGCAGTGGAAGCATAAATGAGGTACCTGAAGACTTTGTATTGAGTTTCCAGCCAATTTAAATTCATCCTGTGGAAAAGGAAAAAAAAAAGGAGTTAATAAAAGCACATCAGTATTAACTACATCACTTCACATCAGAGAACTGGATTTTGGTCAAGAAAGAATGATCAGTATACAATCTCCCCAATCTATAACCCCCTGCCCCAAATGAAAAAGTTAAAAAAAAATATATAGGGCAATGCAAAATAACGAAGAAGTGCCTAAAACCCACCATGAAAGGGAAGCAAGAAGACAAACTAAATCAACTAAAATGAATTTATTTGTCTAACTACAAGTATATTTGAAGTCTAGGAGAGCAGCAAATTTATATTTTGTAAATACGAAATAGTTCATACACTGATTAAATTCCGAATGAGAGGCAAGGCTCATATAGATTCTTGCTGCATATATATAATAACAATTGCAAGTTACTTTTTTAACAATTTCTCCTAAAGGGATTGGAACTCAATCCTCTTGTATAAAACAAGTCCAATGTAAATTCACCTGTAAGAACATAATACCTAATTCCTTAAAAGAAAAAAAAAAGGAAAAACTATAGGAAGACATTTTCGGTGACAAAAAAAATACCTCTAAAGATTTCAGTACAAATAGGCAAATTTACGTAGGATATACATTTCTTTTCTAAATACTGAAGAAACAAGAGAAAGAACAATCCCAAACCTGGAGCCTTTCTGGCATTTTCACCTTTCTTCCATTTACCATGTTGCATAGGTACATCACCCCAGCATTTGCAAGCTCCTATAAAAAAACAATATAGGTGAATGAACAGTCCACATTAATAGAACATATTTATGTCCAAGAAGCAACATGCAAAGTCAAGTAGAGTAAAGACTGATCAGAAGTTTCAGTCTGGAAAATAAGCATTTCACCTGCTTGTCTTCTAATGAGAGTAGCTTGCCATCCTGCAATTAAACATACATGATAAGAGGCAAAGAGAAGGAAAATAAAGCACTAAAAATTACCAATGAAATATGTGTCAACCAAGTAATAAATATAATTAATCAACAGACAAGACAAAGTACCATGGATTCATCAACGTGAGAAAAAAAAGAACGCTGTGTTTGGCTTTATTCCAGTCATTTGTGAAATTTATTTTGGGAGAATGTAAGCCGGTGAGTATTTGAAAAGACGTTGAGAATAAAAAAGTGAGGAAATTTTATTGGAAATGAGGTATTTTGGGAGACATTTCTACTGTAGATGTCTTTTTAGCATTGTTTTGTAACTTTAGTTGTGGTTGGTACTTGGTAGGGAACATTTTAAACTGTAGATTTCTGGTCAATGTTGTTTTATTGAAGTAACTGGGGTTTAAAATGATAGATACTTCGGGAGAATTAAAATAATATTTCCAAAAAAACATCACTAATAAACAGATTCCATTTCTGGAGAAAGAGAATGAAGATTGAAAATAACCAAGTGCAAATCCATTAGTAAGGTATTCTATTCAGGCCAAGAGGCAAGATCGCTTGGCAGCGATCAACAAAGAAGTCAGGCTACCCTAATATGCCAGTTGATGAGGGAAACAAAAGATATGACTGAAGAAAACAGCCAACAAAAAAGAGTTCATTTTTTTGTCATGTTGATTGGTGGGATTGGTCCCTCGGATTAGTTGGTCCTTGGGCTGGATACCGAGACTTAAATAAAAACATTCTTATTAACATATACTTAATATTTAATGGTCAACTGTAATTAAAAAAAAAGGCAAGAACAGAAGAGATCAAGAGCGATACCATTTTTAAAATACTACTGTAGTTAATAAATACTAACTAAATAGTTTACCTCAAGAAATAAATTTATAGACTGTAATCAAACTATATATACTAGAACAAAATACTTCTCATGTATGGTGCATGATCATGGAGACGATTGAGAGGTACAGAACTTGATTTTCAAGTTTCATATTCATGTAGGCATCCAAAAGCACATAACAAAAAAAAAGGTCCACCATTTAATATTCAATTTAAATGCTCCATTATATAGCAGCTTATAGATACATAAAGAGCTGCAGAATTCAGAAATAACAAAACAAATCAAGGATTCTAGGAAATGAAAAACTGACCAAACCAGAAACCATCCTCTGCAATTCGTCCAGATCAAAGCCAATTTGCGAGAGATCACCACGCACATCATTAACCTGTTTCAAAAGTTCGAATCATTTGGAGATGAACATAGAGAATGAAGATTCAAACTTTTAAAAAGAATCTTTTATTACTTCTATTATACTCCCTCCTATTCAAAATGTATGTCACTTTAGACTTATGCACACATATTAAGAAAATTAATGACTTCTTATTTTTCCCCTAATTAATTGCTCTAGAATTCTACACTATACATTAAAAATTATTACTACTATCTAAATTATTAGTATTAATTAGTTTGAGGGTAGTTTAGGAAAAAGTGTAATTAATTTGCATTGAAAAGTGTAAAACGTCATATAATTTGCAAAGAAAACGAAAGGTCAAAACGTAATACATTTTGAATAGGAGGTAGTTTAACGTAACATAATCTTGATTCATCAAATTCCTAGCTTAAAAAAATATATATACAGAATTTACAATTCACATGTACCTCGCTCCTAATTAATTTGGAGACCTCTATTTGATCATCAAGTTTCCCATCCAAGTTCTCAATTCTCTGAGTCAAGTGCCTTTTTGCAGCCTGTTCAGAAACCATATGCACAATCAAGCTACACAAAAATCACATACATGCTAAGAAATGGTTGGATCAAGAAATATGAAGGAAGACACAAATACAGGAACACCACCAAAATCCATGAATTAGGGAAACGGAATACAATGGAATCAGAAACTAACAATCACAAAATAGCATATACTTACAGCGAGAGCCTCTGACACATTATTCAAATGGCTTGTTAAATTTGAAACAGCATTTGCCATGTTTTGCCTCTGACACATTATTCACATACATCAAGTCTGAGAACGAAATACCCTGTCATTTAAAAGACAGAGAATCAAAAACTGCAGAACACTAGAAATTTAAATCAATTTCCAAGAAGGCATATTGGCAGCAAAATACACAAAAATTAAATAATAATAGCAACTAAATTTGGAAAATGAATGTAAAATGATGCTTCCAACCTTCCACCACATGTATCCATAACCCAGGGCTCCCAAAGTAGCAGCTGGCACAACTAGAGACGTTACATTACCTAAGAGAAACAAAGTGAGAATTAACCACTTGGAAAAGTATAGGTTCCATAAGCTTTAACATAAAATACTTACTTTGGCCAGAGTTCCCGTTTAGAACAGTAATCTGCCTAGATGAGGCCAATTGACGAACCTCCATGGCTAATCGACGAACCTGAAAAAGAATAAACCAGAAATCAAATATTAACTACAGAGATATTCCAAATAATCACAGGCATCACACTTCAAGTGCTTCCAGCCTATGTTCAAAAATGTGCTAATAAAAGGCTTTCAATAAAGAAAATCAATTGTGTATGTATCCTCTCTAGGCAAAACGATGATAACATGAGAAGATCCCACATTTTAGCTGATACAATACAAGGCACAATCAAATCCTAACATTAAGCCATTTGCACAGTCCAAAAAGAATGCAAGTACCCACACACTAAACATATAAAGAGAAGTACTCATGGTTCCATTAGATAACTTGCATAAATTAATAAGGGTAAAGATAACGCATGAGATCCAGTATAATTCCAGTAAAGCACACAGAACAGATGGGGATTAAATAGAATAAGCAAAAAAGATTTCTACAAAATAAAAAATATTAGTAACAAACTCTGTATCCAAAACACAAAGATGGTTAGTTTTGTCAGTTGTCAAGTACATACCTGAGTAGCAATGGCATCTGAATAGTCAGCATCTCCCTCAGACTCACCAGATTTTTCCATGCCTTTAACCAAATGCTGCCAGTATGCGATTAGAATTTGGAAGTCAATTATCAGAAAACCACACGAATTTTCACGAGCACAAACAGTTCGCAATAAATGGTTGAAACACGATGTAAAGAAATCATATCACCACTAGTTCTATATTGAGATTAAAAATACAACTGAATTTCTGAAGAGGGGAGAAAAAAGGGAAAAAAAACCGACGGAAAATTTAGTACCTGTAATTCACCCAACACATCAGATAATTTACCATTCTTCATCAGTACAGTTCCCGTATAACCTAATCACGTGAAAACCAAATCACAATTTATATCTTGTCGAGATGAAGAAGAATACATATTTATACATAAGTTACATATACCTGCTCCAACAAGGAGTATGATCTTGGAAAAGCCCATTCCAGCATGCATAGCCATGGCGGATAATCGGTAAGAATGGAGCCCTAACGATGACTTCGGGGGAGAAGGTGGATGCCAATTTTCCTTTTCGCCACTTAACAACAAAACGAATAGTCTTCGATGTATTCCTCAAATCTACTTACGAGTCGCGAGTTAATTTTGCAGAGAGAGAGGGAGATGTATTCTGTTATGGAGCTGCTTTCTGGGTTTGTGACTTGTGAGTTGTGAGGGGGGAAGGGGTAAATTACTGGGCCGATGTTCTTGGCTCTTGGTCTTTAGGTGAGAGAAAAGAGCTCAGATTTTGGTACGGTTATTTGCACCTTTCAAGAATGTTAGATACACCAAAACAAATTCCTTTCATCGCGCAATTACTTTCCCACCTTCCTTTGACGTTTCATAATAACTTTCACACCAAAACTAGGTTTTTGGTCACGCGCCTGAGAGAGGCGATTTTTTGATGTAAGGGCGATCTACACCTTTTGTAGGTGCGATTCCTAAGTCTTCTTCTTCAGATTTGCTGTCTTGGTGAGATTGTTCTTCCCTTTCCCCGAAGCTTAATCATTGCATTTAATCCAAATATCCTTCCAAAGCTTATTTGGCGTAAGGAATTTAATATTTCCCGGGCCAATGGAATCGAAACTTTGTCTTCCCAAAATTTTTAGGGCGATAGCCCTAATCGCTTTTCTGCCGATTTTGGATTTCCCGATGAGGCGTTTCGCCTCCCATGAGATCTTCCGACTATTTTTCTTGGATTACGTTTGCCGTGTGGTGGGTTCTGATATGGGATTGGCCAACGGGGCGGTCGGAGGCCCTATATATTTGGTCGATTTTTGGTTTTCAGCCACACCCATCTCCGCAGTTTATGTTCTTGTTAGTTTCTCTGCTACATCAATGGCGGATAACCTAAATGAGCCCCTCAGAAAAGTTAGCCTCACTGAAACGGAAGAAACACCACTTCAGGTGGATGATGATGAGTTGATTCTACCCAGGAACGCTCTTCTAGGTCGTTTTACCATTCGTAAGCCGACGAGCATGAAAGAAATCCTTGCCACTCTTAAGAAGATTTGGAGATCTGAAGGGATGGTCAGAATATCCCCTATGGGAGAAGGCTACTTCATGTTCGAATTTGAGAAAGAAACTGATTGCAGTAAGGTGTTTTATCGACAACCTTGGTTCATGAGTGGACCTATGCTCATCCTTTCCAAGTTGCGAGGTGACGAGCAACCAAGGGATCTGGTCATCAACACCATCCCTCTGTGGACCCAGGTACATGGACTACCTATTTATGTTATGACTAAACAGATCGCATTTCGTCTAGGAATAAAGCTTGGGGACATTATTGAGCTGGACTGCCCGGAAGGGGCGATTTCTTGGGGGAGGTGTTTGAGAGTCCGAGTGCTGCTGGATCTCCACAAGCCCATCCATAGGAATACTCACATTCTTATAAAAAAATGAGCTCATCACTTTGCCTCTGAGGTATGAGAAACTAGGTGACTTTTGTTATCATTGTGGTTTGTTAACGCATGTGGAGAAGGATTGCCCGGATAGGTTCAGTGAGTATGGACAGGAGTTTAATGGTGCCAAAAATTACCCTCTGTGGCTCCGTGCTGAAGGACAGAAGGGGCTCGACCCGGAACTCTATGAGTTTCTGAAGGCTAATCCCTCCCCAACCGCAGGACTATGAGAAGACTGGAAATATGGGAGCTTCGTCCTCTGCTATGATGATCGTTGCAAATCCTTCGATTGGAGGATTGGAACTGACTGGAAGGAACTTTTCGGAAGACTCGAGTCGTCATGAAACTGAGACAAATTACTTTGTTGACTCGGTGCTGTTGGGCGATGAACAGAGAAGAGGAGGTATGGCTGATGATTGCTGGACGATGATGGAGGAACAGGAAAATGAACATTACCACAGAAACAATGGTGGCCGTGGTAAGGAAAGGCAGAAACAGATACGTGAAGGTATGAGAGCTGGAAAAGGTCCGATGGTGGAGTTGAAGTTGAAGGGAAAATTGGGAGAAAACTCTGGGCCGAATCAAGGGGACGAGATAACGGGGGCTATCATCACCATGAAGACTAGCGCGAAGGGTCCGAGAAAAAGGGGAAGGCCTTATGCGCAGCATCTGAAGTTGGGAGAGGGAACTGATGCAGAAACTACTGATCTGGTGACAGGTTCAAAGGGGGGAAAGAAGAGATATAAAAACGATGAAGATGTGACGAGCTCGACTAATGCGGTTTCTGGCGACTCCCAGATCCGCGGGACTGCATGAAGTTTATTTCCTGGAACGCACGAGGCTTGAAGGGGCCAAATGCCTTCCATAAAATTAGGCGAATAGTAGCCCTAAATAAACCTTCGTTGTTTTTTGTGTTAGAATCCAAAGTTCCTGCTAGAATTGTGCAATCTTGGAAAACTTTGTTAAATTTTCAGACTTGTTTTGTTGTTGATGCCTGTGGAATGAAAGGAGGTCTGATTCTTTTTGCTACTGGTGATGTTGATATTTGTGTTAAATCTTACTCTTTTGGACATATTGATGCCCTTGTTAATTGGAATGGTATTTGTTGGTATGTTACTGGATTTTATGGGAATCCTAATGTTAGTTGTAGAAAGAACTCTTTTAGTTTGCTGCATCGAATTAGGAGTACTCATGATTTGAGTGTACCTTGGATAGTGGGTGGAGATTTTAATCAATTTGTGTCTTATGGGGAAAAGAAGGGTGGGGTTATGAATGGAACAATTCGTAATAATATGGAAAACCTTCGTGATACTTTTGCACAATTGAACCTTCATGACTTGGGGTGTAAAGGCCATTTGTTTACTTGGACAAATAAAAGAAGACATCCCTATAAGATTCAAGAAAGGTTGGATAGATTTGTAGCAACTAGTGATTGGTTTGGCCTTTTTGAATCGGTGCAAGCAGAAAATCTGCAGTTTTTTGGTTCGGATCATAGGGTTATTTCGGTTAAAATGGAGGTTAAAAGGTTGAGATGGGAAAGATGTCCAAAACCTATTTTTAGGTTTGAAAATGCATGGTTACAGGAACAGTCCTTCAAAAAAGAATTGAGTGAAGCATGGAACACATATAAAGATGACTTGAGCTTTTCTAATCTTCTACAAAATATTAGTGTTAGGTTGAGTAATTGGGCTTTGAGGACAATGGGAAATGTTGAAAGAAGAATCCAGGTCCTTGCAAAAAGAATATTAGAGTTAGAAGAGCAAGATTTGGAGGATGAAAAACTGAACCTAGAGGTGAACTTGGAAAAGCTTTTTGTTCAACAAGAAGAGATGTGGCATCAAAGATCGAGAATAAATTGGATGAAAAGTGGAGATAGAAACACGAGGTATTTTCATAATAGAGCGTCTGAAAGACGGACTAGAAATGCGATGCTGGAAATCCAGGACGCGGACGGAGAGTGGCATACAACTTGTGATGGCATTACAAAGTTACTATCTTCGAATTTTGGTGAGTTATACGCTTCCTCTAATCCCTCTCGAAACAGTATAGAGGAGATCACTAGGCATTCAGATCAGGTGGTTACTCAGGACATGAATGCTTTCTTGGGACGAACCTATTCGAGGCTCGAGGTTAGGGAGGCAGTTTTTGATATGAATCCAAATAAGGCTCCGGGCCCGGATGGGTTTAATGTTAAATTTTTCCAAGATATGTGGGAGGTAGTGGGACACGAGGTCACGAGTCGAGTTCTGGGTATTCTAAATGAGGGCAGGGATATTGGAGATTTGAATAAAACGTTAATCACACTTATCCCGAAGAAGAAGAAACCCGTGAATGTCAATGATTATCGCCCGATCAGTCTGAGTAATGTGTGCTACAGAATTTTAGCAAAGATGGTGGCAAATCGCCTTAAGGTTGTTTTCCCTAAGATTATAGATGAAAATCAGAGTGCTTTTATTCAGGGACGGATGATTTTTGATAATATTCTGGTGAGTTATGAGTGTATGCATTGGTTGCGTAATAATAAAAGCAAGGGTGGGTATGCGGTGGCTAAGCTAGACATGAGCAAAGCCTATGATCGTATTGAGTGGGGTTTCTTGAAGGCACAGATGGAGAAAATGGGTTTCTCTGATAAGGTGGTTGGTTTGATCATGCATTGTATTTCGTCGGTTAAGTTCTCTTTTTATGTCAATAATAGGGTGGTGGGGAATGTCACGCCCTCTCGAGGTATCCGACAGGGGGACCCTTTATCCCCATTCTTATTCGTCTTGTGTGCTCAAGCTTTTTCGTCTTGTTTGAGAGCCAAGGCTCAAAGTGGGGAATTGGAAGGCATTAGAGTGGCTAGAGGAGCTCCTATGATTACTCATCTTTTATTTGCTGACGATAGTGTGTTGTTCTTTAAAGCCAAGAAGGAATGTGGGCAGGCCATCCATGACACGTTAAGGGATTATGAGAGAGCTTCTGGTCAACAAGTTAACCTGGAAAAATCAGCTATTCTTTTTAGCCCGTTGACTGAGGATCAGAACAAGCAGGATGTTCAGAGCTTTCTGAATATTAGAGCTACGCAGGGTCATCAAATGTACTTGGGACTGCCTACCTTCTCTACAAGAGGTAAGAGAATGCAGTTTTCCTTTCTGGTGGATAGGATGCGGAAAAGAATTGATGACTGGAAAAATAAGGAATTCTCTGAGGGGGGGAAGGAGACGTTGATTAAGGCCATTCTGCAAGCTATTCCCACCTATGCTATGTCATGCTTTAAACTCCCAGTTCAGACCTGCAAAGAGATGGAATCATTAATGGCAAACTTTTGGTGGGGGCAAACTGAAGGGCATAATCGGTTACACTGGATGAAGTGGGATTTCTTATGTAAAGCTAAAGCGGAAGGGGGCCTGGGTTTTAGGAAAATGACACAGTTTAATGAAGCCCTTTTGGCCAAGCAGGTTTGGAGAGTTATAGATAATCCTTTGTCACTTGTGGCCAGGGTTCTTAAGGCCAGATATTTCAAACACCAGGATGTTATGGAAGCGGATATTGGCACAAATCCGTCTTTTACTTGGAGATCTATTGACTTGTTCGTATTTTTGGACAAGTTTTCCCAAGTATATTTTCGTTCCAAAGACTTAATTGAGTATCAATGAATCCCTAAAGTTGCAAGTTATCATGCTATTGTAGTAACTAAGCTTGTTTGTTTGGATTTTCGGGAATAAGAACAAAGATATTGAACTAAATTAACTAAAGTAATAAGTGATAGTGACTAGAAATAGTGAACTAACTAACTTTCTTTTGGAAAGTGCAAGAGAAATGTATTGCCTCGGGTGTGTTTCCGTTTTGTTAGGAATAAATGAACTAGTGAAGCAATTACATGAGCTAGATATGAATTCGGATTAAGTTAAAGGCTATCACCTAAGTGTGCACACCCCCTCGAAAGGCATATGCGAACATCGTGCATTGATTATCAATTATAGGATCTAACCAAATACCATAAGCTCCTAGGATAGTGTTTCATAAGCACTTTCAACACGGTTACTAATGCCTATGAAACGCCCTCTCACCAAACTCCTAGACGACCTCTATTCGTTTAGTGTCTAAAGTTGTCGGTCTAGCCATTAACCCCCTCTCGGTTAGCTAATTACTAATTAACTTCTATTCAATTGATCAAAGCTCACACTCACACCCCAATCATGCAAACCCAACTCTCGTTGCAATCAACACAATCGAAAATGCTAGCTAATAGGGTTGATCAATCAAATGAATCAAACAAAATACAACTCTAGAAACATTCACACCAAAATCCTAAGTGAATCATGCAATTACTTCACAATTACACTAAATTCCCATCAAAACATCCACACCCAAGGCAATTGGGGATTAGCCCATGGTTCTAGAAGAGAATCTCATGGCTACAACACAAAACAACATAAAGCCCATGCTAATTAATAGAGAAATTGCAATGTAGAAAGTAATTACCAAATTGAAACTTAAAATTGAGAGATATCACCTTGATGATGGAATTGTAGCTACAATATGATGAAATAAGCAAAGCCCACTTACAATCCTTGATTGAAATGACAAATTAACTAAATACTAAGCTAATCTATGAGAATCTATATGGAAAAATGCTTCAAAACCTATTACTATGTGTTACTATGTGTAGAGACTTCTTAATGTGTGTAATCCCCTTTCAAAAACGAACTTTGGGCCTTATATACTCTTCCAAAAGTGTTTGGCATGTGCCCTAAGGTAGAAACACGATTTTAGGCGAAAATAAGAGGTTACACGGCCGAATTGGGTAGCTCGGCCGAGTCGGGCACTTCCAAAAACGTGTTTTGCCTTTTTGCTCACTCAGCAACTCGGTCGAATGCTGTAGCTCGGCCGAGTCGGGCCGTAGAATGCCTTTCCCTTTTTTCAGGCAACTCGGCCGGATTGCGTAGCTCGGCCGGATCATCAATCATTCCAGATTCTGGAATGAAATTCCACTCGGCCGGATTGCGTAGCTCGGCCGAATCATGCCTTACAAATTCCTTAGACTTTTCAGTTAACTCGGCCGGATTGTACAGCTCGGCCTGATCATCCCGACTTCCAGATTCTGCATTCGACCTTCCCTTCGGCCGAGTTGTGGGACTCGGTCGAGTTGTGCACCTTTCCCACTCGGTCGGATAGAGTAGCTCGGCCGAGCTACTGGACTTCCAGATTCTGCCTTCAATATTTCACTCGGCCGAGTTGTGGAGCTCGGCCGATTTGTCCAATCTTCCAGATTCTGGACTCAATTCGCACTCGGCCGAATTGTGTAGCTCGGCCGAATTGCCTCTTCCTTATTCCTTTGTGCACCAATTCCAATCCGTGGCTCCGATCAGCTCGATTCTTCTTGCATATGCACTCTCTCTTCATCTTCTTTCATCTGACATTTTCTCAGTTTGATTCCTTCGTGTGATTTGCTTCAAAACTCATCGTTTTTTCTCTAAAAACAATGCAAAATAATCATGTATCAATAATTCGGTAAACAAACTATTTTTACATAACTTTTGCACTCTTAATACGACAATTCAAGCATATTCACACTATAAATTCATGCAATCTCACCACAAATCATCTATATGCTCGAGTAGAGACATTATCAAGAGAGGGACTCGGTGGATTGTTGGTAACGGGGAGAAGATCTCGGTACTTAAACATGCGTGGGTTTTAGGGCTACACGAGGGGCTTATAAAATCTCGAATTGTCACGGGACATAAGGTGAGTTCTTTTCTGGATGAGAAGAGAGAATGGATTGAACCATTGGTTAGTCAGGCTTTCCTTCCCCATGAAGCAGAAGGTATACTTCGTACGGCGGTTGGGGGGAAGGATGAGGAGGATCGATGTTTTTGGAAACATGACAGTAAAGGTCAATATTCAGTTAGATCAGGGTATTGGGCTATTCGGAAGGATGACGAATGGAATACTGACAGTGCTTCGTGCTCGAATCCGGAGATAAAATCTAAATGGTGGAAAAAGTGTTGGTCTCTACAGTTGCCTCCCAAGATTCGGATATTTGGGTGGAAGTTATGCTGGGATTGTATTGCAACCGAAGGTAATATTGCAAGGAGGAATATTGGGGTTAACCACAACTGCTTTCTTTGTGGGTCTTATAGACCAAATACCATGCATGCGATATTCACCTGCCCAGGAGTTAAGAAAATGTGGAAGGAGTTGGGGTGGTGGAGTTGTATTTCTCAGGGTAGATATATGAGTGCACGTCAGTTTCTTGAGTGGGTTTTCAAGGTTAGATCGAAGACAGGAGTGGAGGAATTGATTATGCTGGCCTGGGGAGTTTGGAGAGAGAGATGTGTAATTACTCATGAGAGCCTTAAAAACCGACGTTTTTGTCATAAAGCGGTTGGTGAAACTGTACTGGCTTACCTTGGAGTTTATCGTCAAACGCATACGCAGGTCAAGGGGAGCAAGGAGGAAGATGAGAGGGAGGCGAGCGAGCAGGAGGATGAGCAGGAGAACGAGGCTTTAGCGAGGTTTGAGGTCGATGGAGCGTTCAACGAGGATCTACGTCTCTATGGGGTGGGAGGGATTGGTTTTGATGAGAGGGGAGAGATTGTGACAAGCTTTTCAGAAAGAATCTCCCCAAAGTGGAATGCATTGAGCGTGGAGTTGCAAGCTATTGAGAGAGCCCTTACGGAGGCTTTATTATTAAACTAGACGAAAGTTGTGGTCAAGTCTGATTCACAACAAGCAATTGGCCTCTGTACAGTGAGTTGTAAAGGGCTGGCCCCAGAGATGAGCATTGCTAATAGGATTAAGCAGAAGACTCAAGAATTTGTAGTGTGCAAATTCAAATATATCCCTAGAAGCAGAAACATGAGTGCGCACAGTTTGGCACAACAGGCGGTTCACTCTACCATTTCATGTGGTTGAAATGGAGTAGTATCTTTGATGCATAGGATAGTTGGTTTTGGTTGAGCGTTAGTGTTTTATTTTCCTATGTATCCCTCAAAAAAAAAAAAAAAAAAAAAAAACTTTCACACCTTTAAAATAGAAAACTCTTTATAAACTTCACCTTCATAATATCCACAATTTTACACAAATGTCATTACTTTTTTTCACACATACACAAAAGTCAACTCATTTCTTTACTTTATACATAAAGATTTACAAAATTACCCCTCAAAATCCCCACTAAATTCACTTTTCTTATTTTGTGTGTCATTTCACATGTGAAAATAATAATGGGACGGAGGGAGCACTATATATACTTTCAAGCACTGTTTTCAGAACTGGACCGAACCGGCCGGTTCAACCGGGAACCGGACCGGTCTAATACAACACTAAAAACCGGTTTAAAGGTTGAACCGGTCAAAACCAGCCAGAACCGGTTTTTCCTTTTCTTTTTTCTTTTTTAATTGTTTTTTGTTCTTCTACAATTTTATACTTTGATTTGAGTTGTTTCGAGCCTTTTCACTTTTGTGTTGTTAATTTATGACTTTATTATGTTTATTTTAATATGAATCTTATAAGTGCATGTATATTTTTAATGCAACATAGATTTATTGTATAAAAAAATATAAAAATCATTTTAACGGTTGGATCGCCGATCCAACCGATTGAACCGTGAATTGGTGGCCAGTCCGGTTCGGTTATGAAAACACTGCTTTCAAGTATCAACTAGGGTTGAAAATCAAACCAAATTATTCGATACTCGATTCGAGATCGTTCGGTAAAATCTCGCTTAAGCTCAATTTGACAAACAATTTTGAAAATATATTTATGTTCAATACGCTCTAAATCTCGGCTCGATAAGTAAAAAAAGATAAATTTAGTGTAAAAATGTCAAACTACTCGAGCCCGACTCGTTTAATTACCAAACAAGATCAAACAATAATTTAAAAAGCTCAATAATATATATTTCAAACAAAGCTTGAACTATATACATCGCATTCGGCTCAACTCGACTCATTTACAACCCTAGTCTCAACACAAAAAAGATGATATTATCCTTAACATTTAAACCATAATTTTTAGTTTAGTAGATATACCACATTTGCCCCTTAAAAAAATATACACCATCTGCCTAACAAGTTGTAATCATCCGTCACTGTGTTAAAATCTTACAAGAAAGTTCAAAAATCTAAAAAAAATTATCCCAAAAATAACTTACCAGGGTGGGTAGGAGTCTTAAATTTAATGGGAAGGAGAAATCGAAAGGAGTCTCACAAAATCCATTTGTGTCCATTCTAGGGATAAAAAAATGACCTAGAGGGAGAGGGGGCCTGGACCGGTGGACGGCAAAGTAGGGTGGGCGATGGTGTTGCAGATGAAAATGAAAAAGAAAAGTTGAAAAGAAAGAGAAATTAGAGTTTTTGTGGTGTACGTCTTTTAAGGGGATTTTAGGGGAACGGGATCTTCTGTTACACAATGGTGTAACATCTCCTATTACACCATTTAGATTTGTGCCACGTGTCCATCAAGTAAAATTTACAAATATGATAATAACACTAAATCATACTAGTCTTTTACTCTATTTAAGGAATGATGATAATTTAAGTAAAATAATAATTAATTATAGATGTTAAGAATTATAGCAATTTATTGTGTATCATTTTATGTTACCTTAACTAAATTATACTAGCTAGATATTAAGAATTAGTGTTAAGAATTATAGATATTTATAAATGTTTATAATTAATTATTATGTAATTATTATTATACGTGTGTCCTTTTATGTTTTTATTTTTATGTAATTTTAATTTATTATAATTACGTTTGTATAGAGAATTTATTCGTAAAACATATATATTCTTTACATTTTATACGGAGTATTACGGTAGGAATTTTATATTAATTATATGCTATCAATTTTATAATATTTTTAAATTGTTATGTTTATATTTGTCTTTCTAATCTCCATTATAATAATATTAATTATATAATAATAATAGATGTTGTAGCTAATTAATATATGTGACTTCAATTAATATTTTTTGTGACTTTAATTATAAAATTATTATATATAGATATTTATAATATTTTTTGGGATATAATTTTGGAAGATTATTATTTTAGTTAAATTAAAATCATTCCTTAAATAGAGTAAAAGATTATGTTAAGATGTTATTTTCATTTTTATAGATTTTGATGAATGGACACGTGGCGCAAATCTAAATGGTGTAACAGGATATCCCGTTCCGATTTTAGGGAGTAAATTGTAGTTTGGACAATTTAGGGAAATTGTATTTAGTAATCTCAATATAGTAAATTGATTAGGATAATATAGAGATTTCAATTTTCATAGAGTAAAAAGAAAAAAAAATAGTGACAATTTAAACACTCAATAATAATAATAATTAATTAAAGAAAATTTACACAATTATACGTTTTATATTAAAAATGAAAATAATAATTCTTATGTCATTAAGCTTTTTTTTTTTTTAGGTTTAAGGCCTTATATTTTGCTTATTGTCACTTTTGGATTTTAGATATTAGCTGAATGCTCGTTTTCTTTATTACGATTTTTTCGTTTGAGTTTAATTTCATGGAGTAAGAATCTAAGGAGACCTAAACAGTATTTTTTGTTTTCAAACCCTCAAAAGTTGGGCTGCTCCATTTTTTTTGTCAATCTTCTTTTCTTTTTAATAAAATGAATCTGTATACATTAATTTCAAGACTATTGTTTTTTAACTTTTAACTTTTGCGCTCATTTTTTAAAAAGAAAACAAACTTTTAATTTTGTGCAATTTTTATGCCTTTCCCCCTTTTTGTTTTCGTAAAGTTTTATTCCTTTTTCTAGAAATTGGTATCGTGATTTTAATTGTGAGAGTGATTTTTTGTGTTCCTACAACATTAACACTCCTCGCGCAGCTCTATATATAGCAATTGAAAAAAAAAAAACATTTATAAACATGCCGTTAGTTTTTTTTTAATTTTTTTTGAAAGGGATAAACATGACATGATTTAGACTACTCCAGCACCCGTCCACATAAATTTGCACACTACATTAAGGAGTTTATTAACAATATAGACCAAGATTCAAGCCCATCTTTTAATTCAAGGCAAAAATTCTAGATATTACAGTTTAAGACAAATCTATATTTTACATTTCTAATATGCCCTCAACTCAATTCTGGAGGTTACAATTTGAATAATTTTCCCTTATTTGTAGTTGACCTTTCCATTTTTACGGTTGAAACCGAATTTACTCATTCAATTCATTGTTTTCATTACGCCCTCAATTAATGCTAACATATCTTTAAATTATTCAACATTAATTATATAATTAAATAACATTTATCATATTTAAAAGTTTTTTAACTGCAATGTTGTTCGAATAAATTAATTATAAATTCTCTTTTAATAGTTATAAATGTGTTTTTAATATTTTATTTATTCTTATTCAATTAATTAATTTTTCAAAGCTTCTAACAACAATTACACGTAATTTAATAAAATAACCCCAGTATCTATAAAATATTAAACAAATAATTTTTAATATGTATTATTTTTAATAATTTTGACATATATCTCTAATAATTTTTGTATCATTTTATAAATAAATTATAATACTTTTTTGTCATATAAATTAATATATCAATTTTCAAAATAGTCAAATATCCTTTATTATAGCATCTATATTATTATTGTTTATATTTCCAAATAACAATAACGAAAATATTAAATTAAAGGACATATATTCGATCTTGTTATATATTATAGTTATGCATATTATATGTTATATGTATTTTTAATGCATATATGCTATTATATGTATTAAATTTTCGCTTATTAACTTATATATGAACTACTTTATGCATATATTATACTACATTTAGTTTGCTATGCATATTTGTTATATAGTAATTATATTAAAAAAATAATAGTGTTTATACCTTTTGTAGGTTTTTTTTATGTTTCTAATTAATTTTAATTTAAAAAATATATATATATTCAAATAAACGGAAACTTTTGAACTAAAAGAGAACTATATATGAATTTCAATCTGGATAATAATTTATGTATTTATCCTTATGATTGTGTATACTGAATATTAATATGAATAATTTATGTATTATATAATTTATATGTATTGATGTATGCATATACTATATTATATGTATTATATTTGTACATGTTCTTTAATATATAATTTATTTTATGCATATGATTATTAACAAATACCTCTAATTCAACCACAAGCAAAAACCAATGATAAAACAAATAAACCAAACAAACCAATAAAATATAATTTATATGTATTGTATCATATGATGAAACTGAATGTAATCAAATGCAGATCATGCTTTCTCAGTGTCATATGATAAATTAAAAACTTTATCCAAACAACATGTCAATATGTATTACTTGAACAGAATAACACTATATGTATGCATCTTTCTTTACTCACTAAGTTTGCTATCTATTTCTTTAGGCGCTTTTTCATAATTTTTCTTCCTTCTTCATTAATCTGCAAAAAAATATATTACCAAATTGTATGGAAATTAAAATCTTTAGCCACATGCAAACACATCTTAAACGAATATGCCACATCCATACTAAATACATAGATTTTCTTATAAATACAGAAAAATTATAGTAAAATACGTTTCTATGATTTTATAAAATGATCTAATCATCGAATCGAATATATCTTATATGCTATTTATTATGTTTCTCTAAAATGCAAAAAACATAGATCGTTAGAACTAAGAAAACAGAGAAGGAAACATCTTATGCAAAGCCAGTATAATCAACGAAGGAAACATCTTATAAAATGCATGTAGTCGATTTTTTTTTAATCATCCCTAAAATCAACGAAAAACCCAGTATATGCAAAGCCCTAAAAATCATATTTTTTCCATAAACCCAATATCATTTATTCAGAGAATCGAACAACAATAATATGCAGGAGATGATTTTTCCACTCAATACCTTGAACGATTCTCTACACAAGCGTTGTTCTTGCTTTTCGTTTTCTTCTTCCAACTTCAATGGAGAGAGAATAAAAAATATTTTAGGAATTAATGTTGGATGAGTTGTTAGGAAAGTTATTTGAATTAAGAATTGAACGTGATTATCGAGCAAAGAAATATTTCAAATTTTTATTAAAGGTTTTGAATTTAGTTGACTTTCCTTTGCTTAAATTAATTAAATCTTCTTATTTCAAAATTGAAATTCTTATCAAAACAGTAGGGGTAGAATTGTACTTTAATTTGTTAATTTGACTTGATTTATAACTGTAATAAAAATTTCCTTGAATTACAAAGACTTAGGGTGAAATGTCCTATAGTGTAATTTACATTAAATATATATTTTCATAACTTTCACCTTTAAAATATAAACATACTAGATAATCTCCCGCATACGCGGAGTGTTTATAAAATCAATAGTCATATCATATACTCTATACTTTCCCAATTCACAAAATCTAGTCTCATTTGTCCATCCATAAAATCTAGTCTCGTACATTTTATGGTAAAGAAGAATTTATCCTCACCACCATTTAATTACTTAATTGCAATTCAATTTTATTTACAAACAATCATTTTATTCACAATTAACCCCAAAATACCGTCAATACTCTTACTTTATATATTTAAATATATATATATATATCTATTTTAATGAGACTAAGTTTTGTAAATATAAAGAGTATAATTCAAACAATTATAAATAATAGGAGTAATTTATATAAACTTTATTTTTTGTAATTCCAATATTTATAATATAAGTATAATAATTTATTCAATTAACATATAATAATAAAAATTAGATACTCCTAATTTTATTTTATTAAGATGGATATGAAGTATATTTTAGGTAAAAAAATATAAAAATGGAATCTCGTTTTTAGGCAATTAGTATAATATAATTAATTATTTGCTTATATTTAGTATTGTGATAGTCCAACTTTCCAATTTTTTTTAAAAATAAATATAAATGAGATGGGGAGATGACACATAAACAAAATGAATGTGAAGATGACACATAATCCAAATGAATGAGGAGGTTTTTTTTTTTTTTTTTTTTTTTTTTTTTTTTTTTTTTATGGAAGTTAAATACCCATCCTTCCAGGACCTAAGGCCTAGGTAGTGGTGCTCTAACCACTTGAGCTATCCCACTTTGTCAAATGAATGAGGAGGTGATACCTAAGCAATTTAAACTCTTTATTACTCCCTCCGTCCCGCAATTACTTTCACACTTTCCTTTTCGGGACGTCCCACAATAACTTTCACACCCTTAAAATGGAAAACCCTTTATAAACTCCACCCTCACAATATTCTCAATTTTACACAAATGCCATTACTTTTTCTCCACACAAACCCAAAAGTCAACTCATTTATTTACTTTATACATAAAAGTTTACAAAATTACCCCTCAAAATCTCCCACTAAAATCACTTTTTTTATTTTGTGTGCCTCTTCACACGTGAAAGAAATCACGGGACGGAGGGAGTAGTATATAGTGGGATTTATGTATATGTCATTGTTTTTCTCTTTACTTAATTTATACTCCCTGATCCGTCCCATAATTTTATGCACACTTTCCTTAAAGAGACGTTCCAACATTTTTTGCACGTTCCAACATTTTTTGCACACTACAAAAAAAGAGATAATAATATCAATAATACCCCTTCTTTATTTCACCTTTAATCAAATCTCCATTCTCTTTAGTCAAATCTCTTCCACTTTAGTCAATAAATTATCAATAATAATACACCTCCTTTATTTTATCTTACATATCACTTTATTTAATTTTCTTATTTTTCGTGCCGATCAAAATGTGCATAAAATCTTAGGACGTAAAAAGTAAAAGTTTACAAAATTACTTCTCAAAATATAAATGAATGGAGTACTATTATTTTTGCATTGGTAATTTCAGAGTACTAGGGTTGAAAATAAAAAAAAGGAAAAGCGTTTCGATGAAAATAAAAGGGTTTGACTTATTACAAAGAAACGCGTTTACAGCCAATAAAAAGGGGGGCACGTGTTGGTAAGAAAGGCACCCACCCACCAAAGGGGCGTTTCATCGGTACGTTTCTTTTAAACCCTCGCAGTTACAGCTTGCATTTAACCCTCACCACCCCATTTCCCATTTCACAATTACTGTTACATAGAGAGAGAGAGAGAGAGAAGCATTGATTCTTCTTCTTTCTTCTGCAACAGTGTAGAGAGAGAAAGATATATGTGTGTTTGGTGAAGAGAAATTATTAATATAAACGACAGAGAGAGATCGACTTTAAAGCACAACCGACACGACGAGGTGAGTATTTACTATCACTCGTTTTAGCTTCTCTCTCTTCTCTTTCATTAATTCCGATTCTATGTTTTTCCTTGCTTTTAAATCCCATGGTGTTTCTGTATATGCCCCTTTGACTTTGAAACGGCGTTGAACAACATCGTCTTAGTCTAGCCACCTTTTTGCCTGATTTTCTGCTGCATGTTTTATAATTCAAACCCCTATTTTTTGAATCTCTAAATTGATGGTACCCTAGTTAACTGGGGTTTTATTATATAAATTTTTTGTTATAGATCAGTGAGGATTTTTGGAAATAAAAAGAGGGATCATGTTTGGAGATTGTCAAGTGCTATCGATGGGAGGAGGGAATGCAGCAGATAATTCTTCGCAGCTCTACTCTTCTTCGATCCAGAACCCTAATTTCAATTTCATGGCCAACATCAACAACCCTTTCACCAACATTTTTTCTCACATCATTCCAGTAAGCCGATTTAATTACTTTGTCATGAATTAATATATAATTTTACATATATTGGTTCATGATTAATAATAAAATGAAATTTGTTGCAGAAGGAAGAAAAAAGCAAAGAGGAGATGGAAAGTGTGTCGGGAAGTGAGTTGCAGATTGAAGGTGAGGCGGAGGAGGAGGAGGAGGACCTGCAACCACTCGCCAAGAAAAAACGCTACCACCGTCACACCGCCAGACAGATCCAAGAAATGGAATCGTAATTTCTTTTTATTTATTTATTTGCTTAATTAATTTGAAATATATATATTAATTAAGTAAATACTTGTGCATATATAATAGAATGTTCAAGGAATGCCCACATCCAGATGACAAACAACGCCTCAAACTTAGCCAAGAACTTGGCCTCAAACCGCGTCAAGTCAAGTTTTGGTTCCAAAACCGCCGCACCCAGATGAAGGTACATTTTCAAAACACAATTCATTAATGTAGAGTATAGTAACGTTTAATTAATTATCTGCAAAATGACCATTACTAATTTTGAAAAGGAAAAAAAAAACAAAAAAACATTTTCTAGATGAAGGACTAATTGAATAAAATGGTCCCGTAAAACAACAGTGGGCACCATGAGGGCTGGGTTTAGGGTAAAAAAAAAAAAGAAGGTAAAAATTGTGGTAAAATAAGAAGAAGAAAGTGAAAAGAATTAGGTGTATAGAGAATGTAGAACATTAATTTAGCAGGGTTGCTTTCAATGCACTGGCATTAATGGGTGCAGTGGGGTTGGGGGTTGCTCAGTCAACCACAGCCACAGCTGCTCCCCAACGGAACATCACTTTAATGCGAAAATGTCCACTCCATATTTCTTCCTAGCTAGCTAGCTAGGGTTTAGTGGTAATTAGGTGAGGTTAATTCCATTAACAAATTAATTAATTAATTAATATATTATACATGCATGGTGATAGAGTACTACTGATAGTACTAATATATGTTGTTAAAATGAATGGAATTAGGCGCAACAAGACAGACAAGAGAATGTGGTGCTTAGGGCAGAAAATGAGAGCTTGAAGAGCGAGAATTATCGTTTGCAAGCAACGCTGAGGAACATAGTATGCCCTAACTGTGGAGGTCCCGCCATGTTGGGGGAGATGGGCTACGATGAACAGCACCTACGAATTGAAAATGCTCGTCTTAAGGAGGAGGTAATAATTAATAATATATTACTCTATTTTTCAATTCCCTAAAATATTAATTAACCCAACTTCCCAACTAACTATTTTAATTTAAATCCTTCTACCAACAACTTTTACATTTCTCTTAATTGGTTTACACATAATAATAATATATAAAAATAAAAACAATCTCTCTCCAAAGTTTACAAAAAATCAGTTTAATTATCAACTCCTCTCCTCTCCTTTTTCAATTTTAACTACTATCTATCAATATAGTTTTGTGTAAGTAATTGCAGTTTTTCTCATAAAATGACTCTATTTTATTGGGCCAAAAACTATGCAACACTCTATAGATCGTTTTTGTTCCTCTCATAATTATGATAGGCCAGTTACTGTATATATTTAATATATCTAATTTTTATTTCAATTTTTGCTCCTATTTAATGTGTCTTTTTTTTTTTTTTTTTCAATACCTAAGTATCTAAGTACTAATAGTTATTTTTTTCTTTCTTTTTCTATAATTAATGTTGTAGCTATAAATTTAATTTTTAGTTTGTGTGAAAATAATTATATATAGGCCTATTTTTGTGGAACAAAGTGAGTAACATTTTATTTGAAAGTATATATAATTAGTAATATGGTGACTAATAGAACATACAAAATTGAGGAGGCCATAATTTTCAGGTGATATAATGCATGTATATATATATAGTGATCACTCTCAATCTCATGCACCTAGTAAAGTTAATAATTTATGAGATACGTATGAGTTTGTAAAGCAAGAACTAGTACACTACTAGTCCTAGAAAATTGACTTTAATAATACAAAATTTCTGTCATTAAATGTCAGTTTTCCTGTGGATGTATACGAGGAATACAGATTAATTGTAATTAAATTGTTTGTTAATATAGTTTGAGCGCGTTTGCTGCCTGATTTCGCAATACAACGGGCGGGCAATGGGAAGCTCTGATGTCGTACTTCCCCATTCTTCGTTGGAGTTGGATATGTCATGTGCATATCAGGAAAAAATAGTTGATCATCAAGACCCCATGTCCATGATGAATATACCTGAAACCACCTCCCAATTCGGGGCTTTGGTCTTGGAAGAGGAGAAATCCATGGCTATGGAGATGGCTGTCTCCTCCATGGACGAACTACTCAAAATGTGCCACACTGGTGACCCTCTTTGGATTCCGGAAACCCACACGGGGAAGCTGCTGCTTAACGTTCAAGAGTATGCAACCTTGTTTTCTTGGAATAATCATCCCAAACCTACTCATGGTCAAGTCAGAACTGAAGCCACCAGAGATACTGCTGTTGTTATAATGAATGCCATCAATCTTGTTGATGCATTCCTTGATGCTGTAAGTACTTTCATCCCGTAACTTTTGCCTTTTTTCCATAAAAAAATGTTTCAATTTAATTAATCTCATAACTCCTAATTCGAATTCTGGTGAAAACAGGACTAAAATGAACTTTAACTAGTTTCATTATGCTTTCATTTGTACTCCATATATAATCTCAGAGTTGTTTTAATTTCAGAATAAATGGATGGAGCTCTTCCCTTCCATCGTTTCCAGGGCAAAAACACTTCAAGTAGTGCATTCAGAGATGCCAGGTCATGCAAGTGGTTCTATTCACCTGGTATGTACACAATATTGGATGTTAATTACAAAATTTTAGTCCTTTTTGGTTCGGAAAATGTTTGATAAAATTGAAGTTTGATATAGTGTAGTATATGGGTTGATTGTGCAGATGTATGCAGAGGTACAAGTGGTTTCCCCTTTAGTGAGTACAAGAGAGAGTCACTTCCTTCGTTACTGTGAGCATAATGCGGAGGAGGGAAGTTGGGGCATCGTTGATTTCCCCCTCGATGGCTTCCAAAACTCGGATTACGTCCCTGCAACTCCTTACTGCAAAAGGCGCCCTTCTGGATGCATCATTCAGGATATGCCTAATGGATACTCAAGGGTAACTTGGGTTGAGCATTGTGAGGTTGAGGATGCAGATGCTCCTACCTGCAACAATGTTGTAACTAGTTTAAGCGAGTTTGGGGCTCAGCGGTGGTTGGCTGTTTTGCAGCGTCAGTGCGAGAGGCTCGCTAGCCTCATGGCCAGAAATATATCAGACCTCGGAGTCATCCCTTCCCCTGAAGCACGCAAAAGTTTGATGAATCTTGCTCAACGAATGATCCGTACCTTCTGTCTCAACATGTCCACTAGTTGCGGCCAATCTTGGACTGCCCTTTCTGATTCTGCTGATGACACTGTTCGAGTTACCACAAGGAAAGTCACCGAGCTTGGACAACCAAACGGTTTGATTCTTAGCGCCGTCTCCACTACTTGCTTCCGTTATCCACACAAACACCTCTTCGATTTCTTGAGGGATGAGCGTCTTAGGGCCCAGGTACGTACCTAATTCCATTGATCATACAACCAACTAGCACTACAAGAAAACTGACTAAGTCATTTTTAAAGACTTTTTAGTCAGAGAAGCTATAATTCTGTCATTAAAGGTCTATTAATCTTACTTATATAATTACTCCTATGCAGCTGGAATTTCTCTCCAATGGGAATTCATTGCAAGAGGTGGCTCACATTGCTAATGGCTCAAATCCAGGAAACTGCATTTCCCTACTTCGCATCAATGTATGTATATACATACTTCGATTTAATGTCATATTTCAATTTCACCCTTATAATAATAATATGGGCGCAGGTTGCTAGCAACTCATCGCAGAACGTAGAACTGGTGCTGCAAGAAACGTGCTCAGACGATTCAGGGAGCATGGTAGTGTACAGCACGATAGACGTGGAGGCGATCCAGATGGCAATGAACGGTCAGGATCCGTCGTGCATTCCTCTCCTCCCAGTGGGGTTCGTGATAGTCCCTAGTAAGAATGAGTCGTCGTGCCTTGTGAGTGTATGCCTTCAAGTTGTTGTAAGCACGATCTCATCTGCAAAACTCAGCCTTTCAAGTGTCACTGCAATCAACCACCATTTATGCAACACAGTTGAGCAAATCAACCAGCTGCTTCATGGAAACACATTTGATCATGCTGCTGCAGCCGAGACTCATGAGACTGAAACTCCTCCACAGGATGATCACGAGGAGAAGAAGCCCCCTGCGGCTGCTGCATCTGATCATCCTGCAGGGTCAACATCCAATTGATCTTTTCTAGGAATTGATTGATTGATATATCAAGTAATGAAGTTAGGTAGGTTAGTTAGTTAGTTAAGACTAGGGTTTGAGAATTAAAAGTCAAGAGCGCACCAAATATTCTGTCCTTGCTAGCTAGCAAGGGTACGTGCAGGTGGTTCGGGTATTGACTTCTTTTTCTCATTCACCAACTTAATTTCTATTTCCCTAATGAATTGGAGTATACAGTAATTGCATGCTGCTGGATTCTTAAATGTTGCCTATTCATCCCATACCTATCTCCTTACTATAAATGCAAGCTTCTACTTTTATTAATGTGAAGTATATCCTCTTTTGCCTCTTTAATGTGTTTTACCAATTGGCCACAGTGGGAGCTGAGTGTTTTACTGTAGATTACAGTTATCCATTTAGTAAGAGTTCGCTTTATACAAAGTTTAATCATCGTTTCAAGACACAGTTATCCATCTAGGAAGTTATATATACTATATGTTATACCCCGTCAACATCTCACAAAGTTCAAGTCAACGGTCTCTTTCAGTCGAAGGGGCGATGATCAATGAATTGGAGGATGGCAGCTCAGAGTCAAGGATGGTAATTAGTCAAGAATTAAGGGTTATATATATGGGTGCTCGTCAAATGCCACATCGGAGGTCGTTTCTGACTCACCTCGCCAACAAGGTCAACTCCCTAATCGACAACCTTGGTTGGTCAGGCTGCTTGCATATACATATCCATCTAGGATGAGCAGCCACCTCAGCCAGATTGGATCCCCATATGAGCAAGTCATCCTGCTTGTAAGTAGGGTAGTGAGGTCGATAGTTTAGTCAGCTCTTGTACAAGCATTGCGCCTAATAATAACAGCTTGTCACTATAATTGTTCAATGAAAACAAGTGCAATTGTAAATAACTAATACTCCCTTCGTCCCATTATTATTTGAACATTTACTTATTTGAAAAAACAACTTCTCACTCCTTTAAAAACATATATTGTTTACATCATATATCATTACTTTTTTGCACACTAACTAAAGATTCTCTTTAATAAAGTTGAACTACCCATTATATTTCTCCTAAAAAAATCGTTTGATAACCTTTAATATTAATAAACAATTCTCACATTAAAACTTGTGCAAACAGTAAATGTTGGAACGAAGGGGTACTATTATTTAAAAATGCATATAAATTGCACGGTACACGAAAAACTAACTTACCCCTATCTTTCATATCTCTCCATGTCATTTCTATCTGTTTCTCATTTTGTCCTCTCTTTCCCATTTTGTCTCATCATTATGTCTTTTCTATTTGTTTCTCATCCTTCTTTGTCCTCTTCTTTTCTACTCCTATCGGTTTCTCATCCCACCTTTATAAGTCAACTAAATAGTTATTTTGAAGATCTTTCATAAACTAAGGGAAATTTCACACACACAAATTTAGAGACCTTAAACTAAGGGAACCCTAAACTTTTCTCAAATGAAATAAATAAATTTGTTCAGAAACTCGCAAAGAATCAAACAATGTAAGATCCTATAATCTTGGGTAGCATAAGACTGAGCCAGCTGAATTTCAGCTAGTAACTACTACTCCTCTTTGTTCAACCCATTTCCAAAAAAATGTAAATTCCACTTCAAATACATTTCAATCTTATCAAAATCTCTCTTGGCATAAATTGCCATCAGCTTTGGTAGGTAGATGGTGTCAATGCTAAAGAATGTGAATTCAACTTTAAGGGTCCCCATCAGCCAAGCGTCATGATTCTCACAACTATAACTTGTTTCTTCATTGGAAAATGCTACTCACAGAAGAATCATCATGAACTCGCCATATTGTCTCTCCCAAGAGGTTAGCAACTGATAGAACTGTTAATTGTGGGAAGTAGTTTTTCTCCATTACTGGGATTGTATTTGTGATAATCACTTCTTGGAATAGGCCACTTGATAATCTCTCAATTGCAGGAGGGCTGTAAAAGATAAAACACCAAATAACCTCTCAATTGCAAGAATTTGAAAGCTGTCCTTCACCAATCTGCTCCACTAAGAGCAATTTTTGGTGTTTGTATAATTTGATAAATAATTAAAAACCACCATCGTTACTCGGCATGAAATTGTTGACACAAGTTATATAATTTGAGGAAAAAAGGATATTTTACAACACAGGACTGCACACGAAAGTTTATTATGTCTAAAAAAATCAGCATCCATCATATACATAATGATTAGAAAGAGAGGGACAGGAAATAAAATGTTAATACCTGAAAACAGCATGTGTACTGCACGCATAGACTTCTCGAGCACCTTCCTCATGTAGCAAAGCTGCACCTTTGGCAATAGTTCCTTCAATCCATCAGCAATAATTATGTTAGCTTTCATGGCTTAAAATAGAAGCAGGACAATGCAATTAGCACCATTATCAAATAAACAGCAACGGAATCCTTTTTTTTTTTTCTTTTCTTTTTTGCAGTTACGAAAAATATAGGTGAAGTGGTTGTTTAATCACCCATATGATGATAATTCGGATAAGTTAATCAAACTAGATAATTTTTTTAATAAGGATTCAAGTTCTGATCAGAGTTACACTCCCGTCATGAACTGCAACAGAAACTATGTAGCCAATTATTATACTCCATTTAGAACTGGAGGTTTATCTAGCACATTTGTTTCCCTACCTCTCTCACAGAGGCATGATGAACCATGTCCAATTCAAGATCGTATCTCTGAAAGGAGACTAATGTTTCATTTCCATTATCATTGTTTTCATGAATATAAGGGCTTACTCCACAGTTATCATTATTAGAAACAAAAAAGTTATTATAATTTGAGTTTCTTATTAAAAAAATATTGAAATAAAGACAAAATGATCGGGCCTTGAATTGAGACAGAATGAATAAAATTAAGAGCAAGTATTGTGTGAGACCAGTATCACTTTATAAATTGAATGTTATCACAAAAATATACTAGTACTTTTTAAAATGTATCATTTCAAGGCAAAAGTTTGAAAAGTGATACACTTTACATTAAAAAGTGATACATTTATGTTGAAAAGTGATAGTGGTCTCACCTGGTCTCACGGTGAGAAGGTCTCACACAAGTTTTGTCTAAAATTAAATCTTAAATTGAGAAGAAAAAAAATACTAGATCATAATTTGAGACACTTCAAAATTGAAGACCTAAATTGAGACTCAACCTAAAAATATGGCCCTTATACAAAATTGTTCCAAAGGATTTCACTACTTCAAAACAAATATAGATATGAAGACTATAAGTATGATGTGTCTATATAGCTTCTTTTCATCATCAAGAAGCAAAGACTGATAATAGCCTTCAACAATACTGTAGATAGATATGACCAAATTTCGCACAGAACCTTGTTTCAAGACATTACAGGCAAACAAAACAAGGACTCTTAAGACTATTTTAGCATGGTGCTTAATTATCAAATGCTTGATCAAATTTATAGCTTCAAATTGTTTCTACTTACCTGCTGTATCAATCATGTCATCTACCATAACTGCAACTTTTCCTTTTACATCACCAATCAAATTCATTACCTGTAAAGTGTGGAACCAAGAAACAAGAAAAAAAATTAAAAAGGATCCGGAAAGAGTAAAAGAGAGTGTTTTCACTATTATCAGATCATGCCAACAAGTTTGCTAGTAAATTTTCAAAATATTTGTGGGTGATGTTGATGTTCTCAAGATATGTAGTTATTTGAAAATTAAAATGGTATCTTAACAAAGATTCACTTATTGAACTTTTGAAAGGGCATGATTTTCATTGAATAAAGTCTAATGTTATCGTGCTTCTTGTATGTTTTGTGTATGAATGTCGCGATTTAATAGCGTAATAAACAAGTAAATAACACATCAATATATAAAGGTTTAAGGATTTATGCAGTCCTTCTACGTCTCTACTTCCACACGGAACGGTGAATCCATGCTACGATTTACAGAGATATGCTGGAAACCTTATACTCAGTTGAAGAAGATAAGAAGAAGAGGATAAGAATCAAGGAAGATAACAGAGATAATATCCAGATTTTGGTTTACTGATTTGATACACGCATTCAATGTGCTGGGAGATTATATAACAAACTCCAGCTGGATAACCTATCCCAATTAGAAACGATGACGTTCCTATAACAAACTTAAGAAAAACGCTGAAAGCACTCATGGTAAAACAAAAATAACAGGACATGTCATGCAGTTAAAGCTTTAGGCAACTTCTAATGCAGTTCTAGTAAAAACACAAGTAGTGGAAATTTGTTTTGTCTGTTTCAGATTAATAAAAAGCAGCAAGAGAAAATAGCACTTTTGGAAGGGTAAAACATTTTGATTTTGGCAGAGTCAAGTATGGAAGTGGCAGATGCAGGACAAAGGCTTTATATTAAACATGAGGTCAACTTTGCTTATTACATAAATGACACTGTTACAAAAAATTAGAAGCTGCAACAAAAAAAAAAACAGTTTATTCACAAATTGCCCTTAGATATGTTCACTGCTCATGTGCACATATGGAGTATTATTTTGTACAAAGCTCCTACATAATCTTGCTAAAAACTTGGTAACTAGCTCCACTTAAAACTGTTCCAAAACCATCTAATCTAGTCTTTCACTTGTCATAATTAATAAAATCAAACACGGCGTAAGGGGATTGAGAAAAGGAAATCTACCTCAGCGACATTATGCCCTTGACGCCTTTTGTCCACAATGGCCAAAGGTGCATCTGATAACTTCTTTGCGAAAGCTCGTGCTCTTGCAACCCCTCCAACATCAGGTGAAACCACTACTAAGTCACTTGAAGATATCTTCTTGCTGGCAAGGTAATCGAGGATGACAGGCTTCACAGTAAAACAGTTGCCCAAAAGCGAAAACAATATCAACGTCAATAGTTAAATGAAAAGACCAGTAATGTGGAGAGCTTTTAGCAAGTAAGTACCTGGCAGTATACATGGTCCACTGGAATATCGAAGTAACCCATGGACTGCCCAGAGTGGAGATCGCAAGCAAGAACACGATCCGCACCTGATTCTGTTATGAGATTGGCTACTAATTTGGCCGCAATGGATTCACGTCCTTGGGTCTAATGCAGACGAGAATTTATAGACTGAACATCTTGAAAGTATTCACACAAAAACAGTGCATTAAGAATTCATTAAAAGTACCTTTCTATCAGCTCTAGCATATCCAAAGTACGGAATGACTGCAGTGATATTTTTAGCTGAAGCCCTTCGGCAAGCATCTATCATTACCAAAAGCTCCATAAGATTTTCATTAGCTGGAGGGCAGGTAGGCTGGACCAGGAAAACATCACAGCCGCGCACACTCTCTTGCAACTGAACATATATCTCTCCATCGGCGAACCGCTTTATTTTGATTTTTCCAAGGTTAAGGCCCATATACCATGCAGTTTCCTATGAGATCGAATGACCAAATTATCAAAATGAAACAATGACCTAAGAAGGAATAGTAGGAATGAGAGACATATTACATCATAAATAAGCAAGCACTGTTAAATAATAGGTGACAACATGATTATATCTCAGATCTACTTTTTACATTTTCATTTCTGTCTGCGTAAAATGAATTTCATACACGATCAGCAGCAAGTTCACGTAAAGCTTTCAATGCAGCATATAACAAAGAATTTGAAAAGCATAAAAATAAGAGAGAACGACTTAATTGTTTATTTTCCATCACAAGGACAGAAAATTTAGCCTGCAGTGGAATGAGTAGTTACAAAACAGAGGTGAATTTTCCATATGCATTCAATAAATCAAGAAATAAAAAATGGTATATTGGTATGGGAAAAAACAAATATACAAACAGAATTATTTCATTTCATATCCATCCAAAAGATAACTTTCCACATGCCAACCTTTTGCAGTAACTGATACAAGAAAATTAAGACAATGAGGTAAATTCAGATAGAATTTATAGCAGAGTCAATAACAATACAATTTTTAAGCCATTTACAAGGGTAGTAGCACACAAAAAAACAATGCTAACAACTTAACACCGTTAAACTAAAAGAAAGAATGAGCCTTCTAGTTGATTTCCATTTGGTGGAAGTTAAAAATAAACCCAATAACAGATGTCTTTTATCATATCCAACACGCATAGGGGGAAAGGTAAAATGCATATATGTTTGTTTAACGTAGAGAACAGAAGCAGAAAGACTCATGTTAGTTATAGTCCACTAATCTTATAATTGATCTTTTCGTTTTGGAGATGAATTATGACAAATATACTTCGGATTCAGAGAATTAACTATATGTACTACTCCGTATAAGTTATGCGCTCGTGCAAGGCTGATTCTAACACCTTCATCACTCTCCCACAACATGACATGTTTAACAACTAGATACCAATACACTTGAAGTTTTTAATCTAGTGAATACCAAGAAATTACTTCCAATCAATCAAAAAAAATTAGACATCTGAGAACTCGTGACAACTACTCCTATGAACGAACACGAATAAAATTCATAAAGGGGCGAAATATTTAAAATAAATTAAAGAAAAACTAGGTCCACCTGAGAAAGTGCAGTGTTGGCTGTACCAGAGAATATCTTGATCCTGTTATTACTATTATTTTTCCCCGCATTCTCCAATCGTTTTGATTGTAAAAACTTAGGCAGAATCTGATCGTTGAGAACAGGGACACGAGGCCTTCCATTCACCGGCTCTGTCAGCTCACATCTCTATTAACAGCATAACCGGAGACAAAATTTCACAAAACAGTCCAAAGGTTTATGAATTCTAAAAACTTACAGTCCATAAAAGAAGAAACTGGAAGCCGAATGTTTACTCGGTTTAAATTCGATTTTCTTTTATGTATGTACTTCCCAAAATGAGATTTATGAACATATATGAATTGCAGGTTTGTCTCTGTATAAATAATCAAACGAAAGGAAGAATTGAGAGCCATACGAAGAGGTTGGGAGCAGAGTTTCGGCCATGAATGAAGGTGTGTTGAGCAGGAGAGCAGCGATAGAAAAGAGAGGACGAGTTGGGCGGCAGCAATACCAACGATGACATGCTTGGTCTGCGTATAATCGTGCGCCCACCCGCCTGGATTGTGGCTAGATATTTATTTTAAGGAGGGAGGGGTTATTAACACCCAAATTGTCTTATACATACCCTCCATTTATTTGGACAAAAATAAACATTAAGGACATGTTTGTTTTGCGATGGAAAATTCGAATTTGAGATTTCGAAACTCTACTCCATTACATTTTGAGATTTTGATTTAAAATTTCAAAATTTCACCCTATAAATACCTATAAACCCTATAAAAGTCAACCCTATAAATACTTACAAACCATCTATAAAACCTATAATCTTATACTATAAAGTTAAATCCTACCCTACATAAATCAAAAAACAAACACAAAACACAAAAAGTATTAGGATTTTGAAATCCACTGAATTTCAAAATCCTCAAAATCCCAAAACAAACATGCCCTAATGTATTTACTATAATATTCTTTTATACCTTTTAAAAAAATTATAAACACGCTTCTAATAATTATAAACACACATCATATGTTATACACACTATAGGGTGTTCTTAAACCCTTTATCATTTAACCCTCGTTTTAATATTTTTTACTTTTACTTCAAAAATCACTCTTATCCTGAAAAACCCTTTTATGCATAAACCCTTTATATGATGATATAATCACAGTCAACATAGTCACAAAAAGATGAAAACGTGATATAGAACATTAATGTAATATATTTAATGTTTTTATACTTTAGTATATACAAATTATGAGCTACAACAGTTCTCGATATGTTCGGCCAGAATCGTGGTCGAACACATCATTGGGTGTACGACTAATATCGGCCGAACACAATTTTTCTATGCAACTTCATACGTGTTCGGCCATTATGGTCATGCTCTTTTTTTATTGTGCGGCCGTTTCGACCGTGCACAACAAGGAGTGTGCGGCCATGGATCTGGTCGAACACTTTCAACACAACAACATATTTGAAAGTAAAAACGAGAGTAAAAACAACATTTTAGCATATCAAACTCAATTTTTATGCAATTATTATACAATGTATTCAACAATTAGATATATACAATATTATCAATAGGGTGTGTTTAGTAAAAAGAAGATTTTAAATGGGGAATGAGATTTTGAATGCAAGCGGATATGATAGGGAAAAAATGAGGTGTCTCTAGTATTTTAATTGATTTTCAAATTTTAGTGTGGTGTGTATAACATAAACTGAGGTGTTGATAGTCCGCCCTTCTAAGAAAGGACAAATTGCAAAACATAACTTTTATTTTTATCGAATTTTCGATTTTTGAAGAATAGATAAAGGTGAGCAAAAATAGGTTAAAATCGAATCGAAATTTTAAATTTGATTTGATTTTTACTTATATAATTCGGTTTTAAAATATAAAAAATTCGATATGCGGTTCGATTTTAAAGGAAAAAAAATTGGTTGAATCGAATATTGATATTATATATAGAGTATTTTTATTTTATATATTTATAAATATTTAAGAGCTTACTACTTTATATACTAAATGACTAAACATAATAAACCAATGACAATCTCATAATTATTTTAGCACAATGTTATGTGTTTTGACTCCCACTGTTGCAATTTTTAATAAACGACTTGGGAGTACATGTCAACTCAAAGAGGAAATGTAACACAAATAATAAATCAAGAATGTACCAAGAAAGTACGTATAGCTAACGACGGTTAGTCTATTTTTTATTATGAAAGAAATGGTGCTAACTAGGTTTTAGACTTTTAGTACAAAGAAAGAGCCAGTTTAGATTGCTCATTGACATAAATCAACTATTGATTATTGTAATGCTATTTCTGAACCTATCAGCATAACAGTCATTTTCTATATTGCTAAAAAACTCAGTACATATAACAGTCATGATGATAGGCAAAAATTTGATGTGAATTTGAGTTCATGTGTTTTTTTTTAAGTATCACTTTTATGTATACAAAATGTCACAAAATGGTTGTGCATACAAAGTGTTGTTTTTTAAAAATTAAAATATTTTTAAATTATAACACTTCATATGCACAACTGTGACATTAACAAAAAAAAATATTTAACGTTGGGTTCACAAGAGACCTAACCTATAATGATACTCATCACTCATGTTTCTTGATATGTAAGCAAGCATATTACAAAATCCTTGGATTATGTCCAAATCACTTGGAATTTTTTACATTGAATGATGTAAGAATTGAGTGGACTTTTAATAGTTCCAGATTCTACTTAATTACGGAAGTTGCATAGTAGTTCATTAGTTCCTTGTATTTCAAGATTGAAGTTGTATATATAAATCACACCTAGGCCACAAGGAAACACAACAGATCCTCCAGAGATATATGAAAATGCAAATGTTCAGAATTTTGTGTCTCTCAGTACTTGCTCTATTAGTAGCATTCTCCAATGCTCAAACAAATACAACCTTTCAAGTTGGTGTCATTCTTGATGCTGATTCACTGGTGGGGCGCATCGGCCTTACCAGCTTGTCGCTATGTTTGTCGGATTTTTATACAGAAAATGCGAATTATTCAACTAGGCTTGTGCTTCATGTAAGGGACTCGAGAGGACAACTCACCGGTGCTGCAGCTAGTGGTATATATATTCTAACACTTCTAAACACCACAGCCACATACTACTGTGTTATCTTTTACTTGGCTGCGGCGTTTAGCATAGTAAACAAACTTTTTGCTCTTTGCCATCTTTGATCTTTGTGGTAGTAAATTTCTTAGAAGCTAAACTTCTTTGTATTTAAAGTTCATATCTTATGATCATAACTTTCTTGCACTTAAAGATCATAGCTTTATTCAAAGATTTACTACTTTATGGTACATATGGTAACTATTAACTTAAAGCCATGCAAATGCCTTTGCTTGATTTTTGGGAAAAAAATGTTATCACATGGTCATTCAAAATCTTGATTTTCTTGCATAGTTTTGTCTTCTCTGCACACAGAATGACTACTCGAGCTTGTGGAGGTAATACCTTAAATGGCTAGAATTTTTTTTGCTCTATTTAAGTTTGTCTTTTTTTTAATCTTGGATGTAGCTCTCAATCTGTTGAAGGACGTTGAAGTGGATGCAATAATCGGGCCTCAAACATCTGCACAGGCGAACTTTGTCATCGGTGTGGGAGACACAGCACAAGTACCAGTCATATCTTTCTCAGCAACAAGTCCTTCACTCCATTCTCAAACTCCCTACTTTGTTCAGACAGCTGTAAATGATGCTGCTCAAGTTGATGCTATAGCTGCCATATTTAACTACTTCCAATGGCATCAAGTTGTCTTCATATATGAGGATTCAAGTTATGGCAAAGACATAATTCCTTACCTCTCCAATGCATTCCAACAAGTCAATGCTCGAGTTTCCTACAGAAGCGTCATCCCTGCCTCAGCATCCGATGATTTCATTCTTCGTGAGCTGTACAACATGAAAACTATGCAGACACGCGTGTTTGTGGTGCATACTTCATTCACTCTGGCTTCCAAATTCTTTCCCAAAGTGAAAGAAGCTGATATGATGAGTGAAGGCTATGCATGGATCGTTACCAGTGGGGTGATGGATTTGTTTCATTCATTAGAGCCGCGTGTTGTCAGCTCCATGCAAGGTGTTGTCGGCGTGAAACCTCTGATTCCAGAATCAGAAGAAGTCAGATCCACTTCACAGAAGTGGAAGGAGAAGTTCTTACTTGATAATCCTAGTATGTCACAAGCTGAGATAAGCGCCTATGGCGTGTGGGCGTATGATACTTTATGGGCTCTGGCTATGGCTGCTGAAAGAGTTGGATTTAGGGAATCAAGTTATTTGCAGAACACAAGTGATGCTTCCAACTCTACAAGCATGTTCATCACTGGAACATCACAAACAGGCCCCAAACTTCATGAAGCAATTTTAAGGACTCAATTCCAAGGACTTGGAGGTAACTTTCGTCTAGTTAAAGGGCAACTAGAACCACCGTCTTTCCAGATAGTAAACGTCGCTGGAAACAGATTGAGAGAGGTTGGATTATGGACAGCGTCTACAAGTTCGAATGCGATGAGCTTTTCAGGTGAGAGATTGAAGGGTGTTATCTGGCCTGGAGAATCAACAGGTGCACCAAAGGGATGGGAGATTCCAGTTAGTGGGAAAAGGCTAAGAGTTGGAGTTCCAGCAAAAGCTAGTTTTCCAGAATTTGTGAATGTTCAAAAGGATCCTCAAACCAATGCTTCCAAGATTACTGGTTATTACATAGACTTGTTTGATTCAGTCATGGCCGCACTTCCTTACGCTGTTCGATACGAGTATGTCCCATTTGACATAATGGGTAACTACGATAATTTAGCGTACCAAGTCTTTACTGGGGTAAACCATGCTAAGACTTTGTGCTATATCTATCTATCTATGTATCCTAACATCTTTTTCTCATGTATATTATTGTTCTTGTGTTGCAGACCTTTGATGCTGCTGTCGGGGACATTACGCTCACAGCGAATCGATCACAGTACGTAGACTTCAGTCTTCCAATTGAAGATGGAGGAATCAACACAATACAGAAGAAACAATATTATGAGAATCCAAACAATTGGGATTTCTTCTTGAAACCTTTCAGTAAAGAACTGTGGTTAACTGCCATAGCCATTCTCATTTTTACAGGATTTGCTCTCTGGATTATTGAACATAGACTAAACGAATATTTCAGAGGAGAGCCTTGGGAGCACGTTGGCTTGATCTTTTACATTCCCCTCATGTCATTAGTATTTGCAAACAGTGAGTATCAATAAAAATGTGTCAAGTATCATTTTTGTTTTCTAATAACAACATATGCATGCAGGGGAAAGAATAGTGAGCAATTTTGCTCGAATCGTCGTAGTCTTTTGGATATTAACCGTGATGGTATTAGCCTCAAGCTACACAGCAAGCCTTTCTGCAACATTAACAGCACAGAGGCTTGCAAAACTTGATGATGTAAGTACCCTCATCAAAAATGGATTCAATGTTGGATGCAGGGAAGGCTCTTTCGTTTGTTCACAGTTGATAAATACGCATAAATTCGACAAAACCAAGGTTAAGGAATACAATTCCGCAGAGGTATGCGATGATGATTTGTCTAAGGGAGTCATAAAGGCCATGTTTGCTACTACACCATACACCAGGCTTTTCTTGTCCAAACACTGCAAGTACAGGAAAAATGTCTTACCTGATCTCAGTCAGGGCTTTGCGTTTGTTCTTCCCAAGGGCTCGCCTTTAGTTGCGGACGTCTCTCGTGCAATCGTTCAACTAACAGACAACGGAAGTATAAGAGCAATTAAGGGACGTTGGTTCAGTGTATCATGCAGTGAAGATGGAGTACAAGAATCTGATGATGCTGATCAAAAAAGTACTAGTATCACATTGAAGAGTTTCAAAATTCTATTTGCTATCACAGGAGGGATCACAACAACTTGCCTTATAGCATTTCTAGCATCCTATCTCTACAAAAACAGAGATTTTGTTCAGAGAATCTCCAACTCTGGCACTACCATTTGGTCCAAAATCCGAGCTGTGTGCAGGCATTTTGATCAGAGAGATCCCATATCATTCCGTTCTAGTAAAAGAGATAATTATGAAGACGGTGATCCAACTTCAACTCCACATCCACATCATCGGACTGTAGTTCCGATTTCATGTGAAGATTCGTCAATTGAAATCCAAGTCATTGGTTCGAATTCAGACACCTCAACTGCAGCTGCAGACGTGAACAAGTAAAAGAGATAATTATGATTCTTGTTTTCATTGCATTGTTGTAAAGAATGCTAAATATTCAAGAATGTATTTGCAATTCCCGAACAAAATCTGTTAAATTTAATGCAATAAAATTACTAATATCTAATTATCAGAAAGTTACTAATTAACCAACCTTGAAACTTTATACACTTTGGAACCACATATAATGCAAATGGGATATTGCACAGGGACGGTACATAATGAATATTCAAGTGCAGGATCCACCATCTATTTTACACACACCACGTCTCTCATACATGGTCTTTTAGTAGCCTCCATTCCAACAAAACTACCCATACGTGTACATATCAAACTCACATACTATATCTATCAAGAATTATGTACATTATTTAGATTGAAAATTTGATTAACAATATAATAGATGATCAAAATTTGATATACCTAGAGCAATGTAGCCAATAGTACCCTGAAGAAACAGGCTCATCCAAGAGCTTGGCAATGCTCTATCTCTGAATCGAGTAAATGTTCATCATGGAAAGGGTTATGCATGAAGGTTTTTAGGTAAGAGTGATTTTTTTGAAGTAAAAGTAAAAAGTGTTGGAACTAGGATTAAATGATAGAGGGTTTAAGAATGGGGTGTGTTTATAATATTTTTTTTTTTTGGAAGTACAAAGATCACATAGGCAAGAGAAATTGAAAGTTGTGCCTCTATGCTGTCGTCTAAATCTACTCCATTTCAATCACGAGAAATGGTAGAGAAACATCCTTGTTGGGCCAATAATTGTGCCCGCCTGATGGTAGCTCGTGGTGTATACTTGAATTTGCACACAACAAATTCTTTTGTAATTTCAATGATCCTCGCCACAATGCTACTTTCTGGTCCAAGGCCTCTATGCTTGCTATGACACATTCCAATTGCTTGTTTTGAGTCCGAGCGAATCTCCACCTTAAATATCAATAATTTTTTCGCCTCAAGTAGACCCCTTTCAATTGCACATAATTCTACTCCTAAAGCTCCCCGTTGTGGTGTGATTTTTTTAGTAAAAGATGAAATTGTAATGCCGTCTCGACATCTGATAATTCCCCCAATTCCATACTTTCTTTCTTCCTCATTACAAGCTCCATCCACTTCCACAATTACTTCACTATCTTGATCGTTC
This sequence comes from Galeopsis tetrahit, assembly GCA_963675135.1. Classification (NCBI taxonomy): domain Eukaryota; kingdom Viridiplantae; phylum Streptophyta; class Magnoliopsida; order Lamiales; family Lamiaceae; genus Galeopsis; species Galeopsis tetrahit. The sequence continues at coordinate 60,443,369 of OY776134.1, read as the reverse complement.
CTGTCTTCCTCTACCGTTCGATCTCCAAGCATGTCCCTACTATGAGATTCTTTCTGATTAGCACTTCTAAAGCTTTCTAAGTAAAAAAGAACCCTCTCTCATACGCTCTTATTAAATGGATTGTCAAAAGCACCCGATTCATGTAAAAGCCTACATCTTTCTCTCCATATTCCCCAAGCAATCATCAATATTTCCTCAAAACTTGATACACCAAATTCCTCCTTCAAATGGATCAAAACATGCCAAGTTGAAAGGTGTAAAAACTTTTTTAAAGAGCCCCATATTCCAAACTTCTTCCAAATCATACACACTTTCGAACATCCAAAAATTGCATGAATCGTACCTGGTTGTGACACCCCACAAAGCCCGCATACCCCTGAAGTTGGGATGTGTCTTGAAGATAGGTTTCCCTCAGTAGCAATAGAATCCAGGCACAATTTCCATCCGAGATTTTGATCTTTGGTGGAATTTTGAGCATCCACAATCCATTCCACCACCCCTGCTTAATCTCTGGCCTAGACCCCGAAGCGTTGTCAAGGTTTCTATTTCTACTTTCAGAAACCAGCTTATAGCCTGTCTTAACAGTGTATTTACCACTGGGAGTGTAAGGCTAAAATCGTGTGTCTTCCTCATCCTTTCCCCCAATAGCCGTGCGAATGATACCTTCCGCTTCAAAGGGATAAAAAGCCAAACGTATAAGATTTTCATTTCATTCTATGTCTTTTGTTAAGAATCTTGTAATATCTGTCCCAGAGGCAATTTTAGAATTAATCCTTCCTTCACGTAAGCCAAGAACCCATGCATGCTTGTGTAATTTGATGATACTCCCGTTGCCTAGCATCCACCTAATTCCTTGCTCGATGATACCTCGACTCGAACATAAATAGCGCCATGTAAAGGTAATGTCCGAATGCTTGAAATATCTTGCCTTAAAGACTTTAGCCACCAAAGAATTTGGGTATTCAATCATTCTCCAAAAAATTTTAGCCAGAACAGCTTGATTAAAGAGTTGCATTTTCCTGAAACCCAAGCCCCCTTCACATTTGGGCTTGCATAACTTGTCCCACTTATGCCAATGCATTTTGGAGCGGCCATCTTTCATGCCCCACCAGAAATCCGCCATCATTGATTTCATTTTATTACAGATTTGGATTGGTAATTTAAAGCATGTCATTGCGTAAGTTGGAATCGCTTGTAATACAACTTTAATGAGAACCTCCTTGCCCCCCTCCGAGAACTCTCTATTTTTCCAGTTGCTTATCTTCTGCTTCATCCTATCCAGCAAATAGGCGAACTGCATCCTTTTCCCTTTCAAGGAGAAAGTTGGCAATCCCAAATAGACTTGATGACCTTGCGCTGAACTAACATTGAGAAGATTTCTGATTTCATTCTTGTGAACCACCTCTGTATTTGGGCTGAACATAACCTTTGACTTGTCAAAATTTATCATTTGTCCCGACGCTTCCTCATAATCCTTAAGTGTCCTTTTCAAGGCCATACCATTTTTCTTAGTAGCCTTGAAAAAAATGATGCTGTCGTTCGCAAATAAAAGGTGCGTTATCATCGGGGCCCCTCTGGCCACTCTGATTCCTTCTAATCTTCCTTCCAAAACTTTGCTCTTAATGCTTGAAGATAAGCCTTGAGCACACAACACAAACAGAAAAGGTGACAACGGATCACCCTGACGAATCCCTCTTGAAGGTTTAACTTTGCCCATAACCACTCCATTAATTCTGAAAGAATAATTGACTGTAGAAACACACCTCAGAATAAGGTTAGTCACCTTGCTTGAGAAACCCAATTTTATCATTTGCGATTGCAAGAAAGGACATTCGATTCTGTCGTAAACTTTACTCATATCGAGCTTCAGTGCTGCAAAACCAATTTTACTTCTATTATTCCTGAGCCAATGCATAATTTTTTTAGAGGTTTACAAGATCAAAGTTAAATGTCAATACAATTCAAGCTCAAAACTAATGATCTTGCAGTTCTTTTCTCATTCGGTTCTTATGCCCCGAACACTCATCTTTCTTTGTCTGAATGAATCTCCATCTATTGGACCTCCCACAATCATCTGGATCATGCCCCGTTTTGAGACCTGGGGTGATTGGTCCTCAGTTTCTACTTGAGGCTCTCTCCTCTTATCATCAGGTTCTTTTCTTTTTTGCCCTCGAGGGCCTTGCGTGTCTTTATATATGAACTCTTTCAAATGACCTACTTGAATCATTCTCTCAATTTCATCTTTCAAATGAAAACAGTTGTTGGTGTCATGTCCATACTCATTATGGAAGCGACAAAACTTATCAAACTTGGCCCTCTAGGGCCCTTTGGATCTCAAGTAGGGGAACTTCATCTCTGGATGATCTCCCGCGACTTCCAGCACCTCAGTAGGTTCTATCTTCAAAGGTGTGTACTTCTTGAACCTCCTTCTAGGTCCTAGCCGCCCACCTCCAGAACCTCCAGCGTCTTTAAGTGGGTCAGGGTTAGGTCTCTTTGATACTGTATCTTTCTTCTTGTCCCATGCGGAGGACTTCATCTTAGATCTCTTGGCTTTTTTCACTTCTTCCACAAAGTCAAGTATTTTTCAGCTCTGTGCAGCAACTCGTCAAAATTCTGCACTGATTTCTTTGCTAAGGAGGAGAAGAAATCTCCGTCTGGGAGCCCATTAGTGAGGGCATTGATCTTTACTTCCTGAGAGGTTGTAGAGACCCCATGGACTGCTTGGTTAAACCTTTTCAAAAAGGCTCTCAAGCTCTCACTTTCTTGTTGTCTCAGGTTGAACAAGGTCAACGTTGCTCGGGGCTATCGCCTGACACTGGCAAATTGGTGCAAGAACAACTCGTAAACTCTGTCCAAGAGTTGATGGAATCTGGCCCCAACTGGGTGAACCACTGCTGGGCAGCTTTGGCTAGAGTCGTCAGAAAGACTCTACATTTCACACCATCCCCATATCGATGTAGGAGAGCCACATTCTCGAATCGCACCAAGTGCTCATACGGGTCCGAAGTTCCATCGTATTCAAAATTCAAAGGTTTGAAATTAGATGACAATTTATCATGAAGTATATCACTAGAAAATTGTCAAACAGTAATAGGTAGTGATTTACTTACACGGTCAGTCATTCGCTTTTGCATGGCCTTCATTTCTTTCTGCAAGGCTGACTTGGTTCGTATTTTTGCTCTTTTTAGCACAACAATAACAATCCCCACAAGCGTATGGGTTCGTTATAGTTGAGGAAGTATACGACCTAGTAGATTTTCGTTCCAAGGACCTAGAGAGAGCATGAAGCCCCAAAACTATGAGTCAAAATGGTGTTATAGGAGCTAAACGGAAGAATTAACAAATAACAACTAAGAAAATAACAACTAAACTAACTCTCAAAGATGAAAGTGCAAGTGGAAGAATTGCTTCGGGTGTTTTCCTTATGTGGGATCACTAATGAATTAACGAACTAATCAGTAATCACAATAATTAAACCTAATGTCTTGAATTATGCTAAAGGCTATCACATATATGTGTAGACCAATCCCTTGTGAGGCTTAGGTGAACACGTGCATTAATTAGCAATTATATAGTCTAATTAATACCATAAGCTCCTAAGATAGTGTCTCATAAACACGTTCAACACGGTTACTAATGTTTATTAGACGCCCTCCCACTAATCTAATAGACGACCTCTAATCGACTAGTGTCTAGTGTCGTCGATGTAAGCAATCAACCCCCGGTCGGTGTAGCTAATTACTATGTTAATTCTAATCGATTAATTCAAGCTCACACACACATTCTTAATCATGCAACCCAATACGGTCGTTGAAGTCGACAAAATCAACAATGCTAGCTAATAGGGTGAATTAATCAATTGAATCATGTAAAACACAATACTAGAAACAATTAAAATCAAGACATAGGTTAATTAAGCAATTAATTCATAAATCCACTAATTACCCTCATAATTCCAACATCCAAAGCAATAAAAGATTACCTCATATCTAAATTAACCATTAGAATAAAACTCATTGAAATTAAACTACAAAACATTAAAAATTGAAATTACCAAAACAATATTGAAATAAAGGAAATATGTCTTCAAATTCTTCAATCTCATAATAACATGAAACACTAAATTAAAATCTATCTAAGAAATTAAAGAACAAGTTAAACTAATCTATTGAGTTGAGTGGAGTGTTTGGAGGAGAAGAGGGTTTCTCCCCAAATTGATCGGTGCCTCTGTTCCCCAATTTCTCTCTGCGTGTGTTTCCCACTTTCCCCTCCTCCGCGTGTATTGGCCGACCGAATAAATCTTGAATGGATCCAATTAAGATCAAAATGGGCTGCTCACTTATCAAATGATGGAGATGGGCCCAATTTCATTTCTCACGCCGCATTACTTTACAAATCAAATGGGCCTAGCTTTTTAATTGATGACAGCTGCCATATGGAATGAATAGACGTGGCCTCTCAAATTAAGGCGTTGGCTATATACCCCTCCAGCCTTGTTAAGTATACTCCCCCATCCAATTTATTAATTTAATAATAAAGTTAAATACCTATTTTACCCCCTCTATTAATTTGAGGCAGATAGATACACCTTCTCTTTTCTATTACATGATCTCTACTACTGTTGGCTTTTCTTGCATACTACAAAAAATACCAAAAAAAAAATACAATTCCAAAACCCCTCCCCAAAAAAAGCTCACGCTGGGTAGAACAAAAAACTCACACTCATGTTGTTGTCGTCTCTCCAAGGTCAAGGGTGGAACATAATGGTTAAAAAACGTGAAAAAAGTTATAAATACGTGAGTTCTTTTTTCTTATGTTTTATTTTTGTTTAATTTTTGAAATGTGGGCGTAAAAATCAAGGGTTTTAGGGTTTCTTGTTATTATTTTTAGCTTCTTGCATGTTTTTTGATATTTTATGACTTAAACTGAGATGAAAATGGTGTGTGGTTATTTTCGCACGTTTGGCTATGGCGCTTTTGTCCGTTCAAAATTTTCGACCCTGGTTGGTCGACGGGAAAGCTTATGGTCGACATGACGATGTTGATGAAGTTATGTTTCGTCGACCAACCTATGCTGAAAGTTTATTTACACATATAATCATATCGTGCAATTTTCATCAACTAGTAACCGACAGAAAGTCGTTTGGTCAACAAAGTGTTGTCGACCAAACCGTATTTGGTCGATTATACCCTCTTGAAAAAGTGAATAACAATTTTTTTTCCAGAATTTGTCGGACGATTCAAACAACGATCCGGAATATGTTGAGGAAACAAATGTATTCAACGATGATACTGTTGTTGATGAGGAAATCGAAGATCCAATGTCTGGTGAAGAAAATCAAGGTAAAAAGGCTCCGGGTAATGAAATTGTGATGGACTATACGAACGTCTTCACAAATGGAAATTATTTTGCAAGTCGGGAGGCCCTTCAAGAGTGTGTACGTGTTGTATCTAGAGAACACAATGTGGTGATTATTGTGAAGCGTTCCGATAATGAGAAATTTTCAAAATTGCAAAACGTCTAGGACAAAACTTGGCTCAAGTGGAACATAAAATCTTACTATCCATAATTCTAAATATGTTCATTCACCGAAGCTAAATTTGGTGATTGAGTTGACACATGGAGTTAATATTTTGGTTAAAGAGTTTGTAAGGGAGCCAACCATCCAATAGCTTTAACAAGCCTCTTGAACTTGAGATTTGTAAAATATTAAAAAGTTATGAGGAATCATTAGTCATTACCATGAATGATATTATAGGACCTGTGAAGTTGTAATCATTATCCATATATAAAAGTTTATGTTGTGTACTTCTATATAAATTTTTATAGAGATTTTTTCATGTCTTTTGGAACAACATCATACATGATAAAGCAATGTTGATAAATAGTGAAGGAAGTAAAAGTTATGATACTTGTCTTGGAAAAAAATATGAAAGAATGACTTCAAGTCGGGTAATGTGTGTGGTGTGTGTGTTTTTTATCTTGTTTTCACTCTTTCCATGGAATACACTCCTCTTGAATAGAAGGAGGGTTTTCTTGTGTGAGAGCCTCCACATTTCTCTTTCGATTAGAGGCCGTTGGCCTAGCTCACTTATACTCTGCAAAAAAAAAAAGATGAAAACAATTTAGTCGACAATAAATAATTTTGAAGGGAAATAAACAAAACTATACTATTTTCAACACATACATGCCAACAAAAGATGTTTCAGTCGACAATCATGTGTCGACGGAATTAGGTTCCACCGACATCTTGTTATTGACCAAAAGACTTTCTGTCGGTTACTAGTTGATGAAAATTGCACAATATGATTATATGTGTAAATAAACTTTCAGCATAGGTTGGTCGACGAAACATAACTTCATCAACATCGTCATGTCGACCATAAGCTTTCCCGTCGACCAACCAGGGTCAAAAATTTTGAACGGACAAAAACGCCATAGCCAAACGCGCGAAAATAACCACACACCATTTTCATCTCAGTTTAAATCATAAAATACCAAAAAACATGCAAGAACCTAAAAATATTAACAAAAAATCATAAACCCTTGATTTTTATGCCTACATTTCAAAATTTAAACAAAAATAAAACATAAGAAAAAGAACTCACGTATTTATAGCTTCCTTCACATTTTTTAACCATTATGTTCCACCCTTGACCTTGGAGTGACGACAACAATATGAGTGTGAGTTTTTTGTTCTACCCAGCGTGAGGTTTTTTTGGGAAGAGTTTTGAAGTTGTATTTTTTTTTTTGGTAATCTTTGTAGGGGGTGTATCTATCTGCCTAAAATTAAATTTTATTATTAAATTAATAAATTGGATGGGGGGAGTATACTTAACAAGGCTGGAGGGGTATATAGCCAAAGCCCAAATTAATTAGTGTAAAAATGAGAAGGGCGTAATTAAGTGGCTGCAAAAATTAATTTCAAACTCAAATAATTTTAACTTCCAATTTCTCTTGTCTCGGACTCTAACTCGTCTCACTCCTTCAATTAACTTCATAAAATAAATGAGGCGTGTTTTGCTCTAAAAACGCTATTTTTCCTATAAAAATAGCAAAAAACACCCTTTCTCCAAATCAATTGCAATTAGTCAATTTAGTGTAAATAATGCAACAAATCCTATCAAATTAAGTAAAATAAATCCATGAATTTCAAGCAATTTTCACACTAATCAAAGGCCTCAAGTTTATCAGTCACATCCCCTGGATAAGTGTCATCAGTGATTTCTTCCACCTCACGGTTTTCAGTTCTCTCAATAACTGAATTCAGATTTCCTCTACCGTTTCGATCAAGAGGACTTTTCTCGGCCCAAGAGGGTTGTTTCTCTTCTCTTTCAGTCTGGCCTCCCAGATCTTTAGAGGGGGTTTGGGATGACACGGGTACTCGTTCAGGTCTTCGAGGACCGTCAACATCAATTGCTCGTGGAGGAATCACAGGTTCCCTTCGAGCTGCTAAGGCATTCTCCACCGCTTTAGCCACCATGGCATCAAGCTGCTTCATAGTAAGAGTAGCCAGCCCTCTCAGCACCTGTAGGTTCAAGGTGTACTCGATCATTTACTTCATTCACAGGAATTGACGAGGTTCCAGCCACGTCCTCCACTCTACTAAGGACAATATCACCAACCCCTCCCGACATCATTGACGTTCCTACAAGCACAATGGGTAGGGCCAACGTCAATGGTGTACCCCGACCTATAGTTGGTCTCGAACTTGCTGAAAAGATCGGGGGAAAAGGAATGGACAAAGGCTCTTTTCCCATATTCAGTAATGTACCACTCGATGGGGGCAACGACAGCGTAGATGATGAGCCTCCCCTTCCCATCGGTGTACTCGTCTACGGTGGAACAACTGATAATGGTGTTTCATTTTCATCTTTCGCTTGTATGGGATTATCATGTTCTCTTCCCATACTTAGGTATTCTTCAGATCAAATCACGATCAATCAAAACAAGGATCTCACACCTTAACTTCGATTTCCCACAGACGGCGCCAGTTGATGTGTCGGGTTTGAACGCTCAACAATTTACCAAAACGCTCTTGGGTCACCGGTGGTAAATGACTCGTTACAGGACTGCCATGTAGCTCACGGTACTCCGTAAAACCTGCAAAACACGCCGGAGGGATCTCTGGTGCGGGGACTCCACCGCTCAAGTTAGAGAACTGGCGATCACCAAGATAAATATGTTCGAAGAACAGTCAACCAGAGTTAAAACCGTTCTCCACGCCTTTTCCCTCCAGGCTCAAAAAGGTCGAGAAAGATACCAAGGATCAACAATTAATCAATGTCTTTCGAATGGTTGAGATCAATATACCATTAGTTGAGCTGAAAAAGAAAATTTTTGATATATGCCAAATTATTGAACGAGCTTTACACCGACAAACAATGAATATTTTGGAATGAGAACTTGATTGGAGAGAACATTGTTTCACAATGTAGATATGTCAAAATTTGATGTGACCCAAAAATAATTTTTTTAACTAACCCACTAATGTAGTAGAGTAAGTAAAGGTCGAATCCACAGGGAACAGTGAAACTCAATTGAAATATTTCATGTTATGAAAGCAATAAAATGGGGGGAGTTTGGTTGGTTGACTAACTAACTACTAAAAAATATGAAGCAATAAAAATAAATATGAATCAAATATTAAGAACGGTCTAGCCCTCAAAATTGTTTTCACTTAATTAATTGTACAAATTTAAGTAATGAACCCAATAATCTCAATCTTATCCCTAAAATCAAACTAGATTGAATTGTTTCTTATGTTTAATTAATCCGAAAGTACGACTCCCAATTAATCTATTCCTACGAATAACCTCAAAACATGTATTCAAGGTTCAACTTGAAAAACGTATTAACGAATCAAAACAATATAATAAACTAGAATATGAATACGAGACGCTCGTTTCATACAACCTAGACGTTATTATCCCTAACGACATCCACAATAATATAACAATTACGAATTATAAATTGTAAATTAACTAGAATTGATAACAAATAAACTCGGATGACCAATACTAATAAATCTATTAATCAAAACATGTTTCGAATAAAATGAAATAATAACGAAATCGAAATATGAATTGATATAAACTGTTAATCAATTAATTAAAAAAACATAAATCTATCGAAAGTTCATATTCTCGAACTAGAAAATAGTTTAGAATCGGCAATAGCAAAATTGAACCCATTGTTTCCCACTGTCTGATGCCTGCTTCTCGCTAATCCTCCTTCCATACTGACGGCTGCTGTTTGATTAAGGGCTCCCACTTTTCAAATTGGTTCTCCAGCCCATTTCACTAAGCCCACCTTGATTCCAGGATGGTTGTTGCGCCCCTAATTGGGCCATTAATTCATGTCATGGCCTATTGGGTCCTTTATTAATGTTGGGTCAATTTCTCCGCACACAAGCCCGTCAATATACTTTTAATACGTTACATTGAAATCACGTAAAAAAAAAATTATGAAAATGATGCATAGAGTATTTATAGAGGTACTTTGAGGAAAGGGATAACCGTCTCCCCCATTCTCTCCATTCAACTACTCATCCCGAGTTCCAAGGGAGCTGACGAAGTCTCCCTTCAGTCTGGCCGGCAAGGCCTCAGGCCCATCTGGCCCAGTCAAACCATTATCTCTTAGTGGGAAACAATCCCACAATTTTCTTTATGGACCATTCAGCTCCGATAATTTAGGGGCAAGTTAAGGATTCCTCATGGGCCATGATTTGAACGGTCTTGTATGGTTGGGCTTAGGCCCGATTCTTGATAAATCTGTGCAAAACGTGGGTCTGGACCTCTTATTAGGTCCTGGGCCTTGAGGCCCAGGGGAGGTCACAACCCATATAATATGATCCACAATCAGGGTATCAACTAACACGGGCCCTACTTATCATAATATGGGCTTTAATCACATAATTTACACATAATTAAATGAATAAATTGACGAATAACATCTTCCCTTATATACTAATTCTGAATGCTGACGTGTTTCTTTAAAAGCTTTCTTTTCAAAAACTCTTAATTCCTGTAATTTTGATTTTTTTTTTAAATATTTTTTTCTTTCCTATTTTTTCTCTGTATTTCTTATCCATTCTCTCTCCTCTTAGTGGGTGTTTGCAAGCAGTATTTGCTTAAAAGCACTTCTTTTTTAAAATATAATCACTTTTGGAGTGTTTGACAACACAACTAAGTGATTAAATTAAGTAGTTTAAAGTGATTTTAGTGAAACACCCCTCCACCCACTTTTAATAGCTTCTATGTGCTTCTCATCATTGTAGTAACCAATTTTACATTTTTGCCCTCACAATTTAAATAATATTTTTTCTTTACCCATTACTTATTCAAATGTAATAAGGGTATTTTTGTAAAATTATAAAGAAGTTATTTGTTTTGCAAACATCACAACATATACAAAATTGATTAAAAGTGCTTATTTTAAAATTTTAAAAGTTAAAACACTATCCACTTTCAAATTTGGGATTATATTTTTTTTAGTCCCTTAAGTTACCACAATTTTGAATTTAGTCCATCAGGTTACCACTTTTTGAATTTAGTCCATTAAGTTTCGATTTATTTTGATTTTGGTCCAGTTACCTGCTACCGCATGTTTAACAAGTCATTTTTTTAAAACACACCCAATAAAATGTTATTCACACCCCAAATGTTAAACACACCACACTAAAATTTAAAAACCATTTTTTATTACTATACACACCCCCAACTATTTCCTATTTAATAAATTGCCAAAAAATAATTAAATTAAAAAAATAAGAATTTAAATTATTATGAAAAATATAAATAAAACCTCTAAAAAAATTGTCTAAATCTTCAAAAATTAAACAAAGCTAAAAAAAATTAATTAATTTAACTAGTTTTGAAAATTTAGTTGATTTTCTACTATTTTAAAATTTTATTTACCCTTATTTTCGACCTTTTTTATAGAAGTTAAAACGCAAATAAAACATTAATAAAGCAATGGAGTTTTAAATTTTTTTATTTAATTTTTTTTTAAATATTTATTTTATATTAACAAAACCTACTAACACCCCATAAAGTTTATATACACTCCAAACGTTAAACATAAAAATTCAAAAATCAAATATAGTTAAATAAAATCATAAACATATTTAATAAATTGTCAAAAATAATTTATTTATAAAAGTAATAATTCAAATTAATATGAAAAATATAAATAAAACCTATAAAAAATACATAAATCTTTAAAATTTTAATAAAGCTAAAAAATTAATTAATTTAATTATTTTTAAAATTTTAGTTGATTTTTAATACTTTTAAAGATTTTTTTATTTAATTTAATAATCTTTTCAAGATGATATTTTTTAAATTTATTAAAAATCTTCAAAAATAGTAAAAAAATCAATTAAATCTTTAAAACTAATTAAATTAATTAATGTTTTTAGCTTTGTTTAATTTTTTAAGATTTTAGTGATTTTTTATAGGTTTTATTTATATTTTTCACATTAGTTTGAATTCTTATTTTTTTAATAAAATTATTTTTAACAATTTATTAAATATGTTTATAATTTTATTTAACTATATTTAATTTTTGAATTTTTATGTTTAACGTTTGAAGCGTATATAAAATTTATGGGGTGTTAGCTAGGTTTAGTTAATATAAAAGAAATATTTATAAAAAAATAAAATAAAAAAATTTAAAACTCCATTGCTTTATTAATGTTTTATTTGCGTTTTAACTTCTATAAAAAAACGTCGAAAATAAGGCTAAATAAAATTTAAAAATAGTATAAAATCAACTAAAATTTCAAAACTAATTAAATTAATTAATTTTTTTTTTTAGCTTTATTTAATTTATAAAGATTTATGCGATTTTTTTGTAGGGTTTATTTATATTTAAATATTAATTTAAATTCTTGTTTTTTTAATTTAATTATTTTTTACAATTTATTAAATAGGAAATAGTTGGGGGTGTGTATAGTAATAAAAATTTATTTTTAAATTTTAGTGTGGTGTGTTTAACATTTTGGGTGTATATAACATTTTATAGGGTGTGTTTTGAAAAATGACTTGTTAAACCTGCTGTAGCAGGTAACTGGACCAAAATCAAAATAAATCAAAATTTAATGGACTAAATTCAAAAAGTGGTAACCTGATGGACTAAATTCAAAATTGTGGTAACTTAGTGGACTAAAAAAAATATAATCCCTTGTATATATATATAAACATACAATCGATTATATATGCAAATGCATAAGGGAGATTGAAAAATAAATAATGAGAAAAACATGATTACAAATGGAATCGTACTACCTCTGTCATGTAATATTTTGTTCACTTCTTTTTATACATGTTTTTAAAAAAATTATATTTTAATTATAAAAAATATATATGAGATAACGAGTAAAGAATATTGTTGGTACATACTCAATCTTGTTAACGGAAATGATATAGAGTCCACCAATTGTGCCCACCAGCTTTGTCCACCGCCTATGTGTATGTGTGACATTACCACGTCAATAAATTCTTATTTATATTTAATTTAAACTTAATCTAATATCAATATTTTATTTTTTTATCCATATCAATATTTTAAAAAATCTTTTTTTATATTTAATTTAATATTATCTCTATCAAATTACACTAACTAATGCCATCAATCTTTTCTCAAATCTTTCCATCACCATTAATGGCACACAGCTGTAGGACATTTCTCAAATCTTTCCATCTGGCACAAAGCAGTAGGACATGCAGTGTTTGCAGTCGAAGCGGTCATGATAAACGAACCTGTTCCACTCTAGACCCTAAGAAGTACGCTTTTTTTTTTACTTTTTTTTAAGCTAACACAGTCATGATTGGTAATAGGTCACAAGTAGAAGAACAATGTACGCAAGGGAACTAATGAACAAGTATCAACTTTTACGGGAGCATCTTACACATTACCATCAATTTTTTAGGTCTACTGAGTTTTTTTATTATTTGTGTTTCTTTTGCATGTTGCTGAATTTTTATATTTCTATTTTTGTTATGACAATGAGATTGTTTTTTATTTTCTTTAATTTTTTTTGTGGAGAAAAATTAATGGTGATGGAAAGATTTGAGAAAAGATTGATGACGTTAGTTAGCGTAATTTGATAGAGATAATATTAAATTAAATATAAAAAAAGATTTTTTAAAATATTTATATGGATAAAAAAATAAAATATTGATATTAGATTAAGTTTAAATTAAATATAAATAAGAATTTATTGACGTGGCACAATTGATGGGCTCTATATCATTTCCGATTTTGTTAATAAATTAAAAAAAATTAAAAGTTAATTATTTAAATAGAGCAAACATATATTTTGTGAACCAAAAAATTGATTTGAGCAAAATTTTCCGAGGGAGTATAAAAGATCTAAATGTTGGATCATGCTTAGAAAAGAATGGATTGAGATTAATACTTATTCAAGGTAAAAGGTGGAGATTCATATTTATTCAAGAATGATTAGAATTGCAGAATTTAAAAAAAGAGATATGGTTTTGTCACATAAGTTTTTACCTTGCCACACAAGTTTCCAAGACTTTAGTATAATATTATAGATGTTCCTAATTCTAATTATATATATATTGCACTATTTTAATCTTGATAGGGTTTGCTCGATCGATCTTATATGTTTTTAATGAATACTCCTAGTAAAGACTTGGGGTGTGTCAATCTAACGACTTTAGTAGTAGTATTCCTTTATAACACAAATAATAAATAAAGAATGTACGTAGCTAACGACGGTTAATCTATTTTTTATTAGGAAAGAAATGGTGCTAACTAGGCTTTAATTAGACTTTTAGTACTAAGAAATAGCCAGTTTAGTAGATTGCTCATTGACATAATTCAACTAGTGATTATTGTAATGCTATTTATGAACCTATATGTACAAGAACGGAGCCAGGCCCTGAGGGGCCCAGTAACCTCCCACCACTTTTTTTTTTTTATATATGCTATTTTTTTTTTTAAAATAATTATATATGTATTAGTATTTTGGTAATTATTTTTATTATATATAAATAAAATTATTATTTTCATTTTAAGACATACATATTAAGTTTAGACGGAACAAAAAATGAATGCTTACCTATAAAGTTTAGAAGGAATAATTTTTTTTCTCTTTTTCATGTATTTTCTTCTTAAATTTATTTCATACTTAAAATTTTTTTTTTTTTTAATAGATCGAGTCAATAGATTGATGGTGTGTTTGAGATTATTGTCTAAAATTTTGCTAAACTCACAAAAATATCCTTAAAATTGAACAATATTATTGATGTTTTTTTTAAATAGTGTTATAAATTTTTTGTAGATTTATATTTAAAAGTATTACTCCATATTGTTTCACTTCATGATTAAATTATAACTAAAGAAAGAAAATGATTTTAAAAAATTTTAACGGTATTAATAATTAAGCAATTTTTAAATTGTTTCGCTTCATTTTAAGTGGAAACTACCAAAACTTCTTATACAAATCGGGCCCTCCAATCATAATTTTCTGGCTCCGTCACTGTATATATATTCCTCATATTGAGCAACAGATAAGAATAGCGGTCATTTTCTGTATTGCTAAAAAAACTCAATACATAACCATCGTGATGATGAAAAAAATTTATGTGAATTCGACGTGATTTTTTTTAAGTATCACTTTTATGTATCCAAAGTGTCGTAAAACGGTTGTACATACGAAATATAATTGTTGTGCATACAAAGTGTTACTATTATTTAAAAAATTAAAAGATATACTTTATATGCACAATGGAGCAATTAACAAAAAAAAAAAAACTTATAACTTGGTTCACAAAAGACCTACCCTATAATGATACTCATCACTCATGTTTCTTGATATGTAAAACACGCATCTTACAAAATCCTTGGATTATGTCTAAAAACCTTGAATCCTTGGAATTTTTTAGATTGAATGATGTAAGAATTGAGTGGACTTTTAATAGTTCAAGATTCTACTTACGGAAGTTGCTTAGTAGTTCATTAGTTTCTTGTATTTGCCTTGTATTTCAAGATTGAAGTTGTATATATAAATCACACACATAGGCCACAAGGAAACACAAAGCAGATCCTCCAGAGATATATTATGATGCAAATGTTCAGAATTCTGTGCCTCTCACTAGTTGCTCTATTAGTAGCATTCTCCAATGCTCAAACTAATACAAGCTTTCAAGTTGGTGTCATTCTTGATGCTAATTCACTGGTGGGGCGCATCGGCCTCACCAGCTTGTCACTAAGTCTGTCGGATTTTTATACGGAAAATTCGAATTATTCAACTAGGCTTGTGCTTCATGTAAGGGACTCGAGAGGACAACTCACCGGTGCTGCAGCTAGTGGTATATATATACTTATATTTTACTTAACACTTCTAAACACTACTGTGTTATCTTTTACTTCTTTGTAAAGCTAAACTTCTTTGTATTTAAAGTTCATATCTTATGATCATAACTTTCTTGCACGCAAAGATCATAGCTTTATTCAAAGATTTACTACTATGTGGTACAGATGGTAATTGGTAACTAAACTAGCTATTAACTTAATTAAGCCATGCAAATGCCTTTGCTTGATTTTTGGGAGAAAAATGTTATCACATGGTCATTCAAAATCTTGATTTTCTTGCATAGTTTTGTCTTCTCTGCACACAGAATGTTGAGACATAGGAAGGGAATGGCTATAATTGTTTTGCTCTATTTAAGATTCGCGTTTATTAATCTTGGATGTAGCTCTCAATCTGTTGAAGGACGTTGAAGTGGATGCAATAATCGGGCCTCAAACATCTGCACAGGCGAACTTTGTCATCAGTCTGGGCGACACAGCAAAAGTACCAGTCATATCTTTCTCAGCAACAAGTCCTTCACTCCATTCTCAAACTCCCTACTTTGTTCAGACAGCTGTAAATGATGCTGCTCAAGTTGATGCTATAGCTGCCATATTTAACTACTTCCAATGGCATCAAGTTGTCTTCATATATGAGGATTCAAGTTATGGCAAAGACATAATTCCTTACCTCTCCAATGCATTCCAACAAGTCAATGCTCGAGTTTCCTACAGAAGCGTCATCCCTGTCTCAGCATCTGACGATTTCATTCTTCGTGAGCTGTACAAGATGAAAACTATGCAGACGCGCGTGTTTGTGGTGCATACTTCTTTCGCTCTGGCTTCCAAATTCTTCCCCAAAGTGAAAGAAGCTGATATGATGAGTGAAGGCTATGCATGGATCATTACCAGTGGGGTGATGGATTTGTTTCATTCATTAGAGTCGCGTGTTGTCAACTCCATGCAAGGTGTTGTTGGCGTGAAACCTCTGATTCCAGAATCAAAAGAAATCAGATCCACTTCTGTGAAGTGGAAGGAGAAGTTCTTACTTGATAATCCTAATATGTCACAAGTTGAGATAAGCGCCTATGGCGTGTGGGCGTACGATACTTTATGGGCTCTAGCTCTGGCTGCTGAAAGAGTTGGATTTAGGGAATCAAGTTCTTTGCAGAACACAAGTGATGCTTCTAACTCTACAAGCATGTTCATCACTGGAACATCACAAACAGGCCCCAAACTTCATGATGCAATTTTAAGGACTCAATTTCAAGGACTTGGAGGGAACTTTCGTCTAGTTAACGGGCAGCTAGAACCATCATCTTTCCAGATAATGAACGTCGCTGGAAACAGATTGAGAGAGGTTGGATTATGGACGCAGTCTACAAGTTCGACTGCGATGGACTTTTCAGGTGAGAGATTGAAGGGCGTTATCTGGCCTGGAGAATCAACAAGTGCACCAAAGGGATGGGAAATTCCAGTTACTGGGAAAAAGCTGAGAGTTGGAGTTCCATTAAAAGCTAGTTTTCCAGAATTTGTGGATGTTCAAAAGGATCCTCAAACCAATGCTACCAAAATTACTGGTTATTACATAGACTTGTTTGATTCTGTCATGGCTGCACTTCCTTATGCTGTCAGATACGAGTATGTCCCGTTTGACATAATGGGTAGCTACGATAATTTAGCGTATCAAGTCTTTACTGGGGTAAACCATACTAAGACTCCGTTCTATATCTATCTATGTATCGATCCTAACATCTTCTTCTCATGTATGTTTTGGTTCTTGTGTTTCAGGCCTTTGATGCTGCTGTTGGGGACATTACTCTCACAGCGAATCGATCACAGTATGTAGACTTCAGTCTCCCAATTGAAGATGGAGGAATCAACATGATACAGAAGAAAAAGTATTATGAGGATCCAAATAATTGGAAGTTCTTCTTGAAGCCTTTCAGTAAAGAATTATGGTTAACTGCCATAGCCCTTCTCATTTTTACAGGATTTGCTCTCTGGATTATTGAACATAGACTAAATGAATATTTCAGAGGCCAGCCTTGGGAGCACGCTGGCTTGATCTTTTACGTTCCCCTCATGTCATTAGTATTTGCAAACAGTGAGTATCCATAGTTCATCAATAAGAATATATGCACATATGTATCATTTTTGTTTTCTAACAACATATGCATGCAGGGGAAAAAATAGTGAGCAATTTTGCTCGAATCGTTGTAGTCTTTTGGATATTAACAGTGATGGTATTAGCCTCAAGCTACACAGCCAGCCTTTCTGCAACATTAACAGCACAGAGGCTTGCAAAACTTGATGATGTAAGTACCCTTGTCAAAAATGGATTCAATGTTGGATGCAGGGAAGGCTCTTTCGTTTGTTCACAGTTGATAAATACGCATAAATTCGACAAAACCAAGATTAAGGAATACGATTCCGCAGAGGAATGTGATGCTGATTTGTCTAAAGGAGTCATAAAAGCCATGTTTGCTACTACACCATACACCAGGCTTTTCATGTCCAAATACTGCAAGTACAGGAACGATGTCTTAACTGATCTCACTGAGGGTTTTGCGTTTGTTTTTCCCAAGGGCTCCCCTTTAGTTGCGGATGTCTCTCGTGCAATCGTTCAACTAACAGACAGCGGAAGTATAACAGCGATTAAGGGACGTTGGTTCAGCGTATCATGTAGTGTAGATGGAGTACAAGACTCTGATGATGCTGATAAAAAAAATACTATCAAATTGGAGAGTTTCAAGATTTTATTTGCTATCACAGGAGGCATCACAGCAACTTGCCTTATAGCATTTCTAGTATCCTATCTCTACCAAAACAGAGATTTTGTTCAGAGAATCTCCAACTCTGGCACTACCATTTGGTCCAAAATCCGAGCTGTGTGCAGGCATTTTGATCAGAGAGATCCCAAAACATTCCGTTCCAGTAAAAGAGATAATTATGAAGACGGTGATCCAACTTCAACTCCACATCCACATCCACATCATCGGAGCACAGTAGTCCCGATTTCATGTGAAGATTCGTCAATTGAAATCCAAGTCATTGGTTCAAATTCAGACACCTCAACTGCAGCTGCAGATGTGAACAAGTAATGAGTGTAGCTTGCCAAAACCTGTTTTGTTTAAAAAAAATGTATGTGTTGCTTATGATTCTCGTTGTCATTGCATTGTTGTAAAGAAGGCTAAATATTCAAGAATGTATTTAACAGAATCTGCTAAATTTAATGCAATAAAATTACTAAAATCTGACTATCAGAAAGTTAAATAACTGAATTTCTGTTATTAACTAATTAACTACCTTGAAACTTTATGGAGTAGTTTATACACTTTGGAACTACATATTCCCTCCGTCCCAAAATTTTATGCACACTTTAACCGGCACTAAGATTAAGAAAATGAAATCAAGTGATGTGTAAGGTAAAATAAATGAGGGGTATTATTGGTAATTTATTGACTAATGTGAGAGAGATTTGACTAAAGAGTAAGGAGATTTGACTAAGGTAAAATAAAGGAGGGGTATAATTGGTATTATTGTTTCCTTTTTTGGAGTGTACAAAAAATGTTAGGACACCGTTAAAGAAAGTGTGTTGAGACGGATATAATGCAAATGGGATACGGCACAGGGACGGTACATAATGAATATTCAAGTGCTCCATCTCCTAGAATTGTTTATTTATGTAATTATTTAAAAAAAATATTAAATGACTTAAATTGAACTTTTCGTTGAAATTTCTAAATAATTTTACACGTGCGAGCTGGACACTCACATTTTCAACTAAATTGAAAATTTAACAAAAAGAACTTAAAAGATTTAAATTAAATTAAACCTTCGGAAAAAAGAAAAAAAAAAAACTAAATTAGGAGACAAAAAATGGAACCGTGAGTTTGAAGTTCCCAGAAATGCCCAACCCGTATCCATTTCAAAGTAAATCGCATTTTGTCAAAAGCGCTTTGTTGGGAATTGTGATAACTTGATTTGATATATCTCGTTAAACCCTGCCGTTTGTAAGGCTTCCGTTTCTCGTTCTATGGCTGATAAACCATCATAAACCCTAACTTCAGATGTGATTTTCAATGGCCATTTCATCAGGCTTCGGATTCTGTCGCCTTCCTTGTCTGCCTCTACGTCCTACTCTCCGCTGCTTCGTTCTTCAGGTATCTTCACTGCTTTTTCTTGTTTGACAATAAATTGATTTACATTTCTAATTTGTTGGTTTTTCTAGGTAAGGGTGGGCTATGCTGCTGCTGCTGTTGAAGCTTTCGATGGTACAGAAAATGACAAGGGTAAATTGAAACTTAACTTCATTTTCCTTCCTCCTTTCATTGTGTAAGTTATATTAGTGGAGAGTTCTTTTTACGTTTCTTTGTGGAGTTTATCTTCTTTTTGTTAAATTGTGTAGCAATTGATAATGGAAAGGCTCCAGCGTGGAAGAAGTTGAAATCCAAAGACCTTGGAATTAGTACTTCAAAAATTTCGAGGCCTACAAGAATCGTTCTTAATGGTCTTCGAAAGAGAGGTATATACATTTAGCTATGGTTACATTTTCCCCCCTTTTCCGTTATCACCTATGTTGCACAGGCGGAGTACGGGGATATGGATTTTTTTAATTTTTTTTGTGTACGATTCTGCAAGAATACGACAATGTATATAAATTTTAGAAATTCGTAAATCAAATGTATGTAATTCCATTTTTCTGTCACCCAAAAACTTAAACATATTTTATTATTTAATCTAATTAAGTAACAAAACAGCAATTCAAATACTATCAGCCTAATGCATAAGTCATAATAGCAAATTAAAACTAGTGCCACATTGTATTGTCGGTTTAAATTACATACAGTAATATAATAAAGTTCAATTGAAATAACACATATAATGCTTAATACCATGACCATGTCTAATCATCTAGCTGGATTTGCGCACCGGATTTGCAAGTCCATTAATTTATTTTATGATTATTTACGGATTCGCCAGTTGTCAGCTGGATTCACAAATCCGACGTGAATTGCACCTGTGCAGGGGAATGAATAATGTTTTTGGGTGCATATGTGCAAATATATATTTAAAATCCACGCCTTAAACAACCAACTGAGCCTGAACTAGGCCCCTTCTATGCCATTTTGTTTTCTCTGCATAATAAACTTGTCAGTTATATCTCCGTTATTTCGTGGTTTTTCAATGTGTAATTGAACTTTAAAGAAGATTAATTTCTGTTTGAGCTTAGAGTTATTACTTGCAATATTGATTCATTGTTTGGGTTTGTTGAGAACTATCAATGAAGATCACTGAATGTGAAGATTGATGTTTTTCCCTCAAGTTTAAAGATGTGTCGTGTCTCTAGAGCTTAACTTGATAATGATCCCATCCCACGAATGTTTCCCCTAGACAGTTATTTTGAATTGAAGGCTCAATTAGTATTTGAAGTTTTTATGCTCTTCTTTCCATAGGCTTTGAAGTTTACCTCGTTGGGGGATGTGTAAGGGATCTTATACTGAAGCGAGTACCTAAAGACTTTGATATAATAACCTCTGCCGAACTTAGAGAGGTATGTCTGGATTGTGCCTCCATTTATTATACATAGATATGAACATTTTATTGACAATAGATTTGTAAAGGCTTAATTGCAAATCACCTTTTGCCTAGTTGCAATCTAATATAAACATTTGGATTAATTGTAAATAAAACACAAACTTTAAGTATTGTTGCAAATTTGTCTTCCGGGCAGCCACCTTTGTGTCCGGATCTGACATTTTGAGATTAGATCGGACTAATTTGCAACAACATTTAAAGTTGATGATTTATTTGCAATTATTGGGCCTTGTTAGAGAGGTTAGGGGGTCTTAGCAATAACTTTTGCTTTTGAAGGAGGCCTTTATACTAGACTAGTTGAGAAACAAAATGTAGTAGTGTTTGAAGGGAATAGAAATTATAAAGGACTAAAGGAGTGTTTGGAAAGTTCATAGCGAAAGTGTTTTCATTTGTATATAAAAATGAAACACTAGATAATGACTTATTTCGTGATTTTTATCAAATTAGATAAACTAATTATTTGTCCATATTATTGAACTACACTACATAGACAAATAATAATATGCATAGTTAGTATAAATAAGTAAGCCATTTACTATGGTATATCTTTTTAGATAAAACATAAATTCAATATCACTTTGTTTGCACTACCAAGTACAATGTTTACTTCTCTACTACATTTCACTTCTTAGTAGACATTTTTGCAAAACTAAGTTAAAATAGATACAAGACCTAGCAAAACCAGATGCTGAAAAGTACTCCTCTCATTGTAAAGTTGAGAGGACCTTTTTCCTTTTTTCTTTTTTTAAATGCCGTCAAACAAATCATAAAAAAATATTTTATTTTCCAAATCTCAGCCAATGGAAAAACATCATGATTATTTTAATTTGCAGGTGATGAAAACATTTTCTCGATGTGAGATGATTGGCAGACGCTTTCCAATCTGTCATGTGCACATTGATGATACTATTGTGGAGGTTCGTCAGCTATCTCATATTCAAGATGTATAGAATTAATGTTTACATTTGTCTTGCAGCTTAGGCTCTTATTGATCATACTAAATTCTTATTTGTCTTATCTGTCTCTGAAATTGGTTCTGGATTCATATTTGAAGGCTAGTTTTCTCTTTTGGAACAATCTATTTCCTTTTCTCCATTTTACTGATTTACTTGGTTTACTATATTTGACACAACGATTGCTCCTTTCCTTTCACTCTTGCTTCTTCACTTCTTGATATTGACATTCTGAAATACTATAGGTTTCAAGCTTTAGCACCCGTGCGACAAGATATGGGAGGGGCAGGAGTATAGATCCTGAGAAGCCTGTTGGCTGTGACGAGAAGGACTACATTCGCTGGAAAAACTGTCTTCAGCGGGATTTCACAATAAATGGGTAACTAGTTTACCCCTGTTAACTTTATAAGCATTTACTTTTTAACTTTGTGTGCTTTATTTATTTCATTGCTCTCTCAATGGGTCAATAGTTTAGACTTCGTGTGCATAAAATATTTCTTTCGCCTCTCTCTCTGTGTGTTAGAGTTAAGAGAATGGACCTCACCGAAAGTAAAGGAAATAAGATTGATTATATTATTAGAAAAACAGTAACACCGGGAATAATCCCGTCCAAGCCTAATGGCCGATTCCTACGGGAAAGATCCCGTCCCAAGCCTAACGGCCGAGTCCCAAGCCTAAGCCGTAAATAGTGATCTCTAAGATAATCTCCCTAGAGAAACAAAGACAATATATATAAAAGACTAAACCCTAATTACTAGGGCCCATGGGCCACTTTATTACTTAAAGTAAATTAACTATAATATATATTTAATATTTGATGTGTATCAATTCCCTTCCCCTTCAAAACAGCCTTGTCCTCAAGGCTGAACAGAGGAACAGAGCACGAGCAGGAACCTCAAGTAGGAAAATCTGATTTTCTTGAATTGACTCCAGGTGCACGATTCAACAATGTACCACAGATTTCCTTGATTGTGCAACTCTTATCCATTACATCAATTGCAAAAGCTCTTCCTTTTTTCATAACCTCTTGAAAAGTACTAGATGATGTCTCTTTTATCTTTTCCCTGCCACCAGAAAACTCCAATTTTTCATCAACTCTCTCAATCACAACTTTCTCTTTATTAATTCTGGCATCATCTTTCGATCTGTATTTCTCTGGAATGGGAGGGGATTGGTCATCATCAGGTTTTAGAGAGTCATCATGAACGATGCCCTCCTCATGCCGGAGTTGGCTCACCAAGATCTTTGTCTTCTCGACTCCTTTGATTATCGTCGTCACAGTAGACTGCATCTTTGCCACCGTAGACTGCATCTTTGCCACAATAGACTGCAACTCCTCCACTCCCTTCTCTAACGTTTCCTCACGAACCTCCATTCGCCTCATTAGGATCCGGCAGGTCGGACCAATTGTTAGAGTTAAGAGAATGGACCTCACCGAAAGTAAAGGAAATAAGATTGAATATATTATTAGAAAAACAGTAACACCGGGAATAATCCCGTCCAAGCCTAATGGCCGATTCCTACGGGAAAGATCCCGTCCCAAGCCTAACGGCCGAGTCCCAAGCCTAAGCCGTAAATAGTGATCTCTAAGATAATCTCCCTAGAGAAACAAAGACAATATATATAAAAGACTAAACCCTAATTACTAGGGCCCATGGGCCACTTTATTACTTAAAGTAAATTAACTATAATATATATTTAATATTTGATGTGTATCACTGTGCACTTCTGTTATGCTGACTCATCTTTTAATTGTTCAAAACTTTGTTCATTCAGTGTGCATGTTGACAGGAAATGTAAGTTGTGTTGCTTCAAATTCATTATATCAACCATAGTTGCTGAATTTCATTTCCTTTATTTTAAATTTCAGGTTAATGTTTGACCCTTATGCTAAGTTGGTGTACGACTACATGGGTGGAGTGAATGACATTTGGAAAGCTAAAGTGTGCATGTATCTCTAAGCTATTGTAAACATCAAATATCCTTGAATTTTTGCTTCTTTATGATGCATTTACGGGAGTACTTTTCTGTATGAAGGTGCGGACCATTAAGCCTGCCCATCTTTCGTTTACTGAGGATTGTGGTATGTGCCATTTCTTCCTGAAATAGTTCCTCTACTTCAGTTGGATTGTTTCCTTGGGTATATTACAGTTGTTAGATTCATTTGGTGTCACAAATGAAGCATCAAAATTATGTCCAATATAATTATTTCTTGTTTAATTAGTCATGCTTCCGTATTTTTTAATTATCATTTTCTGTTTTTTTAATTGTGACTCAGTTGTTTGTGCCTTAACTTTGCAGCTCGTATTCTTCGTGCTATTAGAATTGCTGCTCGCTTGGATTTTCGATTTTCAAAAGAGACAGCTCTGGCAGTGAAAAGATTATCTGCTTCAGTTTTACGGCTTGATCGGGTATCCAGAAGACCCTTCTCTTTTCATGGTTGTATTCTACGATTTTATATGATATACTGACATAAATTATTTTTACAGGCAAGGCTTCTCATGGAAGTCAATTACATGATGGCATATGGCTCTGCAGAGGCCTCGTTGAGATTATTATGGAAACTTGGTCTTTTGGAAATACTCCTCCCTTTTCAGGCCAGTTAAAAATAATTATAATTTCTTCATATTTCCATCATATACTGTACATGGAAATCAATGCTTTACTTTTGCAGGCAGCATATTTTGTCCGCCATGGTTTTCGCAGACGTGACAAGAGCTATAACATGCTTTTGGTAATTTTTTCAGCATCCATTTTACATAATGGATGTTGTTGTTCTTAGAATGTGAGGTGCATGTGTGATGGATTTTCTGACTTATATGAAAATGTGTATTGCTTTATTTTGCAGTCTTTATTCTCCAACCTCGATAAACTTGTTGCACCCGACAGGCCATGTCACAATAGCTTATGGTTAGACTCTGGATCTCTGAATATGCAAATTTGACCACATTTCTTAAATTTTGATGTCTTCTTTTTTCTTTTTTTTTTGATCAAATGTGGTTATCAGGTTTTCACTTCTAGCATTTCATGAAGCACTTTCACAACAGCCAAGGGATCCTCTAGTTATTGCTGCATTCAGCCTTGCAGTCCACAATGGAGGAGATGTTTCAGAAGCTTTGAGTATTGCAAGACGCATTGATAAACAACATGACAAAAGTTTTAGTGAAGTATTAGAAGCGAGATATCCTGAATCTGATGATGACCTTTTAGATGAGGTTTTGAGTTTAGCAGCTTTTGTTCGAAGTGCACTTACTCATATGACAGATGAGTACTTTGTCTCCCAGGCAATGGCTAAATATCCCAAAGCGCCCTATTCTGATCTTGTAAGCACTCGAACCTTCACTTTTCACTATTTTTTTTATTTCTGTTTTCTTTAATATTGACTTTTAACCTTTTTTGTTCTCTGTTTGGTTGATGTTTGCAGGTGTTTTTCCCAGTGGCAAATTTCTTGAGGGCTTGCAAGATATTTGAATGTGTTGGAGGTGGAAAGGAAAAAGGATATGTGGCGAAACATGGTACTAGAATTGATTATGAGTTGTTAGGAATTGGAAGTTTAAAGGAAGTTAGACATGTATTCGCAAGAGTTGTCTTTGATACTATATACCCCCCATCCATTGATAATAGAATGGAAAGGTAAATGGTGTGAGAAGAAAAAAAGTGTTGAAACTAATTAGCAAATGAGGATTTGGGAGAATTTTGTTGTTGCTGGATAAGCTGCTTCTGCTTTTCCATTGCATTCCAAGATGTACCTTTTGTATTGTCGCTACTTTCTGATTTATTCTTTGGATCAAATGAATAAAATAAATTCTCTGTATTAACAACCTGAATATGTTCATTGCAATGTGTACAAAAAAATGTGCATTGGTAGAATTTGCATGAAGCTTAAGAGTATATACTCCACTAAACAAGGACAAACAACTATCCTACTGTGTTGGCTGGACGAAAAAAATAATCTTTTCATCAACCAAAATTATTCTGAGATATCTATCTATCTATCTATGAGCCACTAATTCTGAATCATCATTGGACTAACACTGAATAAACAAGGATGAAATGAGTTTACTTTTTGGTGGGAACAAGAGCAGGGACAGGAGCAGGGGCGGCGCCACCAGTTGTTGGCCTGAAAGATACAGTTTTATCATTACATCACTTGTTTGGTAATAAAATGAGAGGAAAGGGAATTCCACTTACAGGCCAACAAAAACTTTGAATGCATCGTAGATCCCCCATTGTGCTCCAGTAAGAGTTCCAATCATTACAATACGAATAGGGAGGCCTCTTGTGAAGAGACCCATTAAACCTATCTTGTTCACAGCCTGCATACCACAAAGTAAACGATCAATAATATTGGGTTTGTGAACTGCGATAATAATACTAGCTAGATGGACCTACATCTCCGATTGTTGCTCCTTTGGCGTTGTTGAGGAACGAGACCAAGTTATCAGCAGGATGCGAAACTATAGCGCAGAATACCCCAGCTATGTAGCCACCAGCAAAACTAACTCCGAGCTGCAAGTTTTTGCTGCACTGATCCTTTGGCACTGGGATTGCATTCTTGTAAATAGCCCCAACAATGTTCTCAAAAGTTGAGAACTTCATCATGGTATACGGAATCTGTCGTCCCCAAAGCGGAACAAGTCCCTTGTAGAGGCCAGAGGCTCCTTCAGCCTTGATGAACTTGGGAAATCCATCAGCCAGGCCTTTAGCAAAGCCAGGTTGAGTTTGGACCCTAACCTTAATGGCCTCGAACGGGCAGAGAGCAATATCTGCGATAATTTCAGCAGATGCAGAACCTGCAAGGAAGATGAGTGTCTTGTATTTGACAGCATTGACAGGGCCAGCAAGGTCGGAGTAGTACTTCTTGAAGAACTCGTAGAATCCGAACTTGCACGCACCCTGTGCACTGTATCCAATCAGCGTTGGAACCCAACCCCTGAAGAAACCTTTCACCCCTTGCTCCGCAAACAGAACTCCAAAACCAGAGCTTATGCCCTTATACTTCGCAGGATTAATCTGAAAATAACAAAACTCTTCACATTACTAACTCTTACTTTTGGTCAGAACTTTATCACTTTTCAGATTTGGTCACCCAAAAAAGTTTAATTCAAAATTTGTCACTAAGTTATTACTATTTTTTATCAATTTTGAAAAGTGATAAGTTCAGTGATCAAGAGTGATATTTTCTCATACTGTCTTCATAATTTGTGTAAAAAATTGTTCAAGTCTATCTTAATGGTCTAGTATTCAGATTAATAATACGAAACAAACAATATCAGTCAATTTGTAAAAAAATGAAAGTTAGAGGACTAAATTAAAGGCAAAAATAAGGAACAGAGAGAACCTGCATGTTGCACTTGACGAGATCAAGAGGAGTGACGGCCATATGAGTAAGTCCACAGCTAAATATTCCTCCTGCGGTACAAGCAGCGTAATACGCCGGAGAGAACATCGCAATCTTTTTCTCCGACGGCGCCGGGATCATCAATTTCGGCCCTGTTGACGGCGGCGCAGGCGTAGGAGATGGATTATCTACATTCGCCGTAAAATTAAGGTCCAAATTGGCAGTCCTCAACGGCTTCAACGACGATGAATAAATAAAGCTGGGGATCAATGAATGCCGTGACGATGGGTACTCCGGGATCGCCATTTCTGATTTTTTTTTTTTTTCTTTTTTGAAAAGATTTACAACAGCAATGTGTGTAAAAGTGGGTAAAATAATCTAGAAGAAATAACGAAAAATAAGAAAGAGTAAAAGAAAAATGGTGGGAGTGCGAAGAAGTGGGAATGGTCTGAAATGGCTGGTGCGGTTCCGAAACAGTTTTTCGCCTTCAATTTTGCGCGCTCTTTTCGGACTATTTTTGGAGTTATTACAACTAGTTGGACATATGTTGAATAAGGGGATGTTTCTTTTTTGTTTTAAAAACCAGGTTTTGGATTTCAAGATCCAAAACCCGTTTTACTTCGGGATTTAAAAACCGGTTTTCAAAATCCACTCAAAACCACCTTTATCAAACATATTGATTTGACATAAAGTTATATCTATATAATATTACTCCAATCATTATATTCTTTTTCAACAATAATATAATAATACTATAATAATATAATAATACAATAATATAATACATTTAATCAACTAATCATTATAATCTCACCAAACAATAATATAATAATACAAACTCATTCAATCTTACAACTTGATTTGACATAAAGTTAAATCCTTCACTATTCCAAAACCCAAAAGAAACACCCATATTACTATTCATCGGGATTTCAAAAACCAGGATTTCAAAAATCTGGTTTTTAAAACCACCCAAAGCCCAAAAGAAACATCCCCTAAGTGAATGTTCTTTATATCTATCTTATATACTAATTCTGAATTTATTAGTGATTATTCATTAAAAACTGTGGCGTCACTTAAATCTATCCAAACAAATTGGTATTACTAAAATCTACAAAATTGGAATGAAAGCCCTAATATGCCCCCACGTTACTAAATTAATTCACTCTTCAATTTTTTATTCATTTTCTCTCTCCAATCCCCTCTTTTTCTACCTAAACTTTTGGATTCATTTTCAAATTTACTTTGACCGACTCTCTCCAAACCCCCCACCCACCCCTCTCAACTTTCTCTCTCTCTCTCTTCCTCTTCCGGTGAAACAGATACCGACTCTCTCCAAACCCCCCACCCACCCCTCTCAACCCTCTCTCTCTCTCTCTTCCGGTGAAACAGATACCCCGCGAGCTTACCGTAGAGGGTGGAAGCGTGGTCGAAGCCAAGGCAGCGGCGCAAGAACTTATTCTGAGGGTGAGGCTAGAGACTGCGCAGCCAGAGCTGCAAAGCACTACGCCCACCCACGTCGCCCCTCCTCCCTCGCCACGTCGTCGACAGATCTGTAAAGGCCGCTGCCTGTTCGCACCCCTCCTCCCACGAGCCTCGCAGTCGCTCGTCCGCGTTTCACCGCCGCCTCGGTTTTAGGAAGAAGAAGGTCGTCACCGGATCTGTAAAGGCCGTCGCGACGGTTTGTAGAAGAAGAAAAAAGTCAGATCTGTAAAGGCCCAAATCTGATTCGAAAAAAAACAAACAAAATTTTGTTTTGATTTAAGAATTTTTCGAAAAAACTGTATTTTTGCCTAAATTTTGGCATATTCGAAAAAACTGTATTTTTTTTTCTTGATTTTCTTGATTTAAGACTTTTTTTAGAATAAGGTGGAGCGACGGATCTAGGGTAACGGTAAACAATTTTCACTTTTCTTCTGATTTGGCTTTTTTTCTTTTTTGGACTTAGGGAGTGTTTTTGTGTTATTTCTGAAGAGAAATGTTGGATTGAGCAAGTGTTAGGTTTTGTGGTAATTGATTTGTTGGAACTTGTATTTTAATTGGGAGAGTCTGGTATTTTGTGTTATCCTGGGAAAGGAAAAATAAAAAAATGGGTTTCAATCATGCTTTGCAGCTCATTTTTTCAGTTTCACTCTTGCGTTAAAATTGAGTGTGGTAGAATGGTAAATGGAGCATAGAGCACTACTGTATAACACCAATGAAAAGAGCAAGAAAAAACACCAATGAACTTAACTTTGTGTATTAGATGATATTGACTTGAAAAATAGTGGATCTCATTGTTATGGGTATAATATAAGTTTTTTTTTTTTTTTTTTTTTTTTTTTAAAAGGTGGAATTTTTTGTCATTGAAATGGTATACAACAAGAACTTGACTATTGGAAATCAGGAAATCCTCTTCTTCTGCAATTTTTCTGTATTGTGCAATGTGTGCTGCAAATATGCATAATTTACTCGATATATGCATTGTTTATTGTTAGTATGCAATGTTTGTTTTGCGAATGCAATGTTTATTTTGTGTATGCAATGTTTTGCGAATGCAATGTAGTAAGGTGTAACGTATGCAATGTTTGATTTACAATGTAAGGTGCAAGTTGAATAAAAAAAATTGAAAAATAAATCTTAATTAAAAATTTTGAATAAAAAAAACAAAAAAAATCGGAATAAAAAAGTTTATTATTAAAATATTTGATTAACATCTACTTTAGTGAAAAAAAATATTAATGATTAACAATTAAAAAAATATTTTATAATTTAAAATTTGAATATAAATGATTTTTGAATAAAACAAATTAATATGTTAAATTCAAAGGAGAGGAGGAAGCTTGAAAGTTTTGAAAAAATTCACAAAATTCACAATGGGACAAAGAGGGTAGATGAAGGGCATAATGGTCACTTTAACTACACCTTTGTAGATAATTTATTATTTCTTATGTGGCTTCTCAATTTTTTCAGATTTTCCTAATTTTATAGAATTTCTAATTTTTTTTCTTTTTTCTATTTTTTGTAACCGTTTTTTTTTTTCGGCAGTTAACTCATACTAATAATTTAAAAATTCTTATCTTTCTCTCACTCCCTCAGACAGTTTTTTTTTTTTTACCTAATTTACATTTTTTCATTTTTTTTGTAATCGATTTTTTTTACTATTAACTCATCTAATTTTAATTTTTTTATTTTATCTAACTTACCATTTAAATTTAATATATATATATATTATTTTATTTTATTTTACATCTAGCGTATTACGCGAGTTTTGTACTAGTATATATATATATTAAAACTATTTTAAGATGAAATCACAACATATCTTTAATAAAATTTTCGACATATACACATATTTAATTAAAACTCTGTTGTGTATTAGTATCTTTTACTATGAACCGTGACACTTTTTATTTTGAAACAATAAAAATGATATATTAATAAGAGTTCAAAGGGTGCTTTAACTCAATACATCGTAAACTTGAATAGCTGTGATCAAGACGAAAAATAGAACAAACACCCTACAAACTCAATTGGACCTCACAAAAATTACGAACTCAACATACAAACCACTTGATTAGAAATACATTCATTCAAATTGAACTAAAACATTCCATGCCCCTAATACGGTAGCATATATAGGGGTCAATAGATTTATACCACAACTTTTTTAACAAAAAAATTGTTAACAAATGTTTCTAAGAGTAACCTCTTCCAAAAATGTCATCATAGTATTGGTTTTGTACCATAAACCAACTCAGCCGATGACCCTCTACATAAATAGTAATCACACGATGAACACCACAATTAATTATAACATGTCATGCAAATGAGGGAGAGTTTAGAGAATTACAACCAATAAGCTTGTTAAACCACACTTTAAATCTTAATTAATTAATTAATCATGTTGAATACATATTATAACTGCAATCATTAATATTAGAAATTAATTTAACAATTCCGTTTTGACCTTGATTTGTAACAGCACGGGTAAGGAGTGCCTAGAAAACATCATCCCTTCAATATATCTTCTATCTTAGGATCATCTTCAACCTTTATGTCTTGTAAAAATTTGGTCTAAAATTTAGCTCCTTAATGCATTACTATCACACTATGCAAGAACTCATAAGTAGATGAGTATTTATAGCTTCGTCCTATTGTTTGGTTTGGTAATAAATTTCTAATATGGAGGATGAATGAGGATTAACCTTGTAGATATATCAGATGTTATTTATACCAGGTCGACAATGATGATTAATACCTCCCTGTATTGAATTATAGCAAAGCACCACAACTTTAAGGTTATTCTAACATTGTTCCCTTCCTCATTTTCAAATCATGAATAAGTCCAAATTAGATCATAGAATCTTTCTCATTCCCAACAAATAACTATGAACATATTTATATGTAAAACTAAGACCTTTGAACTTTCCAATTTAAAGCTATAAATTAAATATGATTAGTGTGAAAAAACTTTTGAAAGGATCCTTCATAAAAAAATTAAAAAAAAATCCTTAACTGAGACATTTAAGAGAGGAAAAATATTTAGTTTACTCTAATGCACATTAATATTTGTAGATATGAATAACATGTCAACCAATCAAAATGAACAAATTCACTAATAAAGAAACATAACCGAACGTGAATAATTAAAGAGAGATTTGAATGGATACGTCATTTCCTTATTTTTGTAATGGAGGGTACTCTAATTATAATTAATACATGCATTAACTTGGCCGTTAGAAATTAAAAGACACATGTTTCAAAGATTTTTGTCACTTGTTGACACATGGCGAAATGAAACATAGATTGACACGTGGCAAAATGACATGGCATACACATGGCGGAAGGAGGAGGGATCTCAAATGCACACGTGTCGAAAGTAGAAGAGCCCTCATCCTCCTTTTATATATATAGATTTTAGACTTGCATTTTGTGGTGTAACTTATTATTCTATATAAAGTTTTGGTAGTCCAAAATATATAGGGCTGAGTGTCAGAGATCATGAATTTTGTTAAATAAGAAAATGTAAACTTTAGATCGGGGAGAGAGAGACGGAGATAGTATAATTTTTTTTTTACACTGAACTTACATAAATATTTTTTTCGAGTGACATTTATTACATTCGAGTATCATTGTTGTGCATACGAAGTGTCACTGTATAAATAGTGAGATTTCGTATGCACAACAATGATACTTGATATGATCAAATTCAATACTTCGTGTAAACCATAGTGATACTTGAAAAGAAAATCATCAAATACTTTGTATATGCGATAGCAAATTTGAAATTATGTAAACAGGATTTGAAATAAAGTAAAATGTGTATTTGTATTAGTACGGTATATGTTTTGGAGTGTGGATTTTATAGGATTTGAAATAAATAAATGTGTATTTGAATTTTTATATTGTTTTTTTTGAAAGCTAAACTTTCATTTATTAATTGCAAATGCATGAATCAACGGGAAGGCCATCCACAAACGTTGGACGCTCGACCCACAGATACGGGCTTGAAAATGTAATAGCCCGTCTAGCCATTTGATGCGCTATAATGTTGGCATCTCTACGAATCCAAGTCACCTTGACCTCACTTAAACATTTCAGTTGTTCCGCACAGTCCTTTAGCAGTTCATCGAAGAAGGACTCTCCGCGATCCCTAGCTTGTATTCCGTTTACCACCTGTAGGGAGTCCGTTTCCACTATTGCTCTTGTTAAGCCCAGATGCATCAGCCATGAAAGGGCCTCCCTAACGCCGATTGCTTCTGCTTCTTCTGGCCGATAACACCCACAAAATCTTCTTGTGCGACCACAAACAAAATTTCCGCCACTGTCGTGGACTGCCAATCCGATACCCATCTCTCCTCTTGCTTCAAATAAGGCTGCGTCAGTGTTTATCTTCATATAACCTTGTGGAGGTACATGCCATGCCGGACATCTAGTTATCGAGCTATTTCCCGCGACCACACTCCTCGCCCCTTTCCACTCATTTAACATTCGCGTAGCAAGGGCAGTTGCCACGTAAGAGTCGGAACACTTTCCTTTGAAAACCATCTCGTTCCTCTCTCGCCATATTCTCCAAAGAATCATGGCAAACTTCGCCTTCCTCTCCGGTTCAAAGGTACGTAACGCCGTGAAAACCATCTCTGGGATTTGCCTTGCTTGACCCGCTATTTCCGTGACACTCTCCATAAATCCTGTAGTAGCCCAACACTCTTTAGCATAAAAACAGCCCATGAAAATGTGCCATGCATTCTCTTGCTCCAGGTTACACCAAGAACAAAGACCATCTTCAAGTACTTTCCTGCGTATGAGTTCGCATTTAGTAGGTGTGTACGACTTGCAAATGCGCCATATGCATGCCTTTACTTTCGGTGGGACCTCTAACCTCCATATTTCTCTCCACTCTTTGTCATCATCTGGGTGTGTGCCTCTTATAAGATTGAAACCCCATTTGTATGCCGAGCTCGATGTGTATCTTCCATCTTTCGAATGATGCCACAGTAAGTTATCTGAACAACCAGATGGTGAGATTGGGGTGTGTAGGATACGCTTAACATCAGCAGGTATGAATGACTTGTCTCGTTTTTCAACACTTTTTAAAGCACTTTACAATACAATCCCCACAAGCGTATGGGTTCGATTGTAGTACGCAAATACGACCAAGTAGATTTTCGTTCCAAGGACCTAATTGAGTGAAAGTGAATCCCTAAAGTTATAAGTTTTCATGCTATTGTAGTAACTAAACGTGTTTGTTGGATTTTCGGGAATTAAAACACAAGAATTAAATCAAATTAACTAAGAATGATAAGAAATGAACATAAGAAATAGCAAGCTATCTAACTTTCGAGAGAAAGTGCAAGAGAAGGGTATTGCCTCGGGTGTTTCCGTTTTGTGGGTAATTCAATGAGTTAACGAACCAATTGCATGAATTAAACTATGGTTTTGGATTAAGCTAAAGGTTATCACTCGTGTGTGTAGACCAATCCCTCGTGAGGCTTAGGTGAACACGTGCATTAATTAGCAATTATATAGTCTAATCAATACCATAAGCTCCTAAGATAGTGTCTCATAAACACGTTCAACACGGTTACTAATGTTTATGAGACGCCCTCTCACCAATCTCCTAGACGACCTCTATTCAATTAGTGTCTAGTGTTGTCGATCTAAGCAATCAACCCCCGGTCGGTGTAGCTAATTACTATGTAAATTCTAATCAATTAATCCAAGCTCATGCACACACTCTTAATCATGCAACCCAATACGGTCGTTGAAGTCGACAAAACTAACAATGATAGCTAATAGGGTGAATTAATCAATTGAATCATGAAAATCACAACACTAGAAACATATACACCCAAATCCTAAGCTAATCATGCAATTAATCCACAATTACACTAAACACCCATCAATACATCCACACCCAAGGCAATAAGAGCTTAGCCCATGGTTCTAGAAGAGAATCTCATGGCTAAAACAACAATAAACATAAAACTCGTAATAGAATAACAATAAATTGAAGAAATTAAGAAAATACTAAATTGAATTGCAAAATAGATTAATATCACCTTGATCATAGAAATGTAGCTACAAAACGATGTAATAGACGATGCCCGATGATAATCGTAGCTTGATTCTAAGTAATAACCACTATTCTATCTAATCTAATGAAGAATCTAAACTAAAAATGAAGAACACCTACAACTATGTGAATGTGTGTGTGGAATTGCTTGTAAAATGAGTAAGACTCCCTTTTAAAACTCAAATTGGAGCTATTTATAGTTGGGGTAGAAGTCTTGAATTAGTTTTGCAATTAGACCCTTGAAATATGGAGAAAATTGGTCAAAAACCCCGAAAATGATGTGACCCGGCCGGGTGGCTCCCACCCGGGCATGCCACCCGGCCAAAATACTAACCAAATAATATTTCAGCCTTGCCCGGGTCGAAACCACCCGGCCGGGTGGGTTTCACCCGGGCTAAATACGAAGGTGTTGCAAAATTGGCCTTTCCCGAGTAGAATCCCACATGGCCATGTCACTTTTCGTTCCGTTGTATCTCGAGCTTCCGACCTCCGATTGACTCGATTCTTTTTTTCATTCCACTCCGTTTTTCGAGAAGAATCCAACGGTGCACTCTTCTTCCTGATCCAGTAAGGTATGGTTGGTGTTTTGCTCCAAATTCCATCGTATTTCCTATAAAATCGACAAAACACAACCTTTCTCTCATTTTGGCTCAAACAATCATAATCAATGCATAAATCAATGAAATCAACATCAAATGAGCTTCAAATATGCATCTAAATCGTGTAAATTCCACTCGAATCAATGAAAAGCCCCTCAATTACTTCTCTATTCCAGCCATTGGTGTCCGACACAATTAGATCCGCGACAACAAGTTCTTCCAGCCCTTGTATCATGGGCGTATGCACCTCGAAACTCTTATCGTCCCGTATCCACTTGTCATTCCACACATTGATATTCAAACCATCACCCACCTTCCATCGACTACCTCCTCTCACAACCGGTAAAGCTGTCCATATGCTCCTCCATGTATAGCTTGGGGCCGATCCCAGCGACGCCGATAACACGTCACTCTTGGGGTAGTATTTCGATTTTAGAACTCTGCTTACCAGCGCCTTCGGTTCCTTTAGTAATTTCCATCCCATCTTTCCCAACAGTGTTAGATTGAAGAGGTGTAAATCTTTAAACCCCATTCCTCCTTTTGATTTCGGCTCACAACCTGATTCCCATTTGCTCCAGATCAGTCCTCTAGACCCTCCCGAGCTGTTCTCCCACCAAAACCTGTTCACCATTCTATGCAGCTCCTCTAAAAAAGTTTTTGGTAATAAGAAAATGTTCATACAGTACACCGGAATAGATTGGGCCGCAGCTTTCAGTAGAACCTCCTTCCCAGCTTTAGATAAATTCTTTTTCCTCCACCCATTTAATTTCGCCCTCATTTTCTCACGAATATAGGCGAACACCTCCTTTTTCCGCCTCCCTATTAGTGAAGGTAACCCAAGATACCTTCCTGTATTCAGACTATTGTGTACTCCCAGTATATTGTTCACCATATTCCTATCATCTGCAGAAACATTAGCGCTATAAAAGGTCCCCGACTTGGCATAGTTGATTGCCTGCCCCGATAAACGTTCATAAATGTTTAGAGTATCTTTGAGTGCTTGTGCTTCTGGACGCGTCGCTTTGCAAAATAGTAGGCAATCATCTGCAAACATAAGGTGTGATATGTTAGGGCTGCGTCTACACACCTTACCTCCATGTAGGATTCCCATCCGGTTGGCGTGACCCAATAAAGCCGATAAACCTTCTGCACAGAGAATGAACATAAATGGGGACAACGGGTCTCCCTGTCGTAAACCTCTTCCCGGCACCAGTGGTCCAATCACCTCATCATTTACCCTGAAAGAATACTTCACTGTGGTAATGCACATGCGCATCCAATCCACCCACTGATCACAAAACCCCATTCGTTTGAGGACGCTTAACAAATATGTCCAGTCAACCCTGTCATATGCCTTACTAATATCGATCTTGAGGGCCACCTCCCCCACTTTGCCTTTGTTTTTCTTCTTCATAGAGTGGAGCAACTCAAAGGCAATGATGATATTGTCTTGTATCGACCGACCTGCGACAAAGGCGGATTGTGAATTGTCTATAAGATCTGGGATCACCTTTTTCAACCTATTGCACAACACTTTGGAAATCAGCTTATACACTACGTTGCATAATGCTATCGGCCTCAGATCCTTCATAGTTGATGGGTTTTCTGTTTGGGAATTAAGACTACCAGGGCATCGTTTAGGCTCTCCGGAAATGACCCCCTCCTCAGCCATGCCGTACTTTCCATGAAAATGTCATCCTCCAAGAGATTCCAAAATTTCTGGTAGAAAGCGGGATTAAATCCGTCCGGCCCCGGAGCCTTATCCGGATGCATTTGGCGCAGTGCTACCTTGAATTCATCCCGAGTGAACTCTGCCGTGAGAAATGCGTTGTCTACTTCTGTCACCCTTGGTTTAATGCCATTGGTTATTGCTGCCATATCATTCGCCTCCAGGTTTGCTTCAAACAAATCCTTAAAGTACTCCATGACTACCTCATTCTTACCGGCCTGGTCCTCAACCCATCCTCCACTACCATCCATCAATCGATCAATCTTGTTCTCCTTACGTCTTTTTGAGGCCATGTTGTGAAAAAATAGATGATACAAGGGTGAGAGTACTGAGTTGGATAGATAATAATAATAACAATAATAATAATAATAATAATAATAATAATAATAGTAAGTAGATAGAGTTGGAGAGGGTGTATTTATTTAGATAGGTGACAATAATTTTAAAATATGTTATAGATAATTGATAGTGTATTGAAAATTATGTTTGTAAAAGTTTGATAGATGGGAAAGTCTTATATGCATCAAACTACTGTGTAAATGAGTTGAATCGAGCTAAGTATAGTCAAACTCGAGCTTGATTCAATTAGAGAACTCGAAGTTTGATGGTGTCTTCAAACAATTTGATTGATTTTTTCTTTTCTTTTCTTATAAGGGAAAGTCTTATATGCACCATACACACTAAAGTGATTTGGTGCACTCACTTTTTTAACTGTTTTTATTTCTATTTTTTTCAACAAATATGTCCACACCTTCCACTTTGTTTGTCTCCACATAGTAGTCGCCGCCTGCACCGGTCCTACAACCTTCTTCCTCAGTTCCGACCACCTGCTCCCACTCCAGGTTCCTCTCCCGGCCGCACATGGAGACTGTCGCCTCCTCTGCGCATCGCTCAGCGTCTTGGGGCGATGGAGAACCCCTCTGCGCGCGGCGGCTTCGTCCACGCGAATGAAGGGGACACAAGCATACAGAGCCGGTCCTGAGATTTTGTAGGCCCGGGGCGAACAAGAAAGATGGGCCCATTCTCTGAACAATATTAAAAATGAATGAACGTTTAAAAATAAATCATTTAAAATGACTTTTTCAAGCATTTTGAGGAGCAAATTCATCAATAATATCATTATATAGTTAATTTGTTCTAGCATATCTCTTTTCAATACATAAAATTGTTAGTTCATTTAATCTTTCTTGTGACATAGTGGATAGTAGATATGTTTTTAGCAATTTTAATTTAGAAAAACTTCTTTCTACAGATGCTACGGTCATATGAATAATCAATAATAATATTATATACGCAATTAAGACATTATAAATTTAGGATAGTAAACTAAAGCATGTACAAACTCAAGAATCTCAATGACCACCACTGCAAGCATATACAGTCAAACCTCTATAAATGAATACTCTATAAATTAATAAACTCTCTAAAATAATAAAATTTTCTGGTCCCAACTTGGGCCTGTGTAAAAAATCATCAAATTCGATAAGATAATAAGATAATAATTTTTCGAAAAATCCCTTTTATAAATATTAGGTCCTATTTAAACTCTAAATTAATAATTCATAAATATTAGTACAATTATAAATATTATGGCATGGACGTCTCTCTTATAAATCTTTTTCATCAACCCACACTCTTGTAAATCTTTTTGAGTGCATGTGTGATGATCTCGATCTCTTATACTCACATAATGCTTTACGCATTTCATTATTCATTGATGATTTTGCGATGTCTTTTAGATGAAAAGACATGATTGAGTGTTATGAATTATTTTATTTCCATATTGAGATTTATGTAGTATATGTTTCATTCATAATGCATGAATATACTTATAACTATAATAGTAATTTAAGTGCAACGAATTAATGTAAACATGTACATAGTATATTTAAGTAATTCCAATGAATTGATGCATGTGTCTATGAATATAATAGTTCATTGTATACAATAAATTGATATTATACATGAAGGGAAAATTGCACTTTTGATCCTGTAAGAATGAGTTCAAATCACTTTCGATCATTTTTCATGCACTTTTGGTCCTGTAGTTTATTTCCGTTAGTTTTAACGGATGAAATTGCATAAACCATTAAATATTTCATTTTTGGTACTATTTGGATTGATTTTGATTTTTAGTGATATTACCAAAATTGATATAATTTTAGTGATATAATTTTGATCTCAATTATATCAAAATTATATGCAGGCCCGGTCCTAATGTAAGGCCAACGAGGCGATCGATTCAGGTCTAGAAATATTTCAATTTTTTAGGGGCCCATTTTTTAAGATATCTTTTATATATATATATATATAAAATATTAGTGAATGAGAAGGGAAAAAAGTATCAACAAAAACCTAATTCAGTCTATATTTTTTTAAGTTATCACTTTTCCTATTTACGTCTTGAGTGATCAATTTAAATCATTTTCGTCGAAATATTGAGATTTCGGGCAAATAGTTCAATTTACATCCTTTAAATTTGAAATTTAAAAAATAATATTAAAAATCTCATTATAATTAAAAATTACTACTCTCTCCGTCCCGTGATTATTTACACACTTTCCTTAACGGACGTCCCAACATTATTTGCACACTCTAAAAAAGGAAATAACTCACATAATTTTTACCAATATTACCCCTTCTTTATTTTACTTGGACTCACAACTTAACTCAATTTATAACTATAGTCAATGAATTACCAATAATACCCCTCCTTTATTCTACCATACATATCACTAAATCCTGAGACGGAGGGAGTAGTATAAAAAATTAAAAAAAATCTAAAATTGTCTAAATAAAAAATTCTAAAAATCTCATTAAATTTTCTAAAAACTACTATAATAATTACATTAAAAATCCGAAAAATCTCTTAAAATTTTAAGAAATCTATTCATTAAAAATTAGAAATTTTAAAATGTGTAAAAAAGAATCTATATTATTAGTGCTTTAAAATTTATATATTGTTAATCCTTTAAAAATTGTTTTACATTATATTTCATAAGTTCGTATAGAATAAAAAATATGAAGGGACGGGGTCTTCTTTTAAAGTTCGATTCAGGCCCAAATATTCCTAGGACCGGCCCTGATTATATGGGGTTAAAAATTAATTTAAATTTAAAGATTATATTTGAATATACAAATTATTTTTCAAAATTTACTTTTTTTTTTATATTTCAGTTTTAATACAAGAAATTACTTCAAAAGTTATTTAAATTTAAATTACATTATTTTTTTAGTAATTTTTAATTATATTCAAATCCTTGAATTAAAAAAATATATATTTAGATTTTATAAAAAAAAATTCAAATTATATAACTTAGTGAGATTTCGTCATTTATAGTAAAAAAATTAATATTCTAAATTCTATTGATTTTATTTATATTTTAATTCTATAAGTATAATTTATTATTAGTTTTAATAATATTTTTGTATTTTTTTAATTATAATTACTTTTTTTACAATATTTTTTGGTCAACTAACGGTTTCCATCAAAAAAACTAACGGTTTCAATCTATAAACTATCTTACAGGACCAAATCTGCAATAAACAGGACCATTTACAAACTTCAGGACCAAAAGTGATTTTGAAAAATTCCTACTGAACTAAAAGTGCAATTTTCCCTATACATGAATTAGTTACAAAGAATTGTGTGATACATCAATATAATCGATAAAACATATATAAACTCATTTATTTTTAATACATATATATTAAATTTGTTGAATTTAAAAAATCTCTCTTTTAATTAATAAAATATTAATTTATCGTTAAATTAATATCTCTCTAAATTAATAAAATTTCATAGTCCCAAGGTTATTAATTTATAGAGATTTTACTGTATAAAGAATCTACTGTACGAAAAATTAAACCTAAAGATCTAGGAAATATTCGATATGATCTTGGATACTCACTCCTATAATTTATAGAGATTTGAAGCTGCATAATTCGAATTACCCCCTCGATTTTAAACAACTTTACTTTCAAAATAAGGATGAGTTCTGGGATTTCAGGGTGGCTAGTGTGCAAATGGAAAATAATAAAGTGGTAACTAAATTTAAAAAAATGTATATATATATATATATATATATATATACATGAGAGGTAGGTTTCAAACCCACCACTTCAAACTTGGATTTAAACATTGTAACCACTTCACCAAATGTTATTTAATTTAAAATTTCTACCTTTGTAAATAATAAGGGTTGACTGGTCGCATAATGTGCACGGTGCACACTATGCATCAGAGACCAACTCTTCTTATAATGTTGATTACTAAACTACAATTTTACCACTATAAGTTGAATCGAGTTGAGTACTGTCAAGCTCGAACTCAACTCGATTAGAAAAGTGGTGCCTCCAAACAATTTGATCTATCAATTTGATTGATTTTTTAAAGTTTTTTTTTTCTAATAATGTTGATTACTAAACTACAATTTTACCACTATAAGTTGAATCGAGCTGAGTACTGTCAAGATCGAACTCAACTCGATTAGAAAACTGGTGCCTCCAAGCAATTTGATATTCCAATTTGATTGATTTTTCACTATGAGTTGAATCGAGCTAAGTACTGTCAAGCTCGAACTCGACTCGATTAGAAAAGTGGTGCCACCAAGCAATTTGATCTACCAATTTGATTGATTTTTTAAAGTTTTTTTTTTTCTTATAATGTTTATCACTAAACTACAATTTTACCACTATGAGTTGAATGAAACTGAGCATTGTCAAGCTCGAACTCAACTCGATTAGAAAACTGGTGCCTCCAAGCAATTTGATCTACCAATTTGATTGATTTTTTATAGTTTTTTTTTTTTTGAAGTAAATTCAACTATAATGTTAGTATATGTTGTTGTGTTTAAAATATGTTTTTTCTCATAAATAGGAAATTAATCATTAAACTATATTATTTGAAAAACAAAATTTATTTTGAGTTTATAGGAGTGTCTTCATATTCATTTATTTAAAAAATTAACATGTTTGTTTGCAATTTTTTTTAGAAGTTTAGTGAAAATAATACTTGTGGGGGCATACTTGAACTTGAGTATAATATTTTTGAATATACTTCTTCTCCACGTATTGGGAAACTAAAAAATACTGAAATTAAAATTGATTTTTATGACACAATAATCTCAATTTTTTACTGATAGAATCAGAATTAATGATATTATCCATGAAATTGAGTAACAGAGTTTGGGATCCAGAAATCAACAGGAAATAAACTATTGTCCATTCTCTTCTCTTATTTGGATGGACATAGTTGGTTAGGCATTCAAACTATTCTGCCACTCTCGGTAACTTATTCAGTGAAAAGCAGTAAGCATGTAACCTGAAATTTGTAATTTACCAATTTGCTCCACATACTGTAATTTACCAATTTGAAATTTTCATGTTCAAAGGAGCTTTATCTATGTCAACTACATATTTGGAAACTTTCAATTTGGTCTAATTTCATTTCATATAGGTAGTACTGTTTTCTATATATAGTACATTTTTCTTGAATTATCACTAAACTAGCTACAATTATTTTATTACTATTGGCGGTGTAAATGAGTTGAATCGAACTAAGTACTGTCAAGCTCGAGCTTGACTCAATTAGAGAACTCGAAGTTTGATGGTGCCTTCAAGCAATTTGATTGATTTTATAATTTTTCTTTTCTTTTCTTATAATGTTGATTACTAAACTACAATTTTACCACTATGAGTTGAATCGAGCTGAGTATTGTCAAGCTCGAACTCAACTCGATTAGAAAAGTGGTGCCTCCAAACAATTTGAACTACCAATTTGATTGAATTTATAAAGTTTTTTTGTTTCTTATAATGTTGATTACTTAACTACAATTTTACCACTATGAGTTGAATCGAGCTGAGTATTGTCAAGCTCGAACTCAACTCGATTAGAAAACTGGTGCCTCCAAGCAATTTGATATTCCAATTTGATTGATTTTTCGCTATGAGTTGAATCGAGCTAAGTACTGTCAAGCTCGAACTCGACTCGATTAGAAAAGTGGTGCCTCCAAGCAATTTGATCTACCAATTTGTTTGATTTTTTAAAGTTTTTTTTTTCTTATAATGTTGATCACTAAACTACAATTTTACCACTATGAGTTGAATCAAGCTGAGCACTGTCAAGCTCGAACTCAACTCGATTAGAAAACTGGTGCCTCCAAACAATTTGATCTACCAATTTAATTGATTATTTAAAGTTTTTTTTTTTTTGGAATTAAATTCAACTATAATGTTAGTATATGTTGTTGTGTTTAAAATATGTTTTTCTCATAAATTGGAAATTAATCATTAAACTACATTATTTGAAAAACAAAATTTATTTTGAGTTTATAGAAGTGTCTTCATATTCATTTATTTAAAAAATTAACATATTTGTTTGCAATTTTTTTTAGAAGTTTAGTGAAAATAATATTTGTGGGTCACACTTGAACTTGAGTATAATATTTCTGAATATACTTTTTCCCCACCATTAGTATTGGGAAACTCTAAAATAATGAAATCAAATTTTATTTTTATAACAGAATAATCTTAGATTTTTATTAACAGAATCAGAATTAATGACATTATCCATACCCAGCCGTCCGGGAAATGGAGTAAACATTCTCTTCTCTTATTTGGATGGACATAGTTAGGTGGTTAGGCATCCAAACTATTCTGCCACTCTCAGTAACTTATTCAGTGAAATGCAGTAAGTAGGTCACATGAAATTTATAATTTACCAACTTGCTCCACATACTGTAATTTACCAATTTGAAATTTTCATGTTCAAAGGAGCTTTGTCTATCTCAACTACATATTTGAAAACTTTCAATTTGGTCTAATTTCCTTTTATATAGGTAGTACGTTTTTCTATATATATATATATATAGTACATTTTTCTTGAATTATCACTAAATTAGCTACAATTATTTTACCACTATTGGGGGTGTAAATGAGTTGAATCGAGCTAAGTACTGTAAAGCTCAAGCTTGACTCAATTAGAGAACTCGAAGTTTGATGGTGACTTCAAGCAATTTGATTGATTTTTAATTTTTTTTTCTTTTCTTGATAGATATATTATTGGGGCATTATAAAGTAGAATTTGATATGAATTGAAATCTGATATCAAAATTTGAATAAATGAAAAGAGAATTAGATTTGAAATTTTATAATTTACTTGGGAATCTAAAATCAAACATAATATTATTGGAAAAAAAATGAAAAAGAGCATACTAAAAACAAACACGATATTCTCACTCCATATTTATCGCATATCTTCATAGTATGTTGAGTTGCAAACTGATATTCTCACTCATATAACCTGTTGTATAAAAATGAAAAAACAACCACAAATTTTCTTAAAAGTACGTTCCAATAAACACAAGTCATAGCCCCTATTTCGTAGCCAATCTCATGAAAGGAGCTT
This sequence comes from Galeopsis tetrahit, assembly GCA_963675135.1. Classification (NCBI taxonomy): domain Eukaryota; kingdom Viridiplantae; phylum Streptophyta; class Magnoliopsida; order Lamiales; family Lamiaceae; genus Galeopsis; species Galeopsis tetrahit. The sequence continues at coordinate 60,398,856 of OY776134.1, read as the reverse complement.
TTCGTGAATCACTATAATTTTAAAATACTAGCCAATAAAAAAAATTATTTAAATATCTAGGAGGCTTCACATAGTTAAATACTAAGACTTAGGAAAATTCTTAATTTAATCAAATGAAATCGGCCCTTGGCCACGTGGGGAAATTTATTAAAATTCGTTTCTAAAAATTATGAGGTGACTAAAATTACAATCCAGTTAGGAGGTAAAAAGAAATTGTCACATAGCACATGTAGCATGTCGTTAAAACCTATGAATTTCACTTATATTAAGGTATATAAATCGATTATTACTTCAAAAAAAATTAATGAGTTCCATTGATTAAATTGTAAATTTATAAGAAAGAAAATTGAGTATAGGAGTGTCATATAATCATGTTATAATAACAAAATAAACGATATGACTTAGAAAGTTTTATTGATCATTGAATTATATGAGTAAAATAAAGACTTTAATAAAAAAAAATGTAGTCTTTTCTGAAATGATCTACCAAAATAGATCAAAATGGGACAAACTTTAATTTTGGGGTTGTTTCTAAAACCTTTCAAATTTGAGATCAATTTTTTTTTTTCTTTAAATGAATTTGAGATCAAAATTGGAGGAGTGGAGGGTAGCAAATCTAGAAGGCTATTTTTTTTTCTCCCATAAAGCACATTGCATTGAAAATATGTACTCGAAAATGAAAAAAAAATAGTCCAATTTTATTATGCTCATTTTTTCATACACGAGTTTTAATAAATATTGATTAGTTTAGGTATAAAGTAGATAAGTTGAGGGTATGATGAGATGTTGTGAGGTCCATTTATTGATAAAACGATTGTTTATGAATAAAGTTTGTGACAATTTGAGTAAATAAATAATGGTTGTTTCAAAAAAAAAAAAGAATAGACATAATAAAATTAGACAAAAAAATAAAAAAGTAAAGTGGAAATAATGAAATTGAATGAGAAGTAATAAGTATATGTATAAAGTAAATAAAATAGTTGACTTGTATGAATGTGTTAAAAAAATAATGATAGTAAAATTGAGAATTGTGAAAGCGTGTTTATGATTTTTTTTTCCCAGTTATTGTGTAACGTATGCGCATGGAGTAATAAGGTAATAAAAAAAAAAAAGGGATTTGAATTCCCCAAATTGGAAAATTGGCATTTTGTGGTCACGAATCTTTCCTGCACCAATCACAGGCGTACACGTCATCAGTTTATTTATATAGTTGATGCAAATTACCATTAAGATTTTATAAAATAAATTACAAGATTACGTGAATTCTGCTACCATCTTACAGAAACACACACCTCCCTCCTACTTCTTCATATTAATTCATAATAACTTCTAAACCCTTTCTCCCCGAGGTACAACCGCACTAGTGCAGTTTTCCGGTACTATTGTTGTTTTTTCAGTTGGATTTTAGATCCATTTTTTAAAATGTAATCATTTCTATGTTATGTGTTACGACAGATCGATTTTTGGCAGAAAGTGGTTGGTTATATTCGTAACGGAGCGGAATTTCGGCTCCCATCTCAGGTTTTGTTATGTTGATGATACATTATTTGGTTTGAGTTTGTGTTTTGTGCCTAAGAGATTGTTTCCTGATTAATCTTTGTTTATGGGTTGCCTTTTGTGTGTAGAGTTGGATTGGATTGTGAGATAAATAGAGAGAGTTGTTTGATCAGGTGTTTTGGCTTTGTTACTACATATTTTTGTGATGGCAACTCCTAGACCGGGGAATTTTCCTCCAAATTATAGACCTAATGCACTTGTTAATAGCATGCAAAATCTTCAAATTGATCAGCAGCAATCCAGTGGTAATGCCCCCAGACCTTATAATAGTTCACCATTTGGGCAACAGCCACCATCTTTTAGTGGTAATCAACCACGCCCACCCCCCAATGGTATGTTTCCGAGAGGTCCTTCGCAGAGTACATTGCCTTCTAGACCCACTGGCCCACCACCAGTATCACAATCAGCTCCTCCCTTTGCATCAAGACCTCCTCCACCCGGGGCATTACCATCTTCTATTGGAGGACCCCCTCGCCCTCAGATGTCAAATCCACCCCAAATGATCTCCCCTGGCCCAACTGGTAATGCTCCACCTTCATTTCCCCCAGGGATGACACCACAGTTTCCTCCCATGCCGAGGCCATCAGAGGCATCTTCACAAATGCGTCCTAACTTTGGTAGCCTACATGCTGGTGTATCACAAAGCAGCAGGCCCCCTCCTCCAGGAATGCTTCAACCCTCAGCCTCTCCTTATGGGATGCGGACATGGCCTCCACAGCCGCAGCAGCAGGTCACTCTTTGAATTTTGCAGTTTTTTTCTTGTCTATTAAAGGATTCATTGTTTCTCATGCTTTGGTGAGGTGATATGATTTACCCGCGAATCTAGCTGTTAAAATCTTTAGCTCTTGAAGGTGAACCAGAATCAGTGTGGTTGGTATTGCAGCTATCAAACTAACTTCACATTCTGACTTACGTGGACTAAATTAAACTATTTACACCATACTAGTAGTGTTAAAAGGATTTTCTATGTATCAAGACATGCTACTGCCTTGTTCAGTCATCTAAACTGGCTTCCCTTGTTTGATGCTTATCTATATTGATAGATTCTATTCATCGGTTAGCTTTTTCGAACAATTAATGAAATAAGTATTAAATTTATCTGTTGATGAGAGATAAAAGTAACTTTAGATCTTCAAATTTGGTTTTAGTTGTCTTCTTTTGTATCTTGATTCATGGATGCAAAAAAGCATAATGCATATAAATTGGAAGTTGAGTAGAATGAGCTGGTTTATATCCTTTCAAAGAGCTTTGTGTAATGAATTATTTACATGACCTGCAGGCTGCAGCTATAATAGTGATCAAATTAGTTATGAGTGATTGATTGGCTATGACTTACAAACAAAGACTGTCGAGTTGATAGATACCTCAGAAATGTGATTGTCCTTTATTTACTATTCTATGCACAAATTTTCAGTTTTTGAAGTTGAAAACTTTAAAATAGAATTAAGCATTACTAGGATTTGCAGGTGAGTTAAGGTTTAGTAAAGACGTGTGAAAGGATTTTGATTTAACTACTTTGATATCCTCGCATGCTAATCTAAGAACTAATACAATTTCAGTAATACTTTAGGCTCATTTTTTATCTATGGTCCCCACGTTGTGAATCGGTGCCATGGATATGAAATGTGTTATTCAAGTAGTTATAAGTTATCCACTTAGCTACATCCGCCCCCCTACTATTACTATAATGACTTTACTTTTAAATTCAAAAGAAAAAACTTATCAACCTTTTTACAAGAAGTTAAATGAATGAAACGAAAAAAAAAAAAAAAGATACAGAATGAAAGAATAAATCATTTTCATGTATTTATTTGCATTATTGCCAATTGAATACTTGGACATGATTTACAGTAACGAGGCAGAAACTTCATATATGGACTGTGTGATGCAATTTTCGCTGAACAAAGTGCCTGTTAACTGCCCGTATTAATTCTTAGACTTCACAAGAAGTACTGAATGTTGTTAAAAAAAAAAACTACTTTTTATGTTTTCTCCCATCTCACAATCACACCTGTGAGTTTCCTAAATGAAAAAAACTGACATTATCCGAAAAATTGATATGATAATTTAATCTTGCCTTTGGAGTAATATTATAAAATTTATGTGATTCAATTGCTATTATTATATATATATATATCTATAAGATTGTATTGAGTGAATCTTATCTAAAATCAATCCCAAACTATCATCCAGCTGTATTAGAGCTTTTATAACTCACGTATCCAGAGTACAAGCTACGGAACAGATCCTGTTCAAGTAAGGTTGTACTTGTGTGGTTTTAGTGAGTTCTTGCTGCCATTGGGAAGAAGATAAAAGAAATGCAGGGACAATTCACCCTTTATAGGTCAATTATTGGCAGCTAGTGCTTTTCAAATATTGATTAATGTTTCGCTAGATGGTCTGTCCTTTGTTTTAAAGCATTTGACTTTTTCTTGGGCTACAAGACTCTAAAATGAAACTGAGTGACCTTGCTTCACTTTCAAGAGTCTGCTTTTCCATTTAAAGCAGCACAAAGAATGACCATATGAAGTTATTATTAAGCTTAATGCATCATTTTTTCTTGTCTTTGGGTGTTAAGTGAAGAGAGCAACAAAATGAAATCACTTAAATTTGTGCATTACACTATAAGATTGTGTCACTTGAATTACACTATAAATTCATGTTTTGGCGTAGGTGGGTGCACCTCCTCTCATCACTGGTCCAATGTACCAGCAGCCGCAAATGTTTGGGATGCCACTGGGCCCACTGCCACTTCCAAACCAGTCAATGGCTTTGGGTCAAGCAGGGCAATCGAGAATTGATCCCAACCAGATTCCGCACCTTAGCTCAGGTTCTGATGTAGTTCTGCATGAGACTCGTAAGGATAATCAGGCAAACCCTCCTCCGGTATGATGTAGTATTTTGTTATTACTTTTTCATATATTGAAAACTAGGATTTTTATGTAGGTCTAGTTTGGCGGTCCAACTTCACATACCTACTCTAATACAACTGAGTGTTATATTCACCCATTGAATGTATTATGTTTGACATGTTTATACTACAATTTATCTGATTTGTTTTTGGGTCCTATCTTTGTCAAGCCTGCAACAAGTGATTATATAGTTAAAGACACTGGGAATTGCAGTCCACGGTACATGAGGTGCACTGTTAACGAGGTTAGGAATATTATGCACCTGTAATTTAAATTTATTGTTTGTGATTGATGTCCATATTCTGTTATCTTACTTATTTTATTATATGTTTCTTCATGACTAATATAGGTGAGACTTGATCCATATGGAAAAATTCCAATAGGTGCTTTTGTTTTCTTTTATAGGTTCCCTGTACTTTAGATCTTCTGTCTACATCTGCAATGCAGTTGGCTTTGTTGGTCCAACCTTTAGCTCTTCCACACCCAGCTGATGAGCCCATGCAAGTAATAACATTCTTCCCCTATCTATTTTTTTGGGTCTCATTCTTTTCTGGTAGCACAATTTAATTGACTATTTTTTTTGTGAAACAAGACTTAAATGAAAAGAATTGCTTTGTGATTATGGTAATGCTAATATCATACATCACTAGTTAAACAACTTCAGGCTTATGTTACACCCAACTGCTTGTATGCTTCTACCATAGAGCCAAGGATAGACAATAAGTCCCCCACCACCACTGAATTAGAGCTACAAGTTTCATATTCCTATAATCCTATGCTCTGCAGTTAGCAAATTTTCTGAAGATCTCACTTAAAAGCTGGGTTGGAATCCTATTCGAACTTAATGTGGTTTGGGACGTCCGAGATACAGAATAACTAGGAACAAAGAACTTTTCCCAGGCCCCTTCCCTCCTGGACATATAGCTTAGGAATAAAAAATTGTCCCAAAACATGAAAAATGGAATTAATTTATTGTAAAATTTGAAATATTGCAATACATGTATTGTTTCATGTTTTTCCAGTTTGTTTAATAAGGTGTAGGAGTGTGATTGTTATATTTTTCTTATTGCCCCTGTTGGTTGATGCTTGAAATTTTCTTGTACGCCCCACTTTTTAGCTGATTCTTTCACAGTGTACTGTTAAGGATAATATCACAGACTATTGTTTCTTTAAACATGTATTGTTGTGACATACCTATTTATCTCAGGAGCTAACCATTGTTCAGGAAAATATCTCAGGCCATTGAATCATTGATGTAAATTGAGTTACTATGCTTGTTAGGTTGTTGATTTCGGTGAAAGTGGTCCTCTTAGATGTTCTCGTTGCAAAGGTTACATTAATCCTTTCATGAAATTTATTGATCAAGGGAAACGCTTCATATGCAACTTATGTGGTAAGAAACATGTCTTTTTTTTGGGTAATATCTGTTTAATGATTGACACGTTATCACGTTGTGTACTCAAAATAAGTTTTTCAATTGTGGCCAATTCTATAATTGTCTGCTATATTTTTCTCCATTGTAGGACTACATGTAATTTACTATTACTGCTGTTATTCAGTTATTGGCATTTGCATCAAATGTTTTGTGAATGCAGTTCTCTTTTTTCAGAATTGATCTCAGAACATCTGAAGTAATCAAACATGGATCTTCACTGCATACAATCCTCTTTTTGGGCAGGATTCGTAGATGAAACTCCACGTGACTATCACTGCAATTTGGGCCCAGATGGTCGCCGCAGAGATGCTGATGAAAGGCCTGAACTAAACAGGGGAACTGTTGAATTCATTGCTTCTAAGGAATACATGGTTAGACCAGTGCAACCTAGATATTGATTTGGCAAGATAATTAGCTGGATGACTTAACTAAGTAGGAGATTGAGGGTAAAATATTTCAATTAACTTAGTTATAAATTGGACCACAAATGCATTAGAATGAAACTTGATTAGTGGAAAAGAGGGGTCTATTAAGCTGATTCAGAGTATATAAGGTTACAGTTTGTTTTAATTGAGTCAGACATTTGCCACTCAAGAATCATGATCAGATAATGTCCACTTTAAGTAGCTTCGAATGCCAGAGTGAATCAGGAATCAGAACAGCAGTGCAGATCAGCTTGATTTAGTATGTGGGGAATAAGTATTGGTATAGCAAAGCATCATTTTAAGGGTCCCCTTTTTGAATTTTCAACTGCTTAAATACTTCAGAAGCCTTTCATTGATAATAACTACTAAATAAAATTAGTCTTTTAATTGACTCTGTGACTAACTATGCTAAAAGCTCCTCCTAATTTGAGGCCCATCCACCACATGATGCATTGTTTTTCGACTAGGCTTGTAAGTGACATTTTTTCTAGTATAATACAAGTCTTGTACTCTATATAGGTTTAAGAAGAATTGTATTATAATTTATAAAGAATATGCACGTATTGGTCATGACAAAATTCATTGGAACTCACCTTTCTCTTCTGGAACTCTGATTTCTGGTAGATTTTACAATTTCAGAGTGTTGTATTTATTTGATGTTGTGAGCACGGAGTGGCTAGGATAACATGGTTGTCTTGGCCTAGTTTCATCTCTAGCCCGATATAACACATGTACTTTAGCATAGACAATTTTTGCTGAGATCTTTAGCTTTTTTTTTTGTTTGGTTTATTACTTGTTGATTATTCTTATGTTTTGTCCTTTTCAGGTCCGAAATCCAATGCCTGCAGTGTATTTCTTCCTTATTGATGTGTCGATGAATGCCGTACAAACTGGTGCAACTGCAGCAGCTTGCAGTGCAATTAGCCAAGTTATACCTGATCTTCCTGTAAGTCCGTCCAAAACAAGACTCTTTGGCTTATGATGTTATTTTTGGCATTCAAGATGTTCCTTTTTATTTTCATCATCCTAAGGGCAATAACTTTTTGCCAAGATGGGCTTTTTTTTCCTCTGAGAGAAGAGAACTTGAGTTTGATTTGTTAGATTTTGGTTTCCAGGAGAAAGGAAAGCTTAAATGAATTTGTATTAACCAGTCTCCTTTCATGCAGGAGAGTCCTCGAACCATGGTGGGTATTGCTACATTCGACTCCACTATCCACTTTTACAACCTAAAGCGTGCACTACAGCAGGTTGGTTGGTGGAGAGTTACCATCTTGTCCTTGAAAACTTTACATGCTCTTTTACCTTGGGCTGTTGCTAAAACAGTTCAGACTGTATTTCTCTAACCGTTGGTCATCGGGTTACGAAGAAATGAAGCAAAATATTTAACTTTCGCTGTAGAAATGTGAAATAAAACTTATTTTGTTCATATCCTTGAATTTTCTGTGGAGCATTATCTTTTTTAAACCAATTTATGTTGTTTTTTAGTAGAATTTATTGAAGATAGAAGGTAAAGGTTTATGAGAGAGAGAGAAAGAAAGGTAGAGAGAGGGAACCGATGCATTGAAGTTTAGTGATGAAGAAATAATTCTTTTTTTTTTTTTACTTTTTTCCGGAAAAAGGTTATTTTGTTTTATCATTTTAAGTTTATAAAAGAGAAGGACAATTTAGTAAATTAACCCAAGATTATTTTAGTCCAAAATAAAATGGCCGTGTGCAGAGAGGGATTTGGGGTGGACATTAATTGTGCCCATTACTCATTGTTATTTCATGTTGAAAATGATCCTATGTTTGATATCAGGGGCTTACTATTTTGATCTCCTCATGTATTGAGCCAGATACCCAGATAATGGTTTTTGTCCCATTTGAATTGAAAGTTGCTGTTTCTGCTGAACTCTTACTTTTGTCCCTCTCCCCTCAAACTGCAGCCATTGATGCTTATAGTTCCGGACGTACAAGATGTATACACACCTCTTGAAAGTGATGTTATTGTTCAACTTGCTGAGGTTGGATCTCTTATTCTATCTTGGGATTACATGTGCGCAAATGAGTTTCAGTTATATGTTCTATATGTTGAGCTTCCTTTTTCTTCTCACTTCTTTCTTATTTTTTATTTTTTTTAACTAATCTGGTGTCTTTGGTGAAGGTATGTGATCTATGCCACAGATCATGTTCAATATTTTTAAAATTATTGACAATAATACTGGTAAAAATGCAGTGCCGTCAGCATTTGGAGATGTTGCTGGAAAGTATACCTACAATGTTTCAGAAAAATAGAATTGCTGATTCAGCTTTTGGGGCTGCAGCAAAGGTATGACACATTAACATATCCTATCCTGTGATCAAGTCTATTTTATTTAGTATAGATATTTGCTTTTCTCCATTCTTTGATCTTATTTTTGAGGCTTGGGGAGAGGGGGATCACATGCATCTCGTTCCAAAAAAAAGTGTGATTCTACAATTAGAGCATGCAATTTTTCTAGGACCTCAAATATTCACAACATCTTCTATAGCACAAAGGCTTCCAGGTACAAGCTATGGCGAGACAATTGGTTTGAGATATCAAAACTTCTCGCTTATGACATCTCATGCTCTAAATCCATTAGAAGTAGCTATAAATGCCAAGTCCTTGTTTGAAGATTTGTCCCTTGCAATATATTATATTTGCACATGATCTCTGACTTTTCATTCGTTCTACCATAGGCTGCTTACCTGGCAATGAAAAATACTGGTGGCAAACTCCTTGTTTTTAAATCTGGTAAGTTTACAATGCAAAAAAATAAGGCTTAATTGTGGCTAAAATCACGACCGTTGCATAAATGCTGTTTAATCAATACAATTGGATAATAACAAATAAAACAATAATTTAAAAGAATTTTGCAATTGAAACTTCTGGGCAACCCCTCTCTTCCCCGAGTCTGACATGGCAATCCGACTTGGCATTCCCTTAAGTCATATGATGCTGTTTTAAATAAATTTGGTTTAAGGGAATGTCAAGTCGGATTTTAGCCGCAATTAAGCCAAAAAATAATATGTTGGAGATCATTAATTTCATTTTAATGGATTTTATCATGGCGATGTTCTAAAAAGCACTGGGCTCTAGCTGGTCTGCAGACTGGGCATTTGCACCTAGATAGATAAGGTTAAGCAGCTCATTTAGAACCATGAATCATGGCCTTTTAGATTGTTATGGAACTTTTTTTTTTTCCGTAAATGATCCTGCCTGTATCTTCTGTTAGTATATACTAGAAATGCGCCTGTGCCTTGCATGGTTATTAATTATTATACTAGTAATATATTATTTTTATTAAAAATCATTTAATTGGAAAATTTATATGTAACTTTACTAAGTATTTTTTTTTAATTATAATATAAACTAAATTTGTGCCTAAAATAATCAAATTTATTACAATAAAAAAAATTGTGTGCCATGATCTCACAAGGGACCTACTTGTATTACAAATGTCCAAATTCAATACACATTCAAATTTTAATAATTCTAAAACACTTCAGTTCACCAAAAACCCCACTTTTTAGATCTGAAATTTTAAATTTTAGGTAGACAATGCTATGGGTGTCAAATTTAAATATCGTGGAAAATATCAATTTCATTTTCCATGCGTTAAAAATGGAAACTGTATATGGAGATTTAATCTACCAACTTTCTCCACACCACCACAATTTTAAAATTGTATATGGGCTGGAAAATTTTGTTTTTTCCTCTTTGTTTTGCATGGTTTTGTTTTTATATGTATGGATATAAATTATACTAATTACTTATTATTGTAGTAGGATCTTGTGCCTTGTGCTTTTTGATGTGTTATATCCTGCTACTTTGTGGCGCTTTTGGTTGATGCAGTTGTTATAATGTTACAGTCTTGCCTTCGAGTGGTATTGGATCCCTTTCTGCAAGAGAAGCAGAAGGGAGAAGTAACATATCAGCTGGAGAAAAGGTAATATTGTCTAAAAGTTCATTCATAAACTCTCGAATTTTTTATGTGTGAATTCGGTGCTGATTAATATCCAAAAATGTGAGCAATTTATTTGATGTGATTTAATGTTGGTTAAAAAAGTTTATAGGGATGCATTAGGTTGCTAAATCTCCTTAAATCCAAGTGCATTTGTTGTTCTATAACTTGTGTTAAATTCTGCAACCATGTAATGTACACTATTGACGGCAATGTTCCTGGATATCAGGAAGCTCACAAATTACTCCAACCACTGGACAAAACACTAAAAACTTTGGCGATTGATTTTGCTGAGTATCAGGTGATGTATATTTTATATGTTCTAGATCTCCTTCAAAACCTAATTAATAATTTTGTTTCAAAATTTATTTTTCAATAAACATTTTCAGGTCTGTGTTGATTTGTTCATCACAACTCAATCATATGTAGATATTGCTTCTCTCTCTGTTGTTCCAAGAACTACTGGAGGCCAGGTATTTGCCAAATATTTAGATTTTCAAAATATGTAGCATGCTAGATTGTGAGTGATCCCCCCCACCCCCCCTCCAATCAATTATATTGTGTGCATTAACTTTATGGGCACTTCTTTATAATTCAGATGCTGCTGAATATTGATGGCTTTTTTCTGGATCCAGGTGTACTACTACTATCCTTTCTCAGCTCTTTCTGATCCTGCTAAGCTTTATAATGATCTTCGGTGGAATGTCACGAGGCCCCAGGGATTTGAGGCAGTCATGCGTGTTAGATGCAGCCAGGTATGTGCTTACTACTTGAACATCATACATTCCCTTGGAGAAAATGACACGATTTGTATTTTCTGACTAGGGTATTCAAGTTCAAGAATATTCTGGAAACTTCTGCAAGCGCATTCCAACTGATGTGGATCTACCTGCTGTATTCCTCTCCTCCCCTTCATACACTACATATAACCGTTGCTATTTCTCAGCACACATTTTTTACTATTGATCCTTGTGTTGATTGATAAGGCAGATTAATATATTAGAAACATAGCTTCTCGAATATCTGAACTCAGGCTTTGACTAATTTACTAAAGGCCTTGACCATACATCACTGATCATTGTCAAAACATAATGTTAGCAGTTCCTTATATCCGTCTTACATTTTTCAATTATCCTTATACCAATGTAGAATATTATTTGAAAGACATTTGATTTCTTGCTCACATTTCTATCTGTTCATTCTTATCATAATGGATTATGAACAATGGGCCTATCTGAATACCAAAGATGGTATATTAATGCTCTCTCTCTAACTCCTCGTCCTAGTTGCAGATAACCTTGGTTTTGCCACAACATCACCTCAGTGTTATGTTGTTTTGTGCATAAGATATCTATATTTACAAAGAGAAAATATTAGAAATTTTTTACATGTCTTTTCCAGTTTATGTTTACTGCTGGCAGAGTTTTCCACTTTCCCTCAATGACTCTTCATTTTTCTCAGATCGACTGTGACAAGGCCATTATGGTGTCCCTAAAACACGACGATAAGTTGCAGGAAGGATCAGAGTGTTCTTTCCAGGTGTAACTGCAATTCACTGTATAATACTCTTTACTTGGAAACTTATAATATTATGATTGGTTTACGAATAATGTTTTCTTCATTTACTCAATATTTCTTCATTGGAGAAGTCTTTGCTCATATAATCACTATATGTTTGTTAATGATATTTAGTGTGCTCTCCTATACACTACTGTATATGGCCAAAGAAGAATCCGAGTTTCAACTTTATCTCTACCTTGCACCAACATGCTGAATAATTTGTTCCGATCGGCCGACATAGACACCCAATTTTCTTGTATATTGAAGCAAGGTAAGTTGCTTTTGTTGGACTTGATTTATTTCAATCTGTCTTTGCAGGTTAATTGTGTGTTTGCTTGTTTATCCCCTGAAATAATAATTATATTAGGCAGCTCTTATTCCATTCATGTGAATATTTTGTTGGTTCATAGACCATCAAGTAGAACACTGACTCTTGAATTCTTCTGATTCCTCAGCGGCTAATGAAATACCTACATCTCCTCTTGCCCAAGTCAGGGATCAAACAACAAATGTTTGTATCAACATTTTGTATTCCTACCGCAAGCTCTGTGCTACTGTATCATCTTCTGGACAACTCATTCTGCCTGAAGCACTTAAATTACTGCCTCTCTATACACTCGGTATGATTTGTGACAGAGAATGAAAAATAAGGATTCCATTGATTGATCTGAGTTTTGTATTAATCGTATGTAGCACTTTTGTTTATTATAACGTTGTGTTGTTTTGTCTTTTCCAGCTTTACTCAAAAGCAATGGATTGCGTTCCGATGGTAGGATTGATGATAGGTCTTTTTGGATAAGTTATGTTTCCCCTTTACCTACCTCTTTGGTAATTCCATTGGTGTACCCTAGGATGATAGCCATTCATGACCTTGAAGACAAGGTATGTATGCGTTTTTTGAAATATGGATGGTGTCACTCTTGTTTTTAGAGTTTATTGCACGAAACCCCCTCGTGGTTTGGAAATTGCATGAAATTCCCCCTGGTTTATGGAATAAAGCTAACTCTCCCCGTTTTTTCCAAATCGACTTAATTAATGGTTTCATCTCTTTCTTCTATTTCCCTGTTATGTCCTTCATAATATAGTCTCAGGACTTCAGTATTTGGAAAACAATAATGGGAAATAGAGGAAATAAATGCGACTGTTAACTAGTTTCTGAAAAAAATGGAGAGTTGGTTTTATTTAACAAACTACAGGGGGATTTCGTGCAACATTTCCAAACCACGAGGGGTTTTCGTTCAATTAACCCCTAGTTTTTATATCATATGATCATCTCACTTGTTGATGCTGACATGTCAGGAACCGGGAGATTCCACTATTCCTACTAGTGTCCCACTATCCAGCGATCACATTTCTGACGATGGAATATATCTTCTTGAGAACAGCATAGACTGTTTAATATATGTTGGCAACTCTGTTCAGCAAAATGTTCTAAAACAACTTTTCGGTATATCTTCAGCTGAAGAAATTTCAAATCAGGTGCTCTTTCACATGCTTGATGGTTTCATATTGTTAAAACAGTTGTATATTTCCACATCAGAATTGGACAACACACACATAGAGTTATTTGCCGACAAAGAGTCTTTTTAAGTTTTAACTTAAAGCATTCTCCTATTTCAGTTTATTTTGCAGCAATTCGAAAATCCCTTGTCGAAGAAGCTGAATACTATTCTAAATGAAATGAGGCGCCAACGATGTTCCTACCTACGGTATCACTGATTCGTCCCTTTTCTGTTTTATAGAGTAGATATAGAATATCTCTTCTATATTGAACCTTTGAGCTTTTATCACTCACCTTTTTTGTATTCTCTTTCTGATTTTGCAGCTTGAAATTGTGTAGAAAGGGAGATCCATCTGGTTAGTCAATTACCAATTACTCCCTCCGTCCAATTTTATTATGCCCACTTCTCCGGGCACGAGTTTTAATTAATATTGATTAGTTTATTTATAAAGTAGATAAGTTGAGTGTATGGTAGGGTATTGTGGGGTCCATTTATAAATAAATAATTGTTTATGGATAAAGTGAATGGCAAAATAGGTAAATACGTGATGGTAGGAGGGTGGAGATAAAGTAGTATGAATAGTATTATTTACAAAAAGGGTATGAGTATAATAAAATTGGACAACCAAAAAAGGAAAGTGAGAATAATGAAATTGGACGGAGGGAGTATATTCTATCTGAAATTGCTCCACTTTCTTGTTTTACGAACCTTACCTCTAAGAACAAAGATACAGAACTGAGCTAGTGAAGAAATTGCAATTTGAACTTGTGGTTTATTTGTTTTATTTTTCAGGGATGCTGTTTTTCTCTTACATGGTAGAAGACAGTATGGCAAGTGGGCTCGCATATGTCGACTACCTTATATATATTCATAGGCAGATTCAAAACAAAATGACTTGAAGTTGAAGATACACAAAAAAAAGCGTTTTCACAAGTTTTGATTACTTTAGCGGATCAATGACTTGAAAGTCTTTTATGGATATTTTGGGCTTGTTTAGTAGTATCATTTTTCAAAAAAAAAAAAAATAAATTTTTTTTAAGATAGTTCTGTCGGAAAGAAGGTTGTTAGGGAGTATAATATATTGGTAAATTATACTCCAGTAATATATTACAAGATCTTATGTACGTTTTGAGTAGCTCTTCGCATAATCAATATTCTTTTGCAGGATATACTTGAAAATAGCAATCAAGTTTTTGGGCTTTAGGTTGATCATATACTGTTGTATTACTTGCTTTACACATTTCAATCAAACAAATTTACAAGTCATTTGCTCTTTATAAAGTGATTTAGATTGACTGATTGTTGTAGTAATATAAGAAAGAGGCTAATAGAAAGTTAAAATTTATTTTTGATTTCGTAAAAATGTAAGTCGGAAATTTACAAGAGCTATTCAAGAAAATAGAGAGACAGATTGTCTAAAATGGGCATTAGGATTTAGGCATGTGCCTTATGGCCCTTTAGACCTTATCCCTCACTGTCAGGTCAGTCACATGTATGAGGAATTTTATTGTTATAAATTTCGAATTGTCAACTGAAAATGGAAACCATAAATAAAGCCACGTGGTTACTTTACATCAATTAAAGTCGCCATCGTGAAGTCCATTCTATGATCCATAGCATCATTTTTCAACTCTAAGTTCCTTGAATAAGTAGTTCTATGATTTTTTACTCCATTTTAATTATTAAAAGAGGTTGAATTAAAGCATAAAGAATGAGTCATTACCAATTATAATATTATTTCGATATAAATTCAATGCTATTTTCAGATTATGATTGATTTTTTTTTTTTAAATTATTATCATATCTTTGATGTTTTATATTTGAGAGAACTAATTATTTTACCCAAATTTAGGATTGGATTAGAATTATTGAATGAGTTTTTTTTTTTTTCACTTTCAAAACAACATATTCCATAAAAAAAACTCGTAAGAATAAAAGTTAAAATTGAGTTCCAACTTAGCATTGGAATTAGCACCTATATATGAAATCATATTAATTATACTTTATTTTATCACTCACATCAATACATCATCTCTTTTTTTTTTCAATTACACACCCATCATCTAACTTTTTATTCTCACAATACACTTCTAATAATAAATTTGTAATATAACATCAATTAACATTCTCACATCAACCCTATGATATTTTAAGACAAACATAATTATTTATCAATTTTTTTAAAATATTACTCCTATAATTTCAAAGTTCGATCCACTATAACTCCAAAACAAACATACGAGACAGATTCACTTAGGTAAACAAATGACACCTAAATGTAAAAAACAAAAGAAGCAACTTAATGACCCGAGTAGAAAATAAGCTCAATATCTCAATATTTTTATTTTATTTTTGAGAGATAGTAGGGTTTCTAAAAGATGTATACATAGGGAGTTCTTGCTCCACCAATTTGAGAATAGGTAGGCGTTCATTCATGCACTAGAATTCAAGATAGCATCATACATTGATAATGGACAAAATACAAGTAAACTTCAAGAAAATTAAGAGGATTTAAATGATATTATCACAACTATTTAGGCATCAATCACTAGTTATAAATTCTTGAAGTTCAAAACAATACAAGTTACAAAAACCGTGTCAATTCTCACTTATTATATGATTGAAGTGATTGAGACTTATAAATTTAGGAAATAGGATTAGAGGAAATTAGGAATAATATTTTTTATTTCAAATAACACATATAATATTAATTTGATTCGGTCCGGGCTATTCAAAATTTTCATTAGCGATAATTGAAAGGGTACCACTACTAACACCCCAAAACATGTTATACACACCCCATCAATTTAAAAATAAAAATAGATAATTCTAAAATGACTAAGTAACCCTTATACAAATTAAAGATAATTTTTTTAAAAAAATTGAAAAAATCTTAAAAAATGTAATTAAAAGATTAATAAAATCTTAAAAAAAAATTAATTTAAATAAATCAAATATTTTTTAAAAATAATCTGAAAAAAATAAATATTTTTAAAAAGAAAAAAATTATTCAAATAAAAAATTCAAAAATCAATTAAAAATAAATAAATTCGTAATTTTTTTAATAAATTGTAAGAAATAATTAATTAAAAAATCAATTAAAATTTATAACATTTTATGGGGTGTTATTAGCCCCACCCTAATTGAAAACCGAACCGAAATTTAAAATTAGCAAACTGAAACTCATAAAAACAACAAACTAAATTATATATGTCGATTAGTCTTGGTAGATATTTTTTTGGTTTTTTTTTTTTTTTTGATTACAAGTTAAATACCCATCCCTTTTCCCTTCCCCATGACTCGAACCCAGGACCTATTCCCTTCGGTAGTGGTGCTCTAACCACTTGAGCTATCCCACTTTGTCAGTAGATATTTTTTTGGTGCATATCGTATTTTCACTATTTTGTACCCGATTGGGAATGCACAATGGTCTTGAATTAGGGCCAATGGTAAAAGGAATCAAATTCGGTTTGGAAAATCTGGGAAACTTGAGCCCAAAAAAAAAATAAAAAAATTATATCATTAAAAAAAAAACTGTAATAGTAACATAAAATAATAGTAATGCAATTTTATTTTATTTTAATTGGAAAGCTACTGTAGTAAACATGAAATAATAGGAAGGCTACATCACGTTTGACATCTCAAAGCACACTCGATTAATATTTAAATGAATGAATTATTATTTTTAAGTTGAAATGAATTGAATTATTGTAAAATTGTAGGTCCTGAATTAATTTCATCCCTAATCCTACGTTGCATACATTAAATAATTACGTCCTACACTATACACTTCCATATTAATATAATTAGTCTCACCTAAATTAAATGCCCACCTTCCAAATTGACATTTAACATCTACTTTCAGCTAAATCTTTACTTTGAAGAAATCAAGTTTTTTTTTTTTTTTAATTATTATTATTATTATACAAAAGGTTTAATCAGTTTTCTGGTCGAGTAAGATGAAAATACAGCAGGCCAGGTCTTATCCCACCTTAATTTAGGAAAATTGTAATATTAAGATTGCGTTTGTAATAAGCTATTTAAATTGATTTATTCAAATAAAAAGTGAGTGATGTTTGAAAATAACTGCTTTTTTAGAAAAATGTAAAATATTGGTAAAAATCAATTTAAAGCAGTTTAAGATGGTTCATGCATGATTGCTTTTCAAATTATAACTTTGCTTTTTGTTAAAGTCATTAACTATTTTCCATTTCACCAAAATATCATTTAACACACATACTTTTAATAAAATTTTAATCAATATTTAAAATTTTTTTTTTTTTTTGTCATCTTGTATAAAGGAAAAATAGTAAGAATAAAGGAAACCATTACAATTTTAATAAACTTAACATGTCATCAACTATTTTTCCATTTCACAAAATTGACCATATTTACTTCTAACATTTTTTTATTTTTTTTGTCATCGTGTCTAAGACTAAGAGTAAAATAGTAAGAATAATAAGAAACAAATACAATTTCAATAACGTTTAATATATCTACTTAATTTGTGTGAAATTTATTCAATGGAGATTTAAAAATAATTAAAAATCACTCAATCAATCATATTAGGTAACACGTGAAATTATGTTTGTAAAGTGACGAATCAGGTAAAATGTCATAATTAGGGTGTTCACATTAATGATTTTTACTTAAATTTCATAATGGAGATGGGGGGGCAAATTAGGTAGTTCATAAAACACTGTTTCTGCTTACTCAAATATGCAGAGTATTTGGCAGTCTCCTCCTTTGCTTTGCTACCATTTGGAAATCCCCCATATCTCTGCAAATCAAATTTGTATATAAAAAACTCCCCCTCTCTCTCCCTCTACAGCAATCTATACATACATTACATATAGGCCGCTGTAGCATGCATGCACTATGCATATAGATGCAACACCTGTCACAACAAACAAACATATACATACATTTTATGTATCTCTTCCCCCTCTCACTCTCTCTCTCTCTCTAGAATTTGCCCCCGTCTGAAACTTCTAGACTGCAGTTTTGGATTTTCCGCCCTTTTTCTGTAGCTCAACTTCCATACGCACATTTTTTGCCAGATCAAGCAAGCTAAGGAAAAACGCCTCTCAAATCTCTTATGTTGGTTTTGTTGTACTTGTTTGAATCATAAATTAAAATCTATTTCTCCCTTGATGTGGTGATCAATGGACGCTTTGGCAATCGATTCTACGCCCGTTTATGCTGATTTTAGAGTAAGTTTGCTAATATTTTCTGGTATTTATTGCCTTGTTCAACTTCCCATTCGGCTTGATTCTGGAGTGAATCCTATTCTGATTTCAAAACTTTTGTTAATTAATTTTGTGTATTACCTTCATTGTTTAGAAATTGTGTAGTATTTACTCTTGGTTTGTGGGATTCTTATCTTCTTATCCAGGTGCATTTATTTCTCTGATTTGTCACAGTACTGAATATGCAATTTTATTTATATTTTTATCTATTGCTTAATATTAATTGATGATGATATGCTTTATAGGAAATCTGGCTAAATCTCTTGTTTAATTTAATTCGAATAAAAGTGCTCCTTTGCTTTTTTAAGCTAGATTGTAGATGCTTGGAATGATAGGCTTGGACCAGTTTTTGGTTATCAAAGCCAGAATTTTATTGTGGAATTTGTAGTCAATTGGAGACGATCTTCTGTTTGGTATACCAGTTTTGGTTAAATTTTAAGAAAAAAGAGTTTGCCTTTAGATTTATGGCTTTATGAGGGAAAAAGAAATCAATTGAAGTTAAGAAATGTTTTCTCCTTGACCTTATTGAAAGATGAGCAAAATAAGTTTTACCTCCTCCAGGTAATAGTACGGCAGTGTTAACTATACTTGAACAAATTATAAGATTGTGGAATGAATATAATATATACAAGATTAACTACATATGAAACAACCTGTTCTCGTGTGTTTGTCTTACAGTTAGTGTGATAATATCTGAAAGACATTTGAATTATTAACCCTTGAAAATCTAGTTTTATTAGGTGAATTACTGACCCACCGATGTTCTAATCATCTTGTAGTTGGTGGATAATTGGATATGTGAATTTAATCACTCTCCATTTTGTATGTTGCCTTAAAATCGGTAATAACTTGAGAGTTCTGAATTACAGACACTAATGAGTGTTAAATATGTGCGCAGAAAGAGACATGGAGGCATACACTGATTTTGTCCTTTCAAAGCCTGGGAGTGATATATGGTCGCTTGAGCACAGCTCCATTGTATGTATTTGAATCAATCAGTCCAGAGGATATTAAATCTCCAAGTGAGATACATGAACTTTTCTCGTTTATTTTCTGGACTTTAACCATCATCCCGTTGCTCAAGTATGCTTTCATTGTATTGAGAGCTGATGACAATGGAGAAGGTAATAATGATATTGATATCTTTTAAGGTTGAAGGATAAATTGTATAATAACCTCAGTCAAATCTCATGGGTAATTAAATTGCAGGTGGCCCGTTTTCGTTATATTCGTTACTTTGTAGGCATGCTACAGTGGGGCTAATTCCATCTGATAGAGGTACAAGCAAGATCTTGAATCATGAAGAAGACGTCTCTTCAAAGAGCAAATCGGAAAATAAAGCTAAAAGGGTTTTAGAGAAACATAAAAGCAGTCATTATTTACTCTTGTTCTTGGCTCTGCTTGGTGCTTGCATGATATTAAGTGATGCAGTTCTCACACCAGCTATATCTGGTTAGCACCTAATACTAGAAGAAGTTGTTTGATATATAACTGTCTGTTTCAAAGTATATATTCTTCGTGAATATTCTTACAGGACTAGACAACTAATCTTAATTTTGCGTGCAGTGTTATCAGCAACATCAGGTATTGGACGTTCATTGACAAAAATATCTGTTAAACGTAAGATATTCTTTGTATTTGGGTAAAAGAAGCAACTTTTATTCTTATGGATTATTTGTTTCACTCACAAACTTAATGTTGGCTGTTTATACCAGATCTCTCTTCAGATACAACGAAAGACCATGTTGAACATGCCATGAAGAAATGTAAGTTGTTAAGTGGACTAGTTACAAGCTTTTTAGTTATGATTTTATTTTATTTAGACTATACTTTTGAGTTTTAAAGACAGTTGGTTGTGCTAGGTGAACAAGTCCTACACTGAGTTTTAAACTTGACTGTGTTACCTTCCACAAATCGCATTTTAATTTGCAAAATCCTTAGTTCTAATTCATTACGGTATACAGATTAATTATCTTGTACTGCACATTTCAACCTTGTTACACAAACATGTATACAATTTTTTCAAGCTTAGGAAAGAGAATTATATAGTTGTAAAGCTTACATACTGATTTTTTGTTGTTGATATTTCCAGATGTACCAACTCCTGTTGCATGTGCCATTTTAGTTTGTCTTTTCACATTACAGCATCACGGAACCAAGAGAATCGGGTGTATATTCGCTCCAATCGTCATCACATGGCTTTTCTTCATCAGTGGATTTGGTCTTTACAATATTATTCATTGGGATACCCAAATCCTCCATGCAATTTCCCCAGTATACATGATCAGGTTCATTAAGAAAATTAATCTTCGACACTGGAAACTCCTAAGCAGCATAGTTTTATGCATAGCAGGTTGGTCCAGCCTATCATAATAGTGAACTCTGCTTGCTTTATAAGAATTTTGATAACGATAATTTTCTAATTTTTGTGCAATTAGGGTCGGAAGCAATGTTTGCAGATCTAGGCCATTTCTCCAAGAAATCTATCAAGGTAAAAAATGTATAATCATATTACAGAATTTAAGGTACCTAGGGAAAAAAAGGTAACAGAGAGCCTATGGCCGTAAGCTTCAGAAAACCACAGACTATATGCCCAAATTAAACAGGAGACAGCAAATGACACAGGTTTCATATAAATGCAGATAACTTTTGTGTGCTTCATATATCCTGTCCTTTTGTTGACTTATGCTGGACAAGCTGCATTCATCTCCAAAAATCTTGATTTTGCTGAAGCTTTTCATCTAAGTGAATCTATACCTGATAGTAAGATTTGTTATCCCTTTGTATTTTCCTTGTATTTACATGAGAAGCAGCAGTTGTTATGATATATGTGGTTGCTTTACAGAGAATCTTCAGCATGTATTTGCTGTGCTATCGCTGTTTGCTTCAGCAGTTGGAAGTCAAGCTACCATCACAGCTGGCTTCTCCATCATAAATCAGTGCCAGGCACTTGACTGCTTTCCTAGAGTCAAAGTTGTTCATACATCAGAAAAAATATTCGGCCAAGTTTATGTTCCCGATGTCAACTGGTTGTTCATGATCTTGAGCTTAGTATTCACCATTGGTTTACATGATGTCTCCCAACTGGGAAAAGCAACAGGTATGTTATGAATAATTTAGTTTAGATGATCTGTTTATCCATTGTTGTAGTTCTAGACTAGATGAATCTGAAATACATTTACATTCTCAATAACATATGAATTGGTTAAATTGAAAATAATATTATACTCACTCTCACTTGGGGAAAATAGTTTATTTTTTTGTCCTTTTAAGTTACCCTTATTTTGATTTTAGTCCTGTTGACTTTCACGAATTGAAAATAGTCATGTAACTTTTACAAGGGATTGACATTTTGGTCTGGTGGCTGACTATAAGAGGTGAAACATCTGGTTGACCAATCAGACTTTGCCACGTAGACAAATCAGATTATGCCACGTTAGTGTCAACTGTATGTTTCACCTTCTACAGCCGGTTACCGGACCAAAATGTCAAAATTTGAAAGTTATAGGACAATTTTAAATTAATGAAAGTCGACAGGACTGAAATCAAAATAGGGATTACTTACACACTTACATGACTAAAAAAAAAAAATCTCTCCCAGCAAACTTATTATGGAGAAATTTCTTAGATTGGCAATAGTGTTGTTTTCTTGTTTCTGAGAAAACTGAACTTCTTGATTGCAGGTTTGGCTATTACATCGGGCATGCTAGTAACCACTTGTTTAATGTCCCTCGTAATGTCACTTTACTGGGGGTTGAACTTCTTAATACCAGTGTGTTTTATGCTGTTCTTTGGCACTATTGAGGCCATGTACCTCTCGACCATTCTGACGAGCTTCTTCCGTGGGGCGTGGTGCTTAATTCTCTTATTTTTGTTTTTTATGACAATCATGGCTGCCTGGCACTATGGCACTCTCAAGAAGTATAAATTTGATGTGGAAAACAAGGTAACTATCGACTGGCTTACTGAATACAGCCCTGGTCTTGGTGTTTCCAGAGTAGCCGGTATTGGCTTCATCTACTCTGATATTGATATGGGAATCCCTGCTTTCTTTTCCCATTTCATCACAAATCTTCCTGCTTTTCACCAAGTCTTGATTTTCGTATCTTTCAAGTCTTTACCGGTGCCATTAATCCCTGCAAATAGGCGGTACCTTATAGGCAGGGTGGGCCCCAGAGAATACAGGATATACCGATGTATAGTGCGCTATGGATACTGTGATAATGTACGAGATACAGATGACTTTGAGGACCAAATAGTTAGCTCGATTGGAGAATTTATTACGCGGGAGGAATATGATTATGAATCATTGGAATCTCCAGAAGGGAGGTTGATAATATTGGGAAGTCAAATGGAGGATGGGAATGTATTCATCCCGGTTGAGGAAATGTGCTCAAGCGCTGATCAGACGATAACAGCAGTGAATGAATCGAGAAGGCATCTGTTGGACATCCCGTCTGGAAGTGGGGGAGTGAACAGGAAGAGGGTTCGATTCACACTACCTCCGAAGAGCCCTCAGATGCGGCAGTCAGTTAGGGAGGAGCTTCAAGAAATCATCGATGCGAGGGAAAGTGGGACGGCATACTTCTTGGGAAAGTCACATTTGTTAGCAAGAAAAGGTTCTAACTTCTTCAAGAAACTGTTGATAATGGTTTATGTTTTTCTTGACAAGAATGGGAGAGAGCCTCCAGTTGCACTCAATATCCCTAATGCTGCTCTATTGGAAGTTGGTACAGTTTATACAATTTGACTTTGAAAACCTCACCAACTTGGTATTTATAGTATGATCATTAATACAGTTGTTTTAATTTTGGAACTAACTTGTTTACTCACAGCTTTCATATTATCAATACTCTAACATGTGCTGATTCATAAATTTTGTTAGTGTTAAATTTCTTAATCAATCTAAATTTGTGAAAGAAAAAAAAAAAAAAACAATTATGTTTCTTTATATAAAAAAGTAGCTCCATCTCCTATTATCTCAATTATATACACATTTTTGCTATGAAAATCTCAACTATAGCAAAAACAACTGGGATTAAAAATCTTAATTGGCGTGCAAGATTCCAATACTCATACCTAAAAAAATACTTTTTCTAACCAATAATTATGAACTCCAACATGAATACCTAAAGTACAGTAATATTCATGTTATTGCAGAATAAAAATACTGGAACATGAATGATCCAAGAGATCTAGAAGCTGTATAGTTAATCCTCAAGCTTCTACGTCTAGAAATAACAAAAATACAAAGTAATTTTCAAACAAAAAAATAAAAAAATAAATTAAGTACACCGTGTATTGAGTGCACAGTATACTCACCCAAACCCAAATTTATGTAGACAAAAAGTCCTGAAACCTGGTTCATGGATGTAAGATTCTCTCAACAATGAACAATTTAACAGGGGTTTAGTTTAGATTCTCCAACAACTTTAGTTAGGTTTTTCCCAAATTTCATTCTACAAACCCAACATCTAATAATTAAAAAAAAAAAAAAGGAGATTCTTGCGGTATGAATTAGCTGTAATAAACTTAATTGTTCACACAGCTCAAAATCAAATAACTCCATTTTTTTTTTTTTTGACAAGCAATTAACTTCAAATTTGTTTGGTTGCGTCTTGTCGGGATATATAAAAATAAAGTTCGTGATGAAATAACTACTTTATGTTTGTTTAAAAATTATGCAATAATAAAACTTTTTAAATCCGTCCCCATTACAAAAAATTATATTAAGGTCGTTTTTGGGACTTCAATTATTAGAAATAGGGGAAGCTACTACAGCAGGCGAAGATAACAAGTGGGCATTTGAAAGTGATATTCTTCCAACCAAAGAGAAAATAAACAAATGGCAATAATTAAAGTTAGATTTGTAATAAACTCACGTGGACAAATGTGATTTAAAACATGTTTTATATCATCGGTATTATCTGAAATTCAAATCCACTCTAACACCATGAATCTACTTAGAAATCACCGAATATTTTTTACGTATCAAAGAGGTATACCATTTATTTCAAGATAAGGGTCCTTTTAGAATGATTCACTTATACTAATAAAATAATGATTTTTTTACTATACTGTTAATAAATGTTCATTTATTTTATAAAATAATACATTTATTTAAGTATTTAAGTGATTACAAGAGTAAATTTAAAAAATACTCCCTCCATCCATGAAAAGTAGTCTCATTGAAGTTGGGTACATGTTTTAAGAAAAAGGTAGATAAAGTATAGGGTATTGTGGGTCCATTGTGAATAAAGTGATTGTTTGTAAATAAAGTTGATGGCAATTTGAGTAATTAAGTGATGGTTGAAGGGTGATAGTTTCCATAAAGAGTATGAGACTACATTTTGTGGACAATGAATATAAGGCAAATGAGAGTACTTTTTATGGACGGAGGGAGTATATAATATTTAAATTTAAAAAAAAAGTATAAAACAGCATCTAATTTGTAAAGTAAATGTAAAAATAAACAAATTCAAGGCTGCACGGTTTTTTATTGAGAATATGAACTGAAAATTAAACCTGAAATAGTATAAAATATTAACAGTTGCAATTTTATTCAATTTCAACAAATTGAGGGATAATCATTCCCTCTCAGAATTAGAACAAAGTTTGAATATCTACATTATTTTTCTTTTAAAAAAAAGGTTTAGGAATGCCTAAATTATTTAACTTCCAAATAAAATATCAAATGAATTTGAAGTGCATACTTATAGTGTTGAGAAATGCCCCCAAAAATTCGTGTTATACTAGTATTTTCATAATATTGAAAATATATTGTTTAAACTGCAGTTAGTTTAAAGTATTACTGTAGAAGAATCATATTTAAAATCACGAGAGAAAAAGTTCATCATTTCTTAAGTTGTTGCACTTGCACCCTTGATTGTTAGTAGTTTTGATTAGGAGTATTGCGAAAAAGAGAGTATTCTTTTACTAATATCATTTGAATAAAAATTGGAACAGAGGAGAGGTGGTATATTTTTTTAAAAAAAATCGAAAACCAAATTAAAAGGTTAGAATTATTTGAAAATAGTCTAATAGAGCAATTTTGATTAATTTCTCGAATTTCAACAATATTTGAGTGTTGAAATGGATCAGTCTTCCTTGTAAAAAAGGGAATCTAAAGAAAAGGAAAGAATATACACCGGAATTTCCCCAAAAAAAAAGAAAAAGAAAAAGGAAAGGAAAGGAAATATCCCGCCACCGCAGCTCCGCCGCAAGATTGAAAATTCCGGCAACTTTACACTGAGTGCAGGTCGATTTTGCTGACAAAAGGGTGCGTGAGAAGCTGCGTAGCACTCCATCGTTTATTCGAATCCTTCTGTAAACAGCACTCGATGAAGCTCCTAAAATTTTCCGATGTACCTTCCGGTAAGGTCGGCGGGTCTCCGAAGCATATGGCGCACATTAGCGTGGCCCAATCGGGTCGTTGACCCGGAGCCAAATAGGGAAAGTGGCCCACATACAATTCCAATAGAGTTAAACCCAGGCTCCAAATATCCCC
The DNA here is from genome assembly GCA_963675135.1 of Galeopsis tetrahit. NCBI lineage: Eukaryota > Viridiplantae > Streptophyta > Magnoliopsida > Lamiales > Lamiaceae > Galeopsis > Galeopsis tetrahit. The sequence continues at coordinate 60,372,744 of OY776134.1, read as the reverse complement.
GGCGTACCCGTCGTAGTTCGACCCGTATGTACCCGGGTCAAACCGCTCCGGGCTCATGTAGGCGCACGTGCCGACGTATGAATTGCACGGATCCAATGTTCTTTGCATGATTTTACTCACTCCGAAATCAGAGATCTTCACTTGCATTTTCTGATTAACCAAAATATTAGAGGGCTTCAAATCGCGGTGAATTATCTTGTGCGAATGCAAATGTTCCAATCCGGTGAGAACTTGGTGGGAGATTTGGGCGAGGAGGTTTTCGGTGAAAACGACGCCGTTTTTAAGTAGGGTTTCGAGAGTGCCCATATCCATGTACTGCATACAGATGGCGATGTCGCCGCCGGGAATATCGAAGACGCCGTCGCACTTGATGACGTAGGGCGAGTCAGTGCGGCGGAGGATGGAGACCTCGCGGAGGGTTTGGCGGCGGAAGGCGGGATCGGTGTCGGCGTGGACGACTTTCAAGGCGTAGATAGCGGAAGTGTGCTTGTGGCGGACTTTGTAGACGGTGCCGCCGTTGCCGTGGCCGAGGACTTGGAGCTTCTCGAGGTCGGAGGCGGAGATGGTGGCGGTGGAGGAGGCGGCGGAGGGAGGGAGAGGGGGAGGGAAGCGGGAGCGGCGTTCGGAGAGTTCGGGAAGAGGGAGGCGGAGATTGAGGTGGCGGCGATCACGCACGACGGCCATGAGATAAGGAGAGGTGAGGGAGTGGTATTTTGAAGAAGGGAGGGGAGTGGGTGTATATAAGTGGAATGGTGGGTGGAAGGGTGGCGGAAGGGGGATATTTGTGGGTCCCATATAGATTGGGGTTTGTATTTATTTAGAGGGAAAGACGACAATACTTAACGTCATTTGGATATATCATAACTACTCCTACTATGGCTATGGCCTATGGCTGCGTTTCACTTCTTATCCCCACTGGTAATTCCCCACGGATTGATTATTAATAAATTTTAATTAATTATTTATAAAATATATTTGTGCAATTTAAAATTTTCAATGATTGAATTTTACAGAATTTGAAAAACAATAATACTTCATTGATTTCATTTTGTGAATGGAGCTTCAATTACATTTTTTTAAAATCTATTTTCACTTATAATTATTGATGGAATATTACTCCATACGTCTAATTATCACAAAATTTGAAAAATATTAATATAAAATGAGGTGTAGTAAAATTGATATGATTGAAGAGATAGAATAAAATAGAGTGTAGAATAATTTAAGAGTAAAAGAGGTGGGGTCACAATGTATACACAAAAATAAAATGAGAATTTTTTTTTGTGAGACATCTAAATGAAAAGATTGGAAACTTCTAACGAAATAAAGTGATTAATTAAAATTCAATTTTACGAAATAGATTCATGAAACTATCTCATACAAAATTTAACTTATAATTAAAATCTATAAATAATATTGGGAAACAAAAGTATATGTACAAATATACATAAATTAATTAAAAATATTTTTTAATAATTAAAATTTATAGGGGTATACTTAATTACAAATGTTTTTTAATAATTAATTTGTAATTGGACTACAAATAGAATGAAAAAAAGACTCAAGAAGTGATATAAGCCAAAATCTGAACCATTGCTTAAAAAAAAGAGAGAGAGAGAGAAAACTTGGGTCCACAGCAATTTTGGCGGGAATTGACCAGAAGTCAACTATGCTGTTTTTATATATATATAGATTCTATGTGCACTTTATTTTTTAGAAAATCAAGTTTCATATATAATCTAGTTCGTCTACTTTAGATTTGTACACTCTTCATGTAACATGTAAAATTAGTATTTCATTTTAGTCAAAATTAATACTCCCTCCATCCACTAAATGTAGTCCAATTGAGTTGGGGCACAAGTTTTAAGAAAAATGTAGATAAAGTAGATAAAGTAAGGGTATTATAGGGTATTGTGGGGTCCATTGTGAATAAAGTTGATGACAATTTGAATAATTAAGTAATAAATTGAAGGGTGATAGTTTTCATAAAGTGTATGAGACTATATTTGGTGGACAAAAAATATGAGACAAATGGGACTACTTTTCATGAACGGAGGGAGTATCACATTATATTTACTTGTATCGATGTTTGCACACATAGCTAACGAGTTGAGTCAACTCCCTACAACTCGATAATCATCATTTGTTAACTTCTCCTCTACTCGCGGCGCTCGTCAACAACTTATGTTGAACTTATTAGCACCTGCACTTCACATACTGTATTAGTTAGTCATGTGACTTGTATCGTTTTTTTAACACCTTTTTTAAGCACTTAACAATACGATCCCCACAAGCGTATGGGTTCGATTGTAGTATGCAAGTACGACCAAGTAGATTTTCGTTCCAAGTACCTAATTGAGTGAAAGTGAATCCCTAAAGTTATAAGTTTTCATGCTATTGTAGTAACTAAACGTGTTTGTTGGATTTTCGGGAATTAAAACACAAGAATTAAACTAAATTAACTAAGAATGATAAGAAATGAACACAAGAAATAACAAGCTATCTAACTTTCGAGAGAAAGTGCAAGAGAAGGGTATTGCCTCGGGTGTTTCCGTTTTGTGGGTAATTAAATGAGTTAACGAACCAATTGCATGAATTAAACTATGGTTTTGGATTAAGCTAAAGGCTATCACTCGTGTGTGTAGACCAATCCCTCGTGAGGTTTAGGTGAACACGTGCATTAATTAGCAATTATATAATCTAATCAATACCATAAGCTCCTAAGATAGTGTCTCATAAACACGTTCAACACGGTTACTAATGTTTATGAGACGCCCTTTCACTAATCTAATAGACGACCTCTAATCGACTAGTGTCTAGTGTCGTCGATCTAAGCAATCAACCCCCGGTCGGTGTAGCTAATTACTATGTTAATTCTAATTGATTAATTCAAGGTCATACACACACTCTTAATCATGCAACCCAATACGGTCGTTGAAGTCGACAAAACTAACAATGCTAGCTAATAGGGTGAATTAATCAATTGAATCATGAAAATTACAACACTAGAAACATATACACCAAATTCCTAAGCTAATCATGCAATTAATCTATAATTACACTAAACACCCATCAAAACATTCACACCCAAGGCAATAAGAGCTTAGCCCATGGTTCTAGAATAGAATCTCATGGCTACAACAACAAATGACATCAAACTAATGGTAAAATAGCAAAAGATTGAAGAAATTAAGAAAATACTAAATTGAATTGCAAAATAGAATAATATCACCTTGATCATGAGAATTTAGCTACAAACCAATGTAATAGACGATGCCCGGTGATAATCGTAGCTTGATTCGAAGTAAAAACCACTATTCTATCTAATCTAATGAAGAAATTAAACTAATCTATGAAGAACACCTACTACTATGTGAATGTGTGTGAAGAAAGCTTGTAAAAGGAGTAAGACCCCTTTCTAAAACTCAAATTGGAGCTATTTATAGTTGGGGTAGAAGTCTTGGACGAAATTTGCACTTAGGTCTCTCGAAAATGAAGAAAATGGGCCAAAACCCCTGAAATATGTAGCAAATGGCTAAAATAGGGCTTGGCCGGGTGAAAACGACCCGGCCGGGTGGTTTTACCCGGCCAAAATACGAAGGTCTTGATGGAAAATGGCATGGCCGGGTGAAAGCCAAAATACGAAATGGGTGAACTAATCCAAAATGTGGGTGTACAGCACTGTGGCCGGGTGGAAGTAACCCGGCCGGGTAGAAATGTGGTCCGGCCTCGTCATTTTTCGTTCCGTTGTATCTCGAGCTTCCGACCTACGATTGACTTGATTCTTTTTTTCATTTCACTCCATTTTTCGAGACGAATCCAATGGTGCAATCCTCTCTTCAGTACAGTGGAGTATGGTCGGTTTTTTGCTTCCAAAATACATCGGTTTTCCTACAAAATCGACAAAACACTACCTTTCTCTTATTTTGACCAAAACAATGATAATCAACCAATAATTCAATGAAATCAACATCAAATGAGCTTCAAATATGCATCTAAATCGTGTAAATTCCACCCGAATCATCATGTCTCTAGTTATTATTTTTTTTTTTTAACGGTAAATGGTATTTCATATATTCTTGAGTACATGGGGTAGTCAACCCATAGATATACAAGTATATTCTATAATACACAACTTTCTCCAGAAACTCTCCTCCTTACATCCTATTTTGCTATCTATTCAGTGATGCGTAATAACGGATCGCAAAATCAAGCCGAGAAGGACGAGTTTGGTGATAAGATTTTTTGACCTCCTAACCATGTCCACAAGTTGATTTTGATCTTCTCCAATATTTCCTTTTTGTCTTGCCTGTCTTCTTTGAATCTCTTTGCATTTCTACAGGTCCAAATCTCTCAAATAACACATGCCCAGAGGCTCGCCATTAATTTTTTCCTCACTATTCCTTATCTAAGGGCCTCAGCGTGCTGTAGCGAGTGTATACTTATATTTATATGAGGTACCGTATGTGTACTGAGCCACCTATAGCATTCCTCCCAAATTCCCGATGCGAAACAACACTCCACCTATAGCATATCGCCTCTTCGTCTGATAATAGTATGCCTCTCTGTCTCAAATTGTCTGTCGTTGCTAACTGCCCTTTAATTGCATTCCATACTATCGTCTGAACCCTTCGAGGTGCGTAGCTTTTCCAAAGGTAATCAAATTTCAGTTTTGTTTCTGCCTCCGTCGTCGCGTCTTCCGTCTCTTCGATCAGGTTTGAGTAAGCAGTGCTCGTTGAATAGGTCCCGATTGGTGCCATCTTCCAGCTCCACGAGTACTGGCCTCCTTGATGCAGCATGTTCATGTCCAAAACCACAAAAAGATCAATTAAATCGCTATTTTCCTCAATATTTAAATTTCTGTCCCAAGCCCAAACCCACTGCCATCCTTCATTTCCCCACTTTTCCATATTACTTATTAATTCCTCTTTCTGTTTGCTTATGTTGAACAGATCTGGGAATCGCTCCATCAAATTTTCATCTCCTTCCGTCCAATAATCTTTCCAGAACAATGTGCGCTCGCCGTTGCCCACTATTCTTCGTATTTTGTGTTTGGCCCTTCTTCCATCTAATGTCTCTCGTGCACTATTTTCAGTTCCTTCCACCAGCTGGATTCTCTTTGTCCACGTCTCCCTCTTCAGTTCGTCACATAGTTTTCGTTTTCTAAGCCCCCATATCTTGATATTAAGATCCTTACCCACAGGTTGCATTCCTCTGTAAGTAGTCGCCAGATCCATTTGCCCATAAGTGCAGTGTTTAAGTGATTTAGATCTCTAATGTCTAGGTCTCCTTTTTTTTTTTTTTTACATACCTCATCCCAACCAACCCATGGGATTTGCTTAATTCCTCCCATTCCTCCTCCCCACAAAAAAATCCTCTCTATCCTCCTTACTTCGCTTAGAAAAACTTTTGGTAGTTTGAAGAACGAAAGGTAGTATGTTGGGACGGCTGAAAGTACGGCCTAAGTGAGCGTTACTCTTCCTGACTTGGTTCATATTTTGCACACTTTTTCGTACAACAATAACAATTCCCACAAGCATATGGGTTCGTTATAGTTGAGTAAGTATACGACCTAGTAGTTATCGTCCAAGGATTTAATTGAGTGCAAGCAAATCCCTAAAGTTACGAGTATGCATGCTATTGTAGTAACTACACATGTTTGTTTGGATTTTCGGGGATAAGAACAAAGATATTAAACTAGATTAACTAAAGTAATAAGTAACAGTGACTAGAAATAATGAACTAACTAACTTTCTTTTGGAAAGTGCAAGAGAAGTGTATTGCCTCGGGTGTTTCCGTTTTGTTAGTAATTAATGAACTAGTGAACCAATTACATGAATTAGATATGAATTCGGATTAAGCTAAAGGCTATCACATAAGTGTGCAAACCCCCTCGAAAGGCATAGGCTAACAACGTGCATTGATTAGCAATTATAGGATCTAACCAAATACCATGAGCACGTAAGATAGTGTTTTATAAATACTTTCAACACGATTACTAATACTTATAAAATTAACCCTCTCTCGGTTAAGCTAATTACTACTTAATTAACTTCTATTCAATTGATCAAAGCTCACACTCACACCCCAATCATGCAAACCCAACTCTCGTTGCAATCAACACAATCGAAAATGATAGCTAATAGGATTGACCAATCAAATGAATCAATCACAATACAACTCTAGAAACATTTACACCCAAATCCTAAGTTAATCATGCAATTACTTCACAATTACACTAAATTCCCATCAAAACATCCACACCCAAGGCAATTGGGGATTAGCCCATGGTTCTAGAAGAGAATCCCATGGCTACAACACATAATAACATAAAGCTCATGCTAATTAATAGAGAAATTGCAAGGTAGAAAGTAATTACCAAATTGAAACTTAAAATTGAAAGATATCACCTTGAAGATGGATTTGTAGCTACAATATGATGAAATGAGCAAAACCCACTTACAATCCTTGATTGAAATGACAAATTAACTAAATACTAAACTAATATATGGAAACTAGAAGGAAAAATTCTCCAAAACCTATTACTATGTGTTACTATGTGTAGAGTCTTCTCAATGTGTGGAATCCCCTTTCAAAAACGAACTTTGGACTTTATATACTCTTCCAAAAATGCTTGGCCCGTGCCCTTAGGTCGAAACGCGTTTTTAGGCGAAATCTTGAGGTCACACGGCCGAATCGTGCAGCTCGGCCGAGTCGGGCATTACTAAAAGCGTGAAAGCGTCTTTTCATTCAGCAGCTCGGCCGAATGGTGGAGCTCGGCCGAGTCGGGACTTAATAACAATTGTAGCCTTTCTTCAGGCAGCTCGGCCGAATGGTGGAGCTCGGTCGAGTCGTCCATGGTTCCAGATTCTGCCTTCCCTTTTCCACTCGGCCGAGTTGTTGAGCTCGGCCGAGTTGTCCAACCTCTCAGCTCGGCCGGATTGTAGAGCTCGTCCGAATTGTCCATGGTTCTAGTTTCTGGAATCGCATTTCCACTCGGCCGAATGGTGGAGCTCGGCCGAGTTGTTCATGGTTCCAGTTTCTGGAATCGCATTTCCACTCGGCCGAATGGTGGAGCTCGGCCGAGTTCTGAGCTTTGTCTCTAGCTCGGTCGAGTTGTCCAACTCGGCCGAATTTCATCTTGCTTCTTCTTTTGTGCATCATTTCCAATCCGTGGCTCCGATTGGCTCGATTCTTTTTGCATATGCACTCCCTCTTTCTCTTCTTTCATCTGACTTCTTTCTCAGGTTGATTCCTTCGTGTGATTTGCTTCAAAAATCATCGTTTTTCCCTAAAAACAATGAAAAACCATCATGTATCAATAATTCGATAAACAAACTACTTTTATATAACTTTTGCAATCTTAATACGACAATTAAAGCAAATTCACACTATAAATTCATGCAATCTCACCACAAATCACTTCCCCCCATCGAAATTTGCTTATCCGACCATGCTGTCAGTTTTTCTTGAATTTTCTTAATCATACCAGCCCACGTCGAGGTTTTGTGGTGGTTTACCCCTACACTCATGCCCAGAAAAGCCATTGGGATTCCGCCTGTTTTACACCCCAGATATGCCGCCATCTCTTTCTTCTCCTCTTCTCTCATTTGAATTCCCACTAAACTACATTGATTGAAATTAACTCCCAACCCCGACACAAGTTCAAACAATTTGAGTATATGCTTGATTGATTCTATATCCTTCCAATTGCCGTTACTCAGAAACATCGTGTCATTTGCGTATTGGATTAGTGGAACTTGTATTTTGTTCCTTCCCATGCATATCGGCTCGAGTTCTCCGATGTCGGCTGCTCTGTCCACCATAATCTTTAAGCCTTCGACAGCAATTAGGAACAGGAAGGGTGATAAAGGGTCACCTTGGCGTAGTCCTTTTTCAAGCTTAAATTGATGAGCTCCCGTTTACCAGCACGGCAGCACTAGCCGTGGAGACACATTCCAACATCCATTTTCTCCATCGCGGCACAAAGTTCATTCCTTCCATCATATTATCCAGGAACTTCCATTCCACCGAGTCATAGGCCTTTGCAAAATCCACCATAAGACCCTTTTCTTTCTTTTCTTTTAGCTTCGTCTATGAATTCATGTGCCACAAGTATCCCATTCATAATCTACCGTCTCCCAGTAAAGGTTGATTGACTATCTGATATCACCAATTCCAGAACCTTTGCAAGCCTTTTAGCCAGTAGTTTTTGTATAATTTTGTAAAGGCTGTCAATAAAAGAAATAGGACGAAATTCCTCTAAAGACTGAGCACCTGCCTTTTTTGGTATGAGAACAATGAAATATGGGTTAAATCCCTTGACTAGTTTCCCGTGATGATGAAATTCAGAACACATATTGATTATCTCCACCCTAAGCAGCTCCTAGTTATTTTTTAAGAAGCCTAAAGTGAAGTCGTCTTGGCCTGGACTTTTAGTCGACTCACAATCCCAAATGGTCGCTTTTACTTCTTCTTCCGAGAACTTCGCGGTGAGGAATGCATTGTCGCATTGTTCCAACTTTTGTCTGAACAACTCGTTAGGGAGCTTTGGTCTGGCAAAGGGGTCTGCTTTGAAGTGAATTCTGAAGTATTGATGAACTTCCATTTTTACCTCCTGAACTGCATCAGTCCACTGCCCATTAACGAACATGTCGTTTATCTCGTTACCTTTTCTCCTGCCATTAATAACTCTGTGAAATAACCTCATGTTCAGGTCTCCTTCTTTTAGCCATTTGACCTTCGCCATTTGGTGTAGTTGGTCTTCTTTTGACTTGAGATCATTTTGTATCCCGACAATAAGTTCTCTCATCTTCATTTATTCTTCGTCCTCGAGGCCAAATAAATCGTCCAGGGTGTCCATCCTTGATATCTCTTTTTGTGTCCAGATTCCCAAAAACGTTTTTGCTCCATTCTCTTAAATCCCCTTTAAGTAGTTATAATTTTTCCTTCAGAATAAACCCGCTCCACCCTCTCAACTCATATGTCTTTCATTTACTCTCCACGAACTCCTTAAAATTATGGTGATTCATCCACACGTTGTAGAATCTAAACGGCTTCGGTCCCCAATCTTTTCATTGAGAAGATATGTATATCGGGCAATGATTTGAGACAGAGCGTGCAAGTCCTTTCAGTTGGGCGTCCGACCACTCATCATTCACTAGCACTCTATCCAACCGACTCTTGCACGACCCGTCTAGTCTGTACCACGTCGAGTTCAGCAACATTCAACCGCTCATGCTTTATTTCGACAACTAATGTTGAATTTGTCAACACATGCTGGTCACTTTATAATCAACACTCGTTAGTTACTTCTTAAAGTGTGTGACCACTCAAACTAGATTTTGTTCTCAAGAGACATGAACACTTCCACCTCTCAATTGCTCCAAGCAATAAATGTTAAATGTTATTCACCTTGTCTAAATCATATTCTTGTGTAATTTTTATAGTTTGATTGTGCCTAGTTATATATTTATATATTAGCCCACATTGAAATGAATATACTAAATTATTTTTGAGGAAAATATCACAAACAGTCCTGTAACTTTTGTCGAATCCGCATTTGGTCATTTATCTTTTTAAATTATCGTCTGTAGTCCCTTTATTATCGCAACAGGTCCTTTTCGGCAAAAAATTAAAAAAAATGGCCTGAATTCACTTAATTATTAATACTCTCTTCATCCGTTAAATTAAATAAAATTAATGTTAGATTAATTTAATAAATTATTATTGATAAAAAGATGATCCTACTGTATTGATAAATGTATTTTAGAAACTTAATTATTAATACTCTCTTCATCTATGTATAGTGTGTATTAAAATTAAAATAGATATACAGAGGAGATAAAATAAGTGTGGTTGGATATATATATATATATATAAGAATAATTATGCCAACTTTATTGCATAAATATTATAATTATATATATATTAATGTTTTGAATTATTAAAAAAATTTGCCCTCCTTAACCACGAGTTCTGGGTCTGTCCCTGGCCCAATCAATGCTCATGTGTATCATGACAACAATTTGAAGGTAATTGATCAGAGAGTGAGGATTATATGTGGTTTAAGGCTTTTTTTTTTTGTTGAAAATAAAGATAAAAGGACTACATGTGAGAATTTATAAATATAAAGGACCAAATGTGGATTAAATAAAAGTTACCGGACCATTTGTGATTTTTTTTCTCAGTAGTTAGTGATGTGGAATGACACGCAAGTAAATTCATCGGAATTTGACACTCACGTGATCGGCACATGTGAATTCAGGTCTTTTTTTTTTTTTTTGCCGAAAAGGACCTGTTGCGATAATAAAAGGACTACAGACGATAATTTAAAAAGATAAAGGACCAAACGCGGATTCGACAAAAGTTACAGGACTGTTTGTGATATTTTCCCTTATTTTTGTGGTCAACGACGTAAATTTATATTTGAGATGAACTTATTTACCAGTCTATATATGACTTGTAAGTAGAGCTGTTAAAACGGACTAATGGGGCGGGTCGGTTCACAACCCACTTCAACCCGTCATTTTGCGGGTTTCAGATGGCCGATTCACGACGGGGACAGGCTGAAAAATACTCAACCCAACCCACAGCGGGTTGCGGCCACATGATTTTTCATTATATATTAATTTTTTACTTTTTCACATTTATTTAAAAAAATTGTACAAATAATTTGGGATAATCTTTGATTAAACCCAAACAGTTGACGTCAATAATTTTAATCTCTTATGACCTCAAATATATATTATTTTGTTTAATTAACAAATCAATCGAACTAAAATTTAAACCTTCAAATTGTTTAAATATAATCCTTATTGCCAAAATAGTAGAATCAATATATAATATTCAATGAAAAATTAATTGACAAATCAACCCAACTATCAGTAGCAAATATCAATTTGTGAATACACGTCTCACCACACACACTCTCAATTTACTAATGATAGTTATGCTCTTATAAAGAAAAAGTAAAAAAAAAAGATTTAAATCTACATTAATTATTATATCTCTCCCGAAATCATGTGAATACATGGACGACAATGGTGTATTCTCATTCTCAAATCTCAATTTTGTTTAATAGTATAATATTTTTGTGATTTTGAATCTTGATTTAAATTTGAATGGAATTCATAAATTTTTAGTTATCACATTTTTACTTACAATTCATTTTTTTTTTTTAAATAGTATGTTAAAAGTCTGCGGGCCAACCCGCCCCGTCCGCGGTCCAACCCTCCAAAATCCACGACCCATGCGACCGGGTCCATACGAGCCCACTTTTTAAACGAACTTAAATTATTCAACCCAACCCACATTTTTTATAGGCGGAGGCGGGCCAACCCAACGGGCCTAGTCCATTTTGACAGCTCTACTTGTAAGCTTATAAAACTTCAACTCAACTAGAGTACATTTAAGGTGGGACATTAACTCATGTATAAAATCATTTCATAAAAACTTCTTAAAACTTATTTATATTAAAAAAAAAGAAGGAATTAGTTCATAGTTATTAAATCCACCCATGCATTAAGAAACTAATTTCTACATATGTATGTAATTTTAGACTTTTTGTATAAGATAGTCTCATTACAACAAACCTATTTTTTCATATATATATATATGCTTACCACGTATTTAAATCATGTTTTAAAAAGAATTATTTTAAATTACTTTAAATATTCTTTTGGTTAGCACGCTGCACACAAAAGGGCGTATTCGTTTTTTAAGATAATGGAGTATTTTTTATTTGCTGATATAAATATAAATCAATAAAATATAAGGTATCCTTATCATCTTAACTGTTCAATTTGGAAAAATCTTATCACCTATTCAATAATTCTAATAATAATAACTTTGTTTTGAGAGGACACCTACTAATAATAATAATAATCCTTTAGGAGCAGGTGGACATCTCATTTTCTTTGTTAGTGACGTGCAAGCTGTCTTGCAACTTGGTTATAATTAGTGCAAGCTCACTATCACCATATTTAAATGGGCATATTCATTTTTTTTTTTGCATGAAGCGAAAAATATTTTTTACAAAGAAAATATAAATAATAATTTATGTCTTCAAATAAATATTTTTAAACTAAAAGTGATACTTTTTGTTGAGACACAAAATATATTACGTCCTACATCATTAATTCATTATTTCTATCTTTACCGGTGGGTTAGTTTAGATTTCATTACACCACACATACCCTCAAAAAAAAACTGTTTCGGCATCAGGTTATAAGTTAATCATTCAAGGTGCCACGCTTAATATTTATACTATTCCTTAGTAAAATTAAAAAAAAAAAATTAAGTATGCATGAAATTATTTCACGATAAGACGGAATATAATTTAAACACGGCGTTTTAACTCTAGTGATGTTAACTAATTGAATGGACCCAAGCTAATGTGACATGTGATTGTACTCATCAATTTGCTTGTAATGATAATTCAAGCCCCATACATTTTATTTCGACAGATAATAAATGTTGCCAAAATTATAACAAACATCTTTAAAAGAAAACATTATAAATTTCTTACACCTATTTAAGTTTGAAAACATTAATTAATCTCTTCTTGAGAATTAGGAAGAATTTACATCTTTAATTTTCAGGGAATGTTCACCCATTTTTTGTAACTACTAGCTTGATTGCAATGTGCCTCTTTAGGCTTTTATATGCTCTTTATATTTTTAAACAGTAAAAGCAAAAATGAAATAATACCACCCGTTACGGTCTCAAACGTTTTACTTTTAGTCCCATTTATACAAAATAAAAAAAAAATCAAAACTTTCGATTCCAATGTCACACGAATTAAAAATGTTAAGTATTGTTGCATTTTTTGTCACAGTCAACAATTAACCATTAAGTTGATTAAAAATTAAAAATACTAAAATTATATGAGAATGTTAAGAATTAAGATGTATCATACTTTAATCATACTATATACTTTACCAAATGGGCTTATGTTGCCCCAATGCCCCACCTAATTATATTTAAAAAAAGAATATGATCATGCAAATATGACAATAGAACACCGTCCTAAAATATATTCACAATTTAATATATTATATATACTATGGGGTTCACAATTTAATTTGCATGATATTAAAGAGTTCCAAACGTTTAGTTTAAAAATCGGATAACACAGTGAACTCTGTTTACATGAATTCCATCTAATTTTTTACACATTTACAAAATAGGTCTAATAAAATTGTATGTATAAAAACCATTTAAATTTTATTGGGTAGAATTTATAAAGTTTACGAATCTCAAATCTTTGAACTAGGTTCATGATATAAATTTTTGTCCTGAAAATAGTATAATAGAAAATCATCCTGAAATCAATTGAAAACTGTTAAACATGTTTTAAAAAAAATGAAAAAAATAATAGAAGATTGTAGACACTAGAAAGACAAAGAATTAGTTATTTATATCAACCATATGTTTGTTGTGACAATAATACAAAATGTCTCGTTCCAAATTTCAGCAAAATACGATAAAACAAAACTTTCACATCCAGCAAACTTTTTTGCATCTTCCTTCCTTTCTTTCTTTCTCCAAAATGTTATTTTTCTTTACTCATTAATTAGAAAAAGGATCTTACATATAGTGCTAAAAAAAAACAGATGGAAGACATATTAAAAAATCTATTTCCCTTCAAGGTAGCTAGCATTAAAAGACCTCCTCGTTTTAATTCCAATATATACAGCCTATATATTCCAATTTATTAACCAACTCTGTAATTTTTTATTATATCATCACATTTTTATTCTTACATATTTTAATAGGTCGACATGCGTTCCTTAATCAGAAAATTAATATAGTTCTATAGTAGTCTACATGCATTTGTTTAATTTGTTAGTATTTCCCAAATGGAAGTATTTTGTCTTAACTAGATTCATTTATATGATTTAAGTGTCCATCACTTTTTCATTTTAGAAACATAACAATTCGGGACATCATATTTGTTCTGTTTTTTCTCAACTTAAAAGTATTATTCGGGAGTAATTGAGAAATGTTTCTAAATTGAAATCTAAATCAAGGATTAATTAGTTGATTTTTTTCTTTTTTTTTTGTTAGGGGGTGATGAGGGATGACAATGGAAGATCGAGGACCCGCCCCACATGAGGGTTCGCCCATTCCACCTAGATTTTTAATTAATTTTAATATACATAATATCTTTATTTTCACATTAAATTATTCAAATTAAAATATATAACTGTTTAAACTGATATTTCATATTATACAAAAATATTATGTATGCAATATTTTTACACAAACATATATATACACATTTTAAAATATTATTATATATATGTACATGTGGTGGAATCCAAGAGGGATTGAGTAAATTTGAAAACTAGGATGAGTTTCAGCAAAAATCATAATCTATTTCATACTTGTTTGATCGAATCAAGATCCGCCCCATATAAAAGGGGCTCAATGCAGGCCCGGATAAAATCGAACAATACATGTGAAAGTAATTTATATAGAATAATATGTAAAGAATGATTGTAAGTGGGCAACATGTGCGTGCGATAAAGGACAAAGGCGGCTGCGTAATAAAAAAGGAGCTACTATGATTTTGGTGGTATTCATTGAATCTGGGAGGGTCAAGTCATTTTCCACACTTAATCACTTGGTAACGTCAAAAACGATATGCCTTTTTTCTATTTATATATTTATTACTGAATTCAGTCACACCCCTTTTATTGGGCTATGAGTTTGTACTCTAGTAACTCGTAACTTCATGGAGCCATCGCTCACATTTTAGTGCTTACAACAATAAACTACACTTTCCCTAAAAAAAACACACACTTTGGTAGTGGATATATATTGTGCTCCTTCTGTGGAGCTAGCATTCATAAAATAAAATAAAAACTGAATATGGCTTTTGTTCAAATATTTTTCTAAATGTGTTGTTATATTTTGAAGTCTTAATTAACATTTGGTTCTTTTGATTTAAAAAAAAAAGGTCCGTTTGAAGTCTTTTAACATTTAATACTTAATAAACATTCATATAAGACCACAGCGCATTATTATATTGCATAAAATTTATACAAAAACATATAATCAAATTCATGTGAAGGTTAATATTAAGTGCCTATAATATTTTTAAATTACTAAATTGCAACTAATCAAGGTGAGACACTTGTCGTATGAATTAATCAAAGGATAAAGTAATTAGGCGGGAGAACTATTGTAGAATGTCCAACCAAACAGCAGTGTACAAAAAATTTTGGTGATTAATATTTTCTTAAGCAACCAAAAGTCCAAAACTATGGTGCTTACAACACTACCTTTTTTTTTTTTTTTTTTTGGGTTGATAATTAATTATCATTTAAATTTAAAAAAATCTCTATCTGAATATATATACCTTTATAAATCATCTAGTTTAGTGAAAATATACCTGTATAAATTAGAAAGACCTAGTCTAAGTCTAAGTAGATGATGGGGGGAGTGAAAATCCAAAGCTACATCATCCAATAGAACTCTAAATGTGAAGGAATAAAAAAAAATATGGTAAAGAACACCTTTACTATGTGTGTGGAATATTTTCTGGGTCCGACTATTTACACCTCCATTTGCGTTGAGAACACTCCCCCTCTGGACGCACCCCCCTAAAATCTGATGCACCCCCCTTAAATTGTCATAAATGCCCTTCTCTTATATAATTCCAATTACTACTCACCCCCCTAAACCCTACTTTCTCCCCCAAATCCTCCATCTTCTCCCTCCTCCATTTCTTCCTCCTCCACCAGTTCTTCTTTCATCTTCTCCCCCACCCCTCACCACCACCGCCGGCGACCTGCCCCTCCACCACCCGTCGCGGCGACGCCACCCCCTCCCTCCCTCGCCGAACCCGTCCCCCCCCCCCCCCCCCCCGCCTGTAAAAAAAAAAAAAAAAAAAAAAGAACAGATCGCGGCCGCACGCGGCCATCCCCTCCCTCCCCCCTCCTCCTCCTCCCTCCCTCGCCGAGTCAGTCCCCTCCTTCTCCCATCTCGATTTGTAAAAAAAAAAAATTACAGTAATCGGCCGCCGCCGCCCCCGCTCAACGGCCCTCGCCCCCGCTCCCGTCCATCGGCCAAATCCAGGTTTTTTTTTTTTTTCCTTCTTTTTCTTACCTTTCGACCACTTTAGGTCGATCAAAATACACTCCGTCGACAACAGGGTGTCGACGAGTGTATTTTTGGTCGACCAAAAGTTGTCGACGAGTTTTTTAAATTTTTTTTTTTTCCGATCAACAAATGTCGAGCATATACAATCTTGTCGACAAACCAGTGTCGACGGGAGTGAATATGATCGACACTGGTTTGTGGAAATCTTAAAAAAAAAGTTGAAATTTTTTAAGTTGAATTTTTTTTGTTTGGGGAGAAATTTTGTTGTTTGGGGAGAAATTTTGGTGTTTGGTGTTTGGTGGTGGTGGTAGTGGTGGTGGCGGTGGCGGCGACGGTGGCGGAGGATGGATAAAACTTAGGTTTAAAGGTGGGGGTGCATTTAGTAGTTTAATATGACTTAAAGGGTATTTTTGGTAATTTACTTCATTATTTTATTATTAAATTCATAGGGTGAGTGTTCTCAACGCAAATGGAGGTGTAAATAGTCGAACCCTATTTTCTTGGTGAATGGGCCTCTATAAATTTGAATGAAATTTGTATCTATACATTGGAAATTGGAGCTTAAAATTAAAGGGTTGGGGTATATACCCCTCCAGCTTTGTTAGATACACTCCCCCACACTTTTATTAATTAAATATTCATGTAAAATACCACATTTACTCTTTTATAAAATATTAAAAATACATACACCCCCTTTTCAAAACCCCAATTTAATTGAATTAACCCTAATTTTAGGGCAGAAAGCCACAGCCCACTTCAGCCGCCGGCCGCCGTCAACACCTCCACTCTGGCAGCCGGCCGTCGTCAACACCTCCACTCCGGCAGCCGACCGTCGTCAACACCACCATCACCATTAAATTTAGAAATTAAAAAAAAAACTTAGAAATTAAAAAAAAAAACTTATATTCGACAAACCAGTGTCGGCCAAAAGCCCTCTCGTGAACACTGGTTTGTCGATCAAAAACCTCCCCGTCGGCACTGATTTGTCGACCAAACACATCCCCGTCGACACTGGTTCGTCGAAAGAATTTAATAAATAAAAATATTCGACAATAAAGGGTCGACCATAAACATTCTCATCGACCATTGAGGGTCGATGAGAGTGTTTATGGTCGGTGCGAAAAAAAAAAAAAAAAAACCCAAACAAACCTGGACGGAAGCGGAAGCGGCGGCCGGCGACGGAAGTGGGAGCGTGGCTGGTTGGGGGAAGAGTCGGCGGTCGCTCGACAAAAGAGGCGGCGCCACCGCCTGTTACAAAGACGAAAAAAAAAAGGGAGTGCGACGGGGAGGGAGGGGAAGATCGGGCGGCGCGAGGGGGAGGGAGGGGAAGTGCGACGGCGAGAGGGGGAAGGAGGGGGAGTGCGACGGCGACGGCAATGGCGAGGGAGGGGGAGTGAGACGGCGACGGCGAGGGAGTGCGAGCGGGAACGGCGGCGGCAAATGGGCATGGAGCGGCGACAATGGAGGAGTGAGGCGTGAGGAAGAAGAAGAAGGTGAGGAAAGTGAGGAGAGTGATTTGGGAAAAAATGAGGGAAAATAGGGTTTTATGGGGGGTGCATTTATCACACTGAATTTTAGGATAAAGGGTATAATAGATAATTTGGGGGGAGTGCATCTATCGTACATGTGTTTTGAGGGGAGTAGTTGTATCGGGGGAGTGTATCTAACAAAGCTGGAGGGGTATATACCCCATCCCAAAATTAAATTGAGGAAATGATTATGGGGGTGTATCATTTCTTCAGATTTGGGCCCCAATTAATTGCTAATGGGCCATCAAAAGTGGGTTGCATGGATACCACTGAAATCACTATGTCAAATAAGCTGATAGACAGCGGTTAAAAACCGCTGTAAATTGGAATCAGTAACCGCTGTGGTAATAAGGGCTGTAAAAAGAGGGCGCTGATAGACAGCGGTTATTAACCGCTGTCGTATCTATATACAACAGCGTTTATTAACCGCTGTTATTCCATCAAAACCGATGTGGTATGTGCTCGGTTTGAACCCCTTACAATATTTACGATAGCGGTTTTATTAGTTATGACAGCGGTTATGAACCGCTGTTGTTTGAATTTACTACAGCGGTTTTTAACCGCTGTTGTTTGGAATTACTACAACGGTTTTTAAACGCTGTTGTTTTGAATTTCTACAGCGGTTTTTAACTACTGTTATTTATTAACAACCGTTGTTGTACTTGCTCTATAACAGCAGCTGTATTAGCTATAACAACGATTATTAGCCGCTGTTGTATATATCCAATATTTTAAAAAAAATAATGAAATTTTCATTTGCTAAATTAATAAAAATAAAATACAAAATATAAAAACATTTATGTATATATATAAATTCAACTAGACTATTAAAATAAATTCATTAATGAGCAATTTCTCCCAACACCTCATTAATTAGCAATCCCTTCAGATACGCTCTCTATCTTTATTCTTAAGTCTTCAAAGCCAATTTCAAGTCAAATAGTGGCTCTATCAATGTCGTTATCTCCGGTCATTAATGATTCCTTAATGAAGAGATCATCAATCATTAAAAATGATGAGTGTAATTAGCATATAATAAAAATGATGGTTGTAATTACTTACATTCTCCGCAGCATAACGCTTTGCTACTCAGCTCCTAAAGTCAAAAAAATGAAAGTAGATACATGAGTAATGTTAATTATAAATATTATTCTTATGTACAATACAATAATCTTACCTTGATTTAGTAGACTAATTAAGTCGAATTATGGCAAAGTCTCTCCAATCAAGATCATTAATTCGTATGCCAACTTGCTTGATTGTTGATTGTTGTTGATTGTTTATGTGGTATCAACTCTTTTGTAGATAAACTCTCTCGTGAGATAATTTTTGAAGTTCCCCTTTGATCCCGCTGACATCAAACACCCTTTCTTCTTTTTATGGTCAACATTAAATGCCAACTAAAAGTATATACAATAAGCATATAAGATACTAACAAAAAAAATTAAATAAAGTTCATAAATGGATGTTAATGTACTTACAAGCACAGCGTTCCATACATGAATCTTGTCTTCCTTTGGAAGAAGAAGGTGCCAAGTTGGATTCTTACAGGCTGCCCATTCTTATAGTAATCATGATATACCTTAATCTTTTTACGAGGTGCCATATGCACAAACCTATTCATCACAAATAATATAATACATGGATAAGCACAAGCCCATGACTTTTTTAGGCATTGATTGAAGAATTAAAAAAAATAGAACTTTTAGATAGCATATACGACTTTTTTAGGCATTTATATAAATATTTATCTGTGTACTATGACATATTTAATTGGATTTATTGTCCACTAAAAATGTCATTCCATTTTATTCAAAATGAGAACAATCCACATCATCCAACAACATATATATACTAAACAACATATATATATACTAAAGCAAAACACAAACAAAAAAAAGTGAGAGAGAGACCTGGAGAGTAGTGAAAGAACTTGCGGGTGGAGGGGTGGAGAAGAAGATGATGAGGGCAAGGGCGGAAGGAACAACTGTGCGACTGGAGTATATGGAATGTGCGCACGTCAAGGCATTCTTCTTCCATGGTAATGCGCTAAATTTAGATTTTAATTAACTGCACACTCTCACTTAACATATACAGGAGTCCCTCACTTAACATATACAGGGGTGGTGGGACGGTTATATATAATATAATATCTACTTGATAACATTGATTAAATAAATAATTAAATTTATGATATATATAATATAATATATATAACTCTATATTGTACGTATTACATACAAATTTAAAAGATCAATAAAATTTTATATTTACATTAGAATAATAAAACCTAAAAATTATTTTAAATAAATATTAAATTTATTTTATAACCATATAATAATTAAAATATCAAATTTATTTTATAAGCATATAATAATTAAATATGAATTATTTTAAAACATTAAATAAATTTTATAATTTAATCTTCTTTTTTTAATTCAACTCGAATTCTACTTCCATGTTTCAGTCTTTTAAAGCAAAATCCATAAAAAAAAAAAGGAAAAATTCTTTATTTTATTTTTATTAATTGATCATATATATTAATTTTAAATTTTAACTGTTATATATAATTTTTACGACTGCCGTGATTTTCTTTCTAGATTTTTTCTAATTCTTTAATTTATTTCTTATGTTTTTCTATAACATTTTAGAACTACTCATTGATTTCATGAAATCTAACATTCAATTTCCACATCAACAAAAAAAAAGAAGAAGCAATGAATGATCAATTTATTTCTCCTTACCGTGCGAACAACTGTGGGTGCAATGCAGGCGAAAAATGTGTCTTTGACGGCTACCCCTCTCACAGAACGAGGGGCGCTTGGGGGGAGAGATAAGAAGAAATATTAGATTTTCTTAATTTGTTTAATAATAATATAGTAATATATATGAACAAATATTTTTAAACTTATATCGTTTTTTAATCAAAATCGTATATTGTATTAATCATTATATATTTCTTAATTGATAAAACTTAAAAAATAATTAAATTAAAAATAAAATTCTTTATAAATCAATAAAATCATAAAAATATGAAATAATGAAATACAATTTTGAAGATTAATTACAAGATTTATTTTTTTAATTGATTTTTTAAATATATTTATTTTTGAGAATTTAATCGTATTTCATAAAAAAAATTCAGTAATTTTTAAAAAAAAATTATCATATTTTTTATTTAATTATTTTTAAAGATTAATTTGATTATATTATATAAGAGAAGCTATTACAGCGCATAACTAAAACATATCACTGCGGTTACGAAAAACCGCTGTCTATCAACGCACAAATGGAACCTATGACAGCGGTTCTGAAAAAAGATGCATATGACAGCGGTTTTTGAAGTTTTAACAGCGGTTTTAAAAATAACCGTTGTTATTCAACTGCTGTAAAAAGCATAATTTGGCATAGTGAATGATTGTAAGTGCGTGGGTTGTTGCTTGCTTTTTCTCTCTTCAACTTGTGCCGCCTAACATTTTATTTTCGCACAAACCCACTTATGCAATCCCATATATTATAAATTTTCTATAGTGATTATAGAGAGTAGACATTTTTAGCTTCCCTAAATCCGTAATTAACAATTAACTTGTGCACATGCACCACAACAAGTGCTACTGCTACCACGTTTACAACCATTGATCAATACAATACATGCACACCACAAAGTAATTAGTTTCTGAATTTAAGCTACTAATTAAACAAACAACTTGATGTAATAGTACTATAACCCGGTCAGTTGGTCCACAATTCCATTGTACTAATATATAGCTAGCTAATTAAGCCTTGTTAGGTAGAATGACACTTCATAGGACATGTGACAGCATATAAGATATATATAAATAGGATTTTCATCAAGGAATAAATATTTTTCAGCCATTACACAGAAAATCAATAAAAACATTTGGAGCATATAAAATTTGCGTTTACATGCATTCATGTTATATATATCTCTATTCAATGTTATTTATCAATATAATATTAATGATCAATCTCAATTCCCAACAATCAATAAGAATGACCATTTTAAACAAAATGTTGAAATAAAAGTAAAGAAAACTACTCCTATAATTTAGAATAAACAAAAACGGAACAATTGGACGATCGATCTGTTTAAGAGGATCGATTGAGTATATACTTCTCTCTAGATTCCAACTTTTCAATAAAGCATTAAAGAACCTTCAATGCAAGTATACAAGTCTTTACATCTTGTAGTTTGCTAGTTGAAGTCAAAACCACAATTCAAATTGAATGCCAACAAATTTTAATTTACCAAGAAGTTCAACTTTTGCAAGTAGAGACATTACAAACTTAAACAAGAACAAATTCAAATTAAATTATCATGCATCACTCCGATCCCAAACAAACAAACAAACTAATACTACTAACATGGCGCCTCTTCGCCGCCACCACCAACGGCATCTACTCCACCATAATTGGCGCCGCCGCCAGCATCATTGATGACTTCTTGCACAACCGCCTGACCAACTTCTTGAAAGGCCCCTTCCACAAACCCCTTAAATGCAGCCGCCATAAAAGTCCCTCCCAAAGTTGCTGCTGCAGCTGGCGCCTGATTATTCATTTGTGGGTTTCCTCCATATGGTTGACCAGGATGATACATATTCGGGTTCTGAATCCCGCCAGTACTCATACTATGCTGCAGCGGCTGGGGCGCCACTACTTGTGGCGCCGGCGCTGACTGCTGACGCTGGAGTTGAACCGTGGTACAATCCAAATGCACATCAAATTCACACGATTTGCACCGGTAAAGCCACTGCTTCGACCCGATCTTCCGACAAATGTCACACGAAAACCCCTCCGAGTTCACATACGGGTTCTTGAATGTCAGGTCCAGCTCACACGAGGCGTGCGACACGTGGCGAGTCTTGAGGGGCTTAATAGCGCAGCTGACGTGGAGATCGTACTCGCAGGCGGCGCAGTGGTAGTTCCAGCTGTTGCTACGGCGGGCGCAGGCGTTGCAGCTGAAGACTCCGCCGGGGTAGGTGGAGACAGTGAGGAGGGAGAGGGTGCAGCCGGCGTGGGAGGGGTGGGTGATGAGCTGAGGGAGGGTGGCGCATGATTGGTGGAGGATGAAGTTGCAGGGAGTGCATGTGTACATCGTTCCACTGGATTGGAGCTTGCATCCTGAACAAACGCTTTGAGGGTTGTACAATTGGGTAGGGTGGAGGTCGTGGGGGTGGGTGAAGTGCTTCACCGTTGACGACGGCGCCGCTGCTGCCGGCGATGGGTTGTTCACTCTTCCCATTTTGTGTGTAAATGTTGGGTATTGTAGGAGTTTATATGAGAAGAAATTATGATCCAAGGAGTTGACTTTGGGGGGTAATTGGTTGCTAAGTCAAAGTCTCCTACGCGTTTCCCCGTCGACATGATCTGCATAAATACATATATTTATATTCACGTATTAACAAGTAGAGTTATTATAGTATTTGAACTCGTATTCGCACGATTTTTTGGGGGCCACATTCTACTTAATTTGTCATCTAGCTTTTCATCTTGGCGTCGAGTTTTTTTTCGCAGGACCTCTCTTACAATATGTCACCATATATAGTAGAGTTTAACCACCAAGTTCGGAATGAATTGGTGTGGTTCTTCTACGTCTAGGACACCAAAATATCGAACCATGAAGAAAAACAGGCATAAGAGAAAAACCTATTGACTAGTGATTGTGAGGCCCCAACCCAATTCTTGTTTGGAAGGAACCAAAGGCCTCTGCCCTTACATTGAATTTTAAATAATTGTTCAATTGAATTTTAATTTTTACATTAGAATTAAATTAAAATTATAACTCATTCGCATAATACAATTAAATGTTTTTTTTTTTTAATATCATTGTTTATTTTCACAATGTCCGTGCGTAATAATTTTGAAATAGACAACACATAATGTACGAAATCTTTCATTTAAATTTTTACGTTACTCCCTCTGTCCCGATGAAAGCTACCCATGAGCTTTCGGCACGAAGGTTAAGAAATATGATATAATAATGTGTAGCTTTCATTTGAACAAACGAAAAAGGAAAGTTGGATAACTTTCAATGGGACGGAGGGGGTACTATTTTATAAAACATTTTAATTAAACAACTCTGTGGAGTATTTTTATGAATTTATTATAAGGAAGTGTGTAAATTTATTTAAGTATTTTGGTGTGCTGGTGGGCTTAATTTATTATTTAAGGGCAAAAGCACATGCATATTTAATTTTGGTGGGCAACTAAAAAAAATACTATTATATTTGTCTATATAGGTACGTGGGGAATGAAATTGGGAAAACTATTTCAACATCATCTTGCTACTTCCCTTAGTATATAAATGATCTTTTGTGATTTTCTATACATGTAAACTATTTCTTTATATTCTTGGAATTACAGTCATGTTAGTGTTAATTTTAAAAGTCATATATTGATATTTCAAGTGATAGTTGTCTTAAAATATGTCATTCTACGAAATAATATAATGGATGCTCTATGTACTCTTTTGCAAAAGGTATTGAGCTCCCGAGGTGTTGTTTCAATCTTCAGCCTATACCACTGCCATTGTTATGCAAACTCTCCTTTCTGTCAAACTCTATTCATGCTAATTGAAGGTGCTAATTAAAACCGAAGTCCGGTCTTCTTCTTCTACCCTTTTATTTTCTCTTCTTTTCTCCCTCCCTCCCTCTTTTCTTGGGTTTCTTTTTAAAATTTATTTTTAGTGCAAAATTAATGAATTCCGTGTTAGTCTGGATGTGTTTTTGGTTCTTTGAAGTATGATATATTCTGCTTTAAGTGTTAGCTTATGAAGATATTTGATTTGTGTGTTTCTCCTGTATTTTTGTTCGTTTGGATAGATAACTAATACATGGCACTAAATCCCCACAGATATGTGGGCTGTTGGTGCAATACTTGCTGAGCTTTTCACTCTGCACCCTATTTTTCCAGGGTAAAGGTATTCAATAATTTTATCTTCAACCCTAAAATTATGTTCTCATTAAACTTGAAAAATGACAGATGGAAGAAAAATTATAAAACACATACCTGAAAGAGTTTCATCGTTTCTTGTGCGTTTTCCATTGATTATTGTAGACCCCGAAAGCTTCCTCATTTCTTGGTTGATGTATACATATATCAATTTGTCAACTAAAATGAAAAAAATGCATTAGGAAAGTTATCAATGTTACACTTTTATAATATTTCATCAAGTCATTTAGAATTAATATAAAACAATGCAATGCTAATTCTATTATGCAGCTTGATTTGTTTGAAAAATAATTTAAGCATGTACATACCTGAGTGTGATGAGCCACTGTTGTTTGGTAATATTTGGCCTTGTGATTGAATAAAAATGTGTCCTTATGTGTGGATTGTCTGAACCTTTGTTAGATAGATGGAGAAGGTAATAGAATACAAAGTATGATGTGTTTGTGGTTAATGGTATTTATGGAGGTAAGTATTAGATTTATAGAGGATGTGACTGACTGCACTGCAGGAAATACAATAAACAAATAGACATTGTGAATTTGAAAGGTCATGTTTGCAAAATAAACATTAAAAACAAATATACTCATTGCAGGATTTTTTTACCTTTTTTCACATCTACCAAAAAAAGCAGAGTCATAATATAGATTTGCAGAAGTTTTTACTTTTCATTATGACATATTTTTTGGTTTGGGCACATATGTATTTGTTTTGTATAAAACCGTAATTCACATCAATTATGAAATGGGTTGTGTCAATGCAGATAAAATTATCTTAAAATAAATATTAATTTAGAGTGAATTTTATCGAGATAATTAATGGAGGCTTCTAGAATATGTGAATGCATTGGATAAATATTTATGGCCACTAAAGAATCAATACAACAATTGACAAATCTGCCTGTTTTTAAATCATTCCTTCTTTATGTATTTTTTTATGTTAAATCATTTGAATTTTTTGTATTTGTTTATGTCTTAATGTTGTAATTATTTCATTTGAAACAGATTACATTGAGGATTCTTTAAAGAATTTATTATTAAGGTAACCTTTCTTTTGAAAGAGATGACATTAAGGAGTCTTTAAAGATTTATATTTGTGTTTCTTCTACTTATTCGTTTATTGATCGTATTATTTGAAAACATATATGATTATATTATTACTTCTTGAAAATAACTATATAACCATTTAAAATTTAGTCTTGTTTAAATAATTTATATATTTATTTAATTTTTAGTGATACTTATATATTTAAGGTAGAAGCTTTTTGCATAACAAACACTTGACTTGAATTTAAAAAGATTTGAGAGTTTTAGTAGGCAACAATTATAATAAAACCATGTATTAGAGAACAGTTGCAGATTAATTTGTCAAAAAACAGAAACTAAAATATAACAACTACACATTGCAAACAACATCAATAATTAAAAATACTTCAAATCACTTCTGGATTGGGTTGCCTCAAAAAGATGTAGTTCTTCATTTTTCTAAGCATCCTCTTGCTTTATGAACACTTTCTTTTTTTCTGATGCAGTAGAAGAGAATTCATCCATTAGTTTTCGTTTGAGTCCGGAGTCTTCAATAGTTTCACTTTCCATTCTGTCATTGTGCAACTTTGAAATGTGGGTAGACTCCTAAAACAATAACATTGAATTTATTCAAAATAATAATTGAAAATAATTTAGTAATTATGTAAATGTAAGGTCACTTACATTACTCTCACAACGTCCATCACTAATTTTTGACATGAGAGACTTATCTTCAGTTAACTTCATAACACTGTAAGCTCCATTGTAGCCATCAATTTGGTCTTCTTTAACCTGTATCTTGAAAAAAATCTCCTTATCAAGTGAATTTGTGAAAACATCTGAAATTTGAATGTTATTTTCATCTTCATATTCTTCCAGAAGTTGTGTCACTGTATTTCCAATCAATTGAATACAATGTTCATCCCACAAAAGAAATAAAGTGTTGTCAGTGTCATCTTGAACTCGAACTTGTATCTTGTACCTAATTTACATATTACATAGTTAGTATATATTATATTGTTTGATTACATTGTTAGCATATAGATATAGTAAAAAAATTACCTCGGAATTCCACTCGAATCAATCTTGTTACAGACGGAACATAGGAATCCATGTTTGGCCTTTTGTACTTTGCGTTTGCATTTTTGACAGGCCAAGTACCACCAATCTCCAAATGTTTCAATCGATACTATACTTGCCAACACACAGAATTTACCAACCTAGAGCCATCACCATAATTTAATATTAATCATATATTAATAAAATCTAATATTTCAGCAGTGCTTTTTTTTTTTGAAACAAACCTCTTTGTTTTCCTTAATCTGTTGGATTGTTCGTATTTGAACATCAGTGTTTGATAGGCTGGCAGATTGTTTACTTGTAGAAGATATAGGAGTTGAACTTGGAACATAAAGTGGAATATGATCATCCTTGAATCTGCATTTAAATTAATTAAATTTATAGGATATTCTAGCTAGTTGTAGACTATTGAAGAGTTAATGTCAAATATAAAATATACCTCATTTTGTATGCTTCAACTTCACTACATTCAGCATTTAAAATCAGTTTTGTTGCATGAAGGGTTGAAGTTATTGTCACTGCATCTAATAATTATATAAACAACAAATTAGTAGGTATATTGAAATAAATTGTTATATAACTGATATTATTTTGCAATAAGTTACTTACCTCGATAATACTTTCCCCGACAAAATTGTACAATAAGAATGGTCGGTTCTTGTCCAATATTTCTTCTATGTTCCATCATTTCGTCTACGTAATTCCCCCAGAGAGTACATTTCATCTGCTGCTTTCTATATATATACAACATATAAATATAAATAATTGCAGAATAAAAATTATTAATTGTGGAAGAGTTTATTTTAAAATATTAACTCCAAGTCTTCTAATGTAATTTCCATTAGAACTCCATCTCTGTTACTTTCACTGTAATTTACCGCTCGAGGTTCTTCAATCTTGACTATTCGTCCGATAACATCTGTATTTTACATGGAGAAGTCATTATCAGATTTGTTATGTAAGGTAATGCATTAAGATATATAATATATATATATATATATAATGCTTAAAATAATCATAGTAAATCAGTTTACCTATCATTTGAGTGTCATTCAACTTCTCAACAATGGATAGTTCAGAAAATGGCTGGAAATCATATAGTAATGTTGGAAATTCTTCGTCAAAAAGCTCTACAACTTTAGTATCATTGATGAAAATGATCTGTTTATGATTTTTTTTTGTTTTGAATTTGTTCTTGTTGACTGTAACAACAAAATTTTTGACTGCAAATAGCCTTCCTTCTAGCAATGTTGATTCAAATCTGTTTATGTATGTTTGGTTAATTGTGGCGTGCACTCTTGTACCCTGAAATGAAATATACAAACAAAACATTAATGCCTAAATGTGATAATTTTGGAAAGTATTTTCATATGATTGTGTTTATTAATTGGTAAAACTGGTTTTTATACCTCTATGTCATGGAATATGCATTCCAAATTCTGATAGTTTTTGTTTCCAAATGTAGGTGCGTGATATGCTCGAATCAACCTCATCTTAAGAGCCCATTGTGTCTTTGAAGAGTCGATCTCCTTGATTAATCGAAAGAGGGGGGCCATCTGCAATAGAAGTTAAAAATGGTTAACATTAAAGGTAAATAAAAGGTAATATAAACTGCAATAGATGTTGAAAATGGTTAACATTAAAGGGAAATCAGTATTCAGAAACTAACATTGCAAGTTGAGAAGGTTTTGAACTGCAGTATAAACTTGTTTGTTTCAAGTTTGAAGTGAATAAGTCATTACTTGAAGGTTAATTTATAATGATGTTAAATGTTCCAGAATATTCTGAGGGCTGTAATTGGAATGTGAAGAGTCGGGTAAATGTTCCAGAATATCCAAATTTTTGTTGAGTGGTATTTTTTTTGTGTGCATGCGTGAAATGATTATATATATATATATATTGGGTTTTGAAAAGCTAGTCTTATATATCCTGCATTCATATTTAATGTTTTTATTTTTTTCAGGTTACTATATGATTACAGATTTAGATTCAGGTCAAGAGACTTATTTTTTGGGGCTTTAATTTATTTTTCTAATCTGAATTTAATTTATGATATTTTTAGTATTTGTATCCCGGTAGCAAATGATTAATGTTTTAAACTATTTTTTATTTTGATATTTTTAGTGTTCGATTCTGTGTGTAATACAAATTTAGAGTTTTATTTTTGTAAATAGTGACATTAATTTTTACCAATTCAGACTTGAATATTAATATTTTGGGGTTTAAGTAATAATTTTAAAAAATTGTATGTCTGGATCTATTGAAAAAGTTGCAGGGATTCAACAAATTATAAAAGAAAGTTTTATATCTTTTATATATAAAAATAAATAAATTATGACCTAGTTTATAGGTCTGCTACCTCGGTTTGGGTGTGGCAGAAGCATGCTCACAATATTTTATAAATTAAAATAACAAAATTGTAGATAAACAATATTTTATAAATTAAAATAACAAAATTGTAATAAAAGGCTTATTAAAGAATTTTTTTTTTTCCTTTCCAGAATTAGTATAGTGAAATGGGCGGGAAAAGTGATAGTTACTATAAATGGCAGACTATTCTCTTATTATATATAATATAGATTTTTAAGAAGAGTCGGCCTGCCCATTTTATTGTTCCCCAAAACTGAAATATGAAAACCCCGGGGCGATATTGACATTTGCAAAATTCACGCCATTAAATTACCGACTCAATACAACAAAAAGAATTGCAAAGAAACTTTCCGTCAAAAAAAAAAAAAAAAATTGCAAAGAAACTTCACTCGTCTTGCCCATTAACCAAAATCAAGAGGAATTAGCTAAACAATTCAGCAAATCAAAAGGAAAAAATGGCATTACAATGGATGATACTAGCGTACGTGGTCGCGGCAGAAGCGGCGGTGGCCATTATATTGACATTACCGTCGCCTAAAGCTCTAAAAATTCGAATCGTATCGCTCATCTCGCTTATTCTCCAGCCTGCACTCTTTATCGTACCATTATCTGGTTTTCAGCTTCTAGGTATGCACATCATCCGCAATTGATCTTAGATTTATCATGATCTCATTTCCCAATTGACTGTTTATTGTTTTATTTTGGTTAAATTTCAATGTGATATTTAGATATATACTGGAAGAATGAGCATCGTTTGATGTGTACTGGGGAGACCTGCACTACTGCTGAGAGGGATCGCTATGAGAAATCGGTAATTAGTTTGGTTATTATTTCTCTATTGTTGAGTTTTTTTTTGGAGTAATCAATGTTTTTAGCAGGAGATGATGAAATTAATTATCCATATAAGCTGTGGATTAAAATGTTTGTCTTAAAAATGAATTTTATGATTTATTTGGAACTTGAAACTGAGCTAAAAAAATGTTCATTTTTGGCTAATGTCATTGTTATCATTGATGTAATTCATATTAATTTGTTAAAATTGGGTGTGAATCTATCGAATTGATATCTCCCACGAGTTCTAGCATGGTTGTCAAATATTATTCAATGATACATGTAGTCTTATGGATTCTGAAAGGATCTGTTTGAGCCATTTCAGTGAACATATAGTTTGAAGTAGATGTATGAGCGTATAGAACTGGATACGTATGCAAAGTAATTTTGGGATATTCTTGAAGGTGTGAAAGAATGATCCAAAGAAGTTGATGAATTAGTCCAAATAGTAGTTTATGTTCATGACATGTATACCTAAATGGATCGTTCAAAGAACCTTGTGGTTGTGTAAAACATTTGTATTGGTCATTTTCATTATTTGAGTTTCCAGTCTTACCTATAAAGACATTATTCGAGCTATCCATGTGTCACATGTCCCACATTCCCACTCAAGTAAGTGATGACATCATTCATCTTTAGTTTAGTGTGAGGTTCTTAACATAATAAGTCAATGCAGATACAATATTATGTCACCATATTTCGCTTTTGAAAGATAGCATTTGATGTTTTTTTTTGTGCTTGTTTTTTTGTTTCACCATTGTAGTAGCTCGTTTTGTTGATAATTCTCAGCTCTAATTGGTGTTTATACAGATGTACAAGTCTCAGAGGAACATGTTGATGTGTGTTTCTGCATGTTTCCTTTATTGGTAAGTATCCGAACGTATGCCTCATCTTAGTCTTGTAGTAATTATTATGTTGTATATAAGATATCTCGTCAATTGCGGTGTAGGTGCATCTTTCGGGTTTGCAAGTATCATAGGGAGATCCAATCCATGGAGGAAGTGGAGAAGAGGTACAAGGAAGAGTAGTGTCTTTATTTAATCTATTTTCCTCTCCTATATACAATAGATATGAGGATATCCAAAACTAATCCAAAAGAGTAGAGATTTCTACATGCTAGTTTATGTGACTACTGTACTGATGTAATTTGTTTAGGTCATTTTAACTTGTTTAAATTGTGGATTCTGCTGATTCCAGTAATAAATTTTGTTATTAGATCTCCATCCCTAGTTCAATTTGCAGTTAGACTATACAGTTATGAAATCACTATGCAGGTAGACAGACTATACAGTTCAATTTCATAACAAACTTTTTTATGAAATTTGTTTACTGTATGAAATTAAAATCATACTAATATTCATTCACGAATATTATTACTGTTGTAAAGTAATGTCATAATATTTGCCTACACAAACATGTCGAATTATGTGAATACATGTAATGATAAGAGTTTGTAAATGGGATAGCTCAAGTGGTTAGAGCACCACTACCTAGGCCTTAGATCCTGGGTTCGAGTCATGGGGAGGGGAAAAGGGATGGGTATTTAATGTAATTCAAAAAAAAAAAAAATTGTAATGATATTAGTTGATAAGCCTTATATGATATTATTTTATAAATATAATGGTATCAGTTTCAAACCGTTTTTTTTCTTTCATGGAATATTTTTCCCAACTAGTTCAAGAGCAGGTAGGTGAACTAATAATTCGTCAACAATTAAATATGGGATATATTTGTCAACGACTCTCATTTCTATTAGTGTTCACCAAGCTTTCTTCATCTGCTTTCCCTTTTTTTCTTTTTTATGTCAATTGGCCGCTAAGAACGTCGTGATGGGCTGTTTGATAAATTTGTGACCAAAATCCTCTTTCTGGTAAAGCACTAATTATATATAATCACATGTAAGGTCGTGAGGTCATGAATTCGAGTCATGAAAAAAGGTTGAAATAAATAAATTAGATATAGGATTTTTAGAGAGTTGAAGATGGTAAGTTACTTGGAGTTGCAAAATATTC
Source organism: Galeopsis tetrahit (assembly GCA_963675135.1). Classification (NCBI taxonomy): domain Eukaryota; kingdom Viridiplantae; phylum Streptophyta; class Magnoliopsida; order Lamiales; family Lamiaceae; genus Galeopsis; species Galeopsis tetrahit. The sequence goes on along the minus strand of OY776134.1, from coordinate 60,340,818 downwards.
TCCATCATATCTAGCAATTAAACATGCCCTAACAATTGATCCTTTTACAGAGGACACCTGGGTATTTTCTTTGAAATTGCATGCAAGTTAATGATTGATTTTACACAAGGGTTGAAAAATACGCACAACTTCGTCCATAGGCTTATGAGAGCTGCAATGTTGTAGTTGTTTTTCGTATAAAAATTTGTATATATAAAAACTTTCCAAGGGCAGAAAAAAAAATACTCCGTATATGTTTAAACTTAGAAGCAATGAGAGATATCACTAGCTTTCAGCAGTGGATACAGTATCTTGATCGTTAACAGCAAAGAAACCATCATCCTTGTGCTCGTCCCAGTCAAGGATCTCTCGTATGTATCTATACACCTCATCAACTGATTTTCTCTCGTAATTAATCAGTTGATGAACATACAGCTTTCTTCCTGTTATAGAAGCGTAGAGGTCCTTGAACTTGGCAGCAATATAATGGAATGCCTGAGGTGCAAGGCCATGATTCTTTAAAGGCTTGAAATCACTAAACCATTCACAGACAGTTAAAGGGGCCTTGTTGATTTGTTCCTTAAACATGTCGTAATTAGTCAGGATCAGGAGAAAGGATGTGTTGTCAAAACAAGACTTTCGAGCTACTCCCTCAAAGAAGTCTCTGCTCGCCACCATTTTGTTCTGTTGAAAACCTCTAGTGTGTGTCCAGAGCTGCTGGTTATAGTCATTCAATGAAACACACAAGATAACAGCGTTCGTCCCCTCAAACATTTCTAACCATTTGCAGCAGCCACTGTCTAGTCTCGGAGAGCTGAGCAGGATCAATTGGTACCTAAGGATCAGAATTTTGTTTTAATTAATTTTTGGAGGGTCAGTTTAGTGATTGGGAAAGTCTTACGTTGTTGACAGCGGTTGTTGGTTGTATATTTGGGAAACTGCAGTTTGGTCATCAAATGAGAAGTCAATACATGCAAGGCCGTTGCTGGGAGTAATGCCTTCAGCAAATAAAATGTCATTCTCTGAAGGTTCGTACTCGTTGCTTGATATCTCGACGGCCTGCCAAAATTAGTTAAAATGTAAAAGGAGGCACTCCATCATTATTATTGTCACCAAATCACTGTGTGCATCTTGATTTTTTGAATTATGACCTTAATTTTCTGCAACTCCTCAGGGGTGAATTTATTTGTATACATAAGCTTGGCCTGTTAAAAAAGAATAAATAATTTGATAAACAAAAACGCAATGAACTCATACAACCACAAATATAGAATAAAAGTAAACCAGACTGCAACGACAAACATGCATTCATTTACGTGCCAAAGCTTAACAAAATCAATAATCTGGACTACTCTTTTATTTTGACATCAATAATCAAGAATTAGTTGACTTTCAATGCTCATATAAAAACCATGAATGTACCTGCTTGAAGATGGTACTTGTTCCAGAACCTTCTAATCCAATAAGAAGAAGTTTCTGGACCCTGTGCTGCTGCTCCGAATTCTCGGGGAACAATCTAGATGAAAATGAAGCAAGTTCTTTCTTTGCACGATGAGGCGGTACAGCCAACGAAAACAGTGAACATAAGAAACGAATGGATGCCTGCCTAACAAAAATTCCAGTTCAAACTCTTTAATAGGACATAACATCAAATAACCAAATAAAAAATAAAATAAAAGATGCTATCATCTTAAATTAAGAAAGAACCTTTTCCCATATATTTCCTTTGATTTTATTTTGGCCTTCTTCCTCGTAGGATCCATCTTCATATAGCCAAAAGCGCGTATCGCAAGGGCATTGAACCTTGGCCAGCTAGAAGAAATGATTTAGAAGAATATATCAACTGCTTAGTAACAAAGATAACGTTTTTAACCCAGTCAGTGTAGATTATAATAAAAGATACAATGCAGATGAGTGTCACAACTATCAAGCAAGGAGTAATAATTAAAGCATAGAGTAAACTCTTGTGATGGTAACCTCAATTTGCATTATATAACAAGCTATTATATTGCTGAATCTATGTTAGAAAAGAAGCAGTATTGCAATATGATTAATTCTTTTTCTAATCCTTGAGCAAAAACCAGCTATTTATCCTACACATTTCATTCGATATGCAGCATTCACAGTGACTAATCAGGTTGAGGATCGATTCTTTGCGAGATTGCGGAGAACTCAAGAAATACTTCTACAGTATATACAGGAACAGAGATGCTTATCTTCTTATTTGTTACTCTGTTTTTACCTTCAAAACTCTAAGTTCAAGTTTAGTGATCTCACGGCCATTCATGTAAACTCTTGTATCACCCTTGCTCGCACCAATCTGCAACTTGCCTCCCACATCCAATTTCGAGCTAATGGTCATAAACGGCTTCTCACCCTCCTGAAACAACCAAACAACAACAAAATCCATCACCAAAACAATCAATAATCATCACCACCAAGAATGGCGGGCACACCAAAAACATTATCCTAATTTTTTTTTAAAAAGGAGTAAAATCTGTCCGATTTACCGAGAAAAAAAAAAACAGTATGCATGGAAACAGTGATAAGAACCCAGGAACCATTTGCCCCAGAAAGTATGAGTATCTATATTTACACACACACACGTATATCTACAAACAAACATATTACATATACACATAAAAAATGGAATAAACAAACACCAACTCCTTGAACAAAAAACAATGGATAATCAAGATTAAGGGACAATCTTTTCACCTTCCCCCAAAGCCCAGAATCCTTATCATACCAATACCTCCCGGGCTTCAAATCCCTGGGAGGCACTGCACATTCCAACAATTCATCCAATTCCTCCTTCCCTAATTCTCTTCCATTCAAAATAACCTGTTCTGGCCTCACCTGATTGACCCTACACTCTCTTTCCACTTGCATAATCCTTCGAACCTCAAATCGACTGCAGAGACTCGATAACAACCTCGAACCCTTCCCCAATTTGCCCCTGTTTGCCACATCAATCGGCTTACCTATGCATCCAACGCACTTCCTCCCTTCCGGCATCGACCCCATCGCCTTCAACACGCACTTCTTACAGTACTCTGCTCCGCACACAATGCACCCCTCTCTTCCCCTTAACACCTCATTTCCCCCCTTTCCGCATCTAACACACCTTCTAACCCTAGCCCTACTACTCAATGCACAATCATCCAATTTCGGAGATAAATTACCGTAATCGGGATCAAAATGATCGCTAACAGTAGCAGGTTCCAATTTAAATCCATCGGTAGCGTCGTTAAAAGTGATGAAACTGGCACTCAAGCGTTTGTTATTGGAATTGGCAGTGTCGGAAGTGGAACTGGAGGTCAACCAGGATGAGTTAGTGGGAGTGAGCGAGGGGAGTTGCTTAGGGAAGGCAGTGAACCTGGTTTTGGGAATGATGGGATTAATTGGGGGCTTGAAAAAGGGAGAAGGGCCTCTGTAATCGACGGAAATGGAGTAGTCGAGCTGGTCTTCGTCCGGCAAGGGAGCGCCTTCCGGCAACATTTTTCTCAGCAATTCCTCCCAGGCATTGGGCGAAGCATCCATTACTGTCAAGTGAAAATGGGAGTTTGAATGAAGGAAACATCAACGAGTCCTTTGAGTCGTGAAGGTTGGTATGGTTTGGTCGAGAAAAATGGAGAAAAAACAGGGAGAACGAAGGAGACTTGGGAAATTGTTGAAAAAGGTAAATGTGGACCCTGATTCTAAGTATTTTTTTAGTGTATTCAAACGTTTTCAGTATTATTTCAGGTTCAGGAAATTTGTTCAAAGTGTTTTTTTGATGCAAATATAAATTGAAATGTACTACTCCTACTTTAATTTGTTTTAATTTAGAATAATGAAAGTTCATTTTCTTAATTCCAAAAGGATAAAAGGCTCATTTGCATTAATAAAATACATTACGGGGCATATCAATTTTCAATGCTCTTTGGCAAGATTGCATTTTCAGTAAAGAAAATTAATTCGGCATTCAATTGAGACGTTGAAAATTGGAACTTGGAAGAGTTGTATTTTATGCGTCGTTTGAGTTTTCATTAATACTATGCATTTTTGTTGAAACTCCTGCCTAAAAAAAAATTATTTTTTATTACTTTACTTTATTACTCATAATATTTTAGTTTTATCTCCTTTAAAAACAACTTCCACATTCAGTTAATTAAAATTCAAGCAAAACTCGAACGAGCGCTTATATGGAAGGGAAGTTGGTAAAGGCTAATTAAGCTAACTACACCTAGTCAAAATACGTTACTCCTCTTTTATGATAATATTAAGGCTAATTAGACTTAGTCAAAATGAGTTGATAATATTTGTGATAAGATTGTATAGATTATTTGCCTGTATTTAGCAATATCTGTTGTACTCTCTCTTCTTAAAATATTGAATACATTCTAATCACCGATTCATATATAGGTGAAAGATTGCCGGACGAACTAGTCTCCTCCTCTGTTCTCATGGCCGCAATTCCTGATTCCGTTCCGATTGAGACCATGATCAACATGGTTACAATCAAATTATCTTCTTTGGAAAGCACAGATTATTCCGATGCTCACTAGTTTTCAGTTGATCGGTCATATTTATGGCACATTTCCTTGTCCTGCTGAGACCAATATTACTGATGCTGCCGGTACCTCGACGCCAAATCCAGCTTCCGTCACCTGGAAAATGAATGACGAGAAGGTCCTCACTCTGTGATCCTCTACACCTTGACGAGGAATCAGTGTTGGAAACGGTTGGTTGCACCACTTCTCGAGCCGCTTAATTGGTTGGCACTAGAGGTTGCTTTCTCTCATCCTCTTGCCAACAAACTTCGCCCTTTTATTCGTCGTGGATCCCTTGCTATTGCTGAATCTAGTCGAATGTTCGAGTCTTTGTGTGACCAGCTGCCTTCTATTATTGGCCTTCCGCCCCTTCCGGTTGATAACTTCGATAAGTCTAATTAGCCTTATCAGACAGAAGTACAATTTGCCTCATGCAAAACTTTGGGCTTCCATCAAGGTTGAAATAATTTATTAGTGTTATTAATATCAATAATTTTTTTTTTTTTTTGAATTACATTAAATACCCATCTTTTTTCCCCTCCCCATATACTCGAACCAGGCCAGATCTAAAGCCTAGGTAGTGGTGCTCTAACCACTTGAGCTATCCAACTTCGTCAATAATTGAATTGTTCTTTCCACCAATTTTCATCTTATTATAAATATATTTCATTTAAGTTTTTTTTTTTTTTTTTTGCCATTATACGTTGATTACAACGTAGAGAAACAAGAATTATTGGATTATAATGTCGATGAAGTTTGGACACGGCTGGCAATTGTATTGTATTGTATGCGCCAATATATAAAAACATAGATCGATAATTCCAACATTTATTTAATTTCCTATAAGAAGCCCCCCACTAATTAACCTAATTGGAAAACATAATTAGTTACTGAGAGAGAGAGAGAGAGAAATGGCGAATGCGGGGGTATTAAAGTCAGTTCTATTTCTAAGGATCATGACTCTGCTAACCCTAGCAGCTTCAGTCTTGGTTATGGCCCTCAACAATTTCACCGATGATGATGGTACCAAGATTAAGTTCACTGATCTAATTGCTTACAGGTAATTACAATCAAATCCATACTATCAATTAAATTTCAAATCTTGTAATTTTAGTTTTATATATTGACAATTGTTTTTTTAGGATGTTGTATTCAATTGGTATTTTATTGGATTTTTTTTAACAATAAAAAGTACATTGATTTATAAAATTCATAGTCCACATAGATGCATAGATTTTCATAAACTCCGATATTATTGATGCAAAAAGTTAATTTTAATTTTTTTTAATCAATATTATATACTCCATTATATAAAATATTTTACCAATAAATATCTATATATATAATTTATTTTACCAATAATATAGGATGCCCGCGGGTCGGGCATAAGACTCAAACCCCTGCGGGGGCGAATCTGACCTGACCCAAAACTCGCGGGTGGGGTGGGTACCCCGAATTACTCAATACGGGGCGAATCGCGGGTGGGGTGGGTACCCCGACCCATACTAAATACAGGGCGAATCTGAGAATCCGTTGAAATCACTTATTTTTAGAACGGGTGGGGTGGGTACCCCGACCCATACTAAATACAGGGCGAATCTGAGAATCCGTTGAAATCACTTATTTTTAGAAGAGACTAAAGATTTTTAAAGACTTTTTAAAATCCATATTAAATACCTCCTAATTTTTAAAGACTTTTTAAAATATGAATTGAATACCGCACACTTTAAAAGTTTAAAAAAATCCTATAGAATTCACAACCACGGAAATGATATAGAGCCCACCAATTGTGCCCACCAGTTTTGCCCACCGCCTATGTGGCATTACCACGTCAATAAATTCTTATTTATATTTAATTTAAACTTAATCTAATATCAATATTTTATTTTTTTATCCATATCAATATTTTAAAAAATCTTTTTTTATATTTAATTTAATATTATCTCTATCAAATTACGCTAACTAACGCCATAAATCTTTTCTCAAATCTTTCCATCACCATTAATTTTTTCTCAAATCTTATATGTGGCGTGAGTTTAATGTAATATTAATATATTATCAAATCTTAATTGAATCTTAGGGTTTACGGTTTTAGGGTTTAGGATTTTAGGGGTTTAGGGTTTAGGGGGTTTAGGGTTTAGGGGTTTAGGGGTTTAGGGTTTAGGGGTTTTAGGGTTTAGGGTTTTAGGGTTTATGAGTTTAGAGGTTTAGAGTTATGTAAATTAATGTAGTCATTTTTACGGAAATGATATAGATATAAGATGGTGATAGAAAAGATTTAAGAAAAGATTAATGGGTTAGTTACGCATAAAATAAAATATTGATATAAGATTTGAGAAAAAATTAATGGTGATGGAAAGATTTGAGAAAAGATTTATGGCGTTAGTTACGCATAAAATAAAATATTGATATAAGATTTGAGAAAAAATTAATGGTGATGGAAAGATTTGAGAAAAGATTTATGGCGTTAGTTAGCGTAATTTGATAGAGATAATATTAAATTAAATATAAAAAAAGATTTTTTAAAATATTGATATGGATAAAAAAATAAAATATTGATATTAGATTAAGTTTAAATTAAATATAAATAAGAATTTATTGACGTGGTAATGCCACATAGGCGGTGGGCAAAACTGGTGGGCACAATTGGTGGGCTCTATATCATTTCCGTTCACAACCAATACATTCCCTTAATTTTGTGTAATATATATGGAACTTAAATTACTCCTTCATTATTTTAAGTGATGAGATTTAATTGAAATAATTACCTTGCATGAAACTAGAATCACCCAACCCCCAATATATAGATAAATCAAAAAATTTGGTTATTCTTTTATAAGTTCATGTCTCCCTTAGTACTTTCTGAAAGCTTTTCATTTTCTTAAATGATAAAATCCATTATTCCTATCTACTTTTTTTCATTTATATGTTTTTCTACTTTTTATTTTTCCTACCTCTCTTTTTGTTTCATATATAGAAACAAAAATGAAAATCCCATTTAATACATATTATGTGTATGTTTTTGGCAGATATGTACTTGCAACGGGTACCATAGGATTTTTGTACACATTGTTTCAAATCCCGTTTGCGATATACAACGTGGTACAAGGCAAGAGGTTGATACGCAACGGCTGTCTCCAAGAATTCGACTTCTTTGGTGATAAGGTCCCTCCTCAATTTTTTCTTGAATTTAATTTTCTATAAAATAAAATTAATTTTTTATTTCATATTTTATCAATACAAAAATATATTTATATTCATTTATGTGACATTCCATCAAAATTCGGGAGAGACAAATATACTTATAAAAAATGGAGATTATATCAAAAATTCATCCGAGACAATAATTATTTCATATGATTAGATAAAAAATTAATATTTTTAAGTAAAAATTGATTAAATTAAAAGAGTAATTGAAGCTCTATTTCAATTTTCACATAATGAGATTCATAAAATGATCGTAGACAATACTTTATTTATATATATATATATATATATATATATATGTGTGTGTGTGTGTGAGGTGTACGTTATATTAACATCGTAGAAATTGTTGATCACTACTCATATATATATATATATATATATATATATATATATATATATATATTATTTTGGTGATAATTAATTGGATATATATATATTGTGATAAAAAAAATGATACATAGGTGATAGCATTGCTATTGGCAACTGGAGTTGGCGTGGGATTTGGATTGACATTTGAAGTGAAGAGAACTTTCAGTGATGTAATTGATAGTAAAGTGAAGAAATATCTTGATATGGCCAATATTTCAACTGCCCTTCTTCTCCTCGGAGTCTTTTTCATGGCTATTCTCCTCGCCTTTTCATTAAACCGTCGTTCTTCAGCCAAGAATGGCTTATTCAAATAACTTGTATTTTTTTATTACAAATACTAATTACTACAATGTATTTCAATATTCATATCTAATAATTCCAATTTATTGATTCATCTACGTTCATTTGTACTTCAAATTCTATACACTAGATTTTTACCCGTGCGTTGCACGGGCTTATTTTAGATTATTTTTTAATTGAATAAACAAATACCATTATGAAAACTCTCGAAGAATACTTCATTTTGAATAATTTTTCTCTTTAATATTTCATGCTTTCATATATTCCTCCTCTTTCAATTCTTGCATTCTATAAACCTCTTTGAATTGAATTGTGTAAATGCATTTTTTTTCTTTTGTTTTCATTAAACACATAGACCGATATACATTTTGAGTGGAGAGTTTTTTCCACTCGATCAAAGCCAAATGGTCCATAATCATCTTATATTGGCCACACAACATGACAAAGAAAATGTGTTTCATTCTTTTCAATTAGAATGAGCCAGTAACTTTGCAATTCTTAAAGCATAAATGAATCTCAAATCAGCACATCATTTGCAACCTCTTCTCAGAAGAACCACCTACCTGAAGAATCCCCAAAATAATTAAACTTCTCAGGAATAGAATTCATAAACAAAATCAATTTTTTGGGCATGTACAATTTCTTTGTTCGAGGAGCATCATCTTCAGTGTAGGAATCGTCACTACTTGTCCAGATTTCTTCTGGGCAGCAGCAGGGCCCTTTTTAGGTATATCATCAAAGTTATTTTCACATTTTTGCTGCAGCAACATTCTCATCAGAGCTATTTTCATCATCGGATGAATCATCACTTGATTCCTCTTTCTTCTTGGAAACCTTCTTTTTCAGGCCTGCCCTTACTCTTTTTTACCTCTACCTTCAACTAATCATATGGCATAAACACAGAATGTAAATGAGCACCTATGTAATTATAAACCAGACACGTTCAATGACGAATTTAAAAGAACTCTACAAGTAATATGAGTTGCCTTTTCCACCAATCGTCTTCCTTCCTAATTCCAAAGTTTATCCACAAAAAATTATCAATTTTATGTTAGTTTTAGAATCATATATGCACTACACCCAAACAATGAAGCAAATAATTTATTATGAAAGAACAAATAAAGATACCGCTTAACTTGGTGAAAGGTACGCACAAAACTCCCATCTGCACCCAACCAATGAATCAAACATAAGTAATCAGCAATTGTGCGACAACATGCCTCGGTTACTTTCACCATGAGATGAAAGGTAAACACGTCTACTTTTTTCCCTTCTGATAGCTCTTCAGACTTAGCAACTGCTTCTCTGCGACCTCTTTCACGTTCAAAACTTTCTTTGGGCTTCTTCTCTTTCAAGCTACATACATTATTTGTCAATGAAAGGAATTCAGCCAAAGTAGTGGGAGGTTATTAAATTGAAAATTTATTAATATGGAAACAATATAAATGTATCCAGTGCGTCTAAAATAATTTGGATTCTACGGAGTAATAGATTTGACATTGTTTGTCTACCTTTTAATATAGGCAAAAATATTTTTTTTTAAAAATGTTTCTCATACAGTAATCGGTATGAAATAAGTCAAACATTGAGCCAAAAAAAATCGAGAAAGAAACCATTAATTCTGTGTGGGCATTGAGCAACTAAATTAAGGAAAAAGATTGTCATGTCACATATGCAAAGCAAATGAATTAGAGAGATACTAATGCTGTGGTAATCCTGCAAAAGATAGTAGTCTCATAACATCTTTAGAAAATGGAGGCACCGGCGTAAATATACTTGACTAAAAAATAGATTGACTCATATTAACCTCTCACCTCCAAATATTCTACAATTGCATGCAGTAACAAAAAACAAACACAAAGAAAAATCTCAAACCAATGACTTTGCAATAAATAATTTAATACCCAAAAATGATCTCAAATCAGCAAACACCAATAGTTTCACAAACTTTCCATACTTCAGCAGGAATCGCCTATTCCATCCTCCCCATTAATTAAAAAATCGCTAAGAAAAAAAAATGATTAAAGAAACCCACCTGCTTTTTCTGGCGTGCCAAATTCCAAATCCTCCGTCACATGTTCTCTAGCCTGGTGTTCCTCTCCTGTGGACTCCTCATCACTTGCACCTACCGAATTACGGCGACAGTGATGGCCATAGCTGCTCAATCTCCGCTACAATAATTGAAAGATAATACAAAGACACAGTATTCATTGTCATTGAAACAGAAAAGACACATAATGAATGAAAGATGAGAACTGAAGGATTAGATTTATATTGTGCCACGTGTCAGCAGCCCTAAAGTATTTACAAATTATCTCCTTGCCTTCAAATCAAAACTACAATATACTTTGTAGATGAAGGGCATCATCACAAACCAAATTAATTCAATGAGCTCATTTTAGATCCTAATATAGAAAATTCAATGAGTAAAGAACCATAAAAACAAATATCAAATACAAATTAATAATTTCAAAAAATAGACAATTAAAATGGTGAAAACTCCAATCCCAAACATCCATCAAAACACCAAATATCTTCATAAACTTTCATATAGCTCATGATTCTCTATTATTAGCAGTCTAGAAAACGAAATAAAAGTTCGATCGAGGACCCGTGAAATACAATTTGTAGGGATCAGCTCCAGTATATCCCACTGGATTTAGATATCGGGATCAATGCCTGAACACCAAATTTAACCAATAATCATTTTTGAAGAATTCCTAAATTCAGAAATAAACCCTATATAAGTAAAACCTAACCTCGCGTTTAATGGCAAAAGTTGGGCAATGTCGCAAAAATTGGGCAATGTCTGGATAAAAAGACTGCCGACAACTTCCATTGCAGAGTGATATTGCCACGAATAAACAATACATACCCTTTCCTGCGCTCGTGATACATCAACTTGATGATCCCACCTTCAGTTGAAGATGCAGAAAGTCAGGAACAATGAATGAGATACCCTAACTCATAAATTATTCATTTCAAAACCAGATAAGCATTGCATAGTTCTGCTTGATCGTCTTCGTACGTCAACTGTTGCTAAACATGTAGATGGCTTGAAATTGAAGGTATATTGGGCACAAAGGAGAAGAGCAATAATCATATCTCCAAAAAAATGAAAATCTAACACCAATTAACAGCTAAAAATTCCTCCATACAACATTTAACATAAATATATTTCTTAGAAGGCATACATAACCAATAATTCTAGAAATTTTAAGTAAATTGAAATAGGGTTAGAGACTTAGATTTTTCCAAGGAATTGGAACTTACACACAGCATTGACATAATTGTTGATTGCTTCAAAGATATAGAGTTACAGTGATGAGAAAACAAAGAGACAATCGTGAGAGTTGGATTCAAAAACTGAATCTCTCAACCATGAAAAGTACTGTAAAATTAATCAGTAAAAAACTCAAAGCTCGATAAATTAAATCGCAATCAAACATGAATTACGTCAGTGACAACTGCGAACAAAAATACTAATAATCGAAAGAGTGGATTTGATTGATGAACTGATTATTATTCTGAAAATGAAACTAACAACGAAGATCCAGGTATCACTTACATAATGAAAGATCATTCTATGGTTTTGTCCAGCACAAACTGATACAATAATACTCATTAGATACAGAAACAAAAATAGAAAATAAACCAACCAACCTGTTCCTGGAACCCATATCTATAATTTTAAAATAAATCCTAAAAAATCTAATATGAAATGTGTGTTATTTAATCAGGATCAACAAAAAAATAAAAAATCAAAACCTAACAATCCATTTAGATTAGCATACACACAACTTACTTTTCGAAAATAAGCGTTTTTTGGACAGCAGTTGGGCAACCATCATCTAAAGAACCACCTGCATAAAAATCCCCAAAATCAATTAAGCGTCTAGGAATAAGATTCTTAAACAAAATCAATTGATGGGGCAGGTACATGAGCTTTCTCTTTGCTGGAGCAGCATCATCTTCTCATCTTCTGTGTCGGAATCGTCAATACTTGACCCACCTTTCTTCTGGCCAGCAACAACAGGGGCCTTTTTAGGTACGGAATCGAAATCACAAATTTTGACGAAAAGGAGAAAAACTCAGTTCTAAAATTGAAATAACATCAGTAATAAATAAATCAAGCAATAGATCATTCCAAAACTGACAAAAAATCAGATGAAATTGAGGAGGAGAATAGAAAAAATGATGAATCTGCTACCAGAGTTTATTCAAAAGGCATAGATGAATACCAATATCTTTGCGTGCGCTGGGATCCGCATACCGCCGGAGGTGACAAAGCAGAGATCGGGTTCTGGCATTTCGCCGGTGCCGGCAAAGGGCAGAATTGATTTCACTGTTATTTGGCATTCAAAACCCTTCCCCTTAATTTGAGCATTTTACATTTTCCTGCGTCTCTCCATATTCTTTTTCAGTAAATAGAATTATAGATGATGTGGCATGACTTATAGATGATGTGGCATGACGGGGCATACACATGTCAAGATCTGGAGAGCCACGTGTCAAGCTCTGGAGAAAACTTTCCTCCTTTTATTATATAAGATTATAATCGAGAGCAAATAAGCTAGTTATAATTTCATTTCAAACGTTATGAATTTAATGTTGGTGATTAATTATTTATTCCAAAAGTTATGACTTTTGTGAAACGCGACCATTTGTAAAAATAACACAACAATTACCAATTGCTATTGGAAATATATAATAAGTTGAAGAGAAACTTTTATAGCTATGATAAGCCATGATACGTACGCGCGTAACAAATGATTTTCGTCTATCTGAAGTCTGAACTAAACCTATCAAATTATAGTGACTAACAAATTTGTGGTAACCAAATGTGGTCAATTTATATGAAAAGGTTCATATAAAGTTATAAACTTATTAATTAGTCTCGACTTTATTCTATCTTAATTTTCATAGTCTTTTAAAAAAAATAGACAATAGAATTTCCCAACATATTTATGCTAATAGACCCGGTCGAAAAGTGGCCGGCTACACGTTTAAAAATGATTCTGTAACTTTTTATGAGTCCACAGAAGCCTCTATAATTTTTTACCTTTTCAATTTTGATCATTTTAGTCATTTGTATGTATCAATTTAATTTGGTCCATTTTTTTTTTTTATTTGGAGGGGACACATAGATAAACACATGGTATATCGCACCCTTAAGACTTGAACCATATGTACGTGCGACCAAATTTACAATATATATTTGACAGCCATGTGGTAGTACTTTTCTTGATAAATTTGGGCCAGTTTTACAACTTTTGTAATATTTGGGACCAAGTTTGCAATTAATGTTTTATATGAGATCTAGTTTACTATAAGTGTTTTGCATGGGACCAAATTTAAATAGTATGCGACAAAAAATTAACAAACTCGTGATTAATGAGATCAAATTTGCAATTTTCTCGTTTTCAAATAAAAAAATTATGAGTTTATACGCATCACGTAGAATGTACGTGGATGTTAATATTTTAAAAAATTAAATTATTAAATAATATTTAGGACTCAATTACAATCATCAGGTCTCATATGCACCCATTGTACGAATTTTATGTTGTACTCGCTACATTTCAGTTAAAGTTAATATTACGGTGTATTTGCTTGTGATTAGGGGTGTGGCGCCGGTCTGAGACTAGGCTGGATCGAGACCGAAATCTACCTTAATGGGTGGACCGGAGACTGGTCCGGATTTGAATTGAGTTTTTTTTTTTTTCAAATATTTTTAAGTTTATGGAATAGAGAACAAGAATGATTAATTGGTGTATGAAAATTAAAGTGTTGTTTCTTCATTGGATTGACAACCAATGTGAATTTTATTTACAATATTATTAATGGTCTTTTGACACCAAAAGTAAATTGAATATTTTTGTTAAATTATATACTTGAATTTTATTTACAATATTATAATTTAACAAAAATTCAAGTAAATTATAGTTAAAATATGTGTCACGTTTTAGTTAAACCTAACTCAATGACAATAGAGTAAGATTAAACTCGGATCCTTGATGAATTTGTGTTCGAACATAAAAATTTGGAGAGCATAACAAGCTTTATAAGATTTGAAGTAACATTCGTGTGAACCTAGATTAATGTGATTTTTTATTTTTTTTTAGTGTCATTATTAAGCATACAAATTAATGTCTAATGTTTAAATAGTGACACTTAGAAGCATAATAATGATTGTTACACTTTGATGTTGGTAGGAAGAGATTTAGCCCAGCCGAAAATTAACCAAGAATCAAAGAATCGCCGTAATATTGTCGATGAGGTTTGTACACGGCTCGGCAGGCCTGCAAAGCAGCACTTGTATTGTATTGTATGCGCCAATATTAATTAAAACATCGATCGATAATTCCAACTTACATGCATTTGATTTCCTATAAAAAGCCCCCCCACTAATTAACTTTTGAAAACACGTACAAATATTACTATCTAGCTAGTACTGAGAATATATTAATCCGAATATATAGGAGAGAAATGGCGAGTAGTGTGGGTTTATTAACTACAATTCTTTGTCTAAGGATCATCACTCTGGTAACCCTAGGAGCTTCGGTGTTGGTTATGGTCCTCAACAATTTCACTGATGATGATGGTACCAAGACTAAGTTCTCTGATCTCATTGCTTACAGGTATATATATATATGCTCATCACTTTTTTATTTCATTCACCATTTTCCATTTTTTCATCAATAAATTAAATAGTACTACTACGGGTGCCATTTAATATTCAATTTACTCTTTCTTTTCCTTTTGTCTAAAAACAAAAGAAAGTCCCATTTAATATCGATTATGGCAGATATGTAGCTGCAACGGGTGCCGTAGGATTTTTGTACACACTGTTTCAAATCCCGTTTGCGATATACAACGTCGTACAAGGGAAGAGGTTGGTACGCAACGGCTGTCTCCAAGAATTCGACTTCTTTGGTGATAAGGTCCCTCCTCAACTTTTTCTTGAATTTAATTTTCTATATAATAAAATTTATTTTTGTTTCGTATTTCATATATATATATACTAATAAAAAATGGAGATTTTTTTCAAATTATCAAGAAATTGTTATATCTCAAGATGATAAATTGAAAATTGGTACATAGGTGATAGCATTGTTGTTGGCAACTGGAGTTGGTGTGGGATTTGGATTGACATTTGAAATAAAGAGAACTTTCAGTGAAGTAATTGATACCAAAGGGAAGAAATATCTTGACAGGGCCAATATTTCAACGGCCCTTCTTCTCCTCGGAGTCTTTTTCATGGCAGTTCTCCTCGTCTTTTCGTCAAACCGTCGTGCATCTTCAAACAAGAAGGGTTTATTCAAATAACTTGTATTTTTTCACATCTCCCACACAAATACTTGTGTTACCATGCATTTCAAAATTCATATCTAATAATTGCAATTTATTCATCTACTTTTGTACTTCAAACTCAATTTATTTTAATCCGGAGCAAATAAGCTACAATGCGATGTAATCAATATTGAATATTGTTTGAGAAGTTAAAAAAGTTATTTCCTTTTAAATGTTTGATTTTATATATGAATGTTGGCGGTAACTTATTATTTACAACATTTTATTTTCACCCTCCAACAATTACTTACTCTAATTGTCATTCACTCTATTTATAAACAAAAAAATTATTTGAAAGTGAATCTCACAATACTCTGATATATTCTCAACGAATTTACTTTATACCAATTAATATTAATTAAAGTCCGTATCTAAAAAAATAGATATAATAAATTTAGACAGAAAGAGTGTTAACTAATAGTTGATTTTATCATTTTTATTATATACTCCGTACTAATGAATAGTTAACGATTTGATAATTGTAAATAAATTATTAATTTTAAATATTTGTTATAATTTAAATTTTTTAATAGCTTTCTTTGTGCACCAATTTAATACTACTTCAATTATAACGTGCTGCCAATACACTATACGCTAAATGCATTTAATTAAGACCTCAGGAGTTGCAAAATTCGTGTAAGATGGGGCTCTACTAAGATTTACGATTTTCCAGAGTTACACGTCACCGCAATTACAACTCCGAAACTGGTGGCATCTAAAGAAAATAAACCTACACCATGAAAATTGTAAAACTGAATTCATAAAAGAATTCATCATCATGTGCCACGTTCATGTATTCCAATTCACAAAAGATATTATTCTCCTACTATGCGTATATTTACCAAGTTAACCTTGGATTTCTATTTGTTTCTTCATTTGGAAGATACAATATATTTTTATTTTACTAAAAGGGAAGGTGACATTATTATACATGAAATCGACCCGAGTTCTCATTTCTCATATAAATTAAAAACATAGTAAAAAAATGACAATCTTCATATCTCATATGCACCGATGCATGAATTATTCGTCACGTTTTAATTAAAGCCAATGTCACATTTCATTTAATAGTGATAACTTTATATAAGCTTATATTGTTAAGTTATATTAGTTAAGACATTTTAGTTAAAGTTGGTGTTATGTTTCAGTCAAAGTTGACTTAATGACAATTAGGTGAGATTAAACTTGAAACCTTGATAAATTTGAATCCGATCAGATAATTTTGAGGTTTTATATAATTCAGAGTAAAATTTGTGTAAATTCGAGTTCAGGTGAATTCTTTTTTTTCAAGTGTCACTGTTATTCATACAAACTATCACTGTTTAAAAAAGTTCTTAATTTTAAAACAATAACACCACAGGCGTATAATAGTGATCGTTCGTATGCATAATAGTGATATTTGAAAGGAAAAAAGTTCACATAAACTTGAGTTCATATAAATTCCTGTTTAAGACCCGTCGTCCAAATCAGATAGCCCAACCCACATGGTTGCCCACTTGAACGAACAACCATATTGACCAAGAAGAATATCCACACATATTATCTCCACCTACGTGTCTAAGAGAGTAAGATGTTCCAGCTCATCTATCAAGCACGTAATAGTGAGTCTTCAAGTTTTAAAGGATAAGCTGACACTTAGAGGTACACATGTTCCTTTTTAAAGGAAAAATAAACATAATAGAGACAACTCATACTTAAATGTAATACATATATCATTAATCAATTAATAAAACACAAAACTGAATATTATAGAGCACAGTTTTCTTTCTCCAAAATTTCTACAATCAATTTGTATAGAAGCTTTTTTTTTTTTATTTAAACTTAAACTTATAGTATAATTTTTCAAAATTGCTTGGGGTTAGACTAGACTATTCATACTTTTTTTTTTTAAACTAAAAAGATTACCTTTCATTATTCCATGTATAAGGAGAAGAAAGCACAGCCACAAAGCTCGGGAGTCTGATAAAGTGGGATAGCTCAAGTGGTTAGAGCACCACTACCTAGGCCTTAGGTCCTGGGTTCGAGTCATGGGGAGGGAAAAAAAGGGATGAGTATTTAACTTCCATCAAAAAAAAAAAAAAAAAAAAAAAGCTCGGGGGTCTACACAACAATAAGAGTTATCGAATTGGCAAGCCTCCCTAGCCAAGGTGTGCGCTAAAGTATTCGCACTCCTCTGTACATAGAAAATTGTAACGTTCGTGAAAGAAGCCTTTAAAACTTTAAATGCAGAAATATAGTCACCAAATGTGGAGTTCAGATTATCTTTTAAGTTGATCGCGTCCACTACTATTTTTGCGTCGCCTTCCACAATACAATCATACATGCCTAACATTTTGAGCCATGAGAGAGCTTCGAAGAAACCGATGGCTTCTCCCGTTGCAACATCCAGCTGACCCGTTTGAATGAGCGTTTTTCCCTTATAATTTATCGAGTATTGTTGCGAACCACAACCAGTTTGATTTGAATCTTAAAAAAACGCAGCATCTATAATCACTTTTTTTACTTTTCAGAATGTTTTGTATTTTTTTTTTCAAACTATGTACGCTGTCAAAAGTTATAATCTAAAAGTAAGCTGTCAAAAGTTATAATCTAAAAGCCATAGATATGATATTTTTGAGTTTTTTTTAAAAAAAAATACTTGGAGTACTAACTTTTTTTTGCAAACACTATCAACTTCTTACTTATACAATTAATCAATTTCTTTGTAATCACTAATCTTAACCCATTCTTCAAAACTCAAAAGTATAATTTTCTTGCAAACACCACTTTAATTCTAAAAATATATATATATATGTACAAAAAGAAGTATGTAAATGGCAGTGTAGTAATTAAAGTAAACTATCGGGCATTTTCCTAATAAGCCAGTGTTGACCACATGTCCGAGAACGAAGCCGTGTATAAATTTGATGGATTCTGTTGATTCAACAGCACACTGTATTTCGCACAAAAGAGCGACAAACATTTTAATCGATTTTAATTTTCAGCTTTGCAATCAAATTAGGTAGCAGCATAGAAAATCAAACAGGGCGTTAATTGAATCTGAAACTGCCAATTTTCCCGTTATTATTTCGTCAAGGTATTTCTACTAGATGATTTCCTTTTCTCCCTTCTTCCGCTGTACATTTTCTGCAATTAAGTGATCATTTTTTTAATTTATTCGTGGTGTAGGAGGTAGGTTGTTGTTTTGATTGAAGATGGAAACGGTGGCTGCTTTTCGGACTTCTTTCAGCAGCGTCGCGCCTAACTGGGCCGCTCGATCCGGGTCGACCCGACCGGATTCTAGGGTTTGCTCAAGGTCTCAACTCCACAACGCTTGGATTCAGGTAATGATATTAAATCTTTCCACCCGCTTTGATGTTAGGTTGAGTAAATTAATTCGCTTGTTGAAAGACTGCGAGTTTGGGGTTTTAGCCCTTAGGTATTTTTGTTGCTTACTTCTTTATTTTTTGTTGAATATCGTGATTATATTTTTGAAGACCTTTGCAATTTCAACTTGTGAGGAACCACCAATACCTTATAACAGTTTATGGGATTTGTATTTGTGAATTTGATAATGGGGCTTGGGTGGGAAGGGAACATCTTGTTCTTGACAAAAAGTTGTATGAGATGGTCCCATACCTGACGGGTTAACTGAATCATGTTTTAAAGCAAAGTGAGGGCTAAATGTGAAAGTAGGTCTCCGTCTCATACCTGTCTCACACAAGACTCCATCCTTAATTCTCTTATTTTTGGATAGAATATGAGGTGGGATGTGGGGGGATGCATGAGCCCTTTGGAAATTTATGGTTTTTGTTTGTTGATATTCATATTTTGATTGCAACATGTGAACATGTGCTTGAAGAAAAATAAGAGAAAATTTTTCCTACTATGGCAAGAAATAAATGGGAGGTGGCAATCAAGCCACAATGTCTTGAGACATAGTTACTTATCTTTTTTTTCAGTAATTTGAGGAGACAATACGTTCACTATGTCACATCGTAACTTATTTTTATTGGGAATTGTAAATTTCAGCATACATCGATTTCTCACCTGAAGATGAGCAACAGAAAAGTCGGGTATTTGAGCAAGAAGCACATCCCTATCAGGGCGGCGTCTATGCAATCTTCTGATTCTGGCAGTTCGGAAGCTCGTATTGCTCCACTCCAGCTTGAGTCTCCAATCGGACAATTTCTGTCTCAGATATTAGTAAGCCACCCACATCTTGTCCCTGCTGCTGTAGAACAGCAACTTGAACAGCTTCAAACTGACCATGATGCAGACAAAGACAAGGAAGAAGCATCTGCATCTGGAACTGACCTTGTTTTATACAGGTAAGTAATAGTTTACAGCTAACTGCCTCAACTTATGATGTGATCCATGCATTTGATTTGACAGAGCCACGCCTCTATGGAGGTGTTATTTGATTTTCTAAGATGCTGTTAATATATACTTGTTACTGATACAATTCATTTACTGTCATATTATTATTATTATAGTTAGGGACTTTTAAATTTAAGTCTTTAATAAACAGCTAAGTTAGGGTTTAGGTTTTTAGTCTTATTTATAATGCACTGTTTTATGTTGTTAGGGCATCCAAAGGGATCATAGAGTTTGGAAAATGGTAGATTACTCCTTGTAATTCTGTGGTTTGAACTTCACACTCAAATTAATAATATCAATTTATTTAGTGTCAAGCCCTTTACTCAATCAATTTGGTCAAAAAACTGATGTTATTAATTTCATAATTTGAGTGTGAAGTTTAAACCACCGAATTACAAGGAGTAATTTGCCCAGGCAAGAATTGCCGTTTTCCAAATTCTATGATCCCTATGGATTCCCTAACAACCTGAAACAAAACAAAATAAATAAGACTCAAAACCTAAACCCTAATTTAGTCCGCAAGCAAAAAACTTAAATTAAAACAAAAAAAGAATTGTATCAGTTAAGGCCTAATAAAGTATTTGGATTGCGAAGCTTCGATAAAGTTGTTCTTGTGTGAAATATCATTCTTGAAGTGTTATGTTAAGAGATTATTGTTTGATGGTTTTTTTGTTTTGGTTTCAGGAGAATTGCTGAGGTTAAAGCCAGTGATAGGAGAAAGGCCTTGGAAGAAATATTATATACATTGGTGGTACAGAAGTTCATGGATGCCAGTGTACCCTTGGTTCCTACAATTACACCAGCATACGGTTCTGGTCGTGTGGATTCTTGGCCAAGCAAAGAAGATAAACTGGAGCGCCTCCACTCTCCCGAAGCTTATGGTATGATTCAGAATCACCTATCTCTCATTCTTGGAAGTCGAGGTGATCCCAACTCTGTTGCTCAAATAAGCAAAATTAGGGTTGGCCAGGTTTATGCTGCTTCTGTGATGTACGGTTATTTCCTTAAACGGGTTGATCAAAGATTTCAGTTAGAGAAGACTATGAAAATCCTTCCCCAGGGTATTGTTAGTGAAGAGGATGATATCAAACAAGTAAATGGTGATAATGAGGCTTTCAAGAATGCTCAACCCCATCCCGAAGTGTCATCGTGGTCTGCTGGTGTTGGTTTTGACGAGGTAAAGCAATCCCGACTGAGAAATTATGTTATGTCGTTCGATGGGGAAACACTTCACAAATATGCATCCATCAGATCTAAAGAGGCTATCAGTATCATTGAGAAACATACGGAAGCATTATTTGGCAGGCCTGAGATAGTAATCACACCCGAAGGAGCCATTGATCCCTCTAAAGATGAAGCCATCAAGATCAGCTTTGGCGGCCTGAGGCGACTTGTTTTGGAAGCTGTGACTTTTGGTTCTTTCCTTTGGGATGTTGAGAGCTATGTGGATTCAAGGTACCATTTTGTTGCAAATTAAGCAACATTGATGATAGTAAAGATGGGTGTTTACTGACGTGCTGTTGATGATGGTTTTACTTTAAAGAAAAATATTGTCTTGCTCTAATTCACCTGTACATAGTGACTTTGTTGTTTAAAAACCCACTTTCTATTTATTGTATTGCATCGAGAAATAGAAACCCTATTCAGTCTATTCACCCACTATTATTGTAATGTTCTATTATGCTGTGATTACAGATTTAAAAAATGTGCATGGTGATCTACTTAGCATATTTCTTTAGCTTAAAACTGTGCAGGGTTCTGCCAGAAACATCATAGAATGTTACATTTGCTTCGGTTCTTGTAAGCTGAACTGATATGAAGCCTTGTCCATCTCAAATTATTCTTGTATTTATCACGGTTTTAAGTATTACCCCATACCTTCGACCCTCCTCCACACTCCAGGAATTCCATTGGGCAGCAAAAAAAGGTTGCTGGTTATTCATATGTATCCTATACACGGACAAAAAAGTTTCTTCGGATTAGATTATATTTTTACACTCCGGTTTTGTTAATGTGTTCTAGGCAGTGGTCATGTCCATTTATGTAGATGGCAACCCTGTTTGCCTGGAAAAAATTCATGTGAACTATTATCTTAGTAGCATCTTGAATTGTATTTTACGTCATATGAGTTTAGAGTTGTCAATTTGAACCTGCCCAGGATAGAGTACAAATGCTGTTCAGATTACAACGACCTTGTAAGTTGTAACATCCCAGGGTAGATCAATAAAACTTGCCAGCAAGAGGGTCGAAAGGTATTTGTTTTGGGGTTGAAAGCTTTTTTGGGTTACGAAAATAGTCGTTTACAAAAAAGATTTGTGTCGATGAAGAAAATGTTCAGCATCCCTGTAAACCCTGCTCAGTTTATATGTTCAACTTTGCCAAAAAAGAAGTTGAGGGCTTAGTGAAGATTTCCAGCTCGAACGATGCAAGACCGGTGGCAGTTCCATCTTCCATCGGCCCTTTTTATGGAAGGTTTTTGTTAATAATTGATGTTTTGTATTGTATTGGGTTTTAGAAAAATATCTGTAGCAGAGATAATTTGAGGACAATTTCCGGTTTCAGCTTCAGTATGCATTAGTATTTTGTGAAACCTTTATCTTATTTTTCTAGGAACTTATGTAGCCAGTACTAAGAATTAATGAAATAGGTTTAGCCCCATAATGATACATGGAGAAACATAAATGCACTAGTGATAGTGCTACCAGAGAAAAATCAGTAGAGAAGGAAACATAAATCTGAGAATGAGTGTTCCAAATTTTGTGTGATTCAAGTTTTTGCAGTTTCATGAGCATAATGGTCGATGTTGGTTGATTTGATTCATTATCTGAGACATTCTATATATTGTATTTGGTAGGCCTGAGATAGTAATAACACCCGAAAAACCATTGATTCCTTAGGGATGTTGAGAGCTATGCGGATTCAATGTAACATTTAGTTGCAAATTAAGCACCATTGATGAAATTAAAGATGGATGTTTACCGCCATGTGCTGCTGATGGATTTACTTTGAGAAAAACATTGTCTTCCTCTAATTCACATAGTGACTTCGTTTGAAACCCCGCTTTTATTGATTTATTACGTCGAGAAATCCACTGATATGGTGTAATAACAGTTGACAGAGTTGAAATACTAATCATAAATGTTCTTTTGATCTACTTATCATGTTTCTTTAAGGTAAAACTATGCATGTTTTGGCCAGAAACATCGTAGAAAGTTACATGTGCTTCGACACTTGTAAGTTGAACTGATACGAAGCCTTGTCCATCGTAGTAAAACCTTAGGTTTTCCTTGTATCTGTTTAAGTCAAAAGTATTACTCCACGCCCTTGACCCGCCTCCACTCGTTAGGAATTCTATTGGGCTACATAAAAAGATTTTCTGTTATTCACATGGATATATAACTATGCTAAAAAGTTTTAGTTGAATCGAACTATGCTTACACTCCGGTATTGTTGATGTGTTCCAGGCAGTGGTCGTGTCCGTTTATGTAGATGGGAACCCTGTTTGCCTGGAAAAAAAACATACAAGGTTGCAAACAAACAAACCTTAGATACAGTTTGAATTGTGTTTTCCAGGTGAATTATAAGTCTAGAGGTGGCAATTTGAACTAGGCTCGAATACCCTGAGAAAAGGGCTCACTCTTTGCTTGTTAATTGGGCGTATTTAGCTCGTCGTTTTGGGTTTGGTTAGGCAAATTTTACCTCTAGAATTGGCAAGACATGCTTCATAAGTTCCTTAGTATCTCCTCTTTGTCCAATGCTTCTTATGGGGTGATGTCCAACAACTATTTTCCAGGTTGCTTTTGATGTCTTCAGTGCAGTTTTCAAATCCTGTAGAGTTGATGGTTCAGATAGAGGTCGAATCGAATATCATTGAGTTACCATCCAAGGTTAGAGAGAACTGACCCGCAAGAGGGTTGAAAGGTATCTGTATCGGGGAAATACGCCTTTCCAATGGAACTTGTTGTTGGGTCTGTCAAGGAAATACTTGTTCACGAAAGGATTTGTGTCGATGAAGATAATGTCCAGCATCCCTGTAAAACATTCTCAATCATATGTTGAATTTTTTTTTAAGTTTTTGACAGTCTAGATCATTGTAAGAACATAAAAGGAGGCATTAACCAGCTCGAACAACGTAAGACCGGTGGCAGTTCCATCTCTCATCGCGCCTTTTTAGAGCCGGACTCAGTTGTGCCTGTGCATCCCCGTGATAATCATGGTTTCCCAGAACTACATTGTTGAAATAAAATAGATGCACTTTATTCACTAATCTATTTTGAATTTTCTCACAGACTAAGATGAATTCTGTGATAACGAGCTGAGAGTGAGTGTTGGATGTTGAGAACTTACTTGCATACCAAGGTGTTTGGAGGCTTCTTGCAGTGTATATGTTGGTAAATGATTCTGTAAACGCAGGGTCATTTACCCCTGTCAATCCATCTTTGTAAAAGTTATCACCTGTTGAGATTACCAAGTCGATGCCTATATCTTCTCCTACCTCTCCCATCTGATATGCATCCCACATTTCAGTGCAATAAAATTCAAATTTGAAGCTAAAGTGAAAGACTTGTATGATCTGAAAAATGTGTCTGCCTTAGATGATATGGAGATTATACTTAAAAGTGAGACGAAGTTTTACCGTATGTGCAACGAGAGATTGATTGAAATCTCCCTTTCTTCCCCAATCTCCAACGGCCAAAAAGTTTACAGTGCTGTTATCTCTGATTGGATGTTGAATCTGTAAGAATCTAGCTGTAACTACATTACTGCTCAGAGAAATACAGGCTACAAACAATGGTAGAATGTGAGTACAAAATCTGTAAACATTAGTCATTATGCTGCTAATGCAAGAACATGTAACATAGGATTGCTCATTTTTTCCTTGTTTATATAGATAGAATTTAGGCAATTTTAATTCAATGCTGGTTGAAAAGTTTATATTCTTTTTTATCTTGAAATTATGTTGCTTTCAAATGCATGAATATCCACTCCCTTTTTCTTTTGGTGGAAAGAAAATTAAGTGGGAATATTATATTTATTACAATCTTGGACAGTTGATGTGTTTGGATTATCATGATAATAATTGTTGCTTGTTTTCATACTTCATTCCATACATTTATAATGGATGAAATTATTCTCTTATAATTAGCCCTTAAGGTAATACAACTGCTATCCCTTGGTTGTCTTCTTGTCTCCTAGCTTATGAAGATGCAGACGTCGTAAAATGCGATCTCTCCATGCGTCTTTTTGAGCTTCACAGACATGAATCCTTCCCCATCGTAATAAAAGTGCTTAATGCTCTCATTATGCATTCCGGTTTGAAATATGTTTTTCCAAGCCTTTGATCCACCTCCACTTGTTAAAAAGTGCATCGACCTGCATGAAAACCCGGTTGTTAGACAGACAGAATGTTAATACTCAACGTTCGTTTAGAATTATACGTACCCGCTTGTGTTGCTAAAGTGCTGTAAGCAGTGATCATGTCCATTGATGTACATACTCACTTTGTGTGATGATTGGGGGAGAAAAGGCCTATTTAACCAATCCCAAGTGGCTTTCCAGGTACCGGGTACCCTACTTCAGTTCTTGTTTTTCATACCCCTAATTGCATTAAATCCTATCGTCAAAATTGCACACACATTAGGGAGGTGTTTTTTTTTATTGCATTCAGCTTTACAAATTATTCTCTTAATCACTTTTCATATTTTTCTTTATCCCACTCACAATTCTCACATATTTATATTGTATATTTTATTTCATTAATGTGTCTTATACAACATACCATTAAACTTTTTTTTTTTAGTTTTGGTACCTAAATCAGCATAAAAACCAAAATTTTCAGGTCACATTGCTCCCGACTTTAACGTGACATTTTAAAGAATATTTTTTCATTAATGAGCCCAGACTTGAGTGCAATTTTGATAATAGTTTGGTGGGTTAGGTAAATCAGACCTTTCTAATATGTATTATCTTCACTTTTTTCCTAGTATTTTTCTTGGATTTATAAATTAAAATATTTAGTAATTGTTGATGTGGCAGATGGGAAGAATTGGAGAGGAGTTGGATATAGATTTCGTGGTTTCAACAGGTGACAATTTTTACGACAATGGGTTGAAGAGAGACCATGATAGAAACTTTGTTGATTCTTTTACCAATATTTACACGGCTAAGCCCCTTCAAAAGCAGTGGTTTAGTGGTAAGTAGGGAGTAATTACTAATTACTGTTACTGCTAATTAATCTTGAAATGGAAAACCATTTATAAATTCGGTCGTCACAATGAAAATTATTATAAGACGAAGAAAGTAATATTTATATATTCTTATATAGGCCCAACTCATGTCACTTGTGGGCCTTATCCACTAGCCCAATAAGATTAGGTCAAGATTAGGTTAGCCATTGTATTGTATAAATACCTCATGTATATTCTTTTGTAAAGTAACAAAGAAAACATATTTCTCATATTAACTATATGGTATCATCGAGTCACTTGGCTCACGCCCGATCCAAACCCTAGCCGCAGCCGTCACTACCAAACCCTAGCCGCTGCCGCCGCCGCCGCCACAAAACCCTAGCCGCTGCTGCACCTTCTTCGCTGCAGCACCGCCACCGCCGCGTTCACATCTGCAACGCCGCCGCCACTCGTCGTAGACGCCCAGCTTGTTGCTGCTCTTCACTCACTCCGCTGCTATTATCACCAAAATGGCTACTCCATCTCAGTCACTCTCACCCATCACCTTCAAAGGACTAGCAAATATGTCCTTAAAGCTTACCTCCACCAACTATGGTGCTTGGTCCTTCCAATTTCGTCTCCTTCTCACTGGACATAACCTCTTTGGCTATGTCTTGGGAACGCATCCATGCCCACCTCCCACAAACCCCGCTGGTGATGGCACTACCACCACCACCATTTCCAATCCTGCGCACGACCTGTGGGTGTGTCAGGACAATCTCATCTTCTCAGCCATGGTTGGATCCATGTCTCCAGAACTCATCCCCTTTATTGCGACGACCAAAACTTCCTGCGAAGCCTGGTCGATGCTTGAGAGCATGTATGGAAAACCCTCCAGAGGTCGCATTCTTGCACTCAAAACAAAGTTTCGTTCTCTTTCCAAAGGTGCTCGCCCAATTTCCGACTTTCTCATGGAAGTTCGCTCTGTGGTCGACGAACTTGCCCTCCTCGGCGTCACCTCGGATGCCGAGGACGTCACTCTCCAGGTTCTTACAGGTCTCGATGAGTCTTACAATGACATTGCCAATGCCATCCAAGCGCGCGAACACCCTATCTCATTTGCCGAGCTCTGCGACAAGCTTCTAAGTGCCGAGGTCCAAATTGCCTCACGACCATCCGCGACCTTAATACCTGCATCCGCCCTCACTGCTGGTAAATCTTATCATCGCTCCTCGCGACCTGACTCAAGGTCTAAATCTCTTGACACCCGTCCTCGTCAATCCTCGCAACGACCATATCTTGGCACCTGCCAGTACTGCCGAGCACCGGGCCACACTGCTCGCACCTGCCCTGAGATCCCTCCATCGCCTCTGTCCTCTGCTCCATCCGTAGGTCATCGCCAACCACACGGACAGTACACACCACCTCCTCGCTCCAATCGGACAGGTGCTCGCCCGGCCTACTCGGCCCACTCAGCCTCCTCGGCATATCCTGCTGAGCACTGGATTCTTGATTCTGGTGCTTCTCATCACATCACCAACGACCTCGCCAACCTCTCTCTCCACTCGCCCTTCGATGGGCCTGACAATGTGGAAATTGGTGATGGTAAAGGTTTATACATATCTCACACTGGTTCTATGAACTTCCCTCAACTTGCCTCTCTCAATTTTTCAAACGTTTTGGTTGTCCCACTCATCTCGAAAAACTTGATTTCTGTCTCTAGCCTATGCCGTGATAATAATGTTAACATTATCTTTGGTCGTTCTTCCTTTCAGGTGCAGGACGTTCACTCGGGGAGCATTCTCCTCGTTGGGAGTCGTATCAATAATCTGTACGTCTGGCCGGCACACATGTCTACCACCTCCCCGCAAGCCTTCACCACTCAACACCTCACAACAACCACCTGGCATGCTCGCCTTGGTCACCCATCGACAAAAATTCTTGCTCACACCCTCACTACACTTAGCTTGTCCAGTGCACCATCCAAACACTTTAACTGTAACTCTTGTTCATGTATTAAAAGTCACAAATTGCCTTTTTATGATTCGAGCATCATATCTACTAAACCACTTGATGTTATATTTTCTGATGTTTGGTCGTCACCTGTCTTATCCCCTGATAATTTTAAATACTACGTGTTATTTGTTGATCACTTCAGCAAATACATATGGGTTTATCCCCTAAAACGAAAATCGGATGTTCTCTCTACATTTACCACATTCAAAACCCTTGTCGAAAACAACTTTCAAAACACAATCAAGACTTTCTACTCCGACAACGGAGGAGAGTTCATTGCTCTTCGCCCCTTCCTTCAAACCCATGGCATTGCACACCTTACCACCCCACCTCACACTCCCGAACACAATGGCATGTCCGAACGTCGCCATCGCCATGTGGTCGACACAGCTCTAGCTCTCCTTCACCATGCTTCCATGCCTCTCACCCTTTGGCCCTATGCCGTCTGTTCGGCTGCCTACATCATCAACCGCCTTCCCAAAGTTAATCTCAACATGGCATCCTCCTATGAAAAACTCACTGCTCGCCCTCTTAACCTATCCAAACTTCGTATATTTGGTTGCCTCTGTTATCCACTGCTTCGCCCTTACACCACTCACAAACTTGATCCTCGCTCCACTCCTTGTGTCTTCATTGGATACTCACCCACACAAAGCGCTTATCACTGTCTTGATCGCTCAACCAACCGAATCTACACCTCACGACATGTTCAGTTTGTTGAACATACGTTTCCCTTCTCTATCACGCCTTCGGCGACCACTAACTCCTCGCCACCTGATCCCTCCGATTCCATCTCCTCGCTCATTCTTATAACACCCTCTCTTTCTAACTCTACCACAACCATCCCCGCCCCTACCTCGGCGCCGACCACTATCATTCCCCATCATCCCACGCTGGACGACCACCCAGACACACCCCAACCAAACACATCCACACCCACCTCCCCACTGCTCGCTACCCCATCCGACATCTATGTGCCGACCAATGCTCCCTCACGACCTCCTGCACCTCGCATGGTCACTCGATCTCAAAATCAAGTATTCAAGCCTAACCCGAGGTATGGACTTACTTCTGTTGTCGCTTCTGACAGTGAACCAGGCTGTGTTTCGCAGGCACTCAAGAACGAAAAGTGGCGAGCAGCCATGTCTGCTGAGTTTGATGCCCTTCTTCGGAATGGCACGTGGGACTTGGTTCCTCCCACTACATCTCAAAATGTGGTCGGCTCCAAGTAGGTCTTCCGCATTAAACGGAACTCTGATGGCTCTCTTGACAAATACAAAGCTCGCTTAGTTGCCAAAGGTTTTCACCAACGACCAGGTGTTGACTTCACACAAACCTTCAGTCCAGTTGTCAAGCCGGCCACCGTGCGAGCAGTTCTCAGCATTGCGGTCACTCGGCAATGGCCCCTCCAACAGTTCGATGTCAACAACGCCTTCCTCCATGGAGAGCTCTCAGACACCGTCTTCATGGCTCAACCTCCAGGCTTCAAAGACAAGACCTTCCCCACTCATGTCTGTAAGTTACGTAAATCCATCTATGGCTTAAAACAGGCTCCTCGCACATGGTACTATGCTCTTCGCTCCTTCCTCGTTGAAATTGGGTTCACCCCCACTCACTCTGATGAGTCCCTGTTCGTCTACAACAACAATGGGGTGGTCGCCTACTTCCTTGTCTTTGTCGACGACCTCATTTTGACGGGCAACACCTCGCCCATGCTCGCCCGAGTAGCTGCCGACCTCAGTGCCAAATTCTCTGTCAAGGACCTTGGTCCTCTATCCTACTTCTTGGGAGTGGAAGTTCTTCGATCTAGCACTTCATGCCTTCTCTCCCAACGCAAATACGTCACTGATTTGCTCGCCCGGTACAACATGATTGACTCAAAACCGGTCCAAACGCCACTATCCACCTCTGCTCGCCTAATACTCTCGGATGGTACATCTCCCACTGACCCCACTCAGTATCGACAAGTGCTCGGCAGCCTTTAGTACCTCCAGCTCACCAGGCCTGACATTGCCTTTGCTGTTCACAAGCTATCCCAGTTCATGCATGCACCCACAGTCACTCACTGGAATGCCGTGAAACGTCTACTGCGCTACCTCAATGGTACAAGGGATGTTGGAATCAACATTACCCAATCCTCGTCCTCAGCACTCCACTGCTTTACAGATGCCGACTGGGCAGGCAACCATGATGATCGCACTTCCACAAGTGCATATGTAGTCTTTCTCGGATCTAATCCCATCTCATGGTCGTCCAAAAAGCAGAAATCTGTTGCTCGATCTTCTACGGAGGCCGAATACCGAGCAATTGCCTCAGCAGCCTCTGAAGTTCAATGGCTAATGTCCTTACTCAAGGAACTACACTTCTCCATCTCTCCGGTGCCAGTCATCTACTGTGACAACATTGGAGCAACCTACTTGTGCTCGAACCCTGTATTTCACTCCCGAATGAAACACATTGCCATTGACTTCCACTTTGTTCGTGACCTCGTTAAAACTGTTCGTCTCCGCATCTCGCACGTCTCGACCGCCGACCAACTCGCCGATGCTCTCACCAAACCTCTGTCTGGTGCTCGCCTTCGACTTCTTATGTCCAAGATTGACCTATCCTATGATACTCCATCTTGAGGGGGCATATTAGGAATATATCTAAAGTAATATTTATATATTCTTATATAGGCCCAACGCATGTCACTTGTGGGCCTTATCCACTAGCCCAATAAGATTAGGTTAGCCATTGTATTGTATAAATACCTCATGTATATTCTTTTGTAAAGTAACCAAGTAAACATATTTCTCATATTATCTATATATATATATAACTATAAGACATATTTTCCTATAAAATATTATTGTAAATTCATAAGATCAAATAATATAACAAGTACAAGTCACACTCGTTTCATTCAAGTTTTGTCCTCTTTTTTAATTAAAACTTTAA
Source organism: Galeopsis tetrahit (assembly GCA_963675135.1). Taxonomy (NCBI): domain Eukaryota; kingdom Viridiplantae; phylum Streptophyta; class Magnoliopsida; order Lamiales; family Lamiaceae; genus Galeopsis; species Galeopsis tetrahit. Next base: position 60,309,593 of record OY776134.1, on the reverse strand, counting down.
TCATGAATGTTTTAAAGATTCCCATTCAAATTAAGTTGTTAAGTAAGTGAGAAACGTTAATAAATTTTAACCTTTTATGTGAATGGCAGTTTTGGGGAACCATGACTACAGGGGTGATGCGTTGGCCTTAGGAAAATTGACACCAGATGGATGGCTTTGCTTGAGGTCTTTCATCGTTAATACAGGTACACTACTCTTTTCTATTTTTAACCTCTGATAATCCATAAAAGAAATATAGATGACAATTTTTAAAATGGCAAAAGAAAGTCTGAAATAAAAAGAGGAATCAAATTTCATTGTCTTTTTCTTCATCTAACAGAAATTGCAGAGCTATTTTTTGTGGACACCAACAATGTTGATCTATACGTGAACTATTATCTAATTGTATTTTACATCATATGAGTTTAGAGTTGTCAATTTGAGCCTCCCCAGATAGAGTACAAATGCTGTTCAGATTACAACGACCTTGTAAGTTGTAACATCCCAGGGTAGATCAATGCCCGCAAGAGGGTCGAAAGGTATTTGTTTTGGGGTTGAAAGCTTTTTTGTGTTAAGAAAATAGTCGTAGTGAAAATTTCCAGCTCGAACGATGCAAGACCGGTGGCAGTTCCATCTTCTATCGTGCCTATTCAGAATTGGACTCAGTTGCACCCCTGTGATAATCAAGAACTACATTTTTTTTTAATAAATGAAATGCTTATTCACTTATCTATTAATCTATTTTGAATATTCTCACACTAAGATGAATTTTGTGTCTCAGTAATACTTTGTGAAGATCGATTGAGAACTTACTTTTTATGGAAGGTTTTCGTTAATAATTGATGTTTTGTATTGTGTTTTAGAAAAATATCTGCAGCAGAGATAATTTCCGATTTCATCTTCTCTATGCATTAGTATTTTGTGAAACCATTTTTAAAAGTATTTGATTTGAAAAGTCATTTCAAATGAAAGGAGTTAAAAATACATGGATTTCAAATGACATGGTTTTAGTAGTGAGGATTTGAAATCCTCTTAATTTTAACTAAAAAGTAAGTGGACAAAAATCTAAGTATTTGAAATCCATTCATAATACAAACAAGTGGATGGTGGATTTAAAATCCATAGATATAAATGGAGCCTATCTTATTTTTCTAAGAACTTATGTAGCCAGTGTTAAGAATTAATGAAATAGGTTTAACCCCATAATGATACATGGAGAAACATAAATGTACTAGTGATAGTGCTACCAGAGAAAAATCAGTAGAGAAGGAAACATAAATCTGAGAATTCGTGGTCCAAATTTTGTGTGATTCAAGTTTTTGCAGTTTCATGGACATAATGGTCGATGTTGGCTGATTTGATTCATTATCTGAGACATACTATATATTGTATTTGGTAGGCCTGAGATAGTAATCACACCCGAAAGAACCATTGATTCCTTAGCGATGTTGTGAGCTATGCGGATTCAATGTAACATTTAGTTGCAAATTAAGCACCATTGATGAAATTAAAGATGGATGTTTGGATTTACTTTGAGAAAAACATTATCTTTCTCTAATTCACATAGTGACTTCGTTTGAAACCACCCCGCTTTTATTGATTTATTACGTCGATAAATCCTCTGAGATGCTGTAATAACAGCTGACAGAGTTGATTTACTAATCATAAATGTTCTTTTGATCTACTGATCATGTTTCTTTAAGGTAAAACTATGCATGTTTTGGCCAGAAACATCGTAGAAAGTTACATGTGCTTCTACTCTTGTAAGTTGAACTGATACGAAGCCTTGTCCATCGTAGTAAAACCTTAGGTTTTCCTTGTATCTGTTTAAGTCAAAAGTATTACTCCATGCCCTTGACCCTCCTCCACTCGTTAGGAATTCTATTGGGCTACATAAAAAGATTTTCTGTTATTCACATGGATATGTAACTACGCTGAAAAGTTTTGTTTGAATCGAACTATACTTACACTCCGGTATTGTTGATGTGTTCCAGGCAGTGGTTGTGTCCATTTATGTAGATGGGAACCCTGTTTGCCTGGAAAAAACACATACAAAGCTTTTATATTGATACACTTTTGAATTGTGTTTTTCAGGTGAATTTTAAGTCTAGAGGTGGCAATTTGAGCTTGGCTCAAATACCCTGAGAAAAGGGCTCACTCTTTGCTTGTTAATTGGGCGTATTTAGCTCGTCGTTTTGGGTTTGGTTAGGCAATTTTTACCTCTAGAATTGGCAGGACACGCTTCATAAGTTCCTCAGTATCTCCACGGTCTCCAATGCTTCTTATGGGGTGATGTCCAACAACTATTTTCCAGGTTGCTTTTGATGTCTTGAGCTCAGTTTTCAAATTCTGTAGAGTTGATGGTTTGGATTGAGGTTGAATTGAATATCATTGAGTTACTTTCCAAGGTTAGATAGAACTTACCCGCAAGAGGGTTGAAAGGTATTTGTTTCGGGGTAATACTCCATTCCAATGGAACTTGTTACCGGGTCTGTCAAGGAAATAATAGTTCACGAAAGGATTCGTGTCGATGAAGAAAATGTCCAGCATCCCTGTAAAACATTCTCAATCATATGTTCGATTTTTTTTTAAGTTTTTTTGGAGAAAAGACAGTTTAGATCATTGTAAGAACATAAAAGGAGGCATTAACCAGCTCGAACAACGTAAGACCGGTGGCAGTTCCATCTCTTATCGCGCCTTTTTAGAGTCGGACTCAGTTGTGCCCGTACATCCCCTTGATAATCATGGTTTCCCAGAACTACATTGTTGAAATAAAATAGATGCACTTTATTCACTAATCTATTTTGAATTTTCTCACAGACTAAGATGAATTCTGTGATAGTGTCGCAATAGATAACGATAACGAGAGAGTGGGCGTTGGATGTTGAGAACTTACTTGCATACCAAGGTGTTTGGAGGCTTCTTGCAGTATATATTTTGGTAAATGATTCTGTAAACGCACGGTCATTTACCCCTGTCAATCCAACTTCGTAAAAGTTATCACCTGTTGAGATTACCAAGTCTATGCCTATATCTGCTCCTACCTCTCCCATCTGCATCCCACATTTCAGTGCAATAAAATTCAAATTTGAAGCTAAAGTGAAAGACTTGTATGATCTGAAAAATGTGTCTGCCTTAGATGATGTATGATTTGAAGATTATACATAAAAATGAGTCGAAGTTTTACCGTATGTGCGACGAGAGATTGATTGAAATCTCCCTTTCTTCCCCAATCTCCCACAGCCAAAAAGTTTAGAGTGCTGTTATCTCTGATTGGATGTTGAATCTGTAAGAATCTAGCTGTAACTACATTACTGCTCAGAGAAATACAGGCTACAAACAATGGTAGTATGTGAGTACAAAATCTATAAACATTAGTCATTATGCTGCTAATGCAAGAACATGTAACATAGGATTGCTCATTTTTTCCTTGTTTATATAGATAGAATTTAGGCAATTTTAATTCAATGCTGGTTGAAAATTTTATATTCTTTTTTATCTTGAAATTATGTTGCTTTCAAATGCATGAATATCCACTCCCTTTTTCTTTCCATTCCATTTTTCTTTTGGTGGAAAGAAAATTGAATGGGATTATACTTATTACAATCTTGGACAGTTCATGTGTTTTGGATTATAAAGATAATAATTGTTGCTTGTTTTCATACTTCATTCGAATGTTGTACTACGTTATTACATAAGATATCATTCCATATATTAACCCTTAAGGTAATACAACTGCTATCCCTTGGTTGTCTTCTTGTCTCCAAGCTTATGATGATGCAGACGTTTCCCATAAACGTCGTAAAATGCGATCTCTCCATGCGTCTTTTTGAGCTTCACAGACATGAATCCTTCCCCATCGTAATAAAAGTGCTTAATGCTCTCATTATGCGTTCCGGTTTGAAATATGTTTTTCCAAGCCTTCGATCCACCTCCGCTTGTTAAAAAGTGCATCGACCTGCATCAAAAACCCGGTTGTTAGTTTGACAGACGGAATGGTAATACTCAACGTTCGTTTAGAATTATACGTACCCATGTGTGTTGCTAAAGTGCTGCAAGCAGTGATCATGTCCATTGATGTACATACTTACCTTGTGTGCCTGGAATTTTTTTTCAAGAAACAGTTAATCACTTGTTATTTTTCTATGTTTACTCAATGTTTATTGCAAAAGTGGTCCAATAAGAAAAAAATCATTGTAAAAGCAGTCTTTTTTTTTTTTTTTTTGACTAAAATGACTGTTTTTAGCATATGATAAATTTCTTTTGAGACGAGTTTTGCAATAAACCCGTCGTTTATGAGTTGATTCTTGTTACAGAACCTCAAGAATTGGAAGAATCTGATCGACGATTTCCTGCGTGTCGCCATGGTATCCAGTGCTCCTCATTGTATGATGTCCAACCACAATTTTCCATGGAGCCGTTGATTGTTGGAGTGCCAAATCCAGGTTCTAATAGATGTTCAAATATAAATCATTGACCTGTTTGGAAATATAAAGAATGATGCTTGATAATCCATGCTTACTTTCAAAACATCAGAGATGTACTTGTCTCTTGGCAACACATTTCCCCAATCAAACGTCTCGTTTTTAGGATTGTCGAAGTATTTATTAACGAAGGGATTGGTGTCAACGAATACGATGTCCAGAAGTTCTAGGCAATAGAACACATGAAACAACAATTAGTACTTTTGAGCGAGGGAAATATCGAGCTAGACATGTTGAAACAGGGCACATGATCCTGTAATACCTGCTCCAACAATGTAGTTTCTCTTACAAATCCACCGTTTATCATGTCTCCTAAGCGCGGGGCTTAACTGAGCCTCGACGTCTCCCAGATAATCGTGGTTTCCCAACACTTTGTTTCATATATGGGGAGTAGTTAGTTGTAAGAAGAGGAAAACATAGCTATATAGATAGATAGTTGTATTTGTTAAGCATGAGGAGTTAGTTATAACCAAGATTTTTTTTTATATACCTGTGTACCATGGCTTTGAAAGGCTTTTTCTTGTGTAGATGTTGGTAAATGATTGATGAAAGAATGGATCATCAACACCTTTCAATCCACTTTTGTAGAAGTTATCGCCCGTCGAGACCACAAAATCGATTTTCAACTTCTTTCCGATTTCTCCCATCTGATAAAAAAATGATGCAAGTGTGGTAAGATAAGAGGCTTCAAGTCCAAAACAAATTCTTATGTGAGACTGTTTCACATGCATCAAAAAACACTATCTTTTACATCTAGAAAAGGCAGGGCCAATTTTATTTTGTTTCAATGATGTAACTAACATGTGATTATATTATAAAGAGTGAAAATGTAACAAACATGAAAATCAAGAAACTGGAAACTAGATATCTGGTGTGACCTGATATGCAACTCTAGATTGATTGAAATATCCACCTCTTCCCCAATCTCCTACCACCAAAAAGTTGATCGAATCGTCTTTTCTTCTGCTCGAGTGTTCGATTTTGGGGAATTCAGCCGAGTTGCACACCACTAGCAGAAGAAAATACACGAGTAACAGACACATTGAACCATAGTTACTGCAAAAATGTGTCATTTTTGCAGTATACTATACAACTAGACGTGCTAATAATTTTTTTATTTAAGCAAAAAGCATATGGTAGTAGATTGTTATAAGGCAACTAGTGATATATATAAGGGATGTATCACGTGAGAGAAGGAAATATTGGGGTATAAAGTACAACAATGAAGAAAAGCAGTCCTAACAGATTAAGTTTTTTTTGTCATCAACCTATATTTGGTATTGAAAAATTATCGTGCCTTTTCTTAGTTTGAAGATTGAAGATCACGAGACAATATTGTTAATTTTCATCATTAAATGTGACTATATCGACTCAAAAACTAGGATAGAGAACAGGTTAAAGAAGGGATATTTGCATTTACATGCAGAAAAAGAAGTGATTAGAATTCATTAATTAATTCTTAATGATTAAATTCCATATAATTCTCAAGTACATTATATGCCTCAAATATAATACTGTTGCTTTTTAAAAAAAAAATTCCTTTTTCTTGTATGCAATAAAATCAACTACTATTGCTTTATTTTTCTTGTACGCAAAACCCATCAGCGCCAACATTATTGATGTTCCTTTTTTCTACTCATTTTCCTTTAGGCAAAACCCATCACTGCCAACACTACTGATTTTCATTTTTTCAACCCATCAACGCCGACCGTTGGTTTTCCTTCTTCCTTTTTTTTTTTTTTTTTCCTTTTTTTCTTGCATGCTAAATGAAGATATAATATATATATATATATATATATAATATAAATTATTAATTAATTAAACATATTATTAAGAAAAGTGAAAAGAAAATAAGAGGGATTGAGTAAAGTAAAGTATCTACACGGCCCAAAGCCTAAAACTAGTGGATAAATGGCAAAATAACCCAAACGAGCCCAACGGCTCCATGGCCCCCGCCTCAATTTATTTTTTTGAAGTTTTGATTAAAATGACTGTCCTATTATTAAGTTCACCCCAAACACAAAAATAGAAACGTTATATGTATTCCCTCCTCAATCCCAAAATTTTGTCCATTTTTTTTTTTAAACCTTAAAAAACTTGAATATAAACATGGAAGGATTCGTTTTGGGTTTCAATGATTGAAAAACGAAATTTTCGATACATATATGTAAGTATTCTTTATATTTTTATAAACAAACATCGCAATTTCTCAAAAAAAAAAATATTGTTGAATTTTTGACAAAAAATCGATTTTTTTTAATGAGTTTTTGACAAAACTCATGTAATTATGTTTGGCCGAAAATTTCTAAAAAAAACTTTCGAGTTTTTTTCTCTTTCTCGACAAATCAGTATCGAGTTTGCCAGTGTTGTAAAATTTTATGATTTTCACTTATGTAGTTATATTTGTGTAAAAACTCAATTTTGTCAATGAAATTTGTATAAAATCATGTCCAATTAATTTGAACTTGGTAAAGTTTGAATGAAAGAAAGGGAAGGAAGGTCTATGAGAGAGTGGGTAAGTGGGGGAAGGTAATTATTATTTTTATTTTTTTTTGAAAAAGTGGAGGAAGGTAATTATGGTACTCCGTATTTCATTAAGGATGAGCCAAAATTGGGTGTGAAAGACCTAATAAAATGGGGCATTTAATCGTGGCCTAACAAAAGGCGTGAGGCCATTAAAGGACTGCAAGGCCAAAGCCCAAGTACCACCACAACTAAAAAGAAACCCACAGCCCAATAAAATTTGGGCCTCAAACACACAATCTTCGTGCATACACCCATTAGCAGCAACATTATTGTTTTAGGCCACGGATAAATGACCCCCATTATGTATTCGCCAGTCCATCTCTTATTTTCTAAAATTACCCACCTTATTCATAAACTATAATTTTCCTCTCTTTTCACCCCTTCCCCCTTTTTTTGGGCAGCACACCAAAGTCTCCAAGCTTTCCTTACTACTTACTACTTCATATATATGTAGTGTATTTCGTTTCCCGAGTTCTTTTTTACAAAAATTGCGTTTTGCAAAAATTCAGCATTGATTCGCCGAGTTTTGTGAGATTTTTTGAAAAAAAGTTCCACATTTTGAATCAAAACTCTGCCAACTTTTCCACGTTCTGATACAAAACTCGACTAACTTTTCCACGTTCTTATTCAAATCAATTGTATAAGAGCTCGTGGTGATGTTGTATTATTGCAATAATATAATATATAATTATTTTTAGTGAAAGTTAAATATAATAATAATTAATTAATATTAATTATTTATATTTAATCCACACATTAATGGTGATGTTGTATTATTGCAATAATATAATATATAATTATTTTTAGTGAAAGTTAAATATAATAATAATTAATTATTTATATTTAATCCACACATTAAAAGTGGATTTAGATTGTGGACATTAGAAGAATGTCGTCAATTCTAATTTTTAATTAATTATCCAACATTTAAATAAGAAAAGTGAATGTGTTACAATAAAACATGCCCTTACAGCCCACCAAACAGAAATCGAATATTCATGAGGTTTTTCCTCTTTATCCGGCTGGGATGGCAGATTCCTTCCGCATATTCGCATTATACCCTTCACTCCCAATCCCACACCACCTATTTAATATTATTTCTATAATTGTGGTTTGCGACCTCACGTACGAACGAAATTCCACTAATCATTAAATCTCATCTTATTTTAAAATATGGTTAGGATTATTACATATACATGTAATGAAAATTTATCTCAATAAAATGATTTCACACAAATTTTGTCTTATCATTTTTTAAATTTTGTATCAAATAAAAAAAAAATCTTTACATCTTTGTCCTCGTTCAATATCTCTTCACAAATTTTGAATTTATGAATACACTTCATTAGATTTGTGAAATAAGAAATCTTTTAAAGATATATTAATTAAATTAATAATAAAAAAAAAAACACTTACTGTAGTTTGAAAGAAAGGGATGAAGTAGTATGAGTACGTCTTGTAAACCGGGTTCACACAACCGGTCATTGCAAGTACTACTAGTACTTGGCATACTTGCCTTCTTCCTAATCTCATCCTACGGAGTTTAATTGGAACACGATGACAATCAATGCATTAACGAATTGTGATTAATTAAATCCCATTAAATGTAAAGTTTGAATAGTATAATTAAGGTGCATGTATATTGTAGTATTGTATCCGAGTCCTACGCCCTTGCGGTTGTAATTACAGGAGGTATATCCTTGAATATTCTCTCCTACGTAAACCACTCAAACCTTGTGATAAAACTAAACAAAAAAACATAGCTTGTATTTCGATGATCAGTCTTCACTTTTCTCTCACACCACAAAGTTGTTCTTCTAAGTTAGAGAGAGAGAGAGAGGGGCATGGGGAGTTCATTTGGGTTAGTGGTTGGGATGATGATAATTATAAGCTTATTAAAGATTTCATCAGGTGAATTAGAGAGATTTGAACACCCAACAAAGAGTGACGAAACGCTAGCATTCTTGGTCGTTGGGGATTGGGGGAGAAAAGGCCTATTTAACCAATCCCAAGTGGCTTTCCAGGTACCCTACTCTTATTCTTGTTTTTTGATACCCCTAATTGCATTAAACCCATTAAACTATCGTCAAAATTACACACACATTAGGGAATTGTTTTTTATTGCATTGAACTATACAAATTATTCTTCAAGTCAGTTTTCATATTTTTCCTTTTGTAGCCCTCGCAATTTTCACCTTTTTTTTTTCATTAATGTTTCTTATAATACAACATATTTATTTTTAGTTTGGGTACCAAAATCAGCATAAAAGCCTAATTTTTCAGGTCACATTACTCCTGAGTTTAACGCGATATTTTAAAGAATATTTTTTCAATTAAGTATTGTAATTAAACATAATTTGTTTCTGCAATTAATTCACGAGCCCAGACTTGAGTGCAATTTTGATAATAGACGTTTGGTGGGTTAGGTAAATCAGGCCTTTCTAATATTATCTTCACTTTTTTCCTAGTATTTTTCTTGGATTTATAAATTAAAATATTTAGTGATTGTTGATGTGGCAGATGGGAAGAATTGGAGAGGAGTTGGATATAGATTTCGTGGTTTCAACAGGCGACAATTTTTACGATAATGGGTTGAAGGGAGACCATGATCCAAACTTTGTTGATTCTTTTACCAATATTTACACTGCTAAGCCCCTTCAAAAGCAGTGGTTTAGTGGTAAGTAGTAATTACTAATTACTGTTACTGTTAATTAATCTTGATTTTGTAGTATGTACTTAATTTTACTTTAATATAAGACATATTTTCCTTAAAAATATTTTCAGAAATTCATAGATAAAATAATATAACAAGTCACACTCGTTTCATCCATCTTCTGCCCTCTTTTTTAAATCTTTAATCATGAATGTTTTATTTAAAGATTCCCACCATTCAAATTAAATTGTTAAGTAAGTGAGCAACATTAATAAATTTTAATCTTTTATATATATGGACACGTGAATGAAATGGTTAAAATTTGAATGGCAGTTTTGGGAAATCATGACTACAGGGGTGATGCGTTGGCACAGTTGAGTCCAGTTCTTAGGAAAATTGACACCAGATGGCTTTGCTTGAGGTCCTTCATCGTTAATACAGGTACAATACTCTTTTTTAATTTTAAGTGTCAAATAATTTTTATCACTTTTAAAATCGTTTTGTATCATTTTTCATGTTTTCACCACTTAAGACCTAATAAGTTAATTAACCTGTGGCAGTAATCGATAAAAGAAAGAAAATGTGAAAAATGGTTAGTATAAATGACAATTTTTAAAATGGCAAAAAAGAAAGTCTGAAATGAAAAGAGGCACTAGTGGAATCAAATTTCATTGTCTTTTTCTTCATCTAACAGAAATTGCAGAGCTATTTTTTGTGGACACCACTCCTTTTGTAAATAGTTACTTCACAAGTCCTGAAGATCACGTGTATGATTGGCGCGATGTCACTCCTGTCAACACATATACTGCCAACATCTTAAAGGTACACTTCAAATTGGACATACTCAAACAATGCCAATTTAAATTCATTATTTGTAAAAAAAATTAATAAAATTTTTCATTTTAAATTACACTTGTTCAATCATCTTATACAACATTGCCATTATTTTATTACTCACAATATTTTAAATTCATTATCTATCAAATGCTGATTAAGTGTTGAGGATATAGATTGTTTAAGAAGATAGAATAGTTGGTTTTGCTAAAGATCTTTTTATCTTTTAACCACAAATTCACGGGCTAATATGCTATTGTATTAATAAAATAGGATGTTGAATTAGCTTTGAAGGAGTCAAGAGCACAATGGAAAATAGTTGTGGGTCATCATGCCATCCGAAGTGTAAGCCACCATGGTGACACTCAAGAACTTGTTCATCGCCTTCTCCCAATTCTTCAGGTAATTTAGATATACTAAAATTTACCAAAATTTTAATTGTACGAAAACGAAACCCTCTCTCGTGGTCTAAAAATATCAAATCTTAACGACTATGTTTACATGAATCTTCTTAATTAGGCCAACAATGTTGATCTATACGTGAACGGACATGATCATTGTCTTCAACGCATCAGTGACGACACAAGGTAAAACATACTTTACCCAATTAATTACACTATATATAGTATTTATTAAATCAAAAGTGTGTTATGTATAATTTGTTGCAGTGAGATGCAATTCTTGACAAGTGGGGCGGGTTCAAAGGCGTGGAGAGGAGATATTAATACTTCGAACCATCAAGGGTTGAAGTTTTTTTATGATGGGCAAGGTTTCATGTCGGTTCAGTTGACACCAAGTGATGTTAAGATTTCATTTTATGATGTTTTTGGTGTCATTTTACATACATGGACTATGTCCAAACATCCTATGCACTCCGCTGTGTAATTAAACTAACTAGCTATTTGTAGCCTAAGATTTTTGTATGCACCAAATGCACAAATCATGTGCACATGCTTATCCCATCATTGTATAAATATAGTATCTACCGGGATTGTAAATTAAGCACTGAAATTAGGTGAATATCCCGCAATTGAATAAATAAATAGTTAAATGGATAAACTAAATTTACCAAGTTAAATCTACAACTCTAAGTTTGGTTAAAAGTCTACACGGTGCGTGGTTAGGGGCGGACTAGGCACTAATTTGTGTATAGTTATAATGGAGTATTTAGTAGACTTCTCAAATAAATCAATATGTCTTTAATCTATTATACTTCCTAACCAATTAAATTAATATGCATATACAAATACACATATATATAAATGATGTCTTTAATCTATTATACTTCATGACAGAAAAAATATTTTGGTGTTGTTGTCTAGTTTTGATAATTGAAAAAATAAACACTCAAATTATAACAAAGAATACTTTATTTATTTATTTTGTTTAATGTGTTATGTAAATTAAGGAAATTAACAAATTAAACTACTATCTTTATTATATATATTTGCAAACATTTTTTACAGCCACGTGTCGCTTATTCATTGGTCTATCTCAATCTCTTTCTTCTCAAATCACTCTATTTCAAAATCTCTGAATTCTCATTCATTCTACACTTTTCTTTTAATCTCATCCATTCATTTTAAAACTTAATCTTGACCCTACATTCTTAATCTTATTTTCTATATAAATCTCTCATCTCTTCTCAAAATTCTTAATTTCTCATTCATTCTCAATTTTATTTTTTATCTCATCCATCTTTATAATCAATTTATTGAAGATTTTGAATTTTGAAAATTTGAAGATTTGTCTACTCAATAGAAATCCAACAATTTGTCTTTAGTCTACTCAATGATATCAATTTTATTTTTTGAAAATTTGAAGATGGTCTACTCAATAGAAATCCAACAATTTATCTTTAGTCTACTCAATGATATCAATTTTATTTTTTATCTCATCCATTGATTATAATCAATTTATTGAAGATTTTGAATTTTGAAAATTTGAAGATTGTCTACTCAATATATATCCATTGGATTTTGAAAATTTGAAGATTGTCTACTCAATAGAAATCCAACAATTTGTCTTTAGTCTACTCAATGATATCATGTGACTTTGAAGATTGTGAAGAAATAGAAATCCAACCCTTCGTCTACTCAATGATATTTAAAGATCGTCTACTCAATGATATTTAAAGATTGTGAGATTGTGACTTTGAAGATTGTGAAGAAATTTTGAAAATTGAAGATTTTTGTAATTTATGTATATTTTTTTTTACATTTGAAATTTTTTGTAATTTATGTTGTGAGATTTTGACTTTGAAGATTGTGAATAAGATTAAATTTATGTATATTTCTTCTTAGTTATATAAATCCCTAATCTCTTCTCAAAATCCCTAATTTCTCATTCATTCTCAATTTTATTTTTTATCTCATCCATTGATTATAATCAATTTATTGAAGATTCCAAAATTTTAATATGCATAATGTATTTTGACTTTAATTTTTATAAATCTAACTTAAATAAATTTAATCTATCTTAATAATATCTAAATAAATCTATCTTAATAATATCTAAATAAATTTAATTTTAATCTTATTCTTAAAATTACTCCAAAAATAAGATTTAATTTTTTTCCTATTTAATCTATCTTAATAATATTTAAATAAATTTAATTTTAATCTTATTCCTAAAATTACTCCAACAATAAGATTTGATTTTTTTTTCCTAAAATTACTCCAACAAACAATAATATTTTATAATTCCAACCATCGTCTATAAATTTAATCTTATCTATCTTAATAATATTTAAATACTCCAACAATAAATATAAAATTTGATATTTCGATCTTTTTACTTTTTTAAATCCAACAAATCCATCTTAATTGTCATAATCATTTTCCTAAAATTAATCGAACACAAATATACCTATTTCCTATAAATTAGAATTCCTTTGGAGTAAATTGGCTGTTTTTGAAACATTAAAATAAAATAAATAAAAACATTAATAATATTTAAATAAATTTAATTTTAATCTTATTCCTAAAATTACTCCAACAATAAGATTTGAATTTTTTTCCCCTAAAATTACTCCAACAAACAATAATATTTTATAATTCCAACCAAATGTATCTTAATAATATTTAAATAAATCTATCTTAATAATATCTAAACAAATTTAATTTTAATCTTATTTCTAAAATTACTCCAACAATAAAATTTGATTTTTTATAAATTCAAAAATTTAATATGCACGATGTATTTTAACTTTAATTTTTATAAATCTAACTTAAATAAATTTAATCTATCTTAATAATATATAAATAAATCTATCTTAATAATATCTAAATAAATCTATCTTAATAATATCTAAATAAATTTAATTTTAATCTTATTCCTAAAATTACTCCAACAATAAGATTTGATTTTTTTCCTATTTAATCTATTTTAATAATATTTAAATAAATTTAATCTTAATCTTATTCCTAAAATTACTCCAACTAATATTTGATTTTTTTTCCTAAAATTACTCCAATCTATCTTAAATAAATTCAATCTTATCTTAATAATATCTAAATAAATTTAATTTTAATATAATATAATATATTAATAATATCTAAATAAATTTAATATTAATATTAATAATATTCAAATATAAATTTTATGCGATTGCAAATATTATTAAGGATTCAAATATATCAACTTACATAAATTTCACATTATAAATAAGATGATTTCACATACATAAATTCAGAATTTCGAGAGCATTGAAATCTACACAATGAAATGAGTTTTCCATTGGTGACAACATTGATAAGGATTTTCAAATGTCAACGAATAAGAAGTTGTGTTAATTGATGAAGAAAAGGAATAGATGAGGGTTGTTTTTTAGAGAGTGAATTGAATTTTTTTTTTTTGAAATTTTGTTATCGTCTTTTTTTTTTTTTGGATTATGTTTTTTTTATAGAATGACCATGATTTAAAAATTTGAGTAAAACTAACTGGAATAAAATATAAATAAACTGAATAAAATAGTTTAAATAATTTTGAATAAAAAAGTTGAAAAAAGAAAATTGAATTAAAAAAAATACTCTAATAAAATTCTATAAAATTAAATTAGGTTAAAAATTATTATAATTATTAAAAATTAATAAAATATACTCCCTCCATTCAATTTTATTATGCCCACTTATTTGGGCATGAGTTTTAATGAATATTGATTAGTTTATTAATAAAGTAGATAAGTTGAGATTATGATGGGGTATTGTGGATTTGTGGGGTCCATTTGTAAATAAATGATTGTTTATTAATAAAGTGAATGACAAAGTAAGTAAATAAGTGATGGTGGGAGGGTGTAGATAAAGTAGTATGAATAGTATTATTTCAATCCCGCGTAGGTCTTACACTAGTCAATTATATTTTCTTCACACTAGTCAATTATATTTTCTTCATTAAAAGAGGATAAGTTTATTTTTTAATTCATATAATATTAATATATTAGTTAATTGCAAACATGTTTTAAAAATACTAAAGTAATATAAAAAGTAATTATTTTTTTTATTAATCACAGTCTCAAATATGTAAAAAAAATAATATTAAAATTAGTTTCACAATCAAAATACTTACAAGTTTTACAATTAAAATACTTACGGAATAATTACTTTTATTTATAAGTACATAAAAAAATTTGTTTTGGAATGATTTTTATAATAAATTCACTGATTAATCTATCACTAATTTTATTTTATTTAATATAAATTACTAAACTGTTAAATTTTAGAACATATATAGGAGGTGGGTGGTGTAGGGGGCCCCCTGGGCATAGATCCGCCCCTGGTGGTGGTGGTGGTGTGCGGATAAGCTCACATCGCACATGGTCGGCCACATAAAATTAAATAATTTTGTTATTTAGGCAAAGCACTAAGTCAGTCGACTAAATGCTACTAGTAGTCTAGTACAGTACACACCTTATTCACTCCACCTCCCCATACATCATACATGTGTGTGATAGACATAGACTAGTACGAAAACAACAGTGATATTATCCTCAAAATAAAAAATTGATACGGTGGGACTCACGAAATGAGATACGTGATAATGTTTAAATAAAAAATTATAGTCACTTTTATTAAAAATATTTTTTTAATTAAACATTATTATTTTTTTACAAACATAAAATCAAGAAAAAAAAGATTGTCCTACTAAAAAAATTTAAATGTAGATTAAATTAGGGACCCGTCTCAAAAAAAAAAATTGAAATGTTCTCATACAAATTTTTGTCTTTTTGTTAGTTACTTTTTTTTTTTTTTTTTTTTTTTTTTTTTGACGGGACCTTAGCTACTTAATAAAGCCAAGATTGTAATGAAAATATTTCATACTCCATATTTAGTAAGTTATAGATTGGAATTCATTGATTTCGTCTATTATAATATACAGTATTGATTTTTTTTTTTAAATGCTCAATGTTTTTTATTAAAAAATACTCCGTATAAACACTATTTCTTTATTCTATTATATCAAATAATACAGTGATGGTAATTATAATTTTCAATAGTGTATCTAAAAGTATTTATATAAATAAAATTATATGATAACAACTTATATTTGAAAAATAATTTAATTAATTTTAGAAATATATGTATCGTGTATATTAGTATTAAATGTAATATATTACCTTTACAATTACTTTATACGGATATAATTTTAAGCCCTTGTGTAGTAAACAAAGTATATACCAGTTGAATATAAACATAGATTATGAAACCACCTCAACTAATTCTTAAATATTTTCGGCATTAATGTTCAAAATTCAGACAATACTGTCTTTAAATGTGTAGAATTGTGATTTTTTTTATCTATCTTTAAATGTGTTAATACTGTCCACCTGAGTTCTTTTCAAGATAACATGCAAATGCATTGTTTCAACATTCATAAACTAATTATAATTCTAAAGGACTAAAAAAAAAAAAAAATCTAATTCTAAAGACATTACTAATTTAAAATTTAAGAAATCGTGGATGATATCGTCTCAAATATTTGTGGTTGAATTTAGTTGATTGAAATTTAAGTATTGTCGGACACGATGAATTGATTGATGGAGTAGTTCAATAATCCATTTTTGAATAAAAATAAAATTGTAGAAGAAAAAGGTTTTATGCTATTTCAAGTTTTATTCTAGATGATTGAGTTGATAAATAAATAGCTTTATCTTAATTTAATTCAATGTAACGTCAGTCCCACCCTCAATTAAGTTAACACGTGTCCCGTGGATAATCTTCAATTCACGTGATTTGTATTACAAAAAGCGGTGCTTAAACATATCTTTGGACACGTGGTAAAAAGTCTGGCCGGTCAGCTGACCCACATCTCTCCCTCCCTCTATTTTTAGTAAAATTTTAACACCATTGATTTAATTTGAAACCAAAGAGAAAACAAATTTCTCCACGAATTTTCTTCTTCATATTCCAATTTTTTGTTTTCCTGATTAATCCCCTTCCTTCCTAATTCTGCACTCAGATTTTTCTCCAATTTTTCCGTTTCTAGAATCTCCAAGATTTTTACCCTTTTTCTAGTTTATGCTTTGCTTATCGTTTCCGAAATTAAAATCTCTGATTCCAAATGAGCGTCGTTTCCAAGCCAAAATCGGTATAAAAAACTTAAATTCCAAATTAAAATTCAACAATAAAACCCTGAATCACGACAAGTGTTGTTGTTATCTCCTATTCGAATCGCCTGGAAGAAGGACAATGGTGGCAAGAGCGAACGACGCAGCTGCTGTGATGCTGACGTCAGGGGCGAGCGGTAGAATCAACGCTTTGTTATCTTTGCACGCGTGGAGGAGTATGTTGCGGCTGATTAGCGCGTTTCTCTTGTTTATCCTGCTTCCGTTTCGCGGGAGGCGGCGATGCATGGCCGTGAGGGTGGCGCCGGAATCGTCGGACAGAGGCGGCGGAAAGGAGGAAAAATCCTCGGCGACGACGGGTAAGGTGGTGAGTGTTCCGCGGAAGAGCGCCGCTGCGGTTGTGGACAAGGAAGTGGCGGCGCGGCGGTCGCTGGCGATTAATAGAGTGGTGGAAGATAACGGAGATGATGATGAAACAGTGAGGGATTTTTCATTGTTTGTAACGTCGAGAGGCGACACCATTTTTACTCAGTCATGGACCCCTGTTAAGGTTCAAGTTAGGTAAAGTTTCCAACTAACTTTATTTTAAACCATTTATATGTTTGATAAAGTCCAAGTTAAAGATGAATTTGGAGTTAATTTTACCCAAAATAGTAGATTCATTTTCAATTTCACCTTCTCTTGTCTTATAAGCTTACTAAGTTAATTTGTCTTGCATTCTCATTAGTTTAGGGTTTATGACGAAACCAAGAAATCGAATCAATCACTGATAAACTTGATGTCTAATGTTTTGTTAGAGAGACGGAAATTAAAACCCTGGAGTTGATTTTGCTATTTGGGCTCAGATTATAGGCTTCTGTTATTTGCTCTTGTTATCATCGTCTATTAAAGATTAATTTCATGAAGCAACAACAATGGTGCCATATGTGTCCATATATAATTAATTGATGTTGCTGACAATTTACTGCAAACGGTAATATCTATACATAAAGGAATTTAAGGTCTTCTACTGGAATGTTCCACATTGAAATTGACAATTCTTGTCTTTCAGCCCCTACTAAACTCAAAAGCCCATGTGTATACCCAAGCCCATTGTTAGTATAATTATGTTTGTGGCAAAAAATGGAGGACAAGATATTAATGCCTGCTGTGTTTTGTTCTGCTATATTTTTTTTTTGCCAAGTGATATTTACTTGGGAGGACACTGCATTTAATTTGAAAAACAGAGTGATGAATATCTTGGTCAACGATGATGTTTAAATTCCGAAACATACAAATTAGAGGAAGTACTTGATTGTTTTTCTTCACCTGTCAAATTACAGAAACAATTGCTGTGAGCTAAAGATTAGTAGTTATTTGCATTACAAACATATGTTAAGCGAACCAGAAAATCTCTTGATGATGGAGTTGTGTGGTCACTGCATGGTTGTTTCTGGACAAGTCTTGTCATGAATTAATTAATCAGAAACTGAAATTAATTCAAATGCATCATAATTTTGGATTCTAAACATATGATGGGATGTATTATTATATTACACTTCTTTAAGTCCTAGTATGGTTTTCACTCCAATATATATGTCCTAAAGTTGCTTCTCAGGATCAGAAGTTGATCATATTTGTTTTCTTCTATGTAGGGGACTAGTTGTTCTCTTGCATGGTCTTAACGAACACAGGTCTGTACCCTCTTTACTAACGCATATTTTCGGTCTGATGAACTTTATTCCAATG
This sequence comes from Galeopsis tetrahit, assembly GCA_963675135.1. Classification (NCBI taxonomy): domain Eukaryota; kingdom Viridiplantae; phylum Streptophyta; class Magnoliopsida; order Lamiales; family Lamiaceae; genus Galeopsis; species Galeopsis tetrahit. The sequence continues at coordinate 60,290,827 of OY776134.1, read as the reverse complement.
TGTTTTTCTGTATTTACTTTCCTTGTGCTAAATATCTGTATGTTTTAAACAGTGGAAGATATAATGATTTTGCCAAGAAATTGAATGCAAATGGCTTCAAGGTTTACGGAATGGACTGGATTGGTGAGTTGAAACTATCCTACATCTGAATGAGCATGATATATGCTGAAAAATATTAACTATAGTGATGGTTTTCTTTACCTTAGATTTTTTCTTATTTTTCAATATCATATGCTTTACCTTTTATCTTTCGAGTATATCCATCAAAGGGGCCCTGAAGAAACTAAAGGTAGATGCTGTTATCCATTTGATTTTAGATTGTTGTTGTCATAATTATTCTGTAGTCAAATGCCTTACATGAGAAATCTCCTAATAAAGGAGGAGCTATGATTTTCTAACATAGATTTTTTTCCCTGCTGATTCAAACGCTAGTAACAGATGTATGTTCAGAACACTTCTCAGTCTATCATATTTGATGTAGCAAGAAAACACTTTCTTGTGGAAGAAAATATGTGTGTGTGTGTGTGTCTGAGCGTGACATTTAGAACACATCTGTTCCACTAGTATGTAGCATCCATACAAAATGTTTTGTGTTGTTATCCAATCTAATGGTCGGCTGAATCCTAAATTGCTAAGACAGCCTTCCACAATTTACAGAAGTTCTTAATCCTTTTTATCAAGTAAATTCTTTTGTCTTTCATCTATTTACAGAAGGTGCCCTCCTTATTTTACTATTGTATCGTAGGATATCATAGACTTCAACTATGCATATATATATTTGAATGTTGCAGGACATGAGTATTTTCAATGAGGATGCCAGTGAAAGCCCTCCTTCATGAGTAAGCTTGTCTTTTGAGTCTTTACACGTATACCGTAAATGTAACGATCACTACAAGGTGGTGCTCTGCTTTTGGAAACTTAAAAAGGAAAAGAGATCTTGGAAAAAAAGGGGGAACTGAAATGAAACTTTGCACAAACTTATAGAGTATGTTTTGTTTGGGATTAGAATATTGTTTGGATTTTGAAATCTAAATTCGGTTTTACTTTGGGATTTTAGAATCTGGTTTTGAAAAAGCTCTATATATTTATCCTTGTAAATACCTATAAACCCTCTAAATACTACTCCGTATTTTTTTACACCACATTTTCTCCAATTACTAATTAATGCACACATGTTTTTTTTTTTAATTCCCACTCTTATTTTATTTATTCTTTTCACATTTTTTATTCTCACTTTTACAACTTCCAATAACACACACCAATTATTACAATTAACTTGACATAAAGTTAAATTCTTCACAATTTAAATCTCCAAACAAACATACATCAATACTATTTTATCAAGATTTCGAAATCCACTAGTTATTGAAATCCAGATTTCAAAATTTTCTAAATCCCAAATCAAACTTACCCGTATAGTTCTTCTATATTCGGCAGTGCATGTACTTGCATGCAAATTGTCCTCATGTGTATTATCTAGCCAGGCGATTTGAAACGAGGACATAATTATGCGTATAGCGCAGTTCAGTCTTGTCATTCTACGTGTTGACCAATAAGCTCTGTTATAAAAGTCAGTTCACACCCTCTGGGTGACGTGACTTTGGAACGGTTTGTTTTTAGCTGAGTTTTTCTCGACTACTCTCTTTGATTCTGATGGATTCTACTGTTTATTCATATTATTTAAAGTTAGGCATAGATTCAGTTTCCATTCTGTGGATTTTAGATGCAAAGAGTTCGTTGTACTTATATTCCTGGGTTTTGGTTTTAGTGCTCTTATATGATGCAAGTACTATGAAAAACATATATAGCTAATCTGGTTAATTATTTTACCTTGTTGCAGGACATGGTGGCAGCGATGGACTACATGCCTACGTTCATTCTCTTGACTATGCAGTTAATGATATGGTATGGGGGATGGAGCCCACGTAGGTTCACAAATGAGTATTAGGAGTTTTTGTTGATTTGCTTTTCTTTTTGTGGTGACAGAAAATGTTTCTTAGCAAGGTGTTAACTGAAAATCCAGCAGTTCCCTGCTTCTGCTTTGGGCATTCAACCGGTGGAGCTATAGTCTTGAAGGTATAATTGGACGAGATTTTTAACCATTTATGCACAATTAAGTCTCTTAAATCTGATAACCTAAATGAATAAATTTTACATCTTGTGCATGATGAGCAGACAGTACTTGATGCGAAAGTGAGACAGCGTGTTGCAGGCATCGTATTGACTTCACCTGCTGTTGGAGTTCAACCGTCCCATCCAATCTTTGCTGTAAGTTCAAATCAAGAATTTTTTCATACTGGATTGGGATACTCTGTTGTGCATAAACACAGCATCAGTTCTCGTGGCAGTTATCTTATGTTAGTCAGGTTAATGTTGGAAAATAGAAAAAAAACAGTTAGCTGACTAAATTAGCTGACAAGCTAATCAATTTTTCTGTTTTTTGAACAGCTCTAATCCTTCATTTTAACATTAATTTGGATATAGATTTATATAAATACATATAAATATTATATTTAAATGTAGCGGGTTCGGGGGCTGGTTCTATATGTTGGCCCAGACGGTTCAGGTTGAATTTGTTTCCGAGTTTAGACCTGCCCTATTGCCATCCCCAAATCTTGGTTATGTTTTTATGTCATTCAGAGAATTGTGTGACTCATATATTCTTTGTTCAGGTTCTTGCTCCCGTTTTCTCGTGGTTATTGCCGAGGTTTCAATTCAGTGCAGCGAATAAGAGTGGTGTTGTGGTGTCTAGAGATCCAGAGGCACTGGTAGCCAAGTATTCGGATCCACTGGTATTTACCGGATCCATTAGGATAAGAACAGGCTATGAAATCCTGCGGATAACCACATTTCTGCAGCACAACTTAAGCAGATTGACTGTGCCATTTTTAGTACTTCACGGCAGTGATGATTCAGTGACCGATCCTGAAGCGTCACAGAAGCTCTACAACGAGGCTTCTTCTACTGACAAAACGATCGTGCTGTATCAAGGGCTTTTGCATGATCTTCTGTTCGAACCTGAGAAAGAAGAGATCATGGAGAGTATTATTGCATGGTTGAAGAGTAGATTGTGAAGTGGATGGAACTTGGAAGCTGAAGAGGCAGCTGCATGCCCGCCCTTGACGCAGATCGACCACTTGCGAGAGAGTCGAGTTGTGCGCTGTTAGTTATATGTACAGGAATAATGCATTCGCCTGCTTCTGTCTTTCCCTGTACAAGATTTCGGGGATCTTTTTATCATGTGTTGGGAAAAAAATAAATGTCTTGGATTTTAATTTGATGAGCTTATTCGTGCATGTTTGCTCTGATTAAGTTGATTAACGCTGAAATAACACAATTGGGTTCTTAACGGGAGTGTGCTGGTTAGTGATTACAATAGCCCAGTGTTATTTGCACAGTCAAAAGTAATTACAGTAGTTCACTACTAAAAAAATTTGACCGAACCATAACTCTTTCAAATCTTAATTTACACACCCCCAACTGCCGTTGAGTCAACCACCGAGTCACATTTTTTTTGCCACTATATTTTTAAGATTTTGAGCATTTTAACCGAAAAAAAGTCATTCTTTTAAAAAAAAAAATATTGTAATCAGCCATAAATCGCGAAAAATAAATTTGAATTTCGAAGACTACTTAATGGTTTGGGATCAAGAGTGTAACAATACTAAACGTTTTATGTGACATTGTCAGTAATCGAGCCTTTAAAGAACAGTTGGTATTGAAGAATGCTTTACAGGAGGAAAGGGGTCATTCGAACCCTACTGGGGCGTCGACCTCCACGTATCAGTATTTCACACAGAAGGCTCCACCTTTGGTCGTGGCAGCTCGGAAGGCCACTGTTGTATGTGCTTTTGAATGAATGATTTGGATGTGGACTTCGTAAGCACTAAACAAACATATAATATTGTGGGGGTTTTACGTGGATTAAACGGGTCAAAGTGGATGATCCGGTGATGAATATGTGAAGAACAAGATGAAGAAATGTTGGCAGCTTCTTGGAGAAGTTTGGATGACTTTGTAAGCTTTGTATTATTGCCTCGGTCTTTGTGCAAGTAGATTTAAGTTGTGTTTACATTGTGCCTCTTTGGACTTATATACTAGGATTTTGGCTGCCTTGCCTTTACACGTGGCAGACTACAATTGGCCTTGAGATCCCATCAAATAAAGGTGATGGGAAGCTGCATTTAATGCGTCTTGGAGGTTGTTTCGATGTTAAACCGTCTCATTTGTGGTCGTCCTCGTCTCCGGCGAGGAGCTTTGTAACAGTGGTCGTGATGGTCGTGGCCGCCCATTCTCTTTGAATGGTGGTCGTTGTCGCCCATTCTCAAATAACTATGATTACTTATCACGTTTGCAAGTATCCACGTGCTCGCCGATATCTTGTCCATATCTTCTCATGAGCGAGCACATGCTTCTTATTTCCTGGTATAATATTGACTAGTCGTCGCATGACATAGGGTTGACTAGTCGTTGCCACATGTACTGGTGATTAGGATTGACTTGTCAAAGATTGACTCTTTGACCTGGTGTAACTGCCACCACTAGAGCGAAGGGTTCCACCACCACTAGGGTGCTTTTTCAGCCGAAGCGTACTATTAAGAAAACTCGTGAGCCTCTCGCCCACCTTAGGGAACGAGCCAATCATGGCTTCACAAATGCTTCTACGGTTGCTCAATTTGATGAACTGAACAGAGGATGAAGTGCTCCAGATTATGACTCCCTCAGGTATACAGCCAATGCGTCATTTATGGTAGAAGATTCTAGTTTGACTGAGCTCGCAGGTGTTGTCCAACACATCAGGCGTTGGTTTGGGAAGGGTCCGCCTCAGCAGTCGCTGAACGGTTCAGCCAACACTAGAACTTCAGAGTTCATGTAGGTAGACCTTCACAATCGTTGGTCGGATATGCTGGATGACACGGATTGAGGGTGTTTCACGAAACACTTTTATTTATTTTACTTTCACTATTCTACTTGACACTTTGTTATTTAGAAGAGTGTACCTTTTTCCTAAGGAGAGTTTTTCCAGACAAGGTTTTAACGGCACTTCGACCTCTAGCTCGACTTGTGAGCTTATGATTTTAAGTTTTCTTTTCTTTTATATTTCATACCTTTTTATTGGCCATTGAATTTTCGATGATAGATTTTTTAAGGGGGCTTTTCTTGCCCTTTCTCGATTTGAGGCTGGAGTTGGTTGTTTAACATGTTGACATTTTTTCTTTTGAGTCACACTTGTAATGGTTTAATTGAACCACAACTATAACTTAGTTCTAATGTTACTGTCGACAAATAAAAAATTCAATTAAACATTTAAAATATATTCAAATCAATTAAAATTTAATTGGATTGTATTGCATTGCATCCAAGAATTTTCGTAACTCTTCAATGCGAGAACCTTAATTCGTCCACTTTATAATAATATATGGGGAGGGACTATCAACACCTCAAATTGTGTTATTCCCACCCCAAATGTTAAACACACCCCAATAAAATTTAAAATTTCATTTTTTTTTTTACTAAACACACCCCAATTTATTCCCTTTCTATCCTTTTTTATTTAAAAGTTAAAATAATTTATCTTCTTACACAATACTATACACACCCCATCCATTCTCTCCCCCTAAAAACAAAAAGAATCGTGTCTCTCTTCTCCCTCACCCCCCAAACGAACCAACAACAAATTAAAATATTAAAACACAATTAAAAAACTGCACTATACACACTGTATGGCCACAACTTCATATACACACATGGAAGTGTTCGGCCAATACCTAATGTACGGCTATGGATATGTTCGGCCAGTACACAATGTACACATCCAAGTGTGTTCGGCTAGTAGTGGCCGTACACTACTTAACCAAAATTTCATGCAGATTGCGTTCGGTCGGTTGTGGCCGTACACTCACAGATGTGTGCGGCCAATATGGCCGAACGTACAATGATGTATTCGACCACGATGTCGGCCGTACATGTCGCGACTGCTACCACTAAAATAACGGTATAAAGTGTAAAAAAAAGTATAAAAAGTGTAAAAAATATTAAATATAATTACTTTAATTTCCTCCATCACTTTTTCTTCTTCCATAATTATGTTTGTTGTGATTATATCATCATATGAAGGTTTATGGTGGTAGGATTTATGCATGGAGAAGGGTTTTAAGAATGGAGTGATTTTTTGTTGTAAAAGTAAAAATAAATGAATGAGAGTTAAATGGGGTAGAATTTAAGTATGGGGTGTGTATAACATGGGGTGTCTTTAATATCTTAGTAAATTTAATTAGGTCTATTTTTGTCCAAAAAATATGGAGTGGGAACAACACAATTTACCAATTTGGGGTGTTGATAGCCCCACCCTAATATATGTCGAATTATGTACTAATTGCATCACGAGTCTTATTCACTAAACAAAATTTGGTGATAGAGCGAGACGCATTCAAATACTATAAAATGTTTTTAAGGACCAGTGAAATTGGAACATAAATGATAACGTTGTATTAGTATTTTGGTATATATCCAATTCCCAATTCCAAATAAGTAAAATAATTTGAGTTCCATAAGTTACGACCTTCTCACACTATTAACTTGTTTAAATGGAAAATATAAAATCCTACACCCTATCACAAGTTGAAACGTAGGCTCACTTAAAGCAGAAAAAAAAAAATGACGACGACAAAGACTGAAAAGAAATACTAGTAAAAATTAATGTATTAAAAAATTTAATGTCAAAAGGATATTGTTGTAATAGTAGGGTGTACTGCATTTTAGATTTTTAGTGCAAGTAGACTATTTTATATAACCAACTAGCGATATACTGATATTATCAATATGCAGGTTCTTTCTTCAGACAAATTGAAATGCAAATATTAAAATAAAGCTTTGTCGTATATATGGAATCGAACACATTCTACCTTCGGTTAAAATCTCTTTAGTGATATCATTCATATTTTAAAAAAAGATTTATATGTCATATCCTCTAATTTATTAGAAAGTCATACGGCTCACAGAGTCACAGATTTCATTCATTAAAAATTGAGTAAAAAGTTATATAGTTTCAACCATTATCCTGGATTTCGTATTTAACGATTAAACATCTTTCGCTTTAATGTTATCTATATTTTAAAGGAGTGCTAAGTCGTTACGTTCGTTCTTAAGACAACACAAAGATTAAAACTGATAAAAAAATTGGGATGTAATCATTTTTCATCTCATAATTTTTCACCTTTTACAAATGATTAAAACAACATAAATGTATGAATCTAGTTCAAATCATTTTTTCTATTTTATCGTCCTAAAGTTTTCAAAATTCTCGAAACGACGTTGCTTTTGGTCATGTGGGCGATCAAATTCGACGAAGTTACTGACAAATTAAAAACGAAATCTTTCTGTGGATTTCACCAAGTTTGAGACGAAATTGATACATATAAAAATGATTGAGACTATATTCATACTATTTGTACTCATTTTTTATGACCACTTTTAAAAAAGTAAAAGTTATGGAAAAAAATATTATATCTCAAAATTTTCTAACTTTTTTTTTTTCAATTTTAATTATTATAACAAAATAATTGGTATCTGGAAATAACGAAAAACCAAGATTATATAACTCTTCCAAAATGAGAATTCAAATTTAAGTATTTCGTCCTATTCTGATTAGGGTTGTAAGCTTCTTCATCTTATTTCAGTTTGAGAAATTTATTATGAACTATGTCCAGTTTTGAATCTTACAGAATTAATTTATGGGTACTTAGATTCGTAGTTGTCAATGTTTTGTTACTTGCATGATTTTATGAGATTTGTGATACATCTCTGTAGCCTCCGTAAGATCCGAAATATTAAGGAATAAAACTTAATCTAGAAATTGCCTTCATTTTATAAAAATAATGTACACAATATTTGGTATGACACGATTTAATGCAAGACTTTTTTTTTTTTTTTTTGAATCCTAATTAATACAAGACTTATTAAAAACGTTATTTTTAAATTATGATGCAGCAAGGTTATTCTTAGATAAAGGGTCAATGCAAATCTTCCCTGCTCACCATAGTTTTATTTTAAATGTCTCTGGCATGAATAAACTTCTTCAGCTGAATCAAGAAAAATGCTTGGTTGAAAATACACGCAAATTGCCAATAAATATTCTTCTTTTTTTTTTTCAAAATATCTAAGAGAAAAAATATGTAATACTAATAAAGAAACCAACTTTCATAATGATCGAGAGCTAGTACAATGATTTGACATCATCTATGCAAATATAATTATAATTTTAATAGTCCTGGAGTTGGAAACAACGTGAATAACACTATATTAATATCTCATTCTATGACGTATTGACTTCTACCTTTTAAATATTTAAATAATACAAAAACTAATACGGAATGTTTAAAATTAAATATAAAAAAAACTAATACGTAGTATTCAATATTAATACAAATTAGAAAAAAAGATGGAAAAACTTATAAGTTGAAATCTAAACATAAAATTCTTTTTTAAATTTGTGTTATTATAAAGACAAATATGTGTTATTGTAAATACAATTACGTGATATTATAAGAATAACACATAATTGTCAATACAATAACACAATTTTTTTTGTTATAGCAACACAGATCTAAGAATAAATTCTTTTGTTTACTTTTGTACAATTTTGTGAGAAGATCCATTTAATCTGATTTGTTAAAATTGTGTATTTTCAACTCGATTTGCAATGTGTAGTATGTACAATATATATAGAAGGAGACTCACATTCTAGAGTCTTCCATCTAACTAACTAACAACTAACAACTATTAGTTAGTGTGATAACTACTCTTCTTCTAGAAACTACATTAGTAAGGCATGTGTGTGTATTAGTGTTGAGTTAGATGTTGACACATTTGCACACACATAAGGCATACTTCAATATGCCCCGGAAGAAGATGGACTATCCTGAGAGTGAAGATTGAACCAAGCTCCCAAGCGCGCAAAACGAGCCGGAGAGAGTGGTTTGGTGAGTAAATCTGCAGGTTGATCCTCGGATGGAATGTATCGCACATCAAGAATCTTGGCTTGAACCTTTTCTCTCAACAAATGAACGTCGACCTCAATGTGCTTGGTTCTTGAATGAAACGCTGGACTAAAGGCAAGTGTGATGGCTCCCTGATTGTCACACCAAAGAACCGCATGTGTGGAGATGGGAAGAAGAAGCTCCTTGCATAGGCTTGTGATCCACAAGATGTCAGTGGTGGCCAATGCAAGAGCTCTATACTCAACTTCAGTACTGCTTCGTGCAACAACACTTTGTTTCCTAGAGCTCCATGAAATAAGATTGCCACCTAGGGTTATGCAGAAACCAGAAGTGCTCCGTCGATCATCAATGCTTGAGGCATAATCAGCATCAACATATCCTTGTAACCTGAAATCAGAAACTTTAGAAAAAGATAAACCATGAGATGTAGAGCCTTTAAGATAACGAAGTACTCTTTTACAAGCTTTCCAATGATTTAGTGTGGGATTTTGCAGAAATTGAGAGAGTTTGTTGACACTGAAGGAAATATCAGGGCGTGTGAGGGTTAGATACTGAAGAGCACCAACAATGCTATGATATAGAGTAGGGTTATCAAACAAAGGGCTGTCAGATAGAGATAGAGAAGATGAGGGGCAGAGTGGAGTGGAACAAGATTTGGAGGATTCAAGGTTGGCTTTGGAGATGATTTCAGAAGTGTATTTGGATTGTGTAAGCTTGATGGAGGTAGGAGTGACATGAGCTTCAATTCCAAGAAAGTAGTTAATCTCCCCCAAGTGTTTAAGGGAGAATTGAGAGTGAAGAGCCTCAATAAGCTGCTGAACAAGCTTTGAATCACAACCAGTGATTAATATATCATCAACATACACTAGAAGTAAGGTGATCTTTCCATTCATAAATCTGTGGAATAAACAATGGTCTGAAGTAGAGTGAGTGAAGCCTTGATCCATCAAGAATGCCTTGAGTGTATCATACCAAGCCTTGGGAGCTTGCTTCAATCCATACAAAGTTTTTCTGAGTTTGCAGACATAAGAAGGGTGCTTAGGATCAACAAAACCCTCTGGCTGTGCAATATAAACTGTCTCATGAAGATCCCCCTTCAAGAATGCATTATTGATGTCCACTTGCTGAATAGACCACCCTTTTGAGATGGCAAGAGTAAACACAATTCGAAGTGTGACAGGCTTAATAACTGGACTAAAGGTGTGAAAGTAATCCACCCCAGCTTGTTGTTGAAAACCTCTAGCCACTAGCCTTGCTTTGTATCTTTCCACAGAACCATCTCTCTTGTACTTAACCCTGAAAATCCACTTTGTGGTGATTGGATGAATCACAGAAGATGGAGGCACCAGAGTCCATGTTCCATTTTGAATAAGAGCATCATACTCCAACTGCATGGCCTGTTGCCAATCTGAATTAAGCATGGCTTCTCTCACAGAATTGGGTTCAGAAATTTGTGATGAGCATGAGAACAACTTGGGTTTGAATATGCCAGATTTTGAACGAGTTGTCATGGAATGAGTGGGAGGAGGAATAGGACTGAGTGAGAGAGAGGGAGAAGGTAATTTATATCTGGTGGAAGAGGAGGATGAATCATGTGATAGGCTGGTATTTCTGGTATAATCGATTGAGGGAGCATTTGGTAAAGAAATGTGAGTACCAGATGTTGGTGAGTGAGGTAGATCAGAAGAGGAGGAATGAGAATTAGATGGAGGAGATTGAGGGATAGGAGCAATGGGATTAGCAGAAAAGGGAAGTTGAGCTGAGAAGAAGTGAGAAGATGTAGATGGAGGTGTTTGTCTAGTGAAAGATGGGAATTCAGACTCATTGAACTGCACAGATGCTGAAGTATAGATTTTACCAGATGAGTGTAAGCATAGATAGCCTTTGTGTGAGGGACTGTAGCCTAGGAAAATGCACTTAGAGCTACGAAATTGCAACTTGGAGGAGTTATATGGTCGAAGAAAAGGAAAACAAGCACACCCAAAAACCCTAAGTGATTGATAATCAGGTGGCTTGTGATGGATCAGTTCAAAAGGAGAGGGGTGATTGAGTGTAGGGGAAGGGAGGACATTGATAAGATGAGCTGCTGTAGAGAAGGCATGCCACCAGAATGACATATATAGATTGGATTTGGCAAGCATAGCAAGACCAAGCTCAGTAATATGCTGATGTTTTCTCTCAACAAGGCCATTTTGTGCATGAGTGTAAGCACAAGATTTTTGAATTAGAATGCCTAAAGGCTGCACCAACTTAGCAACAGGTAAGAACTCAGTGCCCATGTCATGTTGAATGTGCTTAATATGAACACCAAACAATCTTTCTACTGTGTGCATGAACTGTTTAAACACCACCACCACATCAGATTTAGCAGCTAAGGGAAACACCCACACATATCTGGTATAGTCATCTACAATGGACAAATAGTACCTAAAACCATCAATTGAGACACATGAAGCAGGTCCCCACACATCCATATGCAACAGTTCAAGAGGAGCAGATGTATGATGCAAAACAGAAGATAAATGTTTCCAATGCATCTTGCCTAGCTTACATTCATCACAAAAAGTGTTATCAGAACTAGTACAAGGAATATTCAAGCTCTTTAGAATAGTAGTAAGAGCTGAATTATTTGGATGCCCCAATCTACAATGCCAAAGCTTCCAAGTAGCACTGACTTTATTCTCATGATCAACTGTCACTTTATTGCACTGCTTTAACCAAGTAGACTTCAATCCATCAAAGTTTAGAGCATACAAACCATCTTTAAGCTCCCCTCTCAATAGTATCTTGTGAGTTTTCAAGTCCTTAACAAAGCAACAATCAGCAAAAAACTCAATAACAGCATCATTATCCTTAAGAAACTGAGAGATACTCATAAGATTTTTTGTGATTGTTGGCACATATAAGACATTATCCATAGCAACATTCTTTGTTATATCACAAGTAGGCAAGAAGAAAGATCCAGTATGTGATATAGAAGCAGTGGCACCATTGCCAACAACAAGTGAATCCATACCTTGATATGGAGTGGATATGTTCAGGTTTGAGAGTTGTGAAGTAACATGATGTGTTGCTCCACTATCAATGAACCAAGGAGATACACCAGTAGAAGAACCTGAATCCAATGAACCAACAGATTGATTAGATTGATAAGAGGTAGTGGGAAGAGGAGAGGGGTAGGATCGAGCTGGAGAAGTAGCATAGAATGCTTGAGCCACATTAGGTTGAGCTGGATGAGGAGCAGAATAAGTGTGAGCTACATTTGCTTGAGCTGGATGAGGGGCAGAATAATTGTGAGAAGGACGAGGAGCAGCACTGAATTGTCTAGACTGTTCTAGACCATGAAATGCTTGATCAAAGCGTTTGTAGCATTTAGCAGCTACATGAAACTTACGGCCACACAGTTGACACACAACCTTAGGTTTCTGGAACACCCTGCCCTTGCCATTTGAAGATCCAGATGCATTGGATCGAGCTACTGCATTAACTGATGGTGTAGAAGTAATGTTACCACCAGCAATGGTCAAGGAATGAGTAGAATGACTGTACATCCTCATTTCAAACGCTTGGAGTATAGATTGCGCTTCTGGCAGAGATGGAACAGAGCCTCTAGTGGTGAGAGAGACTACGACTGCATCAAAATCAGCTCCAAGGCCACCAAGGATATACAACACTAATTCATCTTCTCGAATTGGTTGTCCGGCATGAAACAAACCATCTGCAATCGATCGCATCTTCAAAATAAAGTCATCAACATTGAGATCACCTTTCCTCAAAGTTTGAAGTTGCAACCGAAGAATCATTGCTTTCGCACTAGATTGCGATTGAAACAGAGCCTCGAACGTGAGCCACAATTGAAATGAGTGCTCACATCTACTCACATGTCCCAACATCGACTCAGAAACAGAACTCAGGAGCCAACTGAGGAGGAATTGATCCTTTCTTTGCCACGAAACCGAATCCGATGTAGATTCCGACGAATTCTGTGGCACAACCTTGCATAGAAGAACATCTTCAAAGCAATGAGCTCGCACAGATGCGAGAACTTGATTTTTCCAGAATGGATAGTTTTCATTGTCTAGGCGAATTGAAAGAGTAATGAAGCGAGGAAGAACAGTAGAAGATATTGGATTAGTCATGATATGTGAGTGAAGGTAGAAAAAACAGAGTAGAATAGCGGAAGGATTGGATCGAAAGCTGAAAAACGGAGTTGGTTATAAGAAGAACAGAGCGGTTACAGAAAAAAATATGATGAAGATATGAAGAAGTGAAGAGGAAGAAGAGTAAAATCTGTAAAACCACACACTAAAGCATGAGAAATCCTGCTCTCATGATACCATGTTAAAATTGTGTATTTTCAACTCGATTTGCAATGTGTAGTATGTACAATATATATAGAAGGAGACTCACATTCTAGAGTCTTCCATCTAACTAACTAACAACTAACAACTATTAGTTAGTGTGATAACTACTCTTCTTCTAGAAACTACATTAGTAAGGCATGTGTGTGTATTAGTGTTGAGTTAGATGTTGGCACATTTGCACACACATAAGGCATACTTCAATATGATTTCAACTCGAAATTTTTTATATTCTTTTTTTAAATAGAATAATATTGTGCATGTAAAAATTGCATCTAAAATCTTCTCTTTATTACGAACCTATGTCGTAATAACCAATTTTATTAAGATGTAATTAACAACACTATGAATTGACTTTAGCATCGAACCTTATTATCAAAGCATATTCATCACACATATTCAATGGGCACTTATTGTAATTTTAACAATAAAATAAAATGCCCATGTGGTCCTCCAAAATTTAATTTGCGGCTCGATCTCCAGTATGATTGGACTAAATGCAAAACAATTCAAATATAATTTTATGTGCCAATTGCATGCACCAAATTATTATTTGTTGATCGAGAAGATAATACAGTAATGTGGAAGCTAATTGGTTGGGCGTTTCTTTTGTTTTTTTTCATGCATTATAATAATTCAATGTCGGTTAATTAAATTAAATTATTGTTTGAATGTATGTATGTATGTATGTACATTAGAGAGCCGCCCGATAACCAAGTTGGTAGGATAAGTGAATATATGGGCAGCGTACATTTTGCTGTCACTCTGCATGTACGTGCAATTTAATACTAGTATATCATTTGTTGAATTTGCTTACGTGTGGCCTGTTGATTGGGCTGTATATCATTATGATCTTCATTTGTACAAATACGTAGTATTTTACTTTCTTTCTTTTTTTCTCCTAATTGAATTGGGTTGTTTGCACACGTGAAACTTTAATGCGTGAATGAAAGTACAAACACTTGATTCATTTCTTAATTGAAAGTATCTATCTAAACAAAAAATAAAAAATACTCCACTATAGTTCACTTCCATCGATTACTGGCGGGAGCTCTTATTGAAGTCAAAATAAAGTTTTGTATTGACTAAACCATCTCAAAATTATTTACACCTTATCAATTTTAAACCTAAACCTAAAAATTACAATTACTATTTAAAAAAAAAAAATACATATACGTTCCACTTTAATTGGTTTACATTTTCGTATTGCTTCACTTGTAGATAGTAGCAATAATAGCACTTAAAATAGACCTTAAAATCATCTAGGTATAAGGTATTATCAGCTGATCATAATACTTGAAAGCTTCAAGATTGATCTTAGTTTGGTACTAAGTTTTGTCAGACCCGACTGGTGGACTAATAAAATCTAAAGATATTAAGTGGTTTTTTAATTCAAGTTTCAAACATTCCATGCATAATATTAAGGATGATAATGAGACGGGTTCAAATTCGAGTCCGCAATGAACTCGCTTGCACAGGTCGGATCTGAACCGGATTAAGCGGGTATGAGACGGTTAGTGGTTTTTTCTAAACCCGTGCCCGTCAACCCGTATTTGGACCTACTATATATAAATGTCAAAATAAAAATATTTTGTATATTAAAATTAATTAAAAATTATGTGTGACGGGGTGGGTAGAATTTGACGGGTCTTCATGCAGGGTGGGACGAGTACCAGATACGGGATTTTTTTGGCTGGACGAATCCTAGAACAGGACAACCTCATCCCAGACCCGCCCTGTTGTCATCTTATATAAGTTTAATAGTTGTAAAAGACAAAAAGATTGCATTTGAACATGCACATAAATTGACTCTTGTTAAAACTCAAAAGTTTAGATTAGATTATAAAAAATAATGATATAAGCTCTCAATTTTTATGGGGTCAGTTCATATAAAGCGCAAAGTGAACGGTGAGATTGGTCCCGGGATTAGTTGGTGATTGGATCTGATACCCAAAACTTAAAAAAAATTGATATAAGCTCACAATAAGTTTGTGCATCCTCATAATCCTTGAATGGACGGTGGTCCTTTCTATAACTTGCACAACTTTTTTACTAATAGTTTTATCTCATTGATTATCTTTTCCTTTTTGTACTACAGCCCACGGATAGCAACCCCTTTGAATAAGGCCAAATCCCTCTATTTTAATTAATCCCACTACTAACCTACCACTACTACTATTGTTGTAAGATTCAGTCAGCTCTTACCTCACCACCTTCTCTATATAATTCTTCTGCCACTTATGTCCAACCATAACAATTTTCATGGCTTCAAGGAAGCAAGCCAAGCTCCACACCGCGCTCATGGAGACGACTAATATCCGCTCTGATAATCTGCTCGAAACATCGACACAAATCTCAAATCCTGCATCATATTTCAGCTCTCAAGAAACTTTCAAGTACTAATCACTTACTACTTTTTATGCACAAAGCTATAATTTTTTTTGCAATATTTTATCTTGTAAACAAGACCTAACGTTTGATATTTGTACATATATCTATAAGATTGTTTGTAGGATCTTGGAATGTTGGAGGCATCCCACCACCTTATAACCTTGACCTCAATGAGTTTCTCGACACTCAAAACAGCATGGCAGATATATATGTATTAGGGTAATCCCTTTAACTTAATTCCGTCACTATAGCTTTTCTGGATAAAAGTCAATTTCTCGACTTTTAGCTAAAGAAGATATAGTGACAGTATTTTATCATTCAAAGTCAATTTTCCTGTAGTGGCAGATATATTTGTATTGATTATGAATCATATATAAGCATACAATTTATTGGCAGGTTTCAGGAAATTGTGCCTCTGAATGCTGGAAACATTTTGGTGACAGAAAATAGTAATATTTCAATGAAGTGGAATTCTTTAATCAGGGAAGCTCTCAACAAGAGAAGAATAACACAACACAAAACAGAAGTTGGAGAGATGCAAAGAATCTATCCCTGTTCCATCAACCTTAACTCAACTGCTCCAGGCTACGAATGCTTAATAAGTAAGCAAATGGTGGGAATATATATAACTATTTGGGTGCGAACAGGGCTACGTCGTTATATCAGTCATCCGAGCGTCTCGTGTGTAGGCTGTGGCATCTTGGGCTACCTGGGAAATAAGGTAATAAAGTAGTCATGTACACATATAAGTTATACTAACATACTGTACTTTATTACTAGCTAATTCAAAAAATGTATAACAGGGTTCAGTCTCCATCAGATTTTGGTTGCATGCAACAAGCTTCTGTTTTGTGTGTAGTCATTTAGCTTCTGGAGGTAAAGAAGGCGACGAGAGGCGCAGAAACACCGATGTAGAGAATATATTGCAACGCACCCTATTTCCTGCTCACAAATACTTGCCTAGAAAAATCCTAGACCATGAGTATGTACAGATTGGATTGAATACTAACTAATTTATGCTGCCTGTCTCCTCGTAGTAGCTAACAGTAGAGAGTTGTTTGTTGTATTGTTTATGATATAGCCGGGTGATTTGGTTAGGCGACTTAAATTACAGGATTTACCTGCCTATGGCTACAACAAGATCCTTGGTGAAGGATAAAGAGTGGAGCATATTGTTAGAAAATGACCAGGTAATAAAAAAATTGCTACGCGTAAAAACAAACTACTATGTCTGTCTGTCCCGTGATTATTTGCACATGATCTGATCAAGTATCCTAATATATAGTTGATGAATTTTAATAAAGCTGAAAGCGGAGATGAGCAAAGGCCGTATTTTTGAGGATTGGAAGGAAAAACAAATTGAGTTTGCACCAACATATAAATACAATCAAAACTCAGATGAATATTTTGGATCCAATCACAAAATTAAAGGAAGGGCCCCTGCATGGTGAGTACTCACTTTTGCCCTTTAATTCTATTCATTCATCTAAGTTAATTATGTGATAGAAGAATTAAGGGGAAATTAAGTTGTGTAGGTGTGACAGAATAATTTGGTTTGGGGAAGGATTGAAGCAAATCCAGTACAACAGAGTTGAAACAAGATTATCTGATCATAGACCTGTTCATGCAACGTTTACTGCATATGTTGAAGCTGCCAAACACTTGCGTGAGACGGTAGCAGATATTAACGCACATCCCTTTCAAAGTGCCGTGTTCCCTCTCACGCAAGACCTCCTCGTTGACTCAAAAGAGCCAGGTAGCATCTTGTCAAACAGAATTGTTGACTCGACCAATTTGAATGTCTAATCTTATAGATTTTAATTTCTTGAGTTACCCAGCTAATATATATTTATTGGCAGCAACATATATACTATGAATCTGTTTATAAGAAATACAAACTTAAATAGTATTATGTTCTATAGCCAGAATGCTACTTAGTTTAAAATTATATTTAGCTCACAGTAATACAAAATGAGTTGGTATTTTGTAAACTAGTTTTACCGTACAACTGTTTCGTAACTAATATAGTAAAACAATGAATATCATTTAATGAAACAATTAATGATGTATAAATACCAACTTATTTTTCAAGTACCCTGAATATACATGAAAAATCTTTGAAACCCTTGATAGTTTTATCAACTTTCCTGTCCCAACTAGTTACATAATCATGGAGGCATAAGAAAAAACATCTGAATCATCTGATAGAAGCAAGGGTTGTAATAGTTAAGAAAAAAAAAAAACTGAAGATAAATTGAATAGCAAATCCACAAAGGCCTGTAACCCTTCCAGCAAAACATGTTGACTACAAAGATGGTGATCCAACGGAGACTAACCAACGAATGTGTATCTTACCATACGCGTATGCCCTCCTGCTATTTAATCGTGGAATTCTAGCAGGATGTAGATGATCATATAGCAATGTTATCTCTATAGAAGAGGACTCCATTAATGAGAGTATATATATGGTTGTTTCTTGTCATGCTAAGCTTCTAAAGCACGCATGATATGAGAGCATAGTAGGGCCAGACGTCATGACAACATATTTGAAAATTTGACATTAGAATGTCTTCAGGAGCTATACGTGATGATACCCCGCAGGCAAGTATAAAACACACAAAATCGCCAACTACCACCCTTTTTACAAACTAGAAAAATAGGGCTGAAATAAGGACCCCAACATCCCTGCCACTAAACGTTATCTCATCTTTCTGAACAAGAGTGTATCAATATGACCTGCAGAAACGAGAGGGAGAGAGATGGGAGAAGAATCAAGTTACACTGCTAAGGAAAGTGGTCCAAATCCAAAGAAAAGCATGATTAGGCACCAAGTCAAGAAACACAAGGATTTCGTTGGCCTTAAAAACTTTATTAATAATAAGGTTAGCTTACACATGATTCTATCTCAGTTTCCTCAATTGATCTAGCACTCAATTGGATATCTATCCTATAATCATATAGTATCAAATTGCATCATGGCCCAGGAGCATCTGACATAACCCATATATTTACAATATTTAACTTTTAAGTGAAATACTATCTCTCCAAAAGGGCATTTACACGCAGAAAAATGAACTGTGAATACAATCTCATGCCTGATACAAAATCATCAAATAAAGTCTTTATCTCACTATGCCTGATATCCCATTAAATTGCTGTTTCCCTAACACCTTTTTTAGACACGGGTTACATTAGAAATAAAGATACTTAATATATATATATATGGAAACCAAGATAGAGCAAAAAAAAATCCACGCACATAGAGAAGTGTATATTACAATAAGCAGAGGAAGCAATCATCTCCAGTATGGAATGTCTGCAGAGGGTCAGAGAAATAAAATATACAAGAAAAAAATTGGACAGGCTTTATAGTTTTATGTTAAATCACGTTTGAGATCATACAGTAAGAAATAATGATTATTGAGTACAGGATAAAATGCATTTCTCCGGGCCATAAGTGTCCTACTCAAAACCATTTTACATGATTTTACAATAATTGATGTTGTCATTGCATTGAGCTGGATTTATGTTAAATTACCATTTAATTAACATTATAATAAACCGTTAATTCTTAAGCATATGCTTAACGCACCTCCTACCCCAAGATTTCTTGAGCTTCATTGTCAAATGTTTTACAAAGAATCTCATAGCTTTTCTCTGGTCCCAACTGCACAAGGAATGTAAGATGAACAGAAGTGAATTTGAAGACTACAAGGTTAAAATAGTGAAGTTTCAAACGCGGAGCGAGGGGTAGGAGTTGGAAGAGAAAAGTGTTGCCATTAATGATAGAGTGTACTAACCAATGGATCAACTCTCGAAGGTGAAATTTCAGAAATTGTGTATCTGCAAAAAGATTAAAATTTCAAGCAAAATAGTTGAGCAATCATGCAAAGTATTTCACCAAAAACTACAGAAGAATTGCAAGAATAGAGTTATGAAACTGATGAAGCTGGCTGCAGTATTTATGTTATATTCAAATATGTTTGTTTTATTCTCTTTATGATGCTATAGTAATGTATACATTACAAATTAAAGCTGAATTACAAGTTCAGTTGAAAGAAAACATATCCCAGTAGTTTGATATGAAAATCCCTCATTGCTGGCAATACAAAAACTGATATGACTGTTTTATGGGACTGGTTGGTGTAGCAATACAAAAACTGAATCAACTATATATATCATTTACCATATACAGACAAGCTGGTTATCATTTGGCTAGTGAACCATTATCTTTTCAAGCTCGAGAAAGCATTTGGTCCTCCACAATTCAGAGTTTCCATTAACCAATTCCACAAATTAAAAAAGAAACAAATTGGCCATTTAAATTATTTCAAATAAATATGAAAAAGAGTAATTGACATAACTACCTACCCAAGTTTATGGATATAGAAGTCCATTGCTGACAGGTTTGCTTTTTGAACAGTTAGCACCACAGCACCCATTTTATTCTGAAATAATTGCATGATAACTAATGAGTTATTCTGAAAAAGGGAAATCTCACCATTATGACAAATGTAATATTCCAGAAAATGAGAAGCATTTTCATTGCATAGGCCATGTTAGTCAAATCAATGAGGAAAGCATCCAAAGATGCCAGCATAAAGGTTCATTAGAAGTACAGATACCACTGGTGTCATTCATCAAATAGTTCTAACATAAATATCTTCTTTTCTACAAGGTTATTTTATTTGATAAGAAAAATATTCAGCAGCCATATGGAAAGAGGAACATAGAACTGCACCTGGCAAGCAATGAGCTCAATTAACTGCATTAAAAATTTCCCTATTCCCTTTCCTTGAACACGAGACTCAAGCTGTAATTCATAAACATAGACCACAGGCACTTCTTCCTCCAGAATGAATCGGTAATGTACAAAACCAACAAGAATGCCCTTACAACTGCATGTGCTCTTCTTGTCTTTTGATTCTAACACTTCATCAGCATCTTCTATCGGGATTTCATGCACAGATATATAACGAGCTTCTGTTGCAACCATTTCCCTTCGCTTTATCTTTTCTTCATCTGGCCACTCAGGTCCATAAGGTGCCTCCATATTTAACTTAAGAAGAAATATGAATCAAAGTTGTCAAAGAAAAAAAAAACATGCAGTCATATGTATCTGAGAACTGAGAAGTACAACAGAAGGACCATTACATGGGAACGGCGTTACCTTAAGAAGGTTCTGTATGTATTGTTTGGTATGACCTGTAAGCTTGTCGCCTCGTCCTGACTCCAAGTGTATAGACAAGCCTAGAGACAAGATTTAGATAGCCTTAAGATATGTAAAGATGAATGTACCTAATGCATGATTTACAGGAGCATGTCTTCATAAAAGAGTGCCACACATCAGCAAAATACATACAAACAAAGCTGCAGTAATCGAATCACTTTCTTTAGGGTTTATGGTTTACTATCAAATTTGCAGTCAATTTTTATCCAATTCCTATGCAGCAACATACATGAAAACCCATTAAACTCATTTAATACATCAAAGCTAATGTTTCAAACAATGTATCGCTCTTTTGCAGTCTTAAAAATTCAAAAAGAAAGAGAGAAAAACTGAGCTACAGAGAATTCCATAAACCCCAAAATTGACACGATTCAGAGCATTCATATGAAGATTTATGAGCCAAAACAAGAACATACATACATACAATATCATGCAATTTGAACAATTGAACATTCGAATTGATTATAATATCAAAAACATCAATTTAAAAAAGAAAAATATGAGCAGCAGATAAACCGTTTAATTGGTGGTGACGAAAATGGGGGAAAGTAGAGAGATGGTCTTTCACCGAAGAAGCAGCCTTGATCATGTTTTCAATTGCTTTCTTCTTTTCCAGTATCTGCCCTTCAAATAGATCGTCAGATATCAATAAGAGATAATGCTCGTTTTTGTTAACCCAGAAGCAATCCTAACATGAATAATCTAAGCTAAAATCAGGGATTTACATCTACATACCTCTTTCCTCGTCTTCTTTGTTTCCCTCGGCCAATTTTTTCCTTCAGACTCCATTGCTGAACTGATGCGCAATTTTTCTCGTTTCCCTCCACACTTTTTTATGAGTCTGTTATTTATATTGAAGATAAATTGGGGCTAAAATTTTAAATTATTGTATAAAATGACTTTGGGCGGATTTTTTTATTTTTTTTAAATTTTGGTACCTACCATTTAAAAGTCGGAAATTTCGATCCTCAAAGTGTGCTTAAGGACAAAGATAAGTTTTATTTTGCCACCTATTTATTTATAATTTTCTTTTGTCCAAGTACATGTTTTAGAATTACTCATGTGAGATGTTACCGCGTCTTGATATAAACAATATAAAATTGTCACTAATACACATTTGATTAACTTCTTTAACAATAATATATTAATAACACATCATCGCTCCTACAATTAAATTTTACTTCTACTCAAAATTTTAAAACAAATGCTACTAGGCTATATTTGACTACTATGTATGAATCTTACAATGAAAAATTGCAATATTAGTCCATTTAAAGAAGAATAAAAAAAATTTGTGGATCATTCCATGAGTTAAACCAGATCAAACTGACATTCCCAAAATAAACGGAATACTCAGCTTTCACCCTGCAATATTACTATAAATACGGCTATACAAGTAACTACTTCTCTTTCACATATAAAAAAATAAACCCGCTCTTAAATTTGTGCTATTGTAAAAATAAATATTTGTTGTTAATAAGAATAAGAACACAATTACACATTTTTATATTTATACTAACACAGGTCAGATATTAAAAATTATGTTTGGTGTTAATGTAAAGAGAAATATGTCTCATTATACGAACAACACTCCATTATTAAGCGTGAATAAAACACACATATTAAATGAAAGTGAATTCAAACACACTTTTCCTCTCTCGTTTTGTTATTTGTTGCAACCTTTTATTGTCCCCTTATTTTATTGTAAGGATTCGAGTACCCTCGTGCTCAGGGTTTTTAATGCATTTGTACTATTAAAGAAAATTGTCAATGACTTGTCGAACCAGTTCAGTATAGCCAGTTTCAGTTTGAAATCATGGTATAATCGAATTCGAAACCATGTACAATATATCATACGATTTCATTTCGATTCCTCATTCCCGAAAACCAAAAGTGCAAATTTCTCGTTCGAATCAACGTTTTCTAGTATATATAATGAAAAGAAAATTAAAAAATCAAACCATAAATTTTAAAAATTGAAATCAAAACCACATAATACATATTCGATTCCATTATTTTGGAACCGGAAACCAACGGTTCAGAGTGGTTCCGAACCCATGTAACTATTGAAAATTTGAGGGCTTATTTATTACCAAACGTTCCCTTCACCCGAAACTTACTCTTTAGCAAAACCCCCAATTATCCAAAGATACAAAAGGGAGCCAGACTGAATATTTGGAAAAATAGGCGGCGCACAGACGCTCCTCCGCGCAGTTAACACGCCACAAACGGGAATTTCCATTTTTCTTTTATCAACTAATTCTTTATTGTTACCTTTTATTTTGGGTTAATTCGCAGTTAGTTGCCCAGTTTCATTCGAGGATGAGAACTAATTGTTCTGATTCTACGAAAAACTGACAATTCTGAATACCGAGCATTTTAATCTGAAAAAAGAGGAGAAGGAGAATGGCGGATCAGTTACTGTCCAAGAAAGTAGCCGATCGTTACCTGAAACGCGAAGTTCTTGGTGAAGGTACATATGGAGTCGTTTACAAAGCCATCGATACTAAGGTACCGCCAATTGTTGCCGGTTCGATTTGAGTTTCTATGTGTTTGTGGGCTCTAGGGTTCTGACTATATTGTGAAATTCAGTTTTAGATATTCTAGGGTTTTCTGGGCACTAATTTTCGTGTATATTTTTTTCTTTTATCTTCCTGTTATTGTTTCTTGTTTTCTCCTCTTCTTTTATTTTATATTTTTAATTACATGAGTTCTTGCACTTGCGCCACTGTTCGATTTCTTTCTTGTAGTAAAGCAGCTGTAATGTTTCTGAGGTTAGGGACGAATCGGAATGAGTTAATTATTTTGGACTTTTGGTTGTTGTTATTGCCAGGGACACCAAATAAATATGCTACATCATTTCTATGCATACTTTCTATATGTGATAATGGAGTCTTTATTCTTTAGCTCAAGTACACAAAAGGAATGGTCGCTAATGGGTTCAGTGCCTTTGTATGATAACTGTGCAGACAGGGCAAACAGTTGCCATCAAGAAAATTCGTCTAGGGAAGCAGAAGGAAGGGGTCAACTTCACAGCTTTGAGGGAAATCAAATTGCTTAAAGAGCTTAAGGACCCTTATATCATTGAGTTGATTGATACTTTTCCTCATAAGGGGAACTTGCACCTTGTTTTTGAGTTTATGGAGACAGATTTAGAAGCCGTTATTCGTGACAGAAATATTGTCCTTTCTCCTGCTGATATCAAATCATATATCCAGATGACACTGAAGGGGCTTGCATTTTGCCATAACAAATATGTCCTGCATAGGTGATTTTTGTTGTAGGAGCTACTATCAAGTCTGATGTGCTTTATTTCCTTGAGTTTCTTATTTAGTTATATTGGTTTGAACAGGGATATGAAACCAAACAACTTGCTGATTGGACCTAGTGGGCAACTAAAACTTGCAGATTTTGGGTTAGCTCGTATATTTGGGAGCCCAGATCGAAGGTTCACACATCAGGTATGATGTTCTCTTATTGTCCCAAGCTATGTAGAATCTGAACTCCATTACATTTCAGAATTTTTGCTTGCAATAATTTGTGTTCCACATAGTTTGAACAAGTATATACTTCTGTTCAGTTACTCATGTTACTGTTGCATTTACATACTTTAGTTATATAACTATGGCAACGTAGATGGCGTTTTATTTTACCAATTTCTGTGGAATCATTACAATTTTTAATTGTGAAAAAGAAGTATATTTATGAACTAAAGTTGCCTGGAGTTGCTAACACTGACCATAAGCTTTGTACCTTTATGTGGCTGTTTTCCTGCTCAGACTGTGGCGTTCATTTGGGCATGCTTGTTTGATGTGAAACTCACGGATACTTAAAGAATCCCAAACATATAAAGCTGTTGCATGCAGTCTTGCTCCAAACATATTTTTCGGGGAAAATCGTATTGAACCGTGTAGTATTATGTAGGTTTTTGCCAGATGGTATAGAGCTCCTGAGTTGCTGTTTGGTGCCAAGCAATATGGTCCGGGGGT
This sequence comes from Galeopsis tetrahit, assembly GCA_963675135.1. NCBI lineage: Eukaryota > Viridiplantae > Streptophyta > Magnoliopsida > Lamiales > Lamiaceae > Galeopsis > Galeopsis tetrahit. The sequence continues at coordinate 60,265,857 of OY776134.1, read as the reverse complement.
GGATGTATGGGCTGCAGCTTGTATATTTGCTGAACTGCTTTTACGTCGACCTTTTCTTCAGGTGAAATTCAATCTCCTGATGTCAATTTGGTCCCCTCAAACTTGTTACAAATTTATGGAAGCCTTAAATACACTTACTTTCCTTTGTTGACGTAAATGTGTTAAATCCACGACTTATGCATGTGTTGGCAGCAGCGTCAATCATGCACATATAATGCTAATTTATAATTTTGGAGAATGTAACTTGGAAATGTTACCTGAAAGCAAAGTAAGCTGCAACTTTTCTTGCTAGTCTAAAAGCATCCATCTGTTAGTCAGATGCATTATAAAATTTGAATGTCTGACATCTCTACTAGTGAAGTTATGGGTCTCAAACTAGATTTTTGCAGGGAAATAGTGATATTGATCAACTGGGAAAGATTTTTGCTGCTTTTGGGACGCCAAAGCCATCACAATGGCCAGATATGATCTATCTTCCAGATTATGTGGAATATCAGTATGTGTCTGGTCAACCAATGCGTACATTGTTCCCCATGGTTAGTGATGATACTTTAGACCTTTTAGGGAAGATGTTTGCATATGACCCTAAAGCAAGAATTTCAGCGCAGCAGGCACTGGAGCACCGGTATTTTTTAACTACTCATTTGATAGTTTGTTCACAGACATGGGTTTTGATCTTTGCTTTTCTTTTAGGTATTTTACTTCCATACCTCCACCTACAGAACCTGCTGCGCTTCCAAGACCTCCGCCAAAGAAGGATTCTGTCAATCCAAAGGCCTCAGACTTTAATCCTCAGGACGGTCCTACAGTACTGTCTCCTCCTAGAAAACAAAGAAGAGTGATGCCTCATCGTGAGGGCTTTGATCTAAATTCAAGTAACACGATTAAGGGGAATGACCATGCCAATGAGACAAGGCAGACAGCTGGGGAAAAGAGTGAGCATGCTCCAATGTCTCTGGATTTCTCAGTTTTTGGAATGAATCCTCCAAATAGACCAACTATTAACAGGTAGGCAATTTCTGTTATACTTCCACCACTTGATGAACATGTAGACACCTTGAATGTCTGTTGTTGATTTGCAGTTTTATGCATATAATACATTTGTAGTAATTTGCTATTGGTTTACTATTCTTGAAACATGCACTTTGGAATGTTATGAGGTATGGTTTAGGGCACAGGAACAGCAGCTAAGAAAGATATGCTAAAAAGTATTGTCTGCCCTGTTTTGTAGATAAAAGTAGTAGAATATTGTGAAATTAAATAGGGAACTAGATTCTAGAGATAGGAGTAGGGTGTAGAATCATCATCATATACATAGACAAGGGTCATGCTAAACCTTTACTCAAATGAATTTATAAGATATTATCTCCCTGTTTCAACATTTAAGCTTACATGGAAAAATATCAGATTCCTTAAGGTGGTGTTTGGTTTGGGATTGTGGTGGATTGGATTGGGATTGGGATTGAGATTGGAAAAAGGTGGATTGGAATAATCCATGAATAGTAATTGTGTGTGTACGTTGTGTTTGGTTAAGGATTGAGAAGTAGGTGTAGATGTAACTTTATGTCACATCAAGAGTGATGTTATAATAGGTGTATAGATGTATTATAGGTGTGGATTGATATTTGTATTTGTATTTGGATTGAGATGGATTGAGAGAGATTGGATTGGGATTGGGCCAATCCGAATCCGGATTGGCCAATCCCAAAACAAACACCGCCTAAATGTAGAGGAAGATATGTAAAGTGATGACATTTATTCCTTTCCACTAGAACGATTGAAGGCTTTTAGTTTAGTTGTTCCAGCTGTAAAATTGGTACTGATGTTTGAAATAGACCCCCAGGAAAGCCAACTACAAGGCTGCATTTTAGGCATATTCAAGTTAGTCACCTGTGTAAATTGAGGTCAGCTTTGGTGTTAATTTGTGTTGAATGTGATATGATAGGGAAACCTTGAAATGGTTTTTTGTGAATTCTAAGAGTAACATTATTTTACATTGGAATATTGGATAAACCATTCCACACTAGGTAAACCACCTTCCTTTCTCCCTGGTAATATTTCCTTTTGAAGTTGTTGAGGTTTTAAGATAACCTTCAAATGATGTCATTTTGATAAAGTGAATATCATTTGCACAGAGTACATATTAAAGCATAGCTTGCAGATTGATTTGACATATGTTTAAATCGGGCTTGGGAATATGTTGAAAAAGTCATCAAGGTAAAAAATAGATGATTTGATCATGAGTTTTTTATTTGGTAACCTTGTGATGTATATATACTATACTCGTGCTTATACATGTATAATGGATTCTGGAAGGTTGAGCCATTGGGTTAGAGTAATCCAGTTATTGTAAGTCTTTATGACAAGAACGAAAAGCCAGATGATAGTATTTAGGCTGTATAGCTTTGATAACGTCCACTATCGAGTGCAAGCTTCTGACTGACTAAAGTAGGCATTTATCCTCTGGACTTAATGTTTATGGATGGATATTTATAGTATTTGTGTCATGTGATTTTGACAACGATACCACTCGACTGGCTTTAGTTGTTTATCTGACTAGTAAAGATGTATGTATTCTTGTATCTTTACATAATAAAATCAGTACACTTGATGGATACATGTCTGCATCTTTCTCCATTTCACACTAACATAACAACTATTTTAAGACATATAACTGAGAAGCAGTGGATAACTTTGTTGAGATTTACTAGCATACTATCTGTTATTATGTTCGTCCTCCATCTCATACTTGTTGGGTACAGATCTACGAATCCCCCCCCCCTTTTGAGTTTTTCTCCTTCCAGTACAATCTTCCCCCACCTTCACTTTTGTCAACTTTTCCTTTTTGACTACTGAACTTGCATTGGAACTCCCACGTTGGAAGAACCTGTCAAATCATCTTATTATAGATAAAGATCACACTGTAGAAGCCACTTTTGTGTCTATGCAAGCTCACTTCTTTCAAGATCCTTAATTGATCACATATTTCCATTTTATTAAAAATATATTGATAATTTATTTTGATGTTCCATTTCTGGTTACTTTTGATCAAAGAATGTTGAACAAGTTGATAAATGAGGATGTCTGACATTAGAATGTTGTGATGGATGTGTGGACACACTATATTAGATCGAATAAGCAGGTGCAAGGCGCACGAGGCTCCATACTCATAGTGCCTTAGAACCTCTAAGGTGCATCACTTCTGAGAAAAGGCACACCTTAGTGAAACAGGCTAATGGTTGGGTTATGAGTTGATGGTCTCACATACAAATTATATAGTCCTAATTAATATCAATGGATCGTTAAAGGTGAGTTGGGCTTCTAGAATATTATATTAATTGAATAAAATGAAACTAGGGTGTGAAGAGTGTGATTTTGACGAATGTGACGAGGCAATTGAGTGTGACCATGTGGGAATTTAGGAATTTAATAATTGAGAGGATGATGACTACTACTATGTTGTGAGTGGAGCATAATGATGATGAATCTACCCGATGGACATGCTTTAGGATTATACTTTATTTAACAGTACATGCTTGTAGTTATGGTTTTTTGTCTCGACAAATTTTTTCTTCTCATTTTAGTTCTTCTTACTATGGGTGTAGATATATGCTATGTAAATTTATATTTGTCATATATGGATGCAAGTTATCTTATATCTCGAAGAATGTTTGTGCACAGCATAGTTTATGTTAGACTTTTGTTGTCTTCATCATATACTCGAAATTTGCAAAAAATAAAATAAAAAACTGTGCTCCTTGCCCTTAGGCTCCACGAACCCTTTGCGGCTCGGTGTGCCTTTTTGCCTTTAATAACTACAAGAACAAATAATGAATGCATCAAAAAAGAGTTGGGTAGCCCCAATAGATGAGAAAAATAGAGAAATGTGCTTACGATGCCTGGACATGTGCATGAAATAGCTTTGGATGCTCTATTATGGCAGATAGAAAGTAGATAACATTAACTAAATATACAAGGGGAATGCAGAGTCCTAATAAAAACAGAAAAAATATTAGAAAAGACGAGATGCACTTCATATAGCTTTGTGAAAATCTTTGTTTTATACTAGTATATGATAGCATTTGTTACAATCTAAACAGTAAACAGACTATAAAAAGCATTGCTTGCTCTCTAGAATGCATTTGATTATTTGTCAATTTATTTTCTCTTCTAATATTTCAATATTTTTATCCTTCCTTTCCAGTGCTGACAGATCACATCTAAAGAGGAAACTTGATCTTGAATTTCAACTACCTGAAGAAGATTAATTTGCTGAAAAGTATGTCTGTATTTCCAGACTGTCCTATGTACAAGTCTTCCCTGCCTGAGGTCCGTGCTTCCTCTCTCAAACGATTACTCTCATTTGTTTCTTATCATTAAATCTTAGTACATATTGCTGTGTTTAACCAGGCTTGGAGACTCATCCTCTCAGAAGACGGAGCCATCAAATGCATGGAGTTAACTGATGATTTTAATCCCGTACTTTATAACCGAGTAATTCATATGATAGATCAAAACTTCCCCTTTTCATCTTTCTTTTCTAATTAATCATATTTGGTTTAGGATGTTGATGCTCAACGCATGATTCGTGTATTCTTGTATTAAGTCGTGAGAGGTTTGAAAGTTTTTGCGGGAGTTGAATAAATCCATTAAAAGTAACGATGCTTTCCAGTTTTCAAATTTGTTCTAGGTTAATATTTGTAACGCAGACTGCGATTTTTCCTGTAAAAATCTTTATCGAATTTGTATATCAATATTGTGTCTGTGGCTGATTATGTATCTTTGTTTTTATTCAGTTACTCTTCTCTGCTCTTAGTTTTTGAAGATCACAATTCACAACCCTTGTGAGTAATTTTTCTTATTTTTGATCACGAAATTGTAATGAAATCTTTATGGGAAACTTCATGAATAATGTAGATCTTGGGCTTCAGATTCAAAATCGTAAAATGTTAAAAGTTTGGGGTGTGAGATTTTTTTTTTTTTTTTTTAACGAATGACTTGTTACATCGATTGACAATATGCTAAGGTTGCGTTTGGGTGGAGTCATTTCAAATATAAAGGATTTGAAAATAAGGCTCCGTTTGGATGGAGGAATTTGATCAATGGATTTCAAATTCTCCATTCAAATCCACTCCACTTGTTTGGATTAAAAAACAAATGAATGCATTTAAAATCCTTAGCATATTTTTTTAGTTAAAATTGAGAGGATTTTAAATCCTTCCTAAAATCATGTCATTTGAAATCCATCTATTTTCAAAATCTTCCATTTGAAATACCTTCTCAAATCAAATCCCTCCATCCAAACACAACCTAAATGGATTTAAAAATCCTTAAATTTCAAATGACTAGGTTTGTGTATGAATTTAAAATGACTACATTAGTTTTAAATACCATAGATTTGAAATCCATTAACTTGTTTTTTTATCCAGACATGTAGGGTGGATTTGAACTATGGATTTAAAATCCATTGGCCCAAATCCATCCAAACATAACCTAAAATTGACTGAGTTCCTTGAGCTAGCCCTTACCACCGTAAAATTAAAATCATGAGTTAGACTCAACTTTTTTTCAATCCGCTAAAAGGCGAGTCTACATGGACCGCCACGTTTGGGCCGCGAGCTTTGACGGGTTAGCCAGCCGGCCCCGCCTTTAAAATAAAATAGTAATACTATTATTATATTATTATAATTAGTTTAATATTATTGAAAAATAACAAAAGTAGTCACATCTTTGAGACTTATTTAAAAACTCAAAATTTAGTCGCTGCATCACAATTCACAACCAAAAGCAAAACACAGTCAAACACAACAACTGAACAAGTCTCTGTCTCGCATCACAAACTTGTGCTGCTCGCATCGCTTATTACACTTCCAACGTCAGATGTCGACCTTTCAATTATAGTTTCATTGTTAAATTTTAGATTTAATAATGAGAGTGTGATAAGTGACAAATATTAAAAGACTTTATATTTTAAAAATGAAGATAATAATTTTTTTTTTAAATTAGGTTGGCCCGTCGAAACCCAGCCAGCCCATCTTAACAGCTCTATATAGCATTAAGGACTATACAAATAGTCACACACCTCGATCTTGAAATTTCTGGAGAAAATTATATACTTATTGAAAAAGATTGAAAGTTCAAGATTAGTAACAATCCGAGCTCTTATTTATGTCACACTTCACCTAGCACAACTTTATCACATTTTAGTCATATGTCATTCTTAATCATTATTCCCTCCATCACTCTGAAAGTTGTCCATTGACTTTTTGCACATTGATTAAGAAATATAGTATTATATGTATAGTAAATTGTTGAGTTAGAGAGAGATGAGAAAAAGAAAAGGTGTAAAAACTTAGAAAATAGAAATGGTGGAGAGTATTTTTTTTTGTGAAACAATGACAAAATTGATAACTTTCGAAGGATTGAGAAAATATTGAACTTAAGGTATGTTATCTTAGAGAAGGAAGTGAAGATGAGAGACAAAGTAAATGTGCTTAAATCCCAGTCACTATCATGTGAATATATATATATATATATATATATATATTGAAACTAAGATTCCTATGTCTACTAGTACTAGAAGATGCAATGATGCAAAAGATACAAATTTAAATGAAATTTATTTGTTTAGATGTCATTTTCTCTCCAACTAACCTCTCCATAATTGCCTTGGACATCATATTCCTACTCTGTCTGCAGCTGCATGCCCATCACCAATTCTTTTGAGTCATTAGAGCAATATATTATACAACTTATTTTCCGCACATGATAAATTCACAATTCACCTTTTCCCACTGAATTTACCACTTTTATTAAAATGGAATTCACCATTTTTAGTCTTATTATCAATTTAATTACGATTCGAGATTATTATTAAAAAAATCGACATTTCATGTTGTTACAATTCGATATACAATTTTTCTCCAAAGTGATAAATCTACACGAGCTCCGAAAAGTCACACCATCAATTGCCAACCACAAGAAAAAAATGTATTGAATTGAAATAACATGTATGATTAGCTAGAGTGTTTTTAATAATACTCTCAAAAGTGATGATTAAATTGTTGCTAAGACTAAATGTGATGAATTTATTTAAAATTAATTAATTCTACAAATAAATATAATTATTTGCGTGAGATGCATCTCATTGACCGACACTTTAGAAGAAATTAGACAACTTTTTAGGCCAAAAATAAAATAAAGATGGGTATTCCCGCAAGGAAGACCATTAATATATTATTATCAATCTCTTTTCTATTTCGTGTTATAAGCTAACCTGTTTTGTATCATATATATGAACTACCTCTTTTGTTTTGTTGTGATACACAAAGACTTTTGTGATGTAGCCTCACTAACAGTAGAGTTTCATTTCATAATTTTATAATGGTTTTAGTTGAGATTATCTTTTCAAATCATTATAGTATCAATTAGTAACCACTATCACCTAAACAATAATTATCACACTTGCTAGTAATTATAATGTACCACAAATTTCAGTGTTTCACTTCCTTCTAATTATGATAATTTTATTGGTTGTTGCTTGCACCATAATGAGTTATCACCCCTAAATTTTATGTCATCCTTCTATTTGTCCAAATCGTATCGTAATTGATGTGCTTTTCGATAATTTAATATGCAGTCGAATGTATTTTTACGTATTGAGTTAAAAATGAAGTATATTTAAGGAAAAATACATTTTTTTGTTCTTTAAGTTATGTCAATTTTGATTTTTGTCCTCTAAATTTTTCGACATTGAAATTAGTCCCTTATATTTATAAATTTTATATTTTTTGTCCTATAAGTTTTTCGACTTTGAAATTAGTCTTTTATGTTTATAAATTTTATATTTTTTGTCCTATAAGTTTTTCGACTTTGAAATTAGTCTTTTATGTTTATAAATTTTAAGATTTTAGTCCTTATTACATGCAATCGAATGTAAACATCATGTAATTATATGTAAATCGTTGATTTTGTCGTTTACATGCACATTCAGTCTCAAATCGCGTATCTACAACTAAACAACAAAGTTACCGATTTGCATGATATTTACCATCAATTGTAGGTAATAAGGACTAGAATCTTAAAATTTGTAAACATAAGAGACTAATTTCAAAATCGAAAAATTTAGAGGACAAAAATCTTAAAATTTGTAAACATTAGGGACTAATTTTAAAGTTGAGAAATTTAGAGGACAGAAATCAAAATTCAAATAATTTAAGGGACAAAAAAAATGTATTTTCCCTATATTTAATTTAAACATGATCCAGCACCATCTTAAACTTAATTACTTATTTATCTTCACTTATCTGGTGTTAATTTACCTTACTATGATAACATCTTTTGTTTAGAAAGTACCCTTGTAGAATTATAAGTTATAACACCTACATGCCAATATGCCATACAATAGCACACTTCATGATTATTTTTTTATAAATTGGTCATTTGAAAAGAAAATTAAATTAGAAAATAAAGTCAATAGGGCATGGAAGTAAATAGCTACACATAATTTGCATATTGTCTTGACTTTTAGCTAGTATTTAAGTTTAAGCACTTAGCACTATAATTAAGCAAAGTGGAGAAGCTTTCAAAAAGCAGCTCCAAGAGAGAGTACTTGCAAGTTATTGTCATTTGCAAGTAAAGATGTATGATCCCATTTTTTCTAAAAGCTTCAATCGATATGAACGCAAAAGATTTGGATTTTGTGCCCTTATTTTGTGCTTCATTATTGCATTGAGTTTTTCTTCATCTTCCAAGCCTCATTTGCACCCCTTATCACTAGGTAAATTATTCTATGTCATTTGATTTTCTTTATTAATTCTAAGTGCAAATTAAGTACTATTTGTGGGTAAATTAAATGAAATTAATGATGTTTCTCTTTATTATTTCAGTTGGAAATGCTGTCAACTTGCAGTTGTCCATCCATGCTGAACCAGACATGCTTAGGATTGATGATATGCCTCACAACTCCAACCAAACAGGTAACATTTTTCATGCGTAATTACCTCGTTTTATTTACACCTCTCTACAATTATTTCATGGTATCAGAACTTTATTCATAGTGAACTCCATCGATATTGCCCAAAAAAACTCTGTATAGATCATATTTACCAATTTTTGTTCAACTCATTTTGTAAAACGAGTAAAAAAAGGGAATTCACGTGAACCAAATGTTGTTGTTTGTGGCAGTCGGAAGCTCTACAAATCTGCGAATGTTGAAAAGTGCTGCTGAAAACGCTGTCGTACTCAACGACACAGCTGTGGCCTCCCAACCACTAGTTACACCCTCTCAAAATGAAACAACAAACAGGGTAACTACAGAGGGATTGTGCAGAGTTTTAAAAGCAAATGCAGATTATTGTGAATTTGAAGGGGAATTGAGGGTGGATTCCAATTCATCCACAGTCTTTGTCATAACAACATCTCCATTTCCCACAAACAACACTTCAATAACCATACAGCCTTATCCCAGAAAAGGAAATGCATTCGTCAAGAACTGGACAGTTACGTTAGCAGCAGCAGACGACGACAACATTCCCAAATGTTCGAAACACCACTCCCTCCCAGCAATCCTTTTCTCACTTGGAGGATTTTCAGGCAACCATTTCCATGATTTTGCTGATCTCATTCTACCTCTATACTCAACTTCCTTTCCCTTCAAAACACAAGTTCATTTTCTTGCTACTGATTACAAGCCATGGTGGCCTTCCAAATTCCTTGCATTACTTAACAGGCTAACCAAACACACCATAGTCGACATTGATCACGAAAAACACGTCCACTGCTACAATAAAATGATCCTAGGCCTACAATTTCACAAGGAGCTCATCATCAACCCTTCATCAGATGCATCCATGTCTGAATTCAGACAACTGCTACGACACACCTACTCCCTAAAGCGAAAGGAGGCGCTCAAGTGGAGAAGGGGCAGCGGAAAAAGGCCACGTCTGATGATCATATCGAGAAAAAGAACACGAATCATAACCAATGAGGGCGAAGTTCGTCGAGCAGCAAGAAAGTTGGGGTACGAGGTGATGCTAGCAGAGGGTGACACGTCGACAAACCTGAAAGAATTTGCAGAGGTAGTGAATTCTTGCGACGTGATGATGGGAATCCATGGAGCAGGATTAACCAACATGGTTTTCTTACCTGATAATGCAATCTTGATTCAGGTCCGATTTTTAGATGATATGAAGTTCTTTCATAGTAAATTGACCTTTAATAACAGAAATTTTGTTATTATAGCTTATCCAGCTAAAAAGGACTTTTTAGCTGAATAAGCTATAATATCAGAATTAACGTTATTAAAGGTCAATTTTCTTGTAGTAACTTGGTCACTCCATTCATTTATATTAATTCGACAGGTAGTTCCATTGGGAGGCATTGATGTATTTGCGAAGCTCGATTTTGGAAATCCAGCAAAGGGGATGAAGATAAGGTATTTGGAGCATAAGATAGGGATGAAAGAGAGTTCTCTAATTCAAGAGTATGGGATTGATGATCCGGTGATTAGAGATCCAATGTCTATACATAGGAAAGGGTGGGATTCTCTTAGGAAAGTTTATTTAGATAATCAGAATGTTACCATTGATATTCAAAGATTTAGAGGCACTTTATCTAAGGCTCTAAAGCTTTTACGCCATTGAATTTAATTGGACGTTAGGTATTTAAATTCTTGCTATAAATATTATAGAAGTTATGATTTATAAAACTGTACGGTGCGTCAAAAAATTGACGGGTTATGATTGTGAATCCTCTGTATCAAGTTATAACCTTCTAGTGAGGGCTATGTGAATTACTCCTTCCAAAGCTCTCGAGCACCTACAAAAACACGTTGGAGGAGATTTCGGCGTGGAATCTCTGACGCTCAAGTCAGACGATGTTCTCAAAGAATTACGATGGAGCTACCCCAAATCAGGGAAAAGCTCTCTCAAAGGCAATAGAATATTAGGCGTCTTTTTTTAGTCGATTGTGTGTTCGTCCTTTCCTTAAGTGTCCAGACTGATAATTATATTCACCTAATGTTAATAATGCGTACCTTGGTGAGGAGGCCACTCCTTCCCCTTTTTTCTCAACCTCCCGAGCTCATGGGGGCAATCCCTCGTCTCCCTAGAATATCGAAATTCCTTCCTCACAATTTGACTAGGCTCGAGCCCCATTAACCTTGGGCTAGTTACTTACTTCTCGAGGTCACACAAGGGTGGGACTATTTACACCTCCATTTCGGTTTAGAACACTCCCCCTTTCAGTTTAATAATATAATAATAATGTAAAAAACCAAAAATACCCTTTAAGTCAAATTACACTACTAAATGCACCCCTCCTTCCCCTTTAAACCCTAAACCTAATTTTTACCAGCCACCATCATCACCACCGCTGCAGCACCACCACCATCACTGCCGCCGCACAACCACCACCACCAAACAACAAAATTTCACCACAAACAACAAACAAAAAAAATTCAGGAACTTAGAAATTTT